>CP025659.1:26951573-26999647 GCA_003576665.1 Ipomoea trifida
AATAATATGTATAATAATATACTATATATTACGGCATAGTATAGTTATATATTAATAATAATAATAATAATAGTAATAATAACAATATTAAATATATATAGATATGTATTACGGTATACATATATATATTAATATATATTTATATATATATATATATATATATAACATATAATGAATTTATACCATGATCATAAAATACCCAATTATCATCAAGGCTTTTATCAAATAATATACCAATAATTTCATCACCAAATCTCTTCAACATCATAATTTCATTACTATCATAATCTCTATAAATCTAATAATTTCACTAACAATCAGAAGAACAAACAATATGTATTCACATCAAATAATTTCATAAGACATGTACTCACATTTTCACAAAATCATTTAAACATAATATCACATAAGCACATATTAAATATTTTGATTTGGGGTAAAATAAATTTTGGATAGACATAAATCTTACATATAACCAACTCTTCTACTTCACTTGCCCAATCCGTCTCCCACACATATATGATTTCTCTCCTCACTTCTCATGATGTTTCCTCACCACACAACCCCTCTATATATAGGCAAAAGGGAAACGAAGACAAATCTTGAAGAGAAAGACATATGGGAGATCAAGCTTATCTTATAAGATAAGGATGAAAACATGTGGTATAGAATGAGACACTTGTCACATTTTTGTGGTGGATAAGGGAAAATATCTTTGGTTAGACTGTTATGGGTTAAAACAGATATAGTTACGGTAGAAAAATTAGAGAATTATAAATGGGCCAAAAAAAATTGGGCTAAAATAATTAATTTGGAATTGGGCTAAAGTTAGGTTCAGAACATTACGAAATAATCACATTTGGGCTTAGGGATTTAAGTAGTAAAATAAAGAAAATAAGTTGACCCAATGCCCATAACAAAATAGTTAGATTTATATAAAATAATAATAATAATCCCTTTTTGAAAATATTTATTTAAATAATAATGTTAGGAAAATACGGGGTATCACAATACGGGCAGCTCCGTGAATAAGAGCTTGATATGCAAGAATTGGCTCATTGCCCAGCAGCAGGAGTCAACAAGGGCAATATTTATAGGACCTTTGGTAACCCGTCTGTGCGTTGCTTTGGGTCACCAAATCAAGATGCATTGGTTCGAGCATAGATTGCAGGGGGCACAAATCGTTCCCTTATCCCTAGAGGACGTCGCAAGGCTAAATCTAAGATATCTGCCGCGAACTAGGGAGGATGACGAGATGGCGGGTGATCATTCCGACACGCCAATGACATCTCCAAGATTCTCATCTTCACCGATGTCATTTCTTTCCCCATCTCCTCCTGAGATGTACTCACCTTTGGATTCATCGATGTATTCTCCACCACCTCGCGAGGCGGCACCACCCATACCTCCACCACAAGCTGATGAACAAACTTCCCAGTCTGCAAGCTTCAACATTCCAAGCTGGTTCACCATAGTCACGGATTGGAAATCTCACCAGAATTTCCAATATCAGCTGCACTTGGAACAAATGCAGAAGCTGGAGGAAATTGCAAGAGAAATCAAGGCCAATAAGAAGATGTGAAGAGAGTTGGGCGCAAAAGAAAGAAAAATGATGATGAATTTGTGCTTGATGTTTCAAAACTATGATTGTGGACAATCTCTTTATTTTTGTTTTTGTTTTTGATCATATTCCTGTTTATACTTTGTTTTGCACGTTTCGTCTAGCCAAAGACGTTAAACGTGGCGCTCGTTGGAGGCAACCCACACATAAGAAGAAGAAGAGACCACTCCACCTTCATCCAGGAAACCGATTTTTGAAAGGTAGAATCTAAATTCTTCATTCATTTCTTTACCTTTAGTCTAACACAATTTTGAAGGGCAAGAAAGGATTGTACATGCTTTTAATGGGGATGCGCTTTGTGAGTATTTCTTTTATCCCCTTTGCAAAATAGATGCCCTGTTTGACTTATGATAGTTATACATTGTTTTGATTCACGTATGATGAGCTGCATGACATTGTTATGTCATGTGATTTCATTAAAATTGGAATTGTTCTAGCCCGGAACACACTTTTAAGTGTGGAAAAGGGGATTTTGTAGTTACCCTTTGAACCCTATTCCTTTTTCCACTGATCCTCATGGCAACGTCGAGGACGATGTTATCTTTTAAGTGTGGAAAGGATGGGTACCACTTTGCTTGAATTAGTTGACTGACCGAGTAATAGGGCATAGGAACTAGAGGGAGTGTTATTGTCAATACTATCCAGGAGGGCTCCTAATCTCGTGTCGAGTTAATATTTGAAATATGTCTTGGAAGTACAAATTACACCCAAATTGAAATTTTTGATCTTATATTGTTAATATCTCTGTGTGACTGCATGATATTCAACTATTGATTTTGTTGGGACCTGAGTCAAGGATCTCTCGAAGTGGAAGTGCGTACCCCCTTAGTTGAGAAAGATAAGCTCAGCGAAGCCCGAAAACTAAACTTAACTTGGTAGGGAATGGGGCAAAGTGAGCCAAGAGTGAAAAATCCCTAATCCCTAGAAAAAGGCATGAGAGGTTGACATGGTGAAGAGTAGAAAAGGCAAAGGCCACTTCTAGAGATAAAAATACGAGGTGAGCCATCTAGCCAGGATACGGGGTAACCATTGCACCGTCTTCGAAAAAGCATGGAGCTCCATGTGAAGTCGGTTATCCCGAAGAGATCCTGGAAGATGAGAAGAATAGAGGGGAGGTGAGCCGCTTCGCTAGGATTCAGGCACCCATTGCACTGTCTTCGAAAAAGCATGGGGCTCCATGTGAAGTCGGGTCACCTGAAGACGTTATCCTAGGAAGTGAGAAAATAGAGTGATCGCCCAAGCCATGGTGATGAGCGGTCCATGTCCATACCCTCACTTATATTTTCGTAAAGGGGTTTTGGCGTATGGTTGGAAATTTGGCTAGGGTGTGCGCATCATTCCCACTAGTGGGATCGGCTTTCTAGGCCCTTACAAAATAGAAAGGTGAACCCCATTTGGATGCATGCTTGAAAGGTGTGAACGTAATTTTTCTTGTTATCAAATCATGAGAGTTTAAAACTTCCTTGGCATATTACTTATATTTAAATGACATAAGCTTAGTGGTCTTGGTGGATAGTGTAGAGGATTTTACTCACTCCATTCTAAACGCCCGCACACCACTTGATTGATCAACCGATGAGAGGGCATACTATTCCTGGTGCTTATATGATTAGAGTTTAGAAAAGTATGCTTGCTTGAAGACAAACAAGGTTTAAGTGTGGAAACTTTGATAAGCACCAAGAATAGTACATATTAAGGGTCTAAAATGGGATAAAAGTGTAAAGTTTTGTCACCTATATAAACCCCTTTTTCCAAAAACCTAAAAGGAGGGCAGCCATAGAATAGATTAGATCTGAAATTCCTTAGGGTTTTCTCCCCTCTTGGGGGAAAATTCCTTCCCTTTTAGATTAGATTAGATTCAAGAGCAAGATAGAGGATTGAAATTTCAAGAACAAGATGTAAAGGATCCATTCTTATGGGTGGTAACTCTTCTCTTAAAAGTCTTAATTTAATGCTTTTTTTCATTGAGATTTTCATTTCTTCTTCTTGTTTCTTTATTATGCTAGAGTAGATTAGAAAGGGGATTGGTGGCCCCGAAGCTAAACTATGTGGTTGATTTGATATTAAATTGTTTGTGGAAATGTGAGCTCTTTGAATGTTGGATGATAAACTTGTGTAGTTGATGTTCTTTAAGCTTTGTGCCTAAGTGTGGCCACATTAGGTAGCAAACCCGGAGAAAGTGAGTGTGTGCGCGATAGCGGCCACTCACGAGTCCAACTCACCCACATCTCCGCCCTTAGTCCGGAAGGACGAGGTCCGAGAGGAGTGGTAGACAAGGTGTTCGATGAAATTCCCAACCGAATGAGGATGTGGGAGTCCAAAGTGTGACGTCACTTGGTAAAGTGCCATGAACTCCCTAGTCAAATCCACGTCATTTGCTTACGAAACCATAAGACGGTAGACCACATAGAGTAGCCACGAGCTTCAATCCCCGCCTTTCCTTTTCTTGTACAAAACCATTTTCAACCTTCCAACTTTCTTACAAAATGAATCCTACCCTTAGCCATTCCCGTAACTCTTCCTTTTCAACTTCCTAAATGCGAACACAAATTCGTTCCAATTTGTCATCCTTGAGAGACACGACACTCGGGGAGTCTTGACTCTTCGTTTTACCACTTCCATACCACCTACATCCATCTTACCCCCCTAACTACAAATCTTGTCATAAAGATATCCTCTTCAAAGCCGTAGATGATACCATCTTCCAAAATATTTGAAAATGCACAACATGGAAGAAAATTTGGGAAGCACTCATCAAGATCGGTGAAGGCGATGAACAAGAGAAGGATAATAAGCTTACAATCACCATGAAGAAATTTGAAGATTTTAAAATTCTCTCAAATGAAAGAATTTCGGATATGGAGGCAAGAATAATCAAAATTTTTGGAAAAATTAATGATCTTGGCAAGATCATTAGTTAGAAAATTCAAGAAATTTATGCAAAAAGGAGACTACAAAAATTCATCACGTGAAAATCAAAATGCAACATCATAGAAGCCGCGTAAGATTTATGCTACAACTATCGTAAACCCGGACACTTCAAAATCAATTGTCCATATCCAATTATGAGCAAAAATCAAGATAAGAAAACTTTTGAATCTTCACAGAATAAAATCGAAAGCAACTGTTAGTCCTGGTTGATAAAGTGTGAGTCTAGAAGGGGGGGGGGGGGGTTGAATAGACTCACAAGGATTTTAAAAACTTTTCCAAGAACGAACCATTAAGGAGGTTGAACTTGACCAAAGATAAACGTAGCGGAAAGATAAAGCTTAATTAGATTTTAATATCACTTTGCACGATTTTGTGATTATGAAAAGTTGGATTTGGTTGTGAGTATGCAATGCAGTGCGTAAATATAAAGAGAGAGAGAGATTTTTATAGTAGTTCGGCTGTTAACGAAGCCTACTCCACTCTTCTTCACAACTTGTGAAGGATTGCACTATTATCTCCTTGATAGTACAATGTCCTCTCTAAAACGCGCTCCTTTGATCACCAAGCCCGGCAGCCACGCTTTAATAGGTTTTTCAACTCCTTCAAAGTTTACTCCGCCTCTTTCTACTTCTCTTAAGTAGAGATTGGTTGAAATGGTTGAAGAGTCCAATGTGGAAATCTTGTCTTGAGCTTCTTGATTCAATGCTTGAAATGCACAAGATCTCCTTTGAAAACTAGATTGAGAGTTTTAGCGTTTGAATATTTTGTACACTGATTTGAGCTTGCTATTGCTTTTTGCATATGTCAACCAACTGCTCCAAATGAGAAGGAGCATTGATATGATCTCAATTATGCATATTTTTCTAATTGATTTGGATCAACTTTTGAGCTTAAATGTATTAAATTTTCATCTCCAATTCATGTTTCCTTGCTTTCTCGTGTAGACATGGTTTATTCTTGAATTTGGTGCTTTTATGGTATTTGTTGTTGTTTTGAAATTATTGCAGATTAAATCCAAAAGCAAGGGAACGTTTGAAGGCATGCTTGGAGTCAAATTGAATGAAGAATACTGATTTTGAGACCTGGACGCGTCCGGAATCCTGCCCGTCGCGACGTTTAGATGGGAATCTGTGTAAAGTTTTTGGGAGTTGGTTTGCTTTTATTGTAATGGCCTTTGTGTCAAGTTTAGATGGGAATCCTGTGTCCCTTATTGTTTTAGCACTCTATGGGTCATGGGCTTTATGTTGATAATAATATGTAAATGTTAATTATATCATTATTTTACGTAGGTACATTTAAAACTCATTATTAAAATTGTCAATAGATGTCATTAGTCATATGCTCCAAAATTCAACAAAGAAAAGAAATTAATTTAAAAATGTCATTTTTCATGCATATTTAAATACAATATTATTCGTCAAAATTTCGATGTTAATTCCTTCTAAAATTTTATTTTCAATTACAATTAAGACCGATTTATGAATTCAAAAAAAAAAAAAAAGAATTATCTAAGTATAAAATATAATAGATTATATTTAAATATTTATTGAAAAAATTTGGGAGTCCTGTACCGTCGCCCAGGCCAGACATGGGCAGGGCCGACCCTGATTTGATTCATATTTGAAGAATGCATTTCACTGTAAAACTAATCCGAATTCGGCATAAGTCCCCTTACAAAATTTGACTCGGACTCTTTATTCAAAAAATGCCTAACATGATCTAGTGAAATTCATCCAACTTACATGATCTTGGATAACACTACTCCTTTGTAATACCCCACAAACAACATAGGACATGTAATTCCACATCTTATAGTGTTATTAATTGCTCAACTAATCGATACATTTGTTGAACTCCATAAAGTTTTGCTACAAGCCTATATATCAATTGTTATATCATGGGTCCACCTTGCAAGGTCGATCCTAAACGAAATGAATTGTGTATTTTTAGTATTAGAATTATGAGTTAATTCCATTTTTTGTCCTAGATTTATAAGTGACAATCCACTTTTAATCCTTTTTTATTAGAACATTCACTTTTGGTCCTAGTATTATTGTGACATAACTATTTTTGGTCCTTTATCAACAAATCAGTTTAAATATCATTAAATACAATGACATTTCGGTCTTCAATTATGAATGTTTCCAAAAAATAAACATAAAAAATATACCGGTTCAACATATTTTGTATAAAAAAGATTGAAATGTCTTTGTATTTAACGATATTTCAACGATTTTGTTGTTGGAGGACTAAAATTGGTCATGCCACAATAATACTAGGACAAAAAGTAGATGTTCTAATAAAAGACTAAAAGTGGATTGTCACCTATAAATCTATGACTAAAAATGAAATTAACTCTAGAATTATGAACTTTCAGAATGTAAATTGTGTTTTTAAATCAAAATACATAACAATTGTACTAAATTTAAAAAAGATTGAATTATATAATTTTAATATTGAAATTAGCTACAATATTTGAAAGAAACTTGTGAATACAAAACAAGATAATCAATTACATAATATACAAATTGTGAATTTTTAAAAGATAAATTATGAACATTGTAAATTATGTATAGATCCACCTTGCAAGGTGGACCCAGATCCACAATATATTTTACATCTATATATTTAACCTTGCAAGTTGCAACTACAATAACCACCTAACTTAACAAATATCCCAATGCATTATTCCAGTTTTTGTCATTAACTTCAAATTGACCTAGCTTAGTCCTCCAACAATCGAAAACTATTAGTTCTCATGGAGAACTAAAAATAAAAAATTTTCAATTCCAACTATCGAAAACTATTAGTTCTCATGGAGAACTAAAAATAAAAAAAATTTCAATTGTGTAAAGATTAAAAATGACACACCTTTAATAGTTGAAAGACCAAATATAATCAATTTTAAACTTAGTTACTAAAATAATAAAAGTACAATATTTGAAAACCAAAACTATAACCTACTCAGTAAACCTTCAATGTTGGATGGATACAAATGAGTTTAAACGAGTTACTTAAAGCAAAAATGTTACTATCCATACACATTTAAAGTAAACCAAAAACAAATAAATATTCTAATTATGAAAAAATGAAAATTTAAGACTAATGCAAGCGTGTTCTGAACATGATGTAACAACAAGATTATGCGAATGGGATGAGACCACCCGACAATCAACCTACCCAATAACCTTCTACACATCATTTCTGGTATTATTTTATGCAACACACCCATTCTGCTAAGCATTTGTCAGCAAGCAGCAGTTAAGAAAAGGAATCCAACAGATTCTTGCAGTCGTTGAGATTCCATTATCTATCTGTCAAGTTCACCAGCTTTATAAATTAGAAGGTTCACTTGTCAACTGGGACTGCAAGCTTCTTCTCAGATACTCAGACAGCTTGGCGCTGGCAGCACGCCCTCGATTCAGACACAGGAGGTGAAAGATGAAACCTAGGGTTTAATCGTGTGTTGCTACAAATGGTATAAGAGATTAACACAACAATGCATATAGTCGCACTTACCTTCCAATTTGCCATGCGTAACAGATGTTATAATCCCGCATTACATAGGTTCACCTCCCGCCTGTAATGATTCTTTAGGGAGGGCCGAATGCGGAGAGTTTGGGAAAACGAGATATACAAATGCTTTCATTTTCTGCCATTTTGAAACGATTGAATGT
The DNA here is from genome assembly GCA_003576665.1 of Ipomoea trifida. NCBI lineage: Eukaryota > Viridiplantae > Streptophyta > Magnoliopsida > Solanales > Convolvulaceae > Ipomoea > Ipomoea trifida. The sequence continues at coordinate 26,959,803 of CP025659.1, forward strand.
TATGATCAGAAAAACAGAGGAACAAACATATAGCCTCGTGAAATATCCCAAAATCACTTCACAAACCACAATTAAAAAAAAAAAAAAAAAAAAAAAAAAAAAAAAAAAGAGAGCAATACCCAAAGCATCAAATCCATACATTGGCCATATTTTAACCAAGACAAACACTTTATTAACCAACATAACAGCCTAACAGACTTCAGCATGAAATGAGTAAATGAGAATCTACCTGCTCTTCTAACTTGTCAGGGTCCAGCAGAACATATTTACTCTCTGCCAAGCAGCAACAAATTGCAACTGCAGAAATCCCATTGTGATACATTAGTTCCTCTCTCATATAAGTTTGCATATAATAATTAATCAAATAACTTAGGAAATACCAGCAAGGTGCTTCAAAGGAATTCCAGCATCTACAAGAGCAGCACATGCTGCATTTATCGCGCAGGGAAGAAGCTTCACAAAATCTCAATCAAGGAATTTTACTCACACAAAGACTTCAAAATTAGAGGAAATAAAAGATCTCAATCTGATATATGGATCTCTTGAAGAAAATATAATGAAAGCCATGAAATTCAAGTAGCATGATTTATACAACCAAATAAAAGATCCCCCTCCAAATCATGAATACTTGCGTAATAATAGATAATAAAAAGGCTCTAGTCACTATGGATACAGCACCATCATCATTGACAACCTGCATCAAAAGACAGACACATGGTTGGAATTGAAAGGATTTCGTTGTAATATACTAATATGCACATAAAAAACCTGTAATTGTATTCCTGCACATGTATGTGGTGGTGAACAGAAAGATGTCAAATAACTGAAATACTAAGAAATAAACTATGTCTCTCAAAAAAAAAAAAAAACTATGGGAACACTTAAACCTGTAATTGTTTGACTTCCATAGCTTAAACAGTGTATGGCAGATAAAGCACTTTATAGAATGATATGGAAAACTTGCATCTCAGGTTTACTAGCTGAATTGAGACAACCTCACCTTTGCAACTCATTTAATTTTGTACATTGTGACTTCTTCATAGTGCTAATATGTGGACAAGAGTATTGTGCTTTGGCATTTAAGTGCATTAAAAACCCATCAAAGATAGTGGTTATTAACTCGCAATGGATACCTCAAATGGCCACCCCAGCACCAACCATGAAAATTCTCATCCACAGCCTCCCAATGGTTTCATCTCCCAACTAATCTAGTAATTTTGACAGAAACTCTAAGCACACCATTTTTTTCTTAAAGTGAAAATCTTAGGGGTTTAATACTGCCTAGCTTGCTGTCAAAGAGAAAATTAGAAGACCCAATACTCCACTAACAATTAGCAAAACTGCAAGGAAAAAATATGACCATATTTATGCAGTTGAGTTCACCAATTATGCAGCACAAAAGTTGTAGATCATACAAATAAAATCTCAATTTTTTTAAAATAGGTGAATTATATTCACCATTGACACAATTCACAATTGCAAGTTAATAAAAGTGCGTTTGGCATCAATTTCCACTTCCGTATTTGAGCACCTCACCTGAATTATTACAGATGTTGTAGTATTTGGATGAACCGTCAAAAGGCAAATGCTTTACAAAGTCCTCTTCACTATCATCTCACACTCCTTCTCATGTTTCCCTAGATGTGAACAATTTTTATCCAAAGGTGAAAGAAAGGAAAAGAATTCTACACTTGTATTATAAAGATCAACATGAACTCTAGTTTGCAATGCAAGCATAGAAAATCTATACATCTGTATTCTAAATATTAATGTGCTTCCAGATTTGCAATATAATTTTAGATCAATTGATATTTTTAATGATAAACATTTCACCTGCCATAAAAAATATTAAATAAAAGAGTTTTGAAAGATAGGGAAATGAAGAAACATAAGAAATTGAGTTCCTTCTGTTTAATGAAAGCAAATACCCAACACAAATCAAAACAAATATTAGACAATTCATATAAGTTTTTTGTGCAAAGGAGACCTACTTAGAATGATATAAATTTTAATATAGCTGAAGACAGTTAAGATTGTCCTGGACAATAAAAAGGAAATCTATTAATTGAAAAATGAACTCTTTACTCAATAAGAATGACAATGAATTGTTAGAAAGAAGTTAAATTTCAGTATGCTCACCAATCTGCCCAGTTTTGGGCTTCCAGATTACCTCAATGCATGCCTTTTCAGGATTTTCGTTCTTCTTTGTCCCGGCCTTGGGTCCATAAACTGCGGCCAGAACTTTTGTATCTCCTAAAGCAGTCCAGTACAAAACAATTCGACTTATCAATTCCACACTAAACACAACTAAAATAAACAACCATATGAACAGAGGAATCTTGTCAAGAACCCCCACACTAAAAGCATGGTAAGCCTTGCAGAAAACAGTCATCATCTTTGTGACAAATGTTCCTTGCTACCACAAAAAATGTTAACCAGTTTAAAGTTCATTACATTTTATAAGAATTGCATACCAAATGGTGCCATTGTGTAAATAGTTAATAGTGTTCATCCAAACTCAAATAGCTATGTGACTATGGGGTTCACTGTATACCAATTGATATAAATCACCCAGCAACCATTTTAAAGAACTCATGTTCCATAACACTCAGATTAAATAACAGAGATACTGAGGAAGAGTATAAATCTGTAAGAAAATCAAACACATTCCTTTTCTATTTTCACAGCTTCTATAGAAGCACAGGTAAAAAAAAATCTGAAATTCTCGAAAATAAAAATCAGGAGCACAAATTCATTAATTGCCAGAACTGCCCAGAATTATAGAATTGATGGGGGGTTTAACAATAAATTAAGCTGAGGATTCAATTATGATTAAGAATCTCGTAGTAACTCGAGCAGACAACCTGTATAATGGCTGCAAATTAGGGGAAAAGGTTTGAAATATATACCTTGGGACCAGCTGGCGGAGCCATGGGCACGGTTGAGGATGCCGCGGGAGCAAGCCAGCGGCCTAAGCTGGTTCGCCGTTCGACCATCAGCTCTGTCTATCTCCATCTCGAGAAGGTAGTGAAAGTGTGAAACTCTGAATTTCAGTGTTAATAGTTCGAGGTTTAGCTAGGGTTTAGTCAGAGCTTTAGACAACGGACAGGAGGGAAGAGTTTAAACAAAAGAGAAAAATAAAAAGAAAAAATGCCAAATAGGCTTATATACTGAGACATGTCAAATACGCTGATGAATGTATTAGAAGATTGTCTATGTATGCAAGAAGTTCACGTACATACATATGAGTAGAGCCGTCAAAACGGGCTTGGCCCGCCGGGCCGGCCCGCCCCGCCCCGCCGCGGGCTACCCGCCAAATATGTGTTAGTAGTACATATATAATATAATCTATATATAATATATAATATAATCTATAGTAGTGTACTAGTGTAGGCTGTGTAGTACTTATATATATAATATATATATGCTGAGTAGTGAGTAGTGTAGTACGTATATATATAAAATATATAATCTATCTAAATCTAAATATAAATATACTAAATAATCTAACCCCAATTCCCCAAACCCTAGCCAGCTAGCCTCCCACAGTCCCAACTTCAATGTCTCTATCTCTCCCTTGTCTCTGCCTCTCTCACTTTCATCTCTGCCTCTCTCATTCTTAGTTCTCTCCATTCTCGCCCTCCTCCACGGCTCCGCGAACTAGATGCCGCCGCGCCGCCGCCGACTGAAGTGAACCAAAGAACCATACCAACGCCTCTATCTACCGTGAACCAGTGAACCATCGAACCAGCGAACCAGACCTCCGCCTTTAACCACCGTGAACCAGCGACCGGAGCTCCACAAACTGCCACGCCGCCGCCTCTCTTCCTATACTCCCAATCGGTCCACCGTGAACGAGCAGCCGGAGCTCACATTTATACTGCTTTTTTTTAGACATTTATGTTAGTTTCTTTTTTACTGTTTAAAATTATAAATGATGAATTAAATATTGAAGTTTGTCTTATAAATCTCATCTTTACGAGTCATATTCATATTTTGTAATTTGATTTGGAAGTCCTCTGGAATTAGATATGGAAGTATATAATAACAAGATTTTTTTTAAAAAAAAAATGGGTGTGGTGTGGCGGGGCCCGCCTAGCCCGCGGGCTAAGGGCGGGGCGGTCCGGGCCCTAAAAACTCAGGCCCGCCAAGGAGCGGGCTTTTTTGGCCCGCCCCGCTTAGGCCCGCGGCCCGCAGGGCTTTGGCCCGCCCCGCCCCGCCAGCCCGTATTGACAGCTCTACATATGAGAGACTTACAAAGTAGCTAAATAATACAGAAGAAGAATCTTAGTGTAAATACAATTAAATAGAGTCCTAAAGCTAATGCTACACTAATACTCCCCTTCAAGCAGACGGTGGGCAAGGAACAACGCCTAGCTTGACACGTAACTCCGCAAAGCGAGGAGCCCAACGGCTTAGTGAAGATATCAGCCATTTGATCCTTTGTGGAAAGAAAATTTATCTTGAGATCACCAGCAGCCACACGCTCACGCACAAAATGGTAGTCGATCTCCACATGCTTAGTTCGAGCATGAAAGACAGGGTTTGCACATAGATAAGTGGCACCCAAATTATCACACCAAAGAACGGGAGTAGAAGTAAGAGATAAGCCAAGCTCACGAAGCAAAGATTGAACCCAAACAACCTCCGCCCAAACAACCTCCGCTGCGACATCAGCTAGAGCCTTGTATTCAGCTTCAGTGGAGGAACGGGCAATGGTGCGCTGTTTCCTAGACACCCAAGAAACCAAACTGGACCCAAGAAAGATAGCAAACCCAGTAGTAGACGCCTGTCTATCTGACAACCAGCCCAGTCAGAGTCCGAAAAGGCATGAACAACAGGAGTTTGCGTGTCTGACAGCCTCAATCCAAGATCAAGAGAACCCTTAACATAGCGAAGAACCCGCTTCAAGGCACACAAATGCTGCTCAGTAGGATTATGCATAAATTGACACAGACGATTAACATCAAAAGAAAGATTGGGACGCGTAACAAACATATACATCAAAGAACCAACTAACCGCCTGTAAAACGTAGGATCATCAAGCAAAGAGTCATCACCTGAAACCACAGTAGAAGACATAGGCGTAGCCAACGGCTTGCAGGACTCCATGCCCGCCTTACGCAAGACCTCAAGCATATACTACCGATGAGACAGAATAATATCTGAACCAGTGTAAACAACTTCAACACCAAGAAAGAAACGCGGGGTACCAAGATCCCGGATCTTAAACTCATAAGACAACCTACGCATCAGCTCATCAACCAGTTTAGGACAACTGCCCAGCAACAAAATGTCATCAACATAAACAAGCACATAGGCACGTAACTCCCTAGAAATATAGATAAAAAGAGAAACATCTGTCTGCGAAGGACGGAAGCCAACAGTAAGCAAATAAGTATGAAGCCGCATGAACCACGCCCTAGGTGCTTGCTTAAGACCATACAAGGATTTCTCTAGTTTACAAACATGACTAGAGAGAGTAGGATGCACATACCCTGGTGGCTGTTTCATGTAAATATCCTCCGAGACATGGCCATTGAAAAGGCATTGTGCACATCCAGCTGCCGCATAGACCAACCCCGAGAAACAACAAAGGCTAGCAGCAAATGAACAGTGGTAGGCTTGACCAAAGGACTGAATGTCTCGAAATAGTCTTCCCCTGCAACCTGGTTGAACCCTTTAGCAACTAGCCGCGCCTTGTACCGCTCAACAGCACCATCAGACTTACGCTTCACGCGGAACACCCACTTGCACCCAATGACATTCATACTAGCATCAAAGGGAACCAACCGCCAAGTCCGATTCAACAAAAGCGCATTAAACTCATCGTCCATGGCAGTCCTCCAGTCAGAGGACTTAACCGCTTGCGAATAGCAAGTAGGAACCTCATCATCAATAGAGGCAGCAAGAGCAGTGGGAGAAGAACGTTGAGCAGAAGTCGATGTGCGCAACACCATACGATGAGAACGCGGTAGCACCACACGCCGACGACCACGCGCACGACGCGGCTGAGCCCCCCGAGCACGCACACCATCACCAGGTAAAGGTGTAGGCTGAGCCGCAGGAACAGAAGGAGCAGTCTGAGCAACAGCCCCAGCACCAGGAGAAGAGACAGGCTTAGCCGAAGGCGGAACAACCACCGAATGCGAAACACTAGCCCACGGCATAAATATTTTTATTTTTATTTATTTATTTTTTATTTTTTAGTGAACATATTGCTGAATATAGAGTTGTCCAAAAATATGTGAATGTAGAGGTTTCAAAGTGTGAATGTAGAGTATAGAAATCGTGAATGTAGATTTATGATTGTGTGAATGTAGAGTTGCCCATAAATGTGTGAATGTGGAGGTTTCAAATTGTGAATATGGAGTATAGAAATTGTGAATGTAGAGTTATGCATGTGTGAATATGTAATAGAGTTAAGAAGTTCTAGCAACTTGTAGTCCTGTAATGTGTGAATGTGGAGTTCTCAAGTTGTGAATGTGGAGTATAGGACCTCTGAATATAGAGTTTTGAATGTGTGAATGTGGAGTTTACAAATTGTGAATGTAAAGTATAGTGTATGTGAATGTAGAGTATAGTTACTAAACATATAATCCTGTAGTGTGTGAATGTAGAGTTTACAAATTGTGAATGTAGAGTATAGTGTATGTGAATGTAGACCCAGGTCCACCTTGCAAGGTGGACCTGGGTCCACGGCATAACGACCCACCGAAGACCTTGGAGGCCTCCCTTGCTAGACACGGGCATGCCCAAGCCCGTGGCTAGCAGGCCTATATGGGCACAGGTATAGTCAAACTCGTGCCCAAAAACATCCCGGCCCTGTTTGATAAATAACTAGCCTATCAGTCAATTTTGACTTATTTGAACACTATTAGTTGTTTGACTTGGTTAAAAAATTAATATAAGTATTTGGTTAATAAGCTTTGTGTAACTCCAAAATACTAAAATCCAAAAGGCTACTCAAAGCAGCCTTTCCAATTAGCTTTTCTATAAAAGAAATTATACCAAACAGCTATCAGCTAACAATTAATTTACCAAACAATTTTTTACAATCAGCTAATATTATCAATTATTCATACATTCTAATCCAATTAGCTAACAATCATTTACCAAATTGGGCCCTTATCACCATTTTGATTTGGATGAGGGAGGATAGAGGTAATTTTAGTGTTAAAAGCTGTTATAGGGCTCGTGTTGGAGAAGAAGAAGAGGGTAATAATAAGGTAGATTGCGCTTTCAACCGAGTCCCAAATTAACCTATGTCACTGGACAACCATAGTTGTTAGTGAAAGAAAACAATCATCGACTATAGAAGATGTGGTTGTACTAAAAATAAAAGATAATACAAAACTGAAATATAATTAAAAAAAAAAAAAACGAAAGAAGAAGTAAATAACCTAGAGATGGTTTTGAAACATTTAAGTAATAAGTACAATGATTTCCAATATTGGCATACCATATGTAAATTATTCCAAAGATTATACAAGCAGGTTGGAGGGCTAAACGGGTAAGCTCGTGAATCCGTTAATTTATTTTAGAGTCATTTCCATTTTCGGTCCTACTGTTATTGGGGCATTGCCAATTTTAGTCCACTTCATTAATTTTGGCCATAATGCGGCCAGTCTTATTTAGTCCTTGCCACTTTTAGTCCACCGTTAAAATTTTCGTCAAATGGCCATCCAAAACAGGGGTATTTTTTATCTTTTCATGCTTTGGTCATCTCCTTGACCCTGACACATTTTATTTCATACAATGAAGAGGTCCGACGAAAGCCATGTGAGCCACATTACAAACCCATGACTTTCGTCGGACCTCTTCATTGGATGAAAATGTATAAGGAAAACCACTGCAAAGGGTAAAGGAGATGATCAAAGCATTAAAAGACCAAAATACCCCTATTTTGGATGGTTATTTGACAAAAGTTTTAACGGTGGACTAAAAGTGGTAAGGACTAAATAAGACTGGCCGCAATGTGGCAAAAATTAATGAAGTGGACTAAATTTGGCAATGCCCCAATAACAGTAAGACCAAAAATGGAAATGACTCTTTATTTTAGGCAAAAGGGTCAAATAGACCCATGTACTAGCACTGATTGTTCATCCAGCCCCATTAACTAAAATATGGTCCATTTAAGTCATTATACTCCTAATTATTTTTCATCTAGCATTTTTAGCCTATTTCTACAAGTAACTCATCTAATTTGTTGACATGGAAAAATAAAATAATAAAAAATGATGACATGTTATTTATATGAATGTTTTGGATGATTTTACCCTATTTCATTAATGAAGAAAATGATTTCTTGCAATGAAATAGGGTAGAAATAAGTTGTTATATAATATTTTAATTACAGTGTACTGCACGATTGTGTATGTATAGTGGGATATTCAAAGTTGTTTGGCAATGAAAATACATAAAAATCAATATATTAAAATTAAATATAATAACTTAAGATATTATATTGGGTAAATTTTATTATTTTTTTAAAAAAAATAATTTAATTTTTATATATCAATTTTCATGGAATCTCACTGTCGAACGACACTGAATACCCCGCTATACATATACAGTACACTCCGCTATACATACACAGTACACTGTAGTTGAAACTTTATATAGCAACTTTGATTTCTACCCTATTTTTTCCAAGAAATCATCCAAAAATACAATATCTTAAGTTATTCAATTATCCAAAAATCCAAAAGTATTAATTTATTTTTAAAATAAAATAAAATTTACCCAATACAATATATCTTAAGTTATTATAAAAATAATTTAATTTTCATATATCGATTTCCATGAAATCTCATTGCCGAACGATAGTGAATACCCCGCTATACATACACTCATGTAGTTAAAACATTATATAACACTTTTGAATTCTACCATATTTCATTGCAAGAAATTAATTTTTTCATTAATGAAATATGGTAGAAGTCATCCAAAACATCCATATAAATAACATGTCATCATTTTTTCTAATTTTATTTTTCCATGTCATCAAATTAGATGGGTTACTTGTTAGAAATAGGCTAAAAATGCTAGATAAAAATAATTAGGAGTATAATGACCTAGATGGACCATATTTTAGTTCATGGTGCTAGATGAACAATCAATGATAGTACATGGGCCTATTTGACCCTTTTGCCTTTATTTTATTTTTAAATAACTTTCTTTTTGTTATAACATATAAATAAACTTTGTGTTAATTATATAATTATATTAATATTTATTAGTTTTAAACGCGTATTGCTCGAATTGGTTAATGCCCAATGTTTATATTTAAATAAGTATTTTAAAGTATATATCATTGCAAAATTATATAGTAAAGTTCATACATATGTAATTGAACGTCGAATTTGTTTGTTTAAATAGACAATTCAAAGTATATGAATGCAAGATAATATATGAGATTCATTATAATTGTCACTGAAATAAATATTTACAACTTTATAAAATCGATAGTCTAAATACTTAGTCTAAAATAGATAGTCTAAATAAATACTACTACTTATGGTTTGAATTTATATCGATTCCAAAATATATTCATGAGGTTGGAAATAATTAAAAAAGTGTTAAAAAGAAAACTTAGAAAAACTTTTGCTCCACATTAAAAGATAATAATGTGAGTATAAACTAGCTTTTATTTAGTGGTAGGCGTTTTAGGGAAACATTGCTAATATAAAAGCTGCATTTGGAAATTCAATGGTTTGGAACAGAAACGTAATTTTTGAGGTTTTGACCGCGGAAAATGGTGAATTTTGGCAACCAATAAAAGCATAGACTAATACATATACGTAACATTGTTTTCTTTTTGACAAGTATAGAATATACTGTTTAAAAAAATTATTTTCCACACACGTAAAGTTAAAGGTGCAACCCTTGAGCTAGTGAGCTACTATACAACCGCCATTATTATGATTTGGAGAATTTTCAAAGTGGGCAAGATATGGACCCAATGTGATGACTTTTTGTTTTCATTAATAATGCAGATGATCAGAGTAAATTTCTAGTGTGAAGGGGTTGACTCAGATGACGCTGGTGTTTTCGGGGCGTTTGGTTGAAAGGAGGGAATTTAAGGAGGAAATAATTGTAATTTGGTGGGAAAATAATAATGTAGGAATTTAAATTACAATGTATTTTTCCTTAATCAAAACAGAGAGATATGGATCCAGCTCATCACATAGAGCAATTGAGTCGTCCGTCAATTAGTTATCAATCACATACTTTGGTGCATACTAAATTGAAGCCTTTTTCAACTTTCTATGAAATTTCCTGTTAGATGACTTCAAAAAAAAATATGAATTGATTCCAAAATATATTCATGAAGTTGGAAATAAAAAGACTAAAAAATATTTGAAATTTTTTTGTTTCACATCGGAAGATAATAATGTGAGTATAAACTAACTTTTATTTAGTAATGGGTGTTTTGGATAAATGCTACTAAAAACTACATTTGGGATTTCAATAATTTGAATTCATTGAAAATGGTGGATCTGCCAAAATTACCAAACAAGGCCAATAAAAGCATAGACTATTCAAAAAAACGCATAGACTATTAATACATATAAGTTTTTTTTTTTTTCTTTTCCTTTTTGACACGTATAGAATATATTGTTAAAAATTCCACACATGTAAAGGGCGAAAATTTTGAGCTACTATACAATCGCCATTATTATGAGGAGGAAGGGTCTAATAGACCATTGAACTACACACAAAACTACAATTATGTCATAAAACTCAAAAAACTACAATTGAGTCCCTAAACAACGCAAAATCATGCAATTGAACTAAAAGTGACATATTTACTTGTTGATCACTGACATAAAGATTACCGAATTTTAGAAGAAAAAAGAATATATATTTTTTAAATTTATTTTAATAATTTTACGTGTGTGAAAAGTAACTTGGATATAGGCTAATACATATACATTTTTTTTACAAGTATAGACCGAGGAGTATATTGCGAAAAAAAATTTCTCTTGCACTGTTGCACACACGTAAAAGGGGAAAACCATCAGCTACAACTGCGTTTATTATGATTTTGACAATGTTCAAAGAAGTAATACACTAATACTACATATATTCTTGAGTTTGTTACTGACATCGACTATTGCGAAATTATCAATTTAGTCCTTGATAATTTTTCATGCCCAATTAAGTCTCTCGACTTTGAAAATTTAACCAATTTGGTCCTTCGTTTATTTTGTCGTTAAACATACGTTAAATCGGGACCAAATTGATCATCTTTCCATAGTCAAGGGACCATTTCAGTAAAAAATTAATTATCAATTTGGTCCTTTGACTATAGCAAAATTACCAATTTGGTCCCGATTTAACGGATGTTTAACAGAAAAATAAACGGAGGACCAAATTGGTTAAAATTTTCAAAGTCGAGGGACTTAATTGTTCACAAAAAATTATTGAGGACCAAATTGATAATTTTACAATAGTCGATGGACCATTTTGGTAATAAACTCTATATTTTTATACAATCCCATTGTTATGATTTGGAGAATTTTCAAAGTGGGCAAGATATGAACTCAACTCATCACATGCAATGTAATTATGATGTGTGTAAGTCCTCACTCACTCTATTACAATGCAATATTTGTTTATAACTACTTTCTCAATCTATTGAAGCACAAAGAGTTCATATCACCTCCAACTCTTTACTAAGGCTCGAACCCACAACCTCCCAAATAAGGGTGAAAATTAATTAGTTTCACTGGACGTACTACAATGTCCTCAGCATCTGATTTTTCTTTTAATTTGGATTTGAAAATGGTGGCGTTCAGTACTGATTGCTGAAGTCTTGTTGGCAAAGGGTTGCAGATCAAGCTTGTTGCAGATCTGATCTGCCCAAGACATACAAAAAAAAAAATCATTCACATATATATTTAATCCCCTTTCCAATTAGTTTGTTGTATGGTCGAGTTCCAAATATGGCTTCTACCTCTTCTTCTGATACTCCTTCACAATTAAGGGTGTGTTTGGAAACTTGAAAAATAATTTCTAGAAATCGTTTTTCAGATTTTCAGTGTTTTTAAAAAATGGAAAATACTAAAGTCAAAGGAAAATAAAGTCTGGCCAATGGAAAATGAATGGCTTTCTATGGAAAATGACTTCCCTTTTTTTTGGGAAATCATTTTCCGCTTCTTCTTGGCCTCCTTCGCGACATTCACCAGCTTCTTCTTTGCGACATTCACCAGCTTCTACTTCAACACAATAGCAGCTTCGATCACGGGAAATGATTTTCGGCTGTGAGGAAAAATAAATGTAAATATGCTCTGGACTCGCAGGGTCCGTGTTTTCTTCACAAGGGAATACTACTGGTGTGTAGACATTTTGATGATTTGTGAATACTACTGACCTACTGAAGCACCACGAGTCAACAATTGCCTCCACTAAGGCTCGAACCCACTCTCATCATCCATGTGAGAGTGTTAATCGGGATACCAGATCCACTTGACCCCAAGGTCTTTGGCATATTAAATATAATATATCTAAATATATAATATCTAAATATATATTTATAAATATATATTTATGCGAATGAGAGAGAAAGAGAAATAGAGAGAAGAATATTCTTTGAATTTGATGAATAAATGAAATGAAATACAATCTATTTATAGTGAATAAAAAGGCTAGAAATTAGGAAATGTAAGGCTAGAAAGTAGGAAATGTAAGACATGTTCTCATCCTCAATTCACGCAAAGTCAGTACATTTACCCCACTACTGCATAGCACTCATCCCATTACTTTTAGGAAAATTCTACACGGTGCGAAATTGTACTCCCAAAGTGAAACTCCCTGACCTGGCTCCTTAGCTGTTAGGCATCACATCAAACTTTTTTACTTTTTTTTTTTTTGGTTTCTTCCTTGAGAAGATTTGGCGCTCAAACAGAACCATTTCATTGTTTACCTTTTCTCCATTTCTTCATTTCAAAGCTTGAGAGGCGAAAACAATTAACATCAAACAGAGTCTGAGAGCCATTAGCATCAATGAACGCATCAGTACTAGGTATATTTATAGTATATGCTATTTTAATTATATTTTAAATTTTAAAATTATGTATTTGCTAAGAAAGAATTCAGAACACTGCAATAAGCATTCTATCGCTCCATTCGCTCAAAGATTGAGTTTGTTCACATATATCTATATAACAAAAAAAAAATGTTTTTTTTTTCATTTACGGGATGCTATTAATTTTTAATATTACCTATTATTATTGGTTATATTTGTAGATATGGAGGATGAAGAAAGGTTAAATGAATCCAAGGTTGATATGGTATTTCAATCCAAAGAAGAAGTTTTTACATTTTATTCAAATTATGCAAAGAAAAAGGGATTTGGTGTAGTAATGAGAAGCTTAAAGCGCGAAGATGATGGAAATTTTAAGTATTTCACTTTTGCATGTGCTAAAGCACATAAAAAAGAATCAACAAGTAAAAATTTGTTATCGTCAAAGCTCTCAACAAAAACAAGATGTCAAGCTAAAATAAGATGCAAAAGGTGTGAAGATGAGAGTTTTAAGATAACAATCGTTGAGCTTAGTCATGATCATGATTTGAGTCCAGGGAAAGTACGTCATTTGAGATGTCATAGGAAGTTAAATGAGCAAGTGAAAAGGAGACTTGATATAAATGATCAAGCAGGTATTGCTCCAAACAAGAACTTTCGCTCTCTTGTTGTAGATGCAGGAGGTTATGAGAATGTTACGTTTAATGAAATGGATTGTCGCAATTATATTGATTAATTGAGAAGGAAAAGGCTTGGTGTAGGGGATGCAGAAGCCGTTTGTAAATATTTTGCTAAAATGCAACAGAGTGATCCAAACTTCTTTTATGTGATGGATGTTGGTGAAGATTCTCGGTTACGAAACTCGTTTTGGGCTGATGGGAGGAGTAAGGCTGCATATGAATCTTTTGCTGATGTGATTACCTTTGATACAACTTATCTCACAAATAAGTATGACATGCATTTTTCTCCTTTTGTGGGAGTAAACCATCATGGACAATCTGCATTGTTTGGTTGTGGGTTGTTGAGCACGGAGGACAGTAACTCATTTGTGTGGTTATTTCAATCATGGTTAAATTGCATGTCAGGACGCCATCCGAAAGCCATTATTACAGATCAATGTAAGGCCATGCAAAATGCTATTGCGATTGTATTTCCAAATACAAAGCATAGGTGGTGTTTATGGCATATCATGAAAAAGCTTCTTGAAAAGTTGAGGGGATATTCTAAATATGAAGAAATCAAGGAAGCCTTGCAAAGTGTTGTTTATGATTCTTTAAATGAAAATGAGTTTGAAAATGGATGGTCACTATTGATTGACACATTTGATCTCAATGAGAATGATTGGTTAGATGGGTTATACAAAGAAAGACAACGTTGGGTTCCTACATATGTGAAACATACATTTTGGGCGGGCATGTCTACTACTCAACAAAGTGAAAGCATGAATGTTTTTTTTGATGGATATGTCAACTCTAAGACAACTTTGAAGGTATTTGTTGAACAATATGAAAAGGCATTAGAAAGTAAAGTAGAGAAGGAAAAAGAAGCAGATATTCATTCTTTTAACTCTATGTATGAATGTCTTAGTAACTATGAGATGGAAAAAAAATTTCAAAGACTTTATACAAATGAAAAATTTAGAGAGTTCCAAGAGGAGTAAAAGGGAAAATTTTATTGCTATCATTTTCTAATAAAAGATGAAAATCCAAGTTTTGTGTATGAAGTTGTAGAAGATGTAAAAGTTGGAGACAAAAGAAGAGATGTTAAGTTCATGGTTGCTTTCAATGAAGTTGAGTGTGAAGCCAAATGCAATTGCCACTTGTTTGAATTAAGGGGAATTTTATGTAGACATGCTCTTTTGGTGCTCATCTTAAGAAAGGTGAGTGAAATCCCTTCAAGATACATTTTGTCTCGATGGAGAAAAGATTTGAAACGTGGATATACTTGTATTAGAAGTAGTTATAATTTGTCTTGTAAAGAAACTCAAAGATGTGGATGTTATTGGGTTGATCTCGAAAATACAAGAAAATAATGGAAATACAAACGACAAAATATCCACGAAGGATAATAATACAGGAAATTAAACAACCTACAAAAGGTTGAAACCTGAACTACGGTTGAGGATGAAATCCGGACGAACTCGGGTGGTTGTAAGCACGAGTCGTGTTGCCACTCTCCTTAAAACCTTATTTACCGCCTCCCGGGGTGCTGGAGCGTTGCGGTCTAGGTTTCCCAGGATAAAACGTACTACGATCCAATCGTTCGAGCACACGAACTTGGATCCGGCGAACTAGGAACGTGGGTTCAACGCAGGTGGCTAGAAGGAAATGTGAGCAGAGTTTTGAGGAGGAAAACAGTGTATGCCGTGTGTTCTCGGTGTTGTATATCAAACCTGCTGCTCACAACGAATATATAGTAGAGGAGAGTGGATCTAGCATTAATCATGGCATTGATAATCCATTTTGTAACCTCCTCCCACTTAGTAGAGATTTAATTCTGCCATTAACCTACATTTACACCCACTACCAAGTCCCATTATTCATGAAATAACTCTGAAAATAATGATTGGAATTAATCAAATTAATTCCGTAATATCAAGAGTCATTTCTGAACGGACACAGTAGGTGGAACGTCGCGTTCGAGAGGTTACCGGAGTCACAGTGCGAGACATGGTCCAGTCCGTGAACCATCGAAACATCGCCGTGCCGCGAGACGTCGAGAAGTGCAAGCTTCGAGACATCATGCCGGCAGCGAGACTTCGCACTGGTCCGCGAGACATCGGACGCGCGCGCCAGCCCGGGTGGCGCGACATTGCACTCGCACGCGAACGACCTTCGAGAGGTCGACTCCGCTGAAGTTCGAGACATCGAACTACCTCTCGAGGTAAGCTCGGTTTGATGTCTCGAACGAGAGATCAGTTTGATCTCATGTGGTCTGAGATGGAAAACTCGTTCGGAATTTTAGCATAATGTAGCCCGCAAGGCCAGCCACTTTTCCGGACGACATTCGTGCCCGCAGGTGCCGGCGCACACAAGTTCAAGCCTTCTCGAACTCATTTTGGGATTTGATTTGCACCCCCCCCCCTGCGCGCGAGAGAGAGCATCTATGCTATACAAGTTAATTAGCCTTAAAAATACTCTTGTATTTATAGTGGGGCAAATCTTCATTCCCAACCAATGTGGGACAAAGCTTATAAGCTTTTCGTCACTTAAAATTCCATCTCAAATGGGTCTACTTTGAGAACCAATTTCTCATTCACCCATTATCCATTTTGAGCGTATAATATATCGATCTCTTCGTCTCACTACGAAGAATCCGAATCCACTTTGACTCACCATTTTAAAGTCGAGGAACCGGCCAACCACAAATTTCTTTGCCGCATCCTCACTTTGGTACTTGTGGTCCAAAGCTGCCCACAGCGCCTTGGCTGTGTCAATTTTACGATAAACATCGTAAAGGGAATCAACCAACCCGTTCAGAATGTAGTTGCGGCAAAGGAAGTCAGAATCCTTCCAAAGCCCAACAGCCATTACCGAGTTAGGGTCTTGTTCCTTAACCACTGGAACCGTCTCGGTCAAGAACCTTGACAAGCCGAGAGTAGCGAGGTAAAACAGCATCTTTTGCTGCCACCTCTTAAAGTATGACCCGAAAACTTGTCCGGCTTTTCGGCCGAACCACTTGGTACCGTAGGTACCCTCATCGTGGGGATATACCCCTCAGAGCTGACACCCCCTTGTGAACCAACGTTCACTGTGTCTGGGAAGGTGCAACAGTGTTGCCGTTCCCACCATTGTTGTTATCAACAACATTCGGATTAACACCCTCAGTGTTTTCCATTTTTTCAGAAATTCGAGAATCAGAAAGAGGAAGAAGTAAATAAGGTTTTAAGACCAAACCCTTCGGGTTGGTCCATGTAGATTTCCTCATCTAACTCACCATTTAAGAAAGCTGTTTTTACATCCATTTGATGAACTTCCAAATTCCGCAATGCGGCTATGGCAAGGATCATCCTAATGGAAATTATTCTCGTCACAAGAGAATACGTATCGAAGTAGTCAAGGCCTTCTCGTTGCCTGTAACCCTTGATTACAAGTCTAGCCTTATACTTCTCGATTGAACCATCCGGTTTCATTTTCCTTTTAAAGACCCACTTGGATCCCAAAGGTTTACAACCCGGAGGAAGATCAACAAGTTCCCAAGTGTGATTCTGTAGGATAGAATCCACTTCACTTTTGATAGCTTCCTTCCACAGAGGACCTTCCGTAGAAGTCACAGCTTCTCGATAAGTCCTGGGTTCATTCTCTATCAAACAAGATAGAAAATCCGGTTCGTTTTCTATCAAACAAGTTAGAGTATTTGAATCATACTCTAGCAAGTAAGTTAGAAAATCTAGACCAAAAGATTTTTCAACTCTCGCCCGTTTACTACGTCTCGGCTCGAGCTCGGGTATTTCCTCAGAATGCCCGCCATCATTGTCCATAGTAACATCCACCTCTCGAAGTGATGTACTTAGTCCGTCGACTTCTCGAAGTGTATCGATCTCTCGAAGTGCATCGATCTCTCGAAGTGACGTACTAGGTCTCTCGCTAGACCTACAAGGAAATACATTTTCAAAGAAACATGCATTCCTTGATTCAATTATAGTGTTCTTATGCACGTCCGGATTATGGGACTCATGTACTAAGAATCGATACGCACTACTATTGTGTGCATATCCAATAAAGATACAATCCACCGTCTTTGGACCTATCTTTATTTTCTTTGGTGTTGGAACCAAAACTTTGGCAAGACACCCCCACACTTTGAGGTATTGGTAGGAAGGTTTCCTACCTTTCCACAGCTCATAAGGAGTCTTATCGAGCTTCTTGTGAGGTACCTTATTCAAAAGGTAATTACTTGTCAAAATAGCCTCACCCCACATGCTTTGAGGTAGGCCCGAACTTATAAGCATCGCATTCATCATCTCTTTCAATGTACGATTCTTACGTTCGGCAACACCATTCGATTGAGGCGCATAAGGTGCAGTACGCTCGTGTACTATTCCAACACTCGCACAGAAGTCACCGATAGCTACTTCGTACTCACCACCTCTATCGCTTCTAACCTTTTTAATCTTTCGATTAAGCTGGTTTTCCACTTCATTCTTGTAAAGAACGAATTTTTCCTTGGCTTCGTCTTTGCTCTTTAGCAAATACACATAGCAGAATCGTGTGCAATCGTCGATGAACGTAATAAAATACTTATTACCACCTCTCGATTGAATCGATCTAAAATCGCACAAGTCGCTATGTACCAGTTCTAGTGGCTCAGTCTCCCTTTCAACCGATTTGAAGGGAGCTTTCGTTAGTTTTGCCTCAACACAAATTTCGCACTTATTTTTATTAACTTGAAAATTAGGGATATGGTTCATGCTAATTAATCTACGCATAGAATTAAAATTAACATGACCTAGTCTACCATGCCACAAATTGGAAGACTCAAGCAAGTAAACAGAATTAACTTTGTTTTTATTGATAATCGGCATTACATTGAGCTTAAAAAGCCCGTCAGTTACATACCCCTTACCAACAAACATCCCTAATTTTGACAAAACTACTTTGTCAGATTCGAAGACCATCTTGAATCCATGCTTGTTCAACAACGAGCCAGAAACAAGATTTTTCCTAAGGTCCGGAACATACAGTACATTATTCAATGTTAGTTCCTTCCCGGAAGTCATCTTCAAGATCACCTTGCCCACGCCCTCCACAGCGGACTGAGCAGAATTTCCCATCCAAACCTTCTCGCCCTCAACGGCTTCAAAGGTCTTGAACATCTCCCGGTTGCAGCATAAATGCCTTGTTGCACCGGTGTCGATGAACCACTCGCGCGGGTTAGAGCCCACCAGGGTCACCTCCGTGACAATAGCTGAAAGGCTAATCTCGGCCACCTTTTGGCTCACATCACCAACCACGTTGGCTTCAGAACCCTTTTTCTTCTTTGGAGCCTTACACTCCGTAGCCTTGTGGCCAATCTTACCACAGTTGTAGCACTTCCCTTGGAACTTGCCTTTGGAAACGCCACCTCTCGGACCCAGCTTCTGCTTGCCCTTCCTGGCCTTCTTGGAGCTCTGCCCGTGCTCCACCACGTTGGCCTTGGCACCTCCCACGAGAGGTCCCTTACCATCACTATTCCTGTTCCCCTCTTCGACTTGGAGTCGCTGGATCAGGTCCTCCAGGCTCATCTCCTTTCGCTTATGCTTCAAGTAGTTCTTGAAATCCTTCCATCCTGGAGGCAGTAAGTGGATCATGGATGCCACTTGGAAGGATTCACTAATCACCATGCCCTCGTCACGGATCTCATCGAAGAGCAACTGCAAGTCTTCGGCCTAACTGAGCACAGTCTTTGAATCCACCATTTTAAAGTCGAGGAACCGGCCAACCACAAATTTCTTTTGGCCGCATCCTCACTTTGGTACTTGTGGTCCAAAGCTGCCCACAGCGCCTTGGCTGTGTCAATTTTACGATAAACATCGTAAAGGGAATCAACCAACCCGTTCAGAATGTAGTTGCGGCAAAGGAAGTCAGAATCCTTCCAAAGCCCAACAGCCATTACCGAGTTAGGGTCTTGTTCCTTAACCACTGGAACCGTCTCGGTCAAGAACCTTGACAAGCCGAGAGTAGCGAGGTAAAACAGCATCTTTTGCTGCCACCTCTTAAAGTATGACCCCGAAAACTTGTCCGGCTTTTCGGCCGAACCACTCGGTACCGTAGGTACCCTCATCGTGGGGATATACCCCTCAGAGCTGACACCCCCTTGTGAACCAACGTTCACTAGTGTCTGGGAAGGTGCAACAGTGTTGCCGTTCCCACCATTGTTGTTATCAACAACATTCGGATTAACACCCTCAGTGTTTTCCATTTTTTTCAGAAATTCGAGAATCAGAAAGAGGAAGAAGTAAATAAGGTTTTAAGACTGTTATTGGGTTGATCTCGAAAATACAAGAAAATAATGGAAATACAAACGACAAAATATCCACGAAGGATAATAATACAGGAAATTAAACAACCTACAAAAGGTTGAAACCTGAACTACGGTTGAGGATGAAATCCGGACGAACTCGGGTGGTTGTAAGCACGAGTCGTGTTGCCACTCTCCTTAAAACCTTATTTACCGCCTCCCGGGGTGCTGGAGCGTTGCGGTCTAGGTTTCCCAGGATAAAACGTACTACGATCCAATCGTTCGAGCACACGAACTTGGATCCGGCGAACTAGGAACGTGGGTTCAACGCAGGTGGCTAGAAGGAAATGTGAGCAGAGTTTTGAGGAGGAAAACAGTGTATGCCGTGTGTTCTCGGTGTTGTATATCAAACCTGCTGCTCACAACGAATATATAGTAGAGGAGAGTGGATCATAGCATTAATCATGGCATTGATAATCCATTTTGTAACCTCCTCCCACTTAGTAGAGATTTAATTCTGCCATTAACCTACATTTACACCCACTACCAAGTCCCATTATTCATGAAATAACTCTGAAAATAATGATTGGAATTAATCAAATTAATTCCGTAATATCAAGAGTCATTTCTGAACGGACACAGTAGGTGGAACGTCGCGTTCGAGAGGTTACCGGAGTCGCAGTGCGAGACATGGTCCAGTCCGTGAACCATCGAAACATCGCCGTGTCGCGAGACGTCGAGAAGTGCAAGCTTCGAGACATCATGCCGGCAGCGAGACTTTGCACTGGTCCGCGAGACATCGGACGCGCGCGCCAGCCCGGGCCGCGCGACATCGCACTCGCACGCGAACGACCTTCGAGAGGTCGACTCCGCTGAAGTTCGAGACATCGAACTACCTCTCGAGGTCAGCTCGGTTTGATGTCTCGAATGAGAGATCAATTTGATCTCATGTGGTCTGAGATGGAAAACTCGTTCTGAATTTTAGCATAATGTAGCCCGCAAGGCCAGCCACTTTTCCTAACGACATTCGTGCCCGCATGTGCCGGCGCACACAAGTTCAAGCCTTCTCGAACTCATTTTGGGATTTGATTTGCAACCCCCCCCTGTTCGCGAGAGAGAGCATCTATGCTATACAAGTTAATTAGCCTTAAAAAGACTCTTGTATTTATAGTGGGGCAAATCTTCATTCCCAACCAATGTGGAACAAAGCTTATAAGCTTTTCCTCACTTAAAATTCCATCTCAAATGGGTCTACTTTGAGAACCAATTTCTCATTCACCCATTATCCATTTTGAGCGTATAATATATCGATCTCTTCGTCTCACTACGAAGAATCCGAATCCACTTTGACTCGACCCCAAATCGAATGTGGACCCTACATATATTTATACCACAAAATGGCCACTTAAAATGCCATTTTAGTGCTATTTTTCCAACAGTGGACAAATGTGTGATGCATTTCGTGAGGTTGCTATTATTGTCGCAAGTGAAAAGGAAGAATATAAACGTGTGATGGATGTCATAGAAGAGCTAAAATCATCGCTCATGAATGGTGAAGTAATTAATAGCACCACACAAGCATCATGTTTACCACAAGATAATGAAGTTAACAAGCAAAATATGTCAAGTGGTGCAAATAAGGTTTTAAGCCCTTTAGTTACTAGAAGAAAAGGTCGTCCTCCAACTAAAAGAAGAGTTTCAAGATTGGAACAAGTGGTGGAAAGTCTTAAAATGAAAAAGAAAAGGAAACAAATTGAAGAGAAAGATCCAAAGAAATCACGACAAAGAGAAGTATGATATGTTTATGAGTTAATTACCGTTTTGGTCCCTCGACTATAGCGAAAGTAACGAATTGATCATTGACTTTCCTTTTTGGCCGATTAAATCCTCAAGTATTGAATTTTTGATCGATGTGGTCCTCCGTCTATTGGGCTGTTAAGTGGCCGTCCAAGTTAGGGGCATAAATGTCACTTTAGTCTCCATAATTCTTTTCCTCTTTTTCTTTTCCTTCTTCTTCTTCATCACAGCCCTCCTCCACTTTCACTTTCAGTCACATTCCAATTAGCAGTAATTGTTCTGCCAAAGCTTATGAATGACCAAGGTAAGGCTAGTAGCAGCGGCAAGATTATTGATGATAATAAGTAGTTAGCGACAGGATTTCAAGGTTATGGAGACGATGTTGATTTATTTTGTGCCAAGTACGGATTCCATCAAGAAAATGATCAGCTACTAGTGTAGAGAGGCAGTTTATTACTAGTAATTCATCAAACAATATTCAAGAAAGCACCAAACTTTAGGCGGAGAAGGCCTGGCCACCTCTTTCTCCGGCAATTTTAAGGATCCTAGGTAATCATTCAAATCCTTTGGCCGCTAATACCAGTAGTAGTGGAGGTGGGCGCGATCATCATCAGAAACTGTCAGCCATGCAAATCGTGAGGCTTGTGTTCACAATATCAACAAGTTCATTAATATCAACATCTTCAAGCATCCTTATAGTTCGACCCTCTCTGATATGTGTTCTCAAGATAAACAAGATGTGGAGCTTGTCCAGCTCCTCCTGGCCGCAGCCGAGAAGGTTTCCAACCAACAATTCGACAGGGCAATCAGATTGGTGAGTCAGTGTCGGAACATCGCGTCCTGCACTGGCTCGCCGGTTCAAAGAGCAGCATTCTACTTTGCGGATGCTCTTCAGGCTAGGATTGAGCGACAAACGGGTAGATCTGGTCATGAAGATGATGAGAACGATGTGAAGGACGGCGAGTGCCTAGCGTCAAGATTCAACATGGTGTACGTGATATTGCATCAAACGCTTTCGTTCTCCCAAGTCGTGAAATTAAGTGCTAAGCAGACAATATTATACCATGTGGTCACGAAACCAAAGGTCCACCTCGTGGATTTCTATTTGAGGACCGGAGTTCAGTGGTCCACATTGATGCAAGCTCTATCGGAACCGGCCACGGTCGAAGATTGCGGTCAACATTATTTCCGGTTCACCCCCATCGAAACCACTGAGAAAGAAAAGGTGGAGGAAACGGGGAAGCGGCTACAAAGCTTCGCCGCCCAGTCCAATTTGCCCTTCTCGTTCAACGTCCTCAACATACCAGACCCCAAGCACTTAAAAGCAGAGCAAGTGGAGATAAATGCAAACGAAGCCGTAGTTATCTATGCCTCCTTCGTTCTCCGCGCAATGATTTCCAAACCCCTGGAGCTGGAAAATGTGATGAGAGCTATCACGAGGCTGAATCCCTGCGTGATGGTGGTCCAAGAAGTGGAAGCCAATCTCAACTCTCCCTCATTCGTGCACAGATTCATCGACGCCCTGTTTTACTACAGCGCCTACTTCGACGCACTGGAAGACACAATGCGGTGCGACGATCAGCACCGGGCGAGCATCGAAGCCGGGTCGATCCTCGATGGGATCCATAACATCGTGGCGGCGGAAGGGCGGGAAAGGGTGACGAGAAGCGTAAGCTTGCAGGTTTGAAGAGAGAAAGTTTGGGCTTGAAGGTGGAGACTGAAGTGACTTTTATACCCCCAACTTGGACGACCACTTAACAGTCTAATAGACGGAGGACCACATCGGTCAAAAATTCAATACTTGAGAATTTAATCGGCCAAAAAGGAAAGCCAAGGACCAATTCGTTACTTTCGCTATAGTCGAGGGACCAAAACGGTAATTAACTCTATGTTTATTAATTAGATTTCATTTGTTTATATTTGATTAAGTAGTTTATGTTCACTCATTGATTTATTTAATGTTGTAGAGTTCTATAAGTTATGATGATATTGATTGTGTACTTATTCCATCGTCTACTCATAAGGTCGATGAAATGGGGGCACAAGAAAGTTTTGTAACAACAAGCCCGATGATGCCTTTGCAAGGATTTTACATGGTTCCCCAACGCAATGTAAGACATGCTTGCATTACTATGACTATTTAATTTAGCTATTACTTGCTTTATACTTTGTTAAAAAGAATTGTCCGATATTGATAGGTGATTCCGACATCACTAGATGGAGGCCATT
Source organism: Ipomoea trifida (assembly GCA_003576665.1). NCBI lineage: Eukaryota > Viridiplantae > Streptophyta > Magnoliopsida > Solanales > Convolvulaceae > Ipomoea > Ipomoea trifida. Next base: position 26,983,798 of record CP025659.1, read on the forward strand.
ATATTCCTTGCACTTCTACTTCAAACGACCAACTCAATAATGACATTCAACTTCAAGCACAAGTATACTTTGTTATGTATTTATTTGAGAGTTATCACTTACACAAATGGTATACTACTACTTTAATATATATATTTTGCTAATTTATAGGTCCACTTCAATCAAGTTTGGAGCAGAGTATATGGTACGGGAAATATAGAACTTAACCAAAATATGTCACAGGTAATAATATGTTAGTGCATATGGATTATCATTCTTTTATATTCACTTTATTTGTATAATTTACTTGTAATAAAATTTTATTTCATTTGTTTTACTTTTACAGTCAAATCAGTTCTTTGGATCAAATGTTCCTCATATGTAGATGAAGATGGTTTGAGGATGTAAATGAAGATGTAGATGAAGATGGTTTGAGGCTGTAAATGAAGATGGAGCCAATTGTAAATGAAGATGAACAACTTTATGATATTTTGCTAAGTAACTAGAACTAATTAAATATTCTCTATTTTATTGCTGTAAATGGATTTGAATTTGTGACATTTTGCTATTATAAAGGGAGCCAAGTCTATGTTGTATGAATTCTAGCACCATTGAAAAGAAAAACAATAGCATCCAGCAGGAAAGTAAGAAAGAAAAAACATGCCAAAACTCTTCAACCAACCATTTTATTAGTAAGGAAAATCTCTCATTACATACAAATACTCAAATACTCAAGAGATACACAAAATGTACAGAGCTTCCATTAAGGAGGTGGAACTCGTTATCCTTCGTCATCCATGCATCAAACTCTTTAGTCCAAGCTCCATTAAAATACAGTGGAATATTGTAAATTGCACTGGCAGGAACTATGTGGTTGAAAGGCCTTTAGTTTCTTTCTCAACCAACAAATTCACTTTATTAGCCACTTCACTTGCCTGGACAATCAACAACATCTATCAAACTTCAATTTCTGTCATAATTAATGAACAGGCTAAATGGATTCTCCAATTTCTAAATACATGAATAATTCTTATTTTTCAATTCAAAAAATAATAATTTCATTAAACAAGTTTTTCATTTCTCTAATTTTCCCCTTACTAAATAACATGTGCAGTAGAGTCTGTTTCAGGTTGATTAGAACAACAGATTGATCTACTGGAAAAACAGGAGGCAAGGAACCATTCTCACTGTAAGCCAGGTTGTTAACCTTTGAACCAGAAGAGAATTTAGGTGATGGGAAGAGATCTGTCCTGTGACACCCCAACCTCACACAGGCTGAGATAGATAAAACTTAGCACAACAGCTGCCTATCTCAACCAACAAAACCAAAACATAGCGGAAGCGAATTTAAAACTTAAGGGCGTCATGCCACATCTAGGTATAAACACAGCCTAGATGCACAGGCTAATCATAAAACGAACTAAACTGTCATAGATATAAACCAAGATAAAATCCTCAAGTCATAATCCACAAGTACTCAAATCACTAAACAAGAGTATATAAGAATATCTCAAAGGCGCACAGGCCAAACAACTCAAAGTCTAAACAAGGTAAGCTAAGGCTAAACATCCTCATATGGAAAAAAAGCTCTAGCGCACTCTCGCATAACTACTCCATACCTGGAAAACACACAAAGAACCATTAGCAAAAGAATGCTAAGCAACCACCATTCACACCCGCAAGGAGATATAGATATACATAAGCTTATAAATAGGTTTACACACCCATATAGAATATAAACACCAACGAACTGTTCAAAGGTTCAAACCGATACTCAACAACAATAAGCTGAATGAATCAATAACCAAGACTCAGTCAAACAAAGACAATAGCCAACAACAAAAGCATAATGCAATAACGAACCATAAACGAGATACCAACTGAACAACAAACCAAAAGGAACCAACTAACCATAACCAAGAACCATAAGATATCAACCGACTAGCATAAGGAACTCACGAAACCAACCAAGAAAGAACCCCAACTCCAACCTCCAACCAAGTCAACCCAACCACCAAACCAAGTCAAACCAAGTCAAACCACATAGTCAGAAGTCAAGAGTCAAGAGTCAAGAGTCAATCCCGGAAAACCGGTACACAGGGGTGATGAGCCCAATCACAGGGACCGAAGTCCAATCACAGGGACCGTAGTCCAATCACAGGGACCGACAGTCCAATCACAGGGACCGAAGTCCAATCACAGGGGTAATCAACCCAATCACAGGGACCGAAGTCCAAAGTCAGAAGTCAATAGTCAATAGTCAATGGTAGCACAGTCAAATCCAACCAACAACCACCCACAACCACAACAAAACCACCATCACAACCTCATACTCCAACCTCAACTCAAAGCAACCAAACAAAGTGTTCATCTCAAATATGAACACAAACCAACTCCCAGATAATGAATCAAAGGACCAATAGATCAAGAAAACCAAAAATGGAAACCAAAGACATGAATCAATACTCCAAGCTATGGTATAAAATACCCAATAAATGACATGAATAAATACTCCAAAGACATGGTAAAATACCCAACAAAACAATCCAACAATAATCAGAAACAAAGGAGAACAACAGACAACAACAACAGAGAAACTGCTCACTGGAAACAAATTCCCAGGAGTCATGCGGAACACTCTCACGGACCTCACTCTTCCGCCAGTCTCCTCCGCAAGAAGGAGACGGCCTCCCTCGGCGGATCACCCTCCTCCGCCCAAGCCAACCATCGCCACCTTGCGGAGCACCTTCACGGGTTACATTGTGCCGCTCAAGTGATCCGCAAGGCCAACCCAAAAACCCTTCCAGAGACAGTTCATTCCCGATCAACAATCCAACTCCCAGAATACAAAATCAGACCAAATACACTCACATTTTATCCAATTTAGAGTTCAAAAATAAGGAAATCCATAACATCATTGATCATACAACACAAGGCAAAAGATCAAGATGAAAACCAACAAAATACATCCAAGAAATAGGCCAAATAACAAGAAATTTCAGGATTTCCAACACCAAGATCATCATATATAGAATAGGTGAATAAAATAGATTTGATGGACATGGATGGTTACTTCAAAGAGCTTTTCCTACTCCAACAAGCCTTTAGCTAGCTCACAAAGCCCCACCTTCACCTTGATCATCTTTTTCCCAAAGAACCCCAAAAGAACACTTATAAGAATATGCAAAAAGACTATCTAAAACACAAAATGCAAGATAGATTCTAGGCTAGATGCACTTACCCACTCCTAATCAAGCATAAAAGAGCAATCTTGACTTGGAAACTTGTAGGAGAAATGAAGATCAATTTTAGGGAAATTACGGAGTGGAAATGGCGTGTGGGAGTGTAGAGTAGGAGGAAGAAGGAGTGAAAGTCTTTAGGGTATTTTGATCTTCAAATTATATACCAAGAATACATATAATATTTATGGTGTAAGACATTTAAAATGATGTGGGCTTAAGTAACTTATAACATAATGGGTGTAGGAAATAAATATAATCAAGACTAGTAAGTTGGGCTTAATAAATTCACCCCTTATAAATTAAATACAAGAATTAGCCCATAAGAATGTCTTAGGAACAATATATATATATATGTATATAATGTATGATTAAGAATGTGGGCTTGTAAGAATATTTAATTACAAATATTGTAAGGGTCCAAATTGAATAAAATCCCTTACAAGAATAAATTCAATTAATTGGGCTCTTGATTAGAATAATTAAATTAGGCATCAAATATATATATACAAGTATATATATATATATATATATATATCAAATTGAAAGAATTAGCCCAATTGGAATTAATTAAATTGCCCAAGGAATTAATTAACGATCGGAAGGCTTGAAATGAATTTACGGGGTGTTACACTCTACCCCCCTTAAAAGGAGCTTCGTCCCCGAAGCTCAAAGCTAACGGGAACTAGAAACGGAATGATTCAAAGGAAACGAAGATTCAACGGAAGATTAAAGAACGATTGCTCAACAACTCCTAAACTCAAGAACATACTAACGTGCAACTAAGCTTATAACTTACCCAACCCAAACTAACATGCAAAACAACATGACTAAACAACTCACCTAGGCAAACAAAGCCGGGTAGCGCCGCCTCATGTCGTCCTCCATCTCCCAAGTGGCCTCCTCGACTCCATGGTTGGACCAAAGTACCTTCACTAACTTGATCGCCTTGCGTCGGGTCTCACGCGTCTTGGAGTCCAGGATCCTCACGGGCTTCTTTTCATAAGACAGCGCCTCGTCCAACTCTAACGTCTCAGAAGCTAACACATGCGAGGCGTCGTGCACGTACTTCTTCAGCTGGGAGACATGAAACACATTGTGCACTCGATCCAACTCTGCTGGCAAAGCCAAACGGTACGCCACCTGACCGATCCTCTCTAATATCTCATAAGGGCCGATAAAACGAGGGCTCAACTTCCCTTTCTTTCCAAATCTCATTACCCCTCGAGTTGGGGAAATCTTCAACCACACTTTTTCGCCTGCCTGGAATTCCACGAACTTCCTTCCCAGATCAGCGTAGGATTTCTGGCGGTCTTGAGCAGCTTTCATTCTACTTTGAATCAGCTTGACTTTTTCTGTGGCTTCTTGCAGATATTGAGGTCCCAAAGTCACTGGATCTACCAAATCTTCCCAACACAACGGACTCCTGCACTTTTGCCCATAGAGCGCCTCATACGGGGCCATCTGAATACTGGACTGATAACTGTTGTTGTAGGAGAACTCAATCAAATCGAGGTGTTCCTCCCACGATCCTTGCAAGTCAAGCATGCAAGCTCTCAACATATCCTCCAATGTCTGAATGGTGCGCTCAGTCTGTCCGTTAGTGGCAGGGTGAAAAGCTGTACTCATCTTTAACCTCGTGCCCAACGCTGCCTGTAATGACTTCCAAAACTGTGATAAGAACCTCGAATCTCGATCAGACACGATGTCGCGAGGCACTCCGTGGTATTTCACCACCTGGTGTATGTAAGCCCTAGCCAACTGATCCATAGTCCACGTCTCCTTCTTGGCGATGAAACGGGCTGTCTTGGTGAGGCGATCCACTATCACCCAAATCTTGTCTTTCCCAGATCTGGTCAAAGGCAAACCTCCCACGAAGTCCATCGATATAGATTCCCACTTTCCTTCGGGCACTTCCAGGGGTAGTAACATTCCTTTAGTCTTACACCTTTCTACCTTGACTTTTTGACAGTTCAAACAGCGGCTCACGAAGTCAGCTATTTCCTTTTTCATGTTCGGCCACCAGAATAGTTTCTTCATGTCTTTATATAACTTGTCGCCACCAGGATGGACTGAATACGGAGTGTAGTGGCTCTCTTCCAGTATTTGTTTCTTTAAGTCTTTACATGAAATCGGCACGCACCACCGCCCTAGATATCGCATACTGCCGTCGGGGTAGATCTCGAAAGGTCCCTTCTTGCCATTAACCATCTTGGCCCTTACTCTGTTCAACCGGGCATCACCCGTTTGGCCCCTTCGGATCTCGTCGAGCCACGCCGGTAAGATCTGCATGCTAAAGAGTCGAACTTCTTCCTCTACTTGCCCTTCCTCCACCACAGCAATGTTTAACTTTTGAAATTCCTTACACAGATCATCTGCTAGTACCCATGTGGCATTGAGTGAATGGCTCGTCTTTCTGCTCAGTGCGTCGGCCACTACATTTGCTTTTCCCTCATGATACTGAATGACCAAGTCGTAGTCTTTAATGAGCTCTAACCAACGTCTTTGTCGCATATTCAACTCCTTCTGTGTGAAGATATACTTTAAACTCTTGTGATCGGTGTAAATCTTACACTACACCCCATACAAGTAATGCCTCCAAATCTTGAGTGCAAGAACAACAGCAGCTAACTCCAAATCATGCGTGGGGTAGTTTTCCTCGTGACTCTTAAGCTGTCGGGATGCGTACGCCACTACTCGGCCCTGCTGCATCAGCACACACCCCAAACCTTTCTTCGACGCGTCACTGTATACTTCAAACCCCTCAGTCCCGGATGGTAATGTCAAGACAGGAGCCGATGTCAACCTTTCTTTCAACTTTTGGAACGCTGCTGCACACTCACTGTCCCATCTGAAGGGTGTAGTCTTCTTCATGAGCTGCGTGATCGGTTGGGCTATCTTAGAGAAATCTGGAACAAACCTCCTATAGTAGCCTGCCAAACCCAAAAAGCTTCGGACTTCAGACGGAGTTGTTGGTGCCGGCCACTCAATCACTGCTCGGATCTTAGCAGGATCCACTGAAACTCCATCCTTGGCTATCACGTGACCCAAGAAAGCCACGCTGGTCTTCCAGAATTCACACTTGGATAGTTTGGCATACAACTGTTTCTCCCTTAGAATGTGTAACACGGTCTGGAGATGCTTCTCATGTTCGGCCGGATCAGGAGAGTAAACCAGGATGTCGTCGATGAACACAACCACGAACTCATCTAGGTACGGCTGAAACACCCTGTTCATCAAGTCCATGAAAGCGGCTGGAGCATTTGTTAACCCGAACGGCATTACTGTGAACTCATAGTGGCCATAACGGGTCCGGAATGCCGTCTTCGGAACATCCGCCTCCGCCACTCTAAGCTGATGATACCGGATCGTAAGTCAATCTTCGAGAAGATGCCGGCTCCCTTCAGCTGATCAAACAAGTCATCAATTCTCGGCAGGGGATACTTGTTCTTAACTGTCACCCGGTTCAGCTCTCGGTAGTCGATGCAGAGGCGCATGCTACCATCTTTCTTCCTCACAAAAAGCACCGGAGCTCCCCACGGCGAAACACTCGGTCGAATATACCCTTTGTTTAACAAGTCTTGCAGCTGCTCTTTCAACTCCTGCATTTCCTTCGGAGCCATACGGTATGGGGCTTTCGATATTGGGGCTGTCCCTGGCATCAAATCAATAGTGAACTCTACCTCTCGGGGAGGCGGTAAGCCAGGAATCTCCTCAGGGAAGACATCGGGGAACTCGCTCACTACGGGTATTTGCTGCACATCATCTTTCGGAGCACTGAGGTCCTCTACTACACATAAGAAAGCTTCATGCCCTTTTGCAACATATTTCTTGATCTTGATCATCGAGACCAGCTTGACCTCGGGCTCCTTAGTCACCCCTCGGTACGACACCCGCTTGCCCCCAGGGCCCTTCAAGACCACTTTCTGCTCGCTGCACAAGTTTCTTTTGAATTCCATGTTTATTATTCCAATTGCTTTTAGTTTTACATTTCAAGCATGAATAGTTAAACATTTTTAGGATTTGAATTGAACTTCCTTGATGTATGAATCCCAATATGAATTAAATTGCATAAATTAGGTTTTGTATTGTCTTAATGTTGAACTTGGTTATGGATTGGGTAGAATTGAATTGACTCTTCACAATTATGGCCAAATTATGCAAGAGATATTTGGAATTGGTGTTCCACCTATGAAAATAGGGCTACACCATAGCCATACCTCCCATATTTCTTACTCTCCTTTGAGAAAAGGGAGTTGGAAGGAAGTAGGCATACAAAGTATTTGTTAAATTGCCTCTTCTAGCCAAGTTTCCATGAGAATGGGACTTAGGATTAGTTGATAGTCCAAGTGATCAAGAGAGTGACATTGGCACTTAAACCATTTTGAGCCGTTGACTGACACTTCGGTCTTATTTTCTTTCTATTGTGTGATTTCTTCAATAATTTTGTTTCTCTAGAACTTGTCTTGATTCTCTTTTAAAGCTAATTTGACCATGCATGATTCAAATGTGATTAAGGCCATTATTTGATTTTGAGCCTCACTAGACAAATAATCAGTTTTCCCTATGATTTATTTTCCTTTGTTAACCCACTTTGAGCTTTGGCCATCCTTTTCTTTATTTAAACCACATTACAAGCCTTTTATACCGTAAATTATGCCTTGACCCAGCTGAATAACTAGTTGAGCAAATTTTAAATTCCTTATGTAATCTACACGGGTTGTGAAGAATAAGTGTGGGGGTAATCACTTGCTTTTGTTGATATGATTGAGAGTGAGGTGGGTTGTATCTTCGTTGCCAATTTGTTTTTGGCCTTTTATGAAAAAGGAAATGAAGGCAGTTTATGAGTCCAAAAAAAAAGTATGAAAGATTGGAAAAATGAATAAAAAATGAAGAATATATGTTTGAAATGAAAGAAATGTTGCTAAAAATTTATTGAAAAATGAGAAAGAATCAGCAGTTAGTTTTGAGTTTGAAGTTGCTTGTAAATAAATGAGGCAACGGAAAGCTCTTGTAATATTGAGGAAGAATTATTTGTTTTTGAGAATGATACTAGATTACTAGTGTTGAAGTCAATAAGAGAGTGTTTTTGAATGTGAATTGAGTGCGTTGGATTCTTTGTATTTATTTGCTTCTCTAGTTTGAAAGCTTTTTGAGCTACTTTCCTAAATATTCCCCACCGTGGCCCAAACCCCATTACAACCTGTGAAAAGCCCTTATGATTTGTGTCATGCATGGCTCTTGTAGTGGTGATTGAGAAGATATGCAAGCCTATGGTAGAGCAATTTTATAGGAATGAACTTGAGTGAAATTAATTTATACTCATCAAACACTTGAGCGTTATGAGTGATATTCCTGTGAGGGCTTAGTTATTTAGTTCTCTCCATTTTTGAAAGGTAGTGCTAACTTATTAATTGCAGGGTGCTTCATATTATTGTTCATGATGTGTTATGCGTTTTGGGAATTTCATTTTAATTTATTTAGAAAATAATATTTTTGCTTGGGGACAAGCAAGTGTTTTAGTGTGGGAAAATTTGATAGGCATATTTTATACTCTTATTTTATGTACATCTTAATAATATTTTTGCAATAATTATTTACAATTATATAATAACTATTTAATTTTAGAGTTTAATAATTAATTAGTTAAATAAATATTTTATCTAGTTAATAATTTAAGTTTTGAGTTCAACAAGCCTTTAGCCAAATTTCTTGATTTTATTTGATATTATTTAAAGCTTGAGTCCATAACATTATGGCGCAATTCAATTCTTTATTTGTTTAATAAACATGACCCAAAGTATATAACCTAGTCTCATTAAATAAACAAAAGAAATTTAAATGTTTAGTTTGTTAATTGTTTTCCCTGAGCACGCAGTTGTAACCCCCCGTATATTCCGATAAGTTTAGGGTTCGAAAAATATTTTTGTAGGCTATAATATTTATGAGATGATCTCTCGGTACTTCAGAAGGATTTTTTTAAGTGAGACTAGTTAGTAATAAGTTGCGATCTACGTACCGGTCACGAACCGTAAAATTTTTAAGGACGTATATACAGTTCGAATTTCCCTAGGAAATGGATTATTAAGCATGATACGATTAAGCCGGAACTTCCTACTCAGTTCAAGAGAAATTTAAACGGACTGTAAGAGTGAAATTGTTACGGACCTTCATACCTGTATTTCACGAGATACCGAAAAATTCCCGATTTTAGTGGTTAATGACATGATTATTTTTAGAATAATTTTGGTATTGAAATTTTCCCGAATTAAGTTATATTCCTCCGAACTTTTATCTGATTTAATCCCTAACTGGCAAAGGAGTCTTGCTCTACAAGGCACACCATGGGATTGTGACAAGTGGCATCCTTATTTGCCACATGGTAATAAATAATTAATTAAATGGGAAGAGTATGGGATAAGTTAAGCCATGTTTACACTCCAAGTCTTCCCCATCTCTCCCACACTCATTTTCGAAAATGGAGAAGGAAAAAGAGAAGGAAAAATATCATTTTCATCTTTGGGATCCAAGAACTCCATAGCTATTTTCTTCAACACAAGTGCTTCCATAATAGGTAAGACATTGGTTTTGTTCGGTTAAATCTGTAACACCCCAATTTTCACATCTTGGATTTATTACAAAATCCTTAAAATATAATACATTGCGGAAGCGTCTAACCAGCAGAAAACTGGGTGTTACCGCCACGCTTAGGTATCTTTCTTATACCCAAACGCTAAGGCTAAACTTACAACCTCAAATAACCATATCGATATCCATATATGTACATATGGAAATAATCCTCCAGGGTGTCTATTCTAGGACAGAGTAGTCTTCAACCTCGACTTTCATCCTATTCAGAGCTCACGCTAGACTGCATCTAATAGATGACACAATGAAGTGTAGTTAGCGCGACGGCTAAGTAAGGATATCCATTATCACTTGAAAATAAACAAAGGTTTTCAAAATAGTCAAACAATGAGAACAAGGTAAGATAATATTACCCACAACACAATCAACCTGCAACAACATAATCAACAAGTAATTTCACTTTATTTCAATAATTGGAGCAATTAACTCAGTCATTAATTCACCCGGTAGTTAGTTCTTACACGTCGCCCATGGTACACAATTCTCGTCTTACTCATAAGTGGGGTACGAAACACATCCACTATTAGATCTCGGTGGGGTACACAACACATCCACCTTCCAATTCTCACGTGGGGTACAAATGTGACACCCCAACCTCACACAGGCTGAGATAGCTAAAAACTGAACATAAGAGCTGCCAACCTCAACCAACAACCCAAAGATAGCGGAAGCGAATTTAAAACCTAAGGGGCGTCATGCCACATCTAGGAAAGATAACACAACCTAGATGCACAGGCTAACTATAAAACACGGAACTGTATAAACGATAATCTTTAAAGCATGTTCAACAATATTCAAAGTACTAGACTAGGGTATATACAGTCTCAAATGGCTCACAGGCCAAAGCATAAGTCTACAAACATAACCCACTAACTAAGCCTCCTCATACGGGTGTATCTCTATCGCGCTCACGCAAAGGCTTTAAGGCAAACCTGGAAAACACACAAGAAACCATTAGCAAAAGACTGCTAAGTAACCACCACTCACACCCGCAAGGAAGTATAGATATACATATAAGTTGTAAATAGGTTTACGCACCCATATAGAATATAAACACCAACAAACTGTTCAATAGTTCAAATCGGATACTCAACAAGGATAAACTGAACGAATCATAAACCAAGACTCATCCAACCAAAGCCAATGATTAACAAGGAAAGCATAAGACAACAACGAACCATAACCAAGGTACCAACTGAACACAATCATAAGGAACAATCAATCATAAACAGGAACAATGAGATATCAACAGAATAAACAAGGACTCATAACCAAAGAACCGAAAGGGAATCTCAACACTACCCACCAAGCAACATATCGAACCCAATCCCAATCATAATCCAAGTACACAGGGGTAATGAACCCAATCACAGGGGTGATGAACCCAATCACAGGGACCGTAGTCCAATCACAGGGACCGTAGTCCAATCACAGGGGCGAATCGGCCCAATCACGGGGGTAATGAACCCAATCACAGGGGTAGCGAACCCAATCACAGGGGCAATAGCCCAATCACAGGGACCTAAGTCCAATCACAGGGGTAATAAACCCAATCACAGGGGTAATGAACCCAATCACAGGGGTAATCAACCCAAATACAAACAATAGCACAGATAGTCCACCCAACGACTCCAATGATACCAACAACCCGCAAGGGATACTCAAAGATCCACTACCACATACTCATACTCAACTCAGCCCCAAACCACCACTCAGAGTGTTCATCTCAGATATGAACACCAACCAACTTCCAAATAATATAATCAAGGAATCCACCAATCAAATAATAGACTCAAACAAGTGGACTAAGAGGTATGAATAAAGACTCAGAAACAAGGTAACATATTCAATAGAATACTCTAACAAACTTAGGATGAAAGGAGGAAACAAACAACGGATTGCTCACCAATCACTACCACCTTACTCTCACGGAAAACCCTAGCGCTTACATTGTCACGCTAGAGAACCCCGCAAGAGCATTTCCCACATACCGAATCAGACTCAGCTCAGAATATAAAGAGATACAACAGAATACAAGGATCATATTACAATACACCAATATTCATATAACAGAGGCCAATAACATGGAAATCCAAACCAACAATGATCATATACATCAAATAGACAAAGGATTAGGACACAAGTCCATGAATCCACAACACAATCAATAATAGGCTAACAACCAAGGATATTCAGGATTTCCAATCCACCAAATAATGTCACATAGAATAGGAGTGAATAAAATAGTTTTGATGGACATGGATGGTTACCTTTGAAGCGTACATAATTCCAAAAGCACATCTAATCCAAAGCAACGTCAATCTTAAGCTCAAAGCTGGGTTCATAATAGTGAACCTGAAGAATTAATATAATTCTAACACCGTTACTATGACTATAAATGACAACACTAATATTCCTAATCGGACCATATAATGAGCTCAAAGACTAAACCATGATATCATAGTCATAATCCAATAATAATCCTAATGATTAGCAAGATCAATGTCTTATCTTATAACCAATTACTAAACTAACTATTCTTAGAGCTAAAAGGGAAGATTACCTTAATAAAGCTGCCTAGCCGAGAGTCGAACCCACGCCCTTGGGCTCAACATGCGAGAGCTATACCACCATGCCACACGGTCGCTTGTTGTCACTGAGTCGCACCGAAGGTAGAAATCGCTTCTGGAATTGGTTGTTGCTATGAACAACGGAGAGGCAGTTTCACCGTCATCTTCCACCGTCGCCGCTACCACCGTTCCACGTCGAGCTGCTGCAGATCATCCTTGGCGTCGAGCGAAAAGACTTGGGAGGGGAGATGAAGCCTGGAACGGAAAGCCGCGGTTGCTGGGAGACGCCATCGCCGGTGAGCCGTCGCTCCGCACTCTGCCGTGAGCCACAGAGGGCCCCGCCCTGTTTCACGTCGGGCGGAAGGGAGTCCCCCGCCTTCGTCCTCCGCAGGCTCGAAGTGTCGCAACACCAGGCAGCCACCAGACGCGAGGAAGGGTGAAGACCGACGAAGAGAACGCCGAGGTTGGAGCCTACCGCCGCCCGCTGCTCTGTTTTGCTGTTGGAGACAAAGTCGCCACCTTGCTACTGGTTTTGTCGCCGATGGAGAAAGGTACGTCGGAAGTGGAAAAGCACCACGTCGCCACCGAGCCTCTTCCAGCCATGCCGTCGCTTTCACCGCCGGAGCTTCAAGGTGGTCGCCTGAGGCTTGCTGGCCATCGACGAGCTCCTCCCTGTCGCTGCTTTGTTGTGCTCCACCACCGGAGTTCATCATCATGGTTGCTGTTGGAGATGAGAACCAATGCTGATGCTTACCATGGTTAAGATTGTGGCCGGCGGACGACCGAGAGGGACGGAGTGTGAAGCTCCTTTATCGCCGCCGTGAGTCTCCATTGTTGTTGTTGTGGTTGCCGTTCGATCAAAGGAGGGAGGGGGGCAGAGACGGAAGACAGAATTGGAAAAAGGAATGGAGGAAGGTGTTTGGCTGCTGCTCACTCTTTTTGGGTTTACCCTAATTGGAAACTTCCAAAAAGAGCTAGGGTGGGCTTCTATTTTGGGCTAAGAACATTTGAAGAAAGGCCAACTAGTTGGGATTAAAACAATAAAATAGTTGGGTCAAGACTATTGATATCATAATTTATAAATTAATTTGGAATAGTTCTTTGGGTTCATAGCCCATAATAAAAACCATACTCTATAGAATATATAGTTATATATATATATATATATTGGCTAAGAGTATTTAATAACATACTAATAATAATAAGCGATCCCGAGATTATTCCAAGCCCAAGCGAAATTAATTTATACTTATAATTATTTTAATAAGAAAATAACCCCCTTATAATATTCAAAAGAGTAGTAGGAATTTTCGGGGTGTTACACTCTACCCCCCTTAAAAGGAGCTTCGTCCCCGAAGCTCAGAAAAACGTTTGGGGACAGAGAGTTACAAACTAGTACGGTAGTACATAAAGAGAAAATATTTATATAGTATATGCCCAGTTTTGAAAATTTTGACCCAACGGAAAAGGGAAATGAAGGGTTTAAGGTGTAAGGTTCGAGAACGATCGCTGATTACGAATAGAATCGAGAGTTATCGAGGTTACGACTTAGGGAATGCGGTTGTCGCCCTGCACGAGATATTTTCAAGAAGCGAATGAAAGCAACGTTCGAGAGGATGAGAATGACTTTTCAATAAAAGGGAACGCCACGTTTTGTAAGGGAGAGAGAAGAACTCGGCTTCGAAAGAAAGTGAGAATGAGGTTTGCCGAGGTCAAAAAGGATTTCTCAAATCAAGGGGACCTCAAGTTCTTTCAACAAGGGAGAAAAGAACGAAAAGATCTTGGCTTCAAGAATAGGTAAGTGAGATTGAAAACACAGGTAGAGTTTTACCAACGATAGGGTATTGACTTATTCGAGGAAAAGAAGGAAATTAGATTCCAAAAGGGATTAAGAAGAAGGTTTCGAAAGACAGAAACGGCTTGTCAATGATAATGTATTCAACTCTTCAAGGTAAGAAAAGGATTCGATTTGAAAGAAGGTAAGAATGAGGTTGAAAACGCAGAACGAGTTTCTCACGGTAGGATATTCAACTTACTCAGGGAAAGGGAAGAATTTAGATGGGTCTCGAGAGACAGAACGATTCGTCAATGACAGGGTGTCCAATTCTTTTAAGGGAAGAAAGAAGTTCAATTTCGAAAGTAGATCAGGATGAGACTTAAAATAAACTGAAAGGATGTCTCAACGAAAGGATATACAATTCCCGAGGGAATGAGTTCGGTTCCAAGGGACGATAGCAATGAGGTCTAGAAAGATAGAAGGATTCTCTAACGATAGGGCACACCCTTCCCAAAAAGGAAAAGAGGAATTTAGTTTCAACGAAGATGGGAAAGAGATTTAGAATGAATAGAAAAGGGAATGCCTAAATGAAAGAGTATGTGATTTCCGAGGGAATGAGAGAAACTTGGTTTCAGGGATGATAGCAATAAGGCCGGGAATCGATAGAAGAGATTTCTGAACGGGAAGGAATTGGAGTTTTCAAGGAACAAGGAGGATTTAAAATCGGTAGAAAGGATGTTTCAACAAGAAGGCATTCAGAATCTCAAGAATCAAGGAGAATTTAATTTCCAAGAATAGATAGGAATACTGATTAGAATAAGGAGAAGGGATTTCGCTATGGAGGGATAATTGGAATTACGAGGAGCCGAGGAGAATTTGGTTTCCACAAGAATGTAGGAATGAAGATTACAACGGATAGAAGGGATTTCCTAACGAGTATGGTACTTAGGATTTGCAAGGAACTGTGAAGGGTTCGGCTTACGAGGAATAGAAAGTCTCTCAACTCAAAGCGGTCTCTTCGGGTTGACGATTCGATCACGACACTTTGACTGATTGATGGGTCTTGCCTTGCTTCCCACGCAACATGAATCTTGAGATTCGAATAAGCTCCACAACGGTTCGCATAACCTTATTACTCCAAAAGAGGCTGAAGGCGTTGGGTTGCTGATGATTGGTTGGTGCAGAACGAAAGAGTTCTGAGGGAGCTTTATGAAAAGATAGGTTCAATTGGAAGGGTAACGCCCGATTTCGAAAGGAGATTCGCTTATGGGTACTAGTGATCTTTAGGAACCGAGGTTACTTCCTTGATGTGCTTGCACGAGAAACCACGTTCAAGGTGCACCCAAAAGGTTACACGAGGCCCACTTCACGGAGCCATACACCACTTGCTTACGGCGTTTCTTCTTACCTTCGGGGATCTTAAGCGTTCAAGCTTCCCTTTCTATTTGACTTGGTCTTCTTTGTCTTGAAGGTTGCAACTTCTAATCTTGTTCCTTCGTAGCCGCTTCCGGGGTAGGTAGGACTACCTTAAGGTTCGCGAACCACGACCCCGGATTAGAATTCTTCATGCAACGTTAACTCCGAGTTTAGCTCGCACGGGACTCTTCATCACTAACCCCGAAGGCTCCTGTTTGGCG
>CP025659.1:27004784-27019023 GCA_003576665.1 Ipomoea trifida
AATTAATCTTTAAACGAAAAATTATTTCAAGTACCGAACAGTTTTCTCTTAAATGTCATAGCTAAAAAAAATTATATCGCTATTCTCGAATCTTAACTTTGTCGTAAAAACCGAGGGGTTACAAAATCCTCCCTAGAACTTAAGTTTAAGCTAAGAGTTCATGAAAATGTTGTTATTATGGTGATTTTGTTTAGGACCTTCAGTGAAAGGTTTGAAGGAGAAGATCACCATCTTTCTACGGTTTAAAAATCTACTTGGGAGGTAAGGAATCCCTCAAGTTGGTTTAGTCACTTGAAGGTGATCAAATGCTAGTAAACTATGTGACTAGGAATTTTATGTGAAAATTATGTGTTAAGTTTATGGATCTACTAGTTGACTCAAGAAACTACACTTGAAATTTTTGGTAATTTTTGTATACATGTTCATGGCTAATTTATGCATGTACATGTCGTATTTATGTCCATATAAGCTTAGACTTGCGAAAAGAGTGGAAAATCGGGGCGTTACAACCCGGTTTTCGCTGCCGGAAGATGGCAGATCCGGATGGACGCGGCCGTGGACGCGCGTCCAACGGCGTCCTATGTTTCGGCGTCACGGCCGAAAGGCCGGACGCGACCACGGACGCGCGTTCGCTGCGCGTCCGTGGGTGTGAGGATTTCGGCGTCATTTGCCGAACCAGCGGACGCAGCTCGGACGCACGCGTCCGGCATTGCGGACGTCCGCGAGTCTGCGCGACGCGGTTCCGTTTTCGACCGAACCTTCTTCCGATATTTTTGCTCCCGAATGTTATGATGTTTGGAAGGCCTACGGGTAACCGAGTCAATTTTTGAAAGTTCAAATATTATTTTGTAAATTATGTTCCTCAATTTGGAGAAAAACCATGTTTTTAAGAAACAAGTGTGACCCCTGTCACTTGGGATTTTATGGTGAAAAGTCTTTGCCAAATATGAGTATTTTGGAAACATATTTGGATAAGAATAATTGTTTTGGGACATCATGTGAAAATACTAATTAAACCCAAGAAAGAAAGAATGTTTTGAAAATCTTAATTTTTGGATAATGTTGTTGAGCTGTTAACTTCTTGGGAGGCTTGTGAGCCGGGGCCCGGAAGTTATTGAAATGTTTGACTTTACGGGAGGCCTGCGGGAGCCGTGGCTTGAAAGTTATTGAGATGTTTGACTTCTTGGGAGGCTTGTGAGTCGGGGCCCGGAAGTTATTGAAATGTTTGACTTTACGGGAGGCTTGCGAGAGCCGTGACCCGAAAGTTATTGAGATGTTTGACTTCTTGGGAGGCTTGTGAGCCGGGGCCCGGAAGTTATTGAAATGTTTGACTTCTTGGGACGCTTGTGAGCCGGTGTGACACCCCGAAATTTATTCACCATTTTTGTTACAAAATGATTTTTAGCCAAAAATGTTTCTAACTATTCATTTTCAGAAAATTTCAGTTAGGCGCAGTCCGAAAGATTTATTCGGTAAACATACTTCCCGAACTCCGTTTTACCTGAAATTTTTATTTTAGAACCCCAACCTATAGTACTTGATATCCTTAAAAAGTTTTGGTCATTTGGATATTTGAGTAAACACAGAAAATTATGTTTTTGCCCTTGGCAGTGTGTTTTCCAGAATTTTTCTCTCTTGACTAGTTTTGGAAAAAAAATTCGAAAACCATACTTCTACTCCTTAGATTTCTATGAAATTTTATATGTAGGTTCTAGACTTGCTTAACTACATATTTGAAGAAAATGGTATCAAAATACCTTACCAAATACTCCCAATAATATTTTTAATCCGGATCCAGTGTTCTGCCAATTTCTTTCTACCAGCACATGTATTCTTCAATTTGATACCAATTATTTGACTGATATCATCTATGTTTTAATTTTATTTTGTCTCTTCTAGAACCTAGGCAGCCACCCTATTGTCCCTAAATTATTTTCTACCGTAACTATATCTGATTTAATCGCAAACTGACAAGGAAGTCTTATTCCTCAAGATTTACCGTAGTAATGTGACAAGTGTCACTCTTTCTAGTCACATGTTATTATTTAAATAATTTTTAGAGATGATCTAAATAGAAACTTGATCTCCAAGTTTCTTCTTTCTTCCCTTATAAGAAACAATGTGGCTTACTCTCCAAGCTCCAAATTGAGACTTGATCTCTAAGCATCCTCTTCCTTATCTTACAAGATATAACATATAAACTCTCTCCAAGTTTCTTCATTCTTATCTCATATGTCTTTCTCTTCAAGATTTGTCTTCCTTTCCCTTTTGCCTATAAATAGAGGGGTTGTGTGGTGAGGAAAAATCAGGAGAAGTGAGGAGAGAAATCATATATGTGTGGGAGAAGAATTGGGCAAGTGAAGTAGAAGAGTTGGTTATAGGTAAGATTTATGTCTATCCAAAATTTATTTTACCCCAAATCAAAATATTTAATATGTGCTTATGTGATATTATGTTTAAATGATTTTGTGAAAATGTGAGTACATGTCTTATGAAAATATTTGATGTGAATACATATTGTTTGTTCTTGTGATTATTAGTGATATTATTAACTTTATAGAGATTATGATAAGTAATGAAATTATGATGTTGAAGAGATTTGGTGTTGAAAAGTACTGTGGGTACTGAAAGTATTTTGAAAATCCTTCATGGGCTAATGAGGTAGCCAATTTTAAGTATTGGACTCAATTGTGAAATATGTCCAAAAGAAATGATTTAAGAAAGAAAAACTGAAGGAAGAATCATGTTTTCAAACCCTTAGTTTCTAAAGTGAGTTGAGGAGGACCTTGATTGACCCACGGGTGGCTTTAAGTGGCCTTGCCCAGTGGTCGTTATGTTATCGTATGATTATTCATACTGCAGGGCGAAGTCTATTCGTCGTTATTGTTGAGATGGGGACCTACGGGAGGGCTTAAATGCCATGACCCGGGGTTGGAATAAGGGGAGGGACCTACGGGAGGGCTTAAATGCCATGGCCCGGGGTTGGAATAAGGAGACCTACGGGAGGGCTGGAGTGCCATGGCCCGAGGTTGTAGGCCTCACGCTTGCTAATATGAAACTAAGGAAGTTTTAAAGATGATTTATATTGATGAGATTAAAAATGCCATGTTAAGGGGTTGAAATTTATTGTGTGGAAATTTATGTGCTCCAAAGTGCTATGTGCAAAATGTTTTACGGGGTAGAGTATGTCTTACCAGCCGTCGTGCTGACTTTGTTTCTACCATAAGTGTTTTGCAGGAAATATTTGGCATGGCACTTGGCATGAGAGTGAATCGTTGTATAAAGATTTTATTGTACCATTAGGAAATCCACCATTGTAATAGTAATTTTGGTAGTAGGTTTTGCCTGTGCGTTTGAGTATAAGAGAGATACTCGAACGTGGCATAACACCCCTTTTTCCTTTTAGTTGTTGTTTAAGCTTCCGCTGTTGTAAAAAAAATTTAATTATACTCGTATTTTTGGTAGTGGAAAAAGTGGGGTGTTACAGCCGGGGCCCGGAAGTTATTTGAGTTTGTAAGTTTAGCCTTAGCGTTTGGGTATAGGAGAGATACCTAAGCGTGGCGGTAACACCCAGTTTCTGCTGGTTAGATGCTTCCGCAATGTATTGTATTATTGGGATTTTGTAATAAATCCAAGAGGTGAAAATTGGGGTGTTACAGTAGCGTACATACGAAGGACCGGAGAAGACTTCGTCGGCAACTGCAGCACAGATTACGACGGAAAATTTTGACGATGCTACGAACGAAAGTAGGGAATTGGACGGCAAGAATTATTTTCACCATTTGGATTTATTTTTGAGAGGTGCAAATTAATTTTCATATGATTTGTTTTCCTTAATTTAAGAGATTTTTGTTGAAGTTAGACGTGTATAAATAGGGGTGAGTTCCTGTTGTTGGGAGGATCAGACTATCTGCTTTATTTTATATTTTTCTACAGTTTTACAATTTTTTTCTTTTCCTGTTAAGTTTTCTGGTTCATGGCCCTGCGAGGCTAATTCTTAAACTTGGTCAAGATTATGTGAACCCCGGTTCTCTATACTGAGAGACAAAATTCTGTTTTAATTTATCTGCAATGAGTATTTAATATTCTTCTGTATTATTTTCTTAATTGGTTGTTTCATTTAATGGCTAAGAGGCCTGCTAGTTAATTATTTAATTCAATTCATAGCTAGATTAGAAAGTGATTCTTATAATTGATTTTCTTTTCTAAGTAACAACTATGATTAATTTTATCACGGCTTAGTGTTAATTTAATCATAGGAAGAATATTAATCTAAATTTAACATAACCGCTTGTGTTTATGTTATTTAGTTTCGTTGGTGTTTCTTGTTTTAATGCTGCTATTAAGTTAAATATAAGCGCTTGTCTTGTGTTATTTGATAGTTATAGGTAATTAATACCGCTTGTGTTTGATTACATGTGTGACACCCCAACCTCACATAGGCTGAGATAGCTAAAACTCAACATAAAAGCTGCCAATCTCAACCAACAAACCAAACATAGCGGAAGCAATTTAAACTTAAGGGCGTCATGCCACACCTAGGTATTAACAAAGCCTAGATGCACATGCTAAACAAGAAACGATCCAACTATTATATCATAAAGTCTCAAAACCAATCCTCAAACATCATCCATAAAAATCCAAGACAAAATACTCAAAGTACAGAACAAGAGTATCAAAAGATCTCAAAGGCTCACAGGCCATCCAAACAGAGTCTAATCATAACTAACTAAGGCTAAGGTCCTCATAAGGAAAGCTCTAGCGCGCTCACGATGCACTACTCCATACCTGGAAAACACGCAAAGAACCATTAGCAAAAGAATGCTAAGCAACCACCATTCACACCCGCAAGGAGATATAAATATACATAAGCTTAGAAATAGGTTTACACACCCATATAGAATATAAACACCAACGAACTGTACAACAGTGCAAACCGATACTCAACAAAGATAAACTGAACGAATCATAAACCAAGACTCAATCAATCAAAGCCAAGAACCAATAAGGATAACATACTGCATAACGAATCACAAATAAGATACCGACTGAACACAATCCAGAAGGGAACATCCCAACTCAAGAGAATAGCAAGTTATCAACAGAACAATCCAAAGAACTCATAAGAACCAACAGAGACACATCCCAACACCAACCTCCCAACCAAGTCACACCATAGGTTAGAAGTCAATAGTCACGAGTCAGACGGGGTGATTAGTCCCACTCACAGGGACCGAAGTCCAATAGTAACCCATAGTAACCACAGGGGTAATCAGCCCAAAGCACAGGGGTAGCGAACCCAATAGTAACACAATAGTAGCACAACCAATAGTAACCAATAGTCCACAATAGTAACACCATAGTCCACAACCAATAGTAACCAATAGTAACCAATAGTAACCAATAGAGCACAATAGTCCACCATAGTAACACAATGGTCCATCACCACAACCATACTCCAACACCAACTCATCCAACCAAGACGTGGGTTCATCTCAAATATGAACACCAACCAACTCCCAGATCATAACTCAAAAGATCAAAGACCAAGGACATCAAGAATGGAAACCAAAAGCATGAATCAATACTCCAAACTAAGGCATCAATTGCCCAATGAAAGACATGAATACATACTCCAAATACATGGTGAAATACTCAGTAAAACAATCCAACAATGATCTGAAACAAGGGACCAACAACAGACACAACAACACAGAACAGCTCTCTGGAAACAATTTCCCAGAAGCCTAGCGGAAGACCTCAACGGAACTCACCCTTCCGCCGCCCTCCTCCGCAAGGAGGAGACGGTCACCCTCAACGGGCACCTCCCCTCCGCCCAAGCACACCGCTGCCACCTTGCGGATCACATTGACGGATCACATTATTACGTCGCAGGTCTCCGCAAGGCTATTCCCACTCCCAGATTCCAGAACCAACAACAGACATGAACAATTCCCATTTCCAGAATACACAATCAGACCAAAGACACTCACATTTCATCCAATTTAGAGTCCAAAAATAAGGAAATCCATAACATCATGATCATACAACACAAGACAAAGATCAAGATGCAATCCAACAAAGAGAATCAACAAAATAGGCTAACCACAAGAAATTTCCAGGATTTCCAATCACCAAAAATCAATATATATAGAATAGGGAATGAAATAATTTTGATGGACATGGATGGTTACCTCAAAGAGCTTTTCCCTACTCCAATATGCCTTTAGCTAGCTCAAGAAGCCCCACCTTCACCTTGATCATCCAATCCCAACAAAGCTTAAAAGAACAATCTTGGCTTGAAATCTTGTAGGGAAGATGAAGATGAATTTTAGGGGATTTAGGGATGAAAATGGCGCAAGAGTGAATGTGTAGGAGGAAGAAATGAGTGAAAGTCTTTAGGGCATTTGATCTTCAAATTATATACTATGAATAGATACAATATTTAGGGTGTAAGACATTTAAATGATGTGGGCTTAAGTATTCTTATAGAATAATGTATGTAGGAATAAATATAATCAAGACTAGTAAGTTGGGCTCATTAAAATCATCCCTTATAATTTAATTGCAAGAATTAGCCCATAGCAATGTCTTAGGATCAATATATGTCTATATATATAATATATAATCAAGAGTGTGGGCTTGTAGGAATATTTAATACCAAATATTGCAAGGGTCCAAATTAAATAAAATCCCTTACAAGAATAAATACAATTAATTGGGCTCTTGATTAGAATAATCAAATTAAGCTCAAGGAATGAAATATATACTTATATATATTTAATAGGAAGAATTAGCCCAATTGGAATTAATTAATTTGCCCGAAGAATTAATTAAATTGCCCAAGGAATTGATTAACGAACGAAAGGCTTGAAAGGAATTTACGGGGCGTTACAACATGTGACTAAAGAAAAACAAGAATGAATTCCACAAAGAATGCACATGCAAATGCAAGTGAATTTGTCTTGTAGTCGATGAACAGTAATTAAGATCCGGTGGTGAATATTTTCTTAGACCAAGTGTTGAAAATTCATTTGATTTCGTTAGTAAACTTTGGCTTGATTATCATCTTTTCTATTCTTATTTATTTAATTATTTATTTTGAACGTTAATTTCACACCAAACCCCCTATTTAATTTGAACTCATGCATTAAACTTGTTACTCCTCGTGGGATCGACCCTTACTCCCACTACTACGTGTTTAAGGTTCTAATTTGGGAGCCTACGACAGCTCGCCAAAGCCACCACATGGTCATACTTCATCGGCATAGTTCGAAGAACTTTTTCAACCACTACACCATCTTCAATCGTATCTCCATATAACCTCATCTTATTCATCTGAACAATAAGACGAGTGAAATACGTATCCACATTTTATAACACAAGACACAAAAAATTCACAACACAAAACACATATACATTTTATATATTTACTTATTTCCAAATCTAATTTAGGTAGAAAATTTATGTTCTATAGGCACAAAATTTCACAATACAATACATAAATTCATAATATAAGGCACACAATATGTTGCGTGCAACACATCTACTAATTTATTCCAAGTACAAAACTTATACTTTTAAGATACAGAATTTCATAATACAAGATACAAAAACACACAACACGAGTGCAAGACACATACAGATGTTTTACAATAAAATTAATAATAATAACTGTAACATGAATTGAACAATCAAAACAATCACCGTCAAAATGAGATAAATCATCATTCGAAAGTAACACCATACAGGACCAGGGTCCACAGTACAATGTGGACCTGGTCCATAATATTAGTATTGATAATTTACCTATTTGGCTATCCAAAGATATTAGAACTTACTTTTACTAAACTATTGTACTAAATGTAACATGAAAACATCATATAAGTGAATTTTCGAGTTAGGGTCTGTTTGTAAAGTAGAAAAATGACTTCTAAAAAATGAGTCATTTTTCATAAAACATTTTCCTTTCTAATGTTTGGTTGCACAACAGAAATTTGTCTTTGTGTGTTTGGTTCATTTTCTAAAAAATGAGCAAAATTGTATATTACAACATTTTAATTGTTATATACCAAAAGAAATATTTTTAGTGTTTCGTTTAAAATATAGCAACTTTTATTTTAAATTTCATGCAAAAACTTCTCAATAATTTATCTTCCCAATACTGAAACCATTGTCACAGTATAAAAACTCGAATGCTAAATCAAGTTCACAAATTCTACAAGCTAAATCAAGGAAACAACATTTGGCACTATTCCACTCTTTACCTTCCAGTAAAACACATAAATTGCCTCAAACAATTTACATTCTTTACAAGGGCATAAATAACAATATCATAAGTATACACATTCTCCATATACCCATAAGAAACCATTTCCCTATACACCAGCCAAAAGCAACCAACCTCATCTAACTTTAACAGATGATCAAAAAATTATTCAGTGCATCAACCGAAACCATATGACTTCATAACCAATGTGTCAAATACAGCATTAGTCCCGCAACCTACATCATAACTATCAATAAGCCCTCCCAAAATTTCCAAAGGCAAAATCCCCTTCCTTATTATCAACTCTTTCATCAACCACAAATGTTATAATAATATTATTATTATAAGTTTTAAACCAAGCTATTAAAAGTAATGGGATGAGTATTATGCAGTAGTGGGGTAAATGTAGTGAATTTGCGTGAATTTAGGATGAGAACATGTCTTACATTTCCTACTTTCTAGCCTTATATTTCCTAATTTCTAGCCTTTTTATTCACTATAAATAGATTGTATTTCATTTCATTTATTGTATTGTGAAATTTTGTGCCTATAGAACATAAATTTTCTACCTAAATTAGATTTGGAAATAAGTAAATATATAAAATGTATATGTGTTTTGTGTTGTGAATTTTTTGTGTCTTGTGTTATAAAATGTTGTATCCTAAGAGTATGAAATCTGTAACTATACTAGAATAATTAGTAGTAGTGTAGAGACATGATGAGAAACGGAAAAATTGTAAAATCCGTTAAAATCTAAAGATCAAGACGACATCGTTTCAATCTAGGGTCCACAATACTATGTGGACCTTGGTCCACGATATAAATTAACGCAAATTATACAATGTACCAGAATCCACCTTAGCTTGTATTGTGAACCTTGATCCTAAAACGGCATTCATATTATGTACTTGCAATTAGCATATTACTCCATCCATCTCATTTTGTTTGTATGATCCGATTAACGTGGCTTGACTAAAATTATTTTTAATTCAATTTTTCATAATATTATGTTTAGTATTAGTATATAAAATTTATATATTTAGAAACTAAATTAAAAATACTATTATAGACAAAAAAATTAATTTTAAAAATTGCTTAAAAAAGCAATGAAGAAAGACTTGATTTGACCAATGAATAATAACATGACAGACAAAATGGACAGAAGGAATATGTGATTATGCACTTGTAAATACAACTAAAGGTACATAATATTTGAATTGTAATAGGTACATAATTTATTAACCAAATATTTGAATTGTAATAGGCACTTGTGGACTATGCATGGTCGTCAACTGAAACTGTAGTAAAATTAAAATGATACTTTAGTGTTGTTATAATGGAAGTAGTGTGTGTGGAAAATGAAACTAAAATCCATAGCCCATACAATAACATATGTCAAATAAGTATGAAGTGTAATTGACGAGCACCTTGTGCTATATTGACTCATACTACAATGTAATATGGTCAGTTTTGAACAAATATACCCTTACCATTATAAAAACTTCTGTTATATTTTTCACTATTGTTACTATGCACATGCATCCACCATATATTTTTTTATCTTCTTCAATAATAATAATAATAATAATAATAATAATAATAATAATAATAATAATAATAATAATAATATTATTATTATTATTATTATTATTATTATTATTATTAAATTTATTAAAATGTTTTACATTATTATTATTTATTTTTTTGGAAGAACATTATTATTATTTATAATAATTTAAATATCTAAAATCTAAATAAATCTAAAATTTTAATATAAAAAGTATTAATATTGGGCACCTATTTTGCGCATCGCGCATAGAAAATACTAGTTACACTAATATGTGTGAAAAATGAAACTAAAAAATAGAAAAATATTATCAAATAAAATTAAAGTGTAATTAAAGTAATACTTACTTCGTGGTCATGCTACATCAACCATGTTCTAAGGTAGAATTTGCCTAATATGCAATTACCATTATTATGATTTGGACAGTTCTCAAAGTGGGCAAGATATGGACCCAACTCATCACATACATGCATACCGTGTAATTATGCGTTGAGTTATACTACATGTACTCCCAAATTCTACTCTCCCACTTTTACTTTTACTCCCTGATATAATAAATAAGAATTGTATATTTTTATCATGTGGATCCCAGGATAGGTGTTTACATCAAAAGTTTGTGAGAGGGAGTACAAATTGGGAGTCCAAATAATATTTTCCAATTGTTATACCCTACACCACGGTGCACATAGCAATGTGCACCGTTGGACTAAACGGCGCCGTTCCACTAAGTGATGGGACGGACGCCGTTTAGTCAATCCAATCACCGTTATTTTTTTTAATTAAAATATATAAGAGACGGAGAGTCTTCCTTAACAAGCTTCCGACTCCTTCGCTCCACTCACTGCACTCACGCTGCACTCCGACCAAGCAAACACAACACTCTCAACCAAAAGCAAACACACAAGCGATTCAGAGAAGAACTCAAGAACACTATCATCATCAAAGCAGGACAGATACGCATTCATCAACAACAACACACACATCTTCATCAACTATCAAGAACAAACGAAATTAAAAGGTAAAATATTTAGCAAACATTGTTGATCAACGACATTGTGCATAATGTTTGTATATATATCACATATGCATTTGCATTGGCATTCTAGCATGAACATTTACTGATTCTCAGTATTATATCATTTTATCATCCACATTGTTGATTTTTCAGTATTAAACCTCATCAAACATCTGTTGTTAGGTTATTGATACTATGGCTTAGATTCTGTGTATTATTATTAAAGACTCTGTGTATTATATCATGTCATTGTCTGCATTTTAGGATGTTACCATTCCGACATTGTTGATTCCAAATTTCAAACATCCTTGGTGATTGATAATAATAAGACGTATATTCTGTGTATTATTGTTATTGAGTTTGTGTATTCGCGTTAATGTGTCTGTGTATTCTTCTTATTGACTCTGTATGCTCTAGCATTTTATCCAGATTGTTGAATTTGGGTTATTGACACTAGGGTTTATATTCTGTGTATGTGACACCCCAACCTCACACAGGCTGAGATAGATAAAACTTAGCACAACAGCTGCCTATCTCAACCAACAAACCAAACATAGCGGAAGCGAATTTAAAACTTAAGGGCGTCATGCCACATCTAGGTATAAACACAGCCTAGATGCACAGGCTAACCATAAAACGAACTAAGCTGTCATAGATATCGAATAGAAATAAATCCACAATCCAAGGTCATAAGTACTCAAATCACTAACAAGAGTATCATAATATCTCAAGGCTCACAGGCCAACAACTCAAAGTCTAAACAAAACTAACTAAGGCTAAACATCCTCATAGGGAAAAAGCTCTAGCGCGCTCTCGCATGACTACTCCATACCTGGAAAACACACAAAGAACCATTAGCAAAAGAATGCTAAGCAACCACCATTCACACCCGCAAGGAGATATAGATATACATAAGCTTATAAATAGGTTTACACACCCATATAGAATATAAACACCAACGAACTGTTCAATAGTTCAAACCGATACTCAACAACAATAGGCTGAACGAATCAATAACCAAGACTCAGTCAACAAAGCCAATATCCAATAACGAAAGCATAATGCAATAACGAACCAACAACCGAGATACTAACTGAACAACAATCCAAAAGGAATCAACCAAACCCAACGAGAATAACAAGATATCAACCGAATAACACAAATAACTCACAACAACCCACCAAGAGAGAACCCCAACTCCAATCTCCCAACCAAAGTCACACCAACCACCAAACCAAGTCAAACCACATAGTCAGAAGTCAAAAGTCACGAGTCAAACCCGGAAAACCGGTACACAGGGGTGATGAGCCCAATCACAGGGACCGACAGTCCAATCACAGGGACCGAAGTCCAATCACAGGGGTAATCAACCCAATCACAGGGACCGAAGTCCAAAGTCAGAAGTCAATAGTCAATAGTAGCACAATAGTAGTACAGTCAATAGTAGCACAATAGTCAACTCCAACCAACAACCACCAACAACATCAACCAAACCGCCATCACAACCTCATACTCCAACACCAACTCAAAGCAACCAAAACAAAGTGTTCATCTCAAATATGAACACAAACTCACTCCTAGATAATGAATCAAAGGATCAATAGATCAAGAATACCAAAGATGGAAACCAAAGACATGAATCAATACTCCAAGCTATGGTATAAAATACCCAATAAATGACATGAATAAATACTCCAAGGACATGGTAAAATACCCACAAAACAATCCAACAATAATCAGAAACAAAGGACCAACAACAGACAACAACAACAGAAGACAGTTCACTGGAATCAGATTCCCAGCCAACATGCGGAGCACCTCAACGGACCACTGCCTTCCGCCGGCCTCCTCCGCGAGAAGGAGACGGCCTCCCTCAACGGGCCTCTCCATTCCGCCCGAACCCACCATCGCCACCTTGCGGAGCACCCTCACGGGTTACATTGTGCCGCTCAAGTGATCCGCAAGGCCAACCCAATTACCCTTCCAGAGACAGTTCAACCCAGACCAACATATCCACTTCCAGAATACAAAATCAGACCAAATACACTCATATTTCATCCAATTTAGAGTCCAAAAATAAGGAAATCCATAACATCATTGATCATACAACACAAGGCAAAAGATCAAGATGAAAACCAACAAAATACATCCAAGAAATAGGCCAAATAACAAGAAATTTCAGGATTTCCAACACCAAGATCATCATTTATAGAATAGGTGAATAAAATAGATTTGATGGACATGGATGGTTACCTCAAAGAGCTTTTCCTACTCCAACAAGCCTTTAGCTAGCTCACAAAGCCCCACCTTCACCTTGATCATCTTTTTCCCAAAGAACCCCAAAAGAACACTTATAAGATTATGTAAAAAGACTACTAAAAACACAAAATGCAAGATAGATTCTAGGCTAGATGCACTTACCCACTGCTAATCAAGCATAAAAGAGCAATCTTGACTTGGAAACTTGTAGGAGAATTGAAGATCAATTTTAGGGAAATTATGAGAGAAAATGGCGTGTGGGAGTATAGAGTAGGAGGAAGAAGGAGTGAAAGTCTTTAGGGTATTTTGATCTTCAAATTATATACTAGGAATACATACAATATTTAGGGTGTAAGACATTAAATGATGTGGGCTTAAGTAACTTATAAAATATTGGGTGTAGGAAAAATAAATATAATCAAGACTAGTAAGTTGGGCTTAATAAATTCATCCCTTACAAATTAAAATACAAGAATTAGCCCATAAGAATGTCTTACAATCAATATATATATATATATATATATATATATATATATATATATATATATATATATATATATATAATGTATGATCAAGAATGTGGGCTTGTAAGAATATTTAATTACAAATATTGTAAGGGTCCAAATTGAATAAAATCCCTTACAAGAATAAATTCAATTAATTGGGCTCTTGATTAGAATAATTAAATTAGGCATCACATATATATATACAAGTGTATGTATATATCAAATTGAAAGAATTAGCACAATCGGAATTAATTAAATTGCCCAAAGAATTAATTAGATTGCCCAAGGAATTAATTAACGATCGAAAGGCTTGAAATGAATTTACGGGGTGTTACACTCTACCCCCCTTAAAAGGAGCTTCGTCCCCGAAGCTCAACGCTCACGGGAACTAGAAACAGAACGATTCAAAGGAAACGAAGATTCAACGGGAGATTCGAAATGAACGATTGCTCAACCAATCCTAAACTCAACAAACATACTAACATGCAACTAAACTCAAGAACATACTAACACTTCTAATAATCTAAACTCATAACTTACCCAACCCAACTAGCATGCAAAACAACATAAGCTAAACTACTCAACTACACTACAGGGTTCTACTACGGTGCTAACACTAACGA
>CP025659.1:27020023-27034756 GCA_003576665.1 Ipomoea trifida
ATACCAACTCAAATTCAAAATTACAAAAGCTATCACTGAATCACTAAAGAAAATCTGAGCATCAACAAAGCC
Organism: Ipomoea trifida; assembly: GCA_003576665.1. Lineage (NCBI taxonomy): Eukaryota > Viridiplantae > Streptophyta > Magnoliopsida > Solanales > Convolvulaceae > Ipomoea > Ipomoea trifida. The sequence goes on from CP025659.1 coordinate 27,020,096, forward strand.
AGAGATGAAACAAATAAAAGCATCATGTGTCATAGGCAGTAAGCGTAAAACAAGGGCTAACAACCAATTTATTTCATTCTTCCAATAATTTACACTGTTTTTTTTTTTTGCAAGTTTACAGCTTTTTAAAATTTTCTGGTGATTCAATACATAAATATAAAAATTAAATTTAAACTCATCTTTGTTGAGATATGGTCATTTAGCTTTATAATCTTCACCTGTAAGAAAAAAATACAGTAAAAAACCTCAGTTATATCACTTCAATGTAAGTAAATCACAACACAATGAACACCTAACCATAGATAAAAAGCCACAGTTCAAATATTATTTGTAACCACAACAGTAAACATAGATTTGCAGATTCGATTGAGCTTTGCTCTCATATTTAGTAAAAACAAGTTGTAATAGGACTAAGGCTAACTGACGATTAACCAAACCACGCAAAATCAGTAATACACTATAATAAACAACACATGCATCACAGAAATGTTAAGATAACCCTAGATACAGAATTTAGCTACGAAATAATCAACATAGCACTAGATTCTAAAACCTTATTTTCTAAATTGAAGAACTAATACCAGAGAATCGTTCATTCTTAGGATTTTTCACCAAATTACAGCTCAAAGACAAAGAAGAAAAAAAAGAGTAAATAACAAATACATAACCTGTTGCGAGTGTAGATGCCATAGTATCGTCAATTCAATAACATTTGGGTCAGACACCAAAGGAAGACGGAATCGTAGTGAATTCAGTGATACCGACCTTGAGCGCGAGAAAAATGGCTTCGGACAGAGGACCTGCAAGTGAGAGACTGAGGGTATGTTTGGTTGGGTGGAAAATTTTTTCCATGGAAGTTGTTTTCCTTAAAGTGGAGGAAAATATTGTTTTGTGGTGTTTGGTTCATGGAATTCATTTTCCATTGGAAAATGAATTCCTCAAATTTGAGGAAAACAAAATCCTTGGTTGGACCAAGGATTTTGTTTTCCATGGAGGATGGGAAGAAAAATTGGTATGATTGGACAAATTTACCCTTTGTGTTATTTTCTAATTATTATTACTTTTATTAATTTGTAGGGGCATATAGGTCTTTATACACATTATTCCTTACCATTTTAAATTCAACCAAACAACAGAATTTATCTTCCCAACAACTTCTTTTCCACCAACCAAACAACATAATTTATTTTCCTAGTAACTACTTTTCCACGGAATTTCACTTCCACTTCCCTTCAAATATTTTCCGCGAACCAAACGAGCCCTGAGAGTTGGCGACAACTGGAAATGGGGAAAGGGTGTCGACACTCGACAGATTAGGATCTTCTAGATCTTTAACCTTTTTATTTTATTTCCACTGGGTTTTCTTAGAATAAGGTTTTTAATGAAGCAACCGGTGCAACACAATGGTTTAACATATTTCGTGTACTCTTTTCCTCGTCTAGGTTTTTACCAAAGGGTTTTTTTAGCGAGGTTTTTAACGAGGCATGAATATGATTAAATAATGGCCAAGGGGGAGTGTTATAAATATATTACTAATGGCCATTATTTTGAGACCTTTCATTTGCCACTTTCCAACTCCCTCATTATGTTGAGAAATGAAGAGTTGTACTATTGTATATATATATACATGTTGATGGATGAATAAAAGGTGGCTTTTGAGCTTTTGTGATCTTGTGTTCTTGTTCTTCTTCTTCTCCTTTGCCTTATCTACACTACATTATCATATATATAATCCTAAGCAATTACCGGGCAATCACCACGCGAGAACTGAGCTAATTGAGAAGCCAAATTACAACACTTATTAGTACATATTTTTATATTACATATGGATTAGTTAATCTGCTTAAGTCTATGCACTTGCTTTGGAAAATTTTTAATCTCTAATGCAGGTGTTCAAAAATTTCAAGCTATCATTCAACACTTAGTAAACTACACAGTACAGCAACTATGTTCTTGAAGCAATAAACTGTCAACTAGCCACAAATGGTGCATTATTTCAGTTTAAGGAAAGAATGTACACAATTTCCTCCTGTTTCAAGTTTAGAATTATAGTTTTTTCAAATGTAATTAGCATTTGTATTCTTCTATTAAAAAATGTAAGGTTTATTCTTTTTCCTAAAAATGTAAGGTTTATTCTTTAGAATTATAGCTTTACTTTCTGTGCTTCTATTCAACTTACCGTATTTCTGTAGTATCATGGAATATTCAATTTTCAGATTAGAGTTTATACAAAATCTAAAATTAAAACAGTGAATAATTTTTAGTGATTTAACTTACTGTACTTTGCATTTTCAATACTCCATTACTTTCTGAACTGAAATTTCTGCTTATAAAACATATCTCCCACGTCCATGCTATGTTGTAGACACCAATTGCAACCTGGATTGTTTAAAATCACATAGGCACATTAATTCTTATCAATATCTAAATACTAATCAAAATGATCAGATCAATATCTAAATCAAATTGCGTGTAAGTAGGCTCTTTAATGGAAAAACTATTTAACAAATATGTATTGTGTTCATCCGACATAACATGTGTAAAAAAGTAGGTTGTCATAATCCAAATGAACACATTAATTACTTAACATGTAACATGTAACATGTAACTATTATAGAACAGAGACACAGAGTAATTACTTCTGTATACCCCTACAGGTCTAAACACAACTAAATCAAATCATCATTCACAAATTCTTTATGGTAAAAACTTGAAATAAAATAGAGATAGATGAATTCTTTGAATACCTCCGGTTTATCAAATATAGTTCATGTCATAAAAACATATACTTCAGATATAGTTATATTTCAGGACCATAACTTTATGAAGTGTAATGGCTTCCACTGATTAAATTCCTATTACAATTTACCATAATATTTAATTTTCAGATCACTCTAAAGGAAGCTATAAAAGCAATACCAACTCAAATTCAAAATTACAAAAGCTATCACTGAATCACTAAAGAAAATCTGAGCATCAACAAAGCCAGAGATGAAACAAATAAAAGCATCATGTGTCATAGGCAGTAAGCGTAAAACAAGGGCTAACAACCAATTTATTTCATTCTTCCAATAATTTACACTGTTTTTTTTTTTGCAAGTTTACAGCTTTTTAAAATTTTCTGGTGATTCAATACATAAATATAAAAATTAAATTTAAACTCATCTTTGTTGAGATATGGTCATTTAGCTTTATAATCTTCACCTGTAAGAAAAAAATACAGTAAAAAACCTCAGTTATATCACTTCAATGTAAGTAAATCACAACACAATGAACACCTAACCATAGATAAAAAGCCACAGTTCAAATATTATTTGTAACCACAACAGTAAACATAGATTTGCAGATTCGATTGAGCTTTGCTCTCATATTTAGTAAAAACAAGTTGTAATAGGACTAAGGCTAACTGACGATTAACCAAACCACGCAAAATCAGTAATACACTATAATAAACAACACATGCATCACAGAAATGTTAAGATAACCCTAGATACAGAATTTAGCTACGAAATAATCAACATAGCACTAGATTCTAAAACCTTATTTTCTAAATTGAAGAACTAATACCAGAGAATCGTTCATTCTTAGGATTTTTCACCAAATTACAGCTCAAAGACAAAGAAGAAAAAAAAGAGTAAATAACAAATACATAACCTGTTGCGAGTGTAGATGCCATAGTATCGTCAATTCAATAACATTTGGGTCAGACACCAAAGGAAGACGGAATCGTAGTGAATTCAGTGATACCGACCTAGAGCGCGAGAAAAATGGCTTCGGACAGAGGACCTGCAAGTGAGAGACTGAGAGTTGGCGACAACTGGAAATGGGGAAAGGGTGTCGACACTCGACAGATTAGGATCTTCTAGATCTTTAACCTTTTTATTTTTTTTTCTTTATTATTATTATTATTATTATTATTATTATTATTATTATTATTATTATTATTATTATATTATGATGTAATGTAATGTGATAATAATAGTAATAAGAATAATAATAATGTCATTAAATTATTATTATAGAGATGTTTATATTACAAGAAAATTATATTATATTATTAAGTTATTAAATGAAGTTAACACCATCTAGAGTCATCCGAGTATAGTAATTTTGTCACGTTTAGTCCTAAACTTTTAAATTGACCACTTTTTTTTTTGAAAACTCAAATTGATCACTTGTGATCCTTTAACTTTAAAATATTTACCATATGTGGTCCAAGTTAACCATTCATGGTCCTTTTAGGAGGACGACATTTGGTTAAATTCTAAAAGTTGAAGGATCATGTGTGGTTAACTTAGACCACGAATAGTAATAATTTGAAAGTCAAAGGATCACGGGTGGTCAATTTGGAAGTTTGGAAGCTAGCCATTTTGCAACTCCCCACTCACTAAGAAAGTTGTTTGTTACTCTATTGTTGTCAAATACAATGGCACGTCCTGAAGTTGTATGGGAGAAGGTGTGGACACATCTGGCTGATGATGCTCAACATACCCGTAGGAGATTATTAAACTTGCAATGTATTATTATGCAACTATTAGGGTGTGTTTGGAAACCCGGAAAATGACTTCTGGAAGTCATTTTCTGGGTTTCCCATGTTTGGCAACACCTGGAAAACCCAGTCAACGGAAAATGATTTCCGTTGACTGGGGAAAAGGAGGCCATTTTGGCGGAAAACAACTTCCCCCAAAATTTGGGGGAAGTTGTTTTCCGCCGAAGGAAAATCGCTACAGAGAGGGACGGCAGGGACGGCGGACTGGTTTCCGCCGGAAACCAGTCCGCCGCATCTGGTTTCCGGCAGCCGGCAGGCTGCCGGAAACCAGAGGCAGCGTGAAGCTGCTCTGGTTTCGCCGGAAACCAGAGCAGCGCTGCTCTGGTTTCACCAGAGCCAGCACGCTGCTCTGGTTTCCGGCGAAACCAGAGCAGCGTGAAGCTGTTTTTTTTTTTTTTTTTTAAATTTATTTAGTTATTTATTTTATTTATAATAAATATTATTAGTTTATATAATTTCTTATATTTAAATAAAATAATTGAAAGATATAAATATATATTTCTACTTATTTTCCGGAAAATGAACCAAACACACAAAGACAGTTTTCCATAATGCAACCAAACACTGGAAATCAAACTATTTTCCGGAAAATGACTCATTTTCCAGAAAACATTTTCCAGAAGTCATTTTCCTGCGTTCCAAACACACCCTTAAAGGTTTATGTACTAATTTTTTTTTAATTTTATTTAATGGACTTATCTTTTGTTACAGATATATTTCTAACTGATGAAGAGAAAATGAATTTTGCGCTAATGGAGTTGTCAAAGCTTTTATTAGTCTATAACAAGACTTCGAAAGATTTTCCAAACATGCCGGTAATTAATGAAGCAAGCCATGCTCATGTGGAAAACGGGTTGTTGTGGGAAGAGTTAGCATATGACCGTGCTAGGGAAAATGAGGAGAGTCAACGGCTTAAGGAGAGACATACAGAAGAACAAAAAGCAATATATGATGCCGTTATCAACGATATTGATTCCAACAATGGTGGACTTTTTTTTGTTTATGGGTATGGTGGTACAGGAAAGACATTTTTGTGGCGTGCGCTCTCTTCTTATATTAGAGCAAAAGGCGAAATTGTTATCAATGTGGCATCGAGTGGGATAGCATCTTTACTTCTTCCGGGTGGCAGGACTGCACATTCAAGGTTTTCAATACCAATCTCTGTCAATGAAGATTCTACGTGCAATATAAATCAAGGCAGTCAATTAGCTGAACTCATCGTTCGTGCAAAACTAATAATTTGGGATGAAGCGCCGATGATGCACAAACATTGTTTTGAGGCGTTGGATAAAACAACGAGAGATTTGTTAAGGTTTGTTAACAATGAAAGTCAAAACAAGACTTTTGGAGGGAAGATAGTGGTTCTAGGTGGGGACTTTAGGCAAATATTACCAGTGGTGCCAAAGGGTTCAAGACAGGACATTATTTCTGCAACAATTAATCTTCATATCTTTGGAGACATTGTAGAGTTATGCGTCTAACAAAAAATTTGAGATTAACTACAATGGAACCTCGATTGAATAAAGACAAAGTTGAAGAATTTGCGAATTGGCTAATTTCAATAGGTGATGGTAATATTGGGGTAGATGTTGATGGTTACGCTGATTTTGATATCCCCACTCAATTGTTATTAAAGTCAAATGGTGATCCTATTTCCTCTATTGTGAAAAGTACCTTCCCCAACTTTACTGGTGCAAGCAGTGATGGAAGTTGTTTTAAGAACAGTGCAATACTAGCACCAACGTTAGAGGTAGTCAATGAGGTCAACTAGTATATGTCTAACTTAACTGAGGGGGAAGGAAAGACATATTTGAGTTCCGACACAACGTGTAAAGGCGATGATTCCAGTTCAGTTCTTGCCGATGTGCATACACCAGAATTCCTAAATACCATAAGAGCATCCGGCCTTCCAAATCATTCTCTGACTTTGAAAGTGGGGTCTCCTGTAATGTTAATGAGGAACATTGATTATAGTCTTGGTTTATGCAATGGAACTAGGTCCTAACAAGATTAGGTAATCATGTTGTTGAAGGAAGCATATTAGCAGGTCCTAATGCTGGGACTAAGGTATTAATTGCTAGAATGACTATCACCCCATCGGACCCGAGATTACCTTTCAAGTTCAACATAAGAGTCAAGGGCAGACACTTTCCAATGTTGGCTTGATACTCAAGAAACCAGTTTTTGTGCATGGCCAATTATATGTTGCCGCATCAAGAGTTAGTCAACCAAACGGACTAAAGATTTTAGTATGTGATGAATCAAAACAAGATTGTAATTCTACTAATAATGTAGTTTACAAAGAGGTCTTTAATAATTTATAAATTCTTTCATTATTAATATTGTTTTATCTTCTTTTCGTTTTCGCCAATATTTCATTATGACTTGATATATTTTCATGTCGTGCATCGCACGGGACAACTGCTAGTATGGTTAATAATAATAATAATGATGGTATTAGTAGTCTAATGGATGATTTTATTTATTTACATATATTTTTATTAAAGGTGCTAGTAGATCAATGGTTGAGTGTGTGCTAATGCCTAGAAAGCTACAAGTTCGAATCCAATTGTGAGCATACTTTGGTAGATGATGGATAATGGCTCTTAGGTAAGACTTATGTCTACTCAAAAGTTATTTACCCCGAAAATAATAATTATTTACAATGTGCTTATGTGCCTTATTTATATATATATATATATATATATATATATATATATATATATATATATATATATATATATATATATATATATATATATATATGAGAAATAGATTTATTATTTTTATTCAGTAAATTGTGGATACATGAAATATTGACAATTTATGAATTTAGGTGGATGTTAAGTAGAATATATATTACCTGTAATATATATATATTTAAATACGTGCTTATGTGGTATTTTATGTAAATCTATTTAAAATAGATTTATTATTATTATTGAATGATTTATGATATTTATAATGATTATTATGAACTTACATAATTTGAGAAATTATATAGAATATTATGAAATATGTGGAATATTTGAATATATGCATATTATTGATATTTGTAGTATTTGATGATTTATTATAATTATTGAAATTATGATGTTTAGTAAACTTATAATATTTATTGAAATTATGGACTTTTTGAATATTATAAATTTTGAATTTATGGTGAAATAGTGATAGTATGAATACTTGTGGAAATATGAGTTGAAAATATCAATTTTTATGAAAGTATGAATTATTGGGAAAATTGTGAATTTTTATAGAATTATGAATTATTGTGAAATTGAAAATGTATGGTGAAACTATAAATTTCTTGTGAAAACATGATTTGTGAATTTATGGGACAATTAAGAAATTATTGTGTTTTGATTGTATATGTGGATTATTTTAGAAATTGTGATATGGGAGTACATAATATTTGTACTTATGATTTTTGGTGAATTTATGATGATTAATGAAATATTATATTTATTGAGATTATGATAATTGATATTTAGTGCTAATATGCAAAGTAATGAAACAAATGATTTTGAGAGCCTAAGGGCTATATTTTATTACATAAAATATTTTGAAAACTTATGGAAGATATGTGACTTGGAAATTGTGGAGTATCCAGTTGTATGCTGGATACTAGGGCTATGCCCTGTTGTGGAGTGGTTAGGGTAAATCTACCACTAGGGTTCATACCCTGTTTGAGGAGTATTCGGTAGGAATAATCTCCGGATACTAGGGCATTTATTGTCTTGTTGATTTGAGGAGTGGTTAGGTTTTGCCTACCACTAGGGTCTTTGTACCCTGTTTTGAGGAGTATTCGGTAGGAAAAATCCCCGAATACTAGGGCTAGTAACTTCCCAGTGAGGCTTGGAATCCTCACTCGGGGGTGTGCACACTTAAGGTTAGAGTCCTGATTCCTTTGATATGGGAATTTTGCGGAGTGTTCAGCGTGGAGCTGTTCACTAGGGCCTAAGTATAAAGGCCCCTGTCCCATTGTGTATGTGATGTGCTTCCATATGTATTTTGTGGTGTGCAAGTATGGCACAAAATAAACTTTTTAAGAAAATTTTATAAGTGATATATTATGAAAAGTTCCATATGTTTTTTATATGAATATCTATAAATTGTTTTTCTAGATCAAAAGTGCAGAGCATTTGAGTTTTGAAAGAAGGGGTAAAGTAAAGTAAATAGTTAGTTGCTAAAAAAATTGTTTTCTTTAGGGCCAGGCAGTCCCTTACTTAGCAAGTGTTGCTAACCCCTTATTTTCTTGTTGTGTTTTTGAAATCTCTATTTGAGTAGCAGGTAATGTTGACATGGTTTGCTGTGAGAGTGCGGTAGAATGAGTTGCTGGTGAATATCAAGACTTTAAGAAATATTATGTAATTAGCGGATTGAGTATTTACTTTTGAAAAGATTTATGAATCATGGATTTTATTGGTTGTTTAGTTAGCCTTAGCACTTAGGTCTGTTGGTTGCCTAAGTGTGGCGGTAATGCCTCAATTAAGTTGTAAAGCTTCCGTTTTTGTTTTAAGAATTACTGAATCAATTGGTGAAAATAAGAAAAAAAAATAGGTTGTTTTTGGGGGTGTTACAGGAATGGTTCCACCCGTGGAAGATGCGTGGAGCCTCCCGCGGTCGCTTCACTTCGTCATTACTTCCTCCTTTGGCCTCGGGTCTTATTTAGTCCTGCGAGAATTACTTTGAAACACAACAAAAGGTAAAGTTTTGCTAGAATGAACACATCAAAGCTTTTCCTACATTAATTGACAATAAACGGGAATAAAAACATCGCAATAAATTCCTAATCCGACCCTTTCTAAAGCTGTCTTTGGCGCTTGTCAAGTCATCCGGTTAAAATTGTTCCCATTCTCCGTGATTGGAGAAGCCTCTAAGTAGCTAGATAGCCAAAATAACCATCATTTCCGCTCTTGCCCTCAACTTCACAAGGAGTTTATGAATGAGTTTTTCCCACTTACCAACACCATGAAGGGGAAAATACAAGTCCAAAAATTCAAACAAAGTCCACTTGAGAGTCTTGGTGAAGATTGGAGAAGTTTCAAAACATTGGAAAGGCAATGCCCGCCGGACTTGCTAAATCCATGGGACATCATTAGCTCATTCTATGGAGGTCTCACGGATGAAGGGAAAATGTTATTGGACTCCTCATCTCGTGGTGCCCTTTATCTGTATCCCCACCTGACGCGGAAGAGCTAATTGAAAGAATATCATCGAATACATCATTTTGGTCCAACAAGAGTGATACCCGCGCCGGTATGTATGAAGTGAAAGAAAATGTTGCAAGTGACGCGAAAGTGGAGGCTATGAATCATGAGATAAGAAGAATGCAATCTATGGTGGAGAAACAATAGGCAAAATCCAAGTCGTGTATGGCTCTTGCACATTACTGCAGCATTTTCGGTGGCGCCCGTGATTAAAAGCGTAGTTTATGGTGACGTGGAATGTGATTAAAACGAGGAAGAAGTTCCCCGAGTGTCTTGTTCTCAAGGATAACAAATTGGAATCGAATTAGGTGTTGGCATTTAGGATGTTAGAAGGCAAGAGTTACAAGAATCAAAAACAAGTAAAAGCAATAGAATCATAACGCAGGGGATAAGCAAAGGTAAACTAAGGAAAACAATGGAAGAAAACAAGGGAATGTAAGTCCTATCTAGATCTCATGCTTGATTACACTACGGAAATTCTAGGCAATGTGACTCGGACTCAATCAACGGAGCCCACGGTACCATCACCGGGTGGCGTCACACTCCGGACTCCCGGTTCTTCATTCGGATGGGGCATTCTATCGAACCCTTGGTCTACCACTCCTCTCGGACCTCATCCTTCCGGATCAAGGGCGGAGATGTCGTCGATTAAGACTCATATACATCCGCTACCGCACAAACTATACTTCCCCTAACTTTAATTTTTTACCTATTAAGGCCTTAAATAGGCACAAATCCAGCTACACATCAACCACACATGACATAGAACCCTAAATCAACATTTCTAGAATCAATAGAAGGATTCTAAACAAATCAAGCATAAGAACTAGATTGGAACATCCAATCCCCAAACATAAACTATCTAATCATTGCAATCGTGCATCAAATCAAATAGGAAACTAAGATCAATATAAGAACTAGAAGAGAAATTGTAATTGAATTAAGAGAAATACAAGATAGAATAGAAATTACCAACTAGGAGCTCAATCAATCTTCAACTTCAATACAAATCTCAAGATCTAATCTACTTTCTACCTAGAATTTGAAAACTAAGAGAAAAAAGAAAATACCCTAAGGGAAGAAGGAGAAATGAGAGCCTTAAAATCAGGATCCCCAAAAATGTGTCAGGGTTTGCTTTAAATAGCCTCCACAAGGCCGATTTCCCAATTTCGCCATTAACGATGCCCTCCACATGGTGTAACACCCCGTAAATTCATTTCAAGCCTTCCGATTTCTAATTAATTCCTTGGGCAATATAATTAATTCCAATTGGGCTAATTCTTTCTATTTAATATATATATACTTGTATATATAAATATTCATGAGCCTAATTTAATTATCCTAATCAAGAGCCCAATTAATTGAATTTATTCTTGTAAGGGATTTTATTTGATTTGGACCCTTACAACCTTTGTAATTAAATATTCCTACAAGCCCAATTTATTGATCTTATATTATATATGTATATATATTGTTCCTAAGACATTTTATGGGCTTTCTTATCCTAATCATTATATTTAATTCATAAGGGATGAATTCACTAGCCCAATTACTAGTCTTGAATATATATATAATTAATTCTTATAGCCATCATATTACATACTTAAGCCCAATTCCAATTAAAGTCTTACAACCTAAATATTGTATGTATTCTTGGTATATGATTTGAAACACCAAAATTACACTCTTCTTCCTCCCTACTCTACACTTCTCACGCCATTTCCCTTCATTATTGTCCAAAAATTCATCTTCATTTCCCTACAAGTTTTCAAGTAAAGATTGCTCTTTTAAGCTTGGTTAGGAGTGGGTAAGTGCATCTATCCTAGAATCCATCTTGCATTTTGTGTTTTTAGTAGTCTTTATGCTTGTTCTTATAAAGTTCTTTTGGGGTTCTTTGGGTAAAAGATGATCAAGGTGAAGGTGGGGCTTAGAGGACTATCTTGAGGCTTGATTGGTTGGAGAAAAAGCTCTAAAAGGTAACCATCCATGTCCATCAAATCTATTTTATTCACCTATTCTATGAATGATGTTCTTGGTGTTGGAAATCCTGAAATTTCTTGTTATTTGGCCTATTTCTTGGATGTATTTTGTTGGATTTCATCTTGATCTTTTGCCTAGTGTTGTATGATCATTGATGCTATGGATTTCCCTATTTTTGGCCTCTAAATTTGATGTAATGTTGGTGTATTTTGGTCTGGAATTACTCTCTGGAAGTGGAACTTTTCGGGTCTGTTTGGTTTCTGGAATTCTGGGATGGGATGACCTTGCGGAGGACACCAGCGGCACAATGTAACCCGCTGGTGTGTTCCGCAAGGCCACGGCGGTGGTGAGTGACGGATGAGTTGGTTCCGTGATGGAGGACCGCCTCCTCCTTGCGGAGGGGAGCGGCGGAGGTCAGTAGCCCGTTGAGGCGTTCCGCATGAACACTGGGAATTTCGATTCCAGTGGATTGCTTTCTGTTGTTGTTGTCTGTTGTTGGCCCTTTGTTCTGATTATTGTTGGATTGTTTTGTTGGGTATTTTGCTATAGTCTTGGAGTATTTATCCATGCCTTTTGTTGGGTAATTACTATCATATTTTGGAGATTGATTCTTGTCTTGGTTTCCCATTCTTGTACTCTTGATCTATTAATTCTTGGAATTCATTAACTGGGAGTTGGTTTGTGTTCATAGTTGAGATGAACACTTTGGTTGGTTGTTTGGTATGGTGATTGGAGTACGAGTATGTGGTGTTGGTTTGTTGGTATCGTTGAGATTTGTTGGATGAACTAACTGTGCTCTATTGGTTATATTTGGGTTCATTACCCCTGTGATTGGACTCCGGTCCCTGTATTGTGATGATTGGGGTCCCTGTGATTGGCTTTGCCCCTGTGATTGGGTTCATTACCCCTGTGATTGGACTTCGTCCCTGTGATTGGACTACGGTCCCTGATTGGGTTTTACCCCTGCGTACCGGTTTTCCGGATTTGACTCTTGGTTTGTGATTATGAGGTTGACTTGATTGGTGGCTGGTTTTGGGGATTTGGAGGTTTGGAGTTGGGATTCTCCTTTGGGTTGGTTTGTGAGTCCTTTATGTTACTCGATTGTTACCTTGTTGTTCTTGTTGTGGTTTGGTTGGTTCTCTTGGATTGGGTACTCAGTTGGTATCTCGGTTATTGGTTCGTTCCTGTGTTATGCTTTCTTGGTTGGATATTGGCTTTGCTCGATTTGAGTCTTGGTTATTGATTCATTCAGCTTATTGTTGTTGAGTATCGGTTTTGAACTGTTGAACAGTTTGTTGGCGTTTATATTCTATATGGGTGTGTAAACCTATTTACAACTTATATGTATATCTATATCTCCTTGCGGGTGTGAATGGTGGTTGCTTAGCATTCTTTTGCTAATGGTTCTTTGTGTGTTTTCCAGGTATGGAGTAGTTATTCGTGAGCGCGCTAGAGCTTTCTCTATATGAGGATGATAGCCTTAGTTTGTGATGTTTAGACTTTGATTTGTTGGGCCTGTGTGCCGTTGAGACATTATGATACTCTTGTTAGTGATTTGAGTACTGTTGGCTTGTATTTGGGTTTTGGAGAATTATGACTTGAGGATTTATTCTATCTTTTATCTATGACAGCTTAGTTCGTTATTATGTTAGCCTGTGCATCTAGGTTGTGTTTATACCTAGATGTGGCATGACGCCCTTAGGTTTTAAATTCGCTTCCGCTTTGTTATGAATGTTGGTTGAGATTGGCAGCTGTTATGTTAAGTTTTAGCTATCTCAGCCTGTGTGAGGTTGGGGTGTCACAGTTGGTATCAGAGCCTGTGTTGAGGTCTGAGTAGAGATCCTAGGGTTGTAATCTAAGACTCTAGGACTTGATCAGTAGAAGTTAAGTTGTTTAAGATTCTAAGATGTGTGAATTCTAGGCTGCGCGGTGAGGACTCGTTTACTTGCTTTTGTTTTATGCTATGCAGGTTGTTTGTTGTTTGTTGTTTGTTGTTTGTTGCTGTGAGCTCGTTCTCACTTGCTTCCTTGCGTGTTTGGTTTAGACCAACCGCAGCGTTCTCCTCGTCTTCTGTTAGTTCTCTCCTTTCTCTAGCGAGTATGGTGCCGCCACGTAGACGTGAGGATTACCCCGAAGTGCCGTACGTGGAGCAGCTGATGCAGAATCTACAGCAGCTGACGCAGATCACCCAGCTTCTGGGCACCGCGATGGTTCAGAACAACCAGCGTGGGCAGCCGGACCTAGTGCGGAGGGTGGCGGGACAGCACCCACCTTTCTATGCTGGAAAGGAGGATCCTACGATCCTGGAGGAGTGGATTTGCGCCTTCGACAAAATCCTCGAGGTGGTCGAGTGTCCACCAGGTCGCCAGGTCGAGATGGCGAGCTTCTACTTGAAGGAGGAGGCCGACTTGTGGTGGGTCCACGGCGGCCCAGCGATGCGCCAGGAGCCCGGTTTTGGATGGGAGACGTTCAAGGATAGGTTGAGGGCCCGTTTCTACCCCGCTCACGTCAAGGCGGCGATGCAGGATGAGTTCTTGCACCTCAGGCAGGGGACCGGGACCGTGCAGGAGTATCATAGACGCTTCCTGGAGTTAGCACGCTTCGCGCCGACGCTAGCCCCGACTGAGGAGACCAGGATCGAGCGATTCGTGGCTGGCCTGAACCTGGAGACGCGCATGGCCCTGGTTGTGTTCAAGTTCCAGACGCTGAGCGAGGCCTACAGCAGCGCTGCCGACCACTACCGCGTGCTGTCTATCCGCCGAGGGCTTCAAGACCGCTCCAAGCGACCAGCAGAGGGTGGAGCTTCATATGCCAAGAGGCACCGACCCGGGGGTTCCAGCGCGAGAGGAGGTTTTCAGCAGGGCGGCTCTAGCCGTGGTGGTGGATCTCGCCCTAGCCTTGGGCAAGGATCAGGAGGAG
>CP025659.1:27061219-27072396 GCA_003576665.1 Ipomoea trifida
TTTCACCTTCATGGTCTTGGTAAGTGGGAAAAACTCATTCATAAACTCCTTGTGAAGTTGAGGCCAAGAGCGGAAATGATGGTTATCTTGGCTATCTAGCTACTTAGAGGCTTCTCCAATCACGGAGAATGGGAACAATTTTAACCGGATGACTTGACAAGCGCCAAAGAGAGCTTTAGAAAGGGTCGGATTAGGATTTAATTGCGATGTTTTTACCGTTTATGGTCAATTCATGTAGGAAAAGCTTTGATGTGTTCATTCTAGCAAAATTTACCTTTTGTTGTTTTCAAAGCAATTTCTCGCAGGACTAAACAAGCCCGAGGCAAAGGAGGAAGCAACGACGAAGTGAAGCGGCCGAGGGAGGCTCCACGCAGCTTCCACGGGGAACCATTCCAGTATGGGTCCACGCGTTGAGCCCATGTGGAGGGCATCTTATGGCGAAATTGGGAAATCGGCCTTGTGGAGGCTATTTAAAGCAAACCCCACACATTTTGGGGATCCTGATTTTGAAGCTCTCATTTCTCCTTCTTCCCTTAGGGTATTTTCTTTTTTCTCTTAGTTTTCAAATTCTAGGTAGAAAGTAGATAGATCTTGAGATTTGTATTGAAGTTGAAGATTGATTGAGCTCCTAGTTGGTAATTTCTATTCTATCTTGTATTTCTCTTAATTCAATTACAATTTCTCTTCTAGTTCTTATATTGATCTTAGTTTCCTATTTGATTTGATGCAGATTGCAATGATTAGATAGTTTATGTTTGGGGATTGGATGTTCCAATCTAGTTCTTGTGCTTGATTTGTTTAGAATCCTTCCATTGATTCTAGAAATGTTGATTTAGGGTTCTATGCCATGTGTGGTTGATGTGTAGCTTGATTTGTGCCTATTTAAGGCCTTAATAGGTAACAAATTAAAGTTAGGTGATGTATAGATTGTGCGGTAGCGGATCTATATGAGTCCTAATCGACACATCTCCGCCCTTGATCGGAAGGATGAGGCCCGAGAGGTGGTAGACCAAGGTTCGATAGAATGCCCCATCCGAATGAGGAACCGGGAGTCCGGAGTGTGACGCCACCCGGTGATGGTACCGTGGGCTCCCTTGATGAGTCCGAGTCACATTGCCTAGAATTTCCGTAGTGTAATCAAGCATGAGATCTAGATAGGACTTCCATTCCCTTGTTTTCTTCCATTGTTTGCCTTAGTTTACCTTTGCTTATCCCCTGCGTTATGATTCTATTGCTTTTACTTGTTGTTGATTCTTGTAACTCTTGCCTTCTAACATCCTTAATGCCAACACCTAATTCGATTCCAATTTGTCATCCTTGAGAACACGACACTCGGGGAACTTCTTCCTCGTTTTAATCACATTCCACCTCACCATAAACTATTTTAATCATGGGGGCCACCGCAAAAGTTGCAATAAAGTGCAAGAGCCATGCACGACTTGGATTTTGCCTCTAGTTTTTATCCACCATCGATTGCAACCTTCTTATCTCATGGTTCATAGCCTCCACTTTCGCGTCACTTGCCACATTTTCTTTCACTTCTACATACCGGCGCGGGTATCCCTCTTGTTGTACCAAAATGATGTTTCGATGATATTCTTTCAATTAGCTCTTCCGCGTCAGGTGGGGATAAGATAAAGGGCCCACGAGATGAGGAGTCCAATAACATTTTCCCTTCATCCGTGAGACCTCCATGAATGAGCTATGATGTCCCATGGATGTAGCAAGTCCGGCGGGCATTGCCTTTCCAATGTTTTGAATCTTCTCCAATTCACCAAAGAATCTCAAGTGGACTTTGTTTGAATTTTGGACTTGTATTTTCACTTCATGGTCTTGGTAAGTGGGAAAACTCATTTAATACAAGTCCAAAAATTCAAACAAAGTCCACTTGATATTCTTTTGTTGAAGCTTGGAGAAGATTTAGAACATTGGAATGGCAATGCCCGCCGGACTTGCTACATCCATGGGACATCATATGCTCATTCTATGGAGGTCTCACGGATGAAGGGAAAATGTTATTGGACTCCTCATCTCGTGGGGCCCTTTATCTCTATCCCCACCTGACGCGGAAGAGCTAATTGAAAGAATATCATCGAACGCATCATTTTGGTACAACAAGAGGGATACCCGCGCCGGTATGTACGAGTTGAAAGAAAATGTGGCAAGTGACGCGAAAGTGGAGGCTATGAACAATGAGATAAGAAGGTTGCAATCGATGGTGGAGAAACTAGAGGCAAAATCCAAGTCGTGCATGGCTCTTGCATTTTATTGCAACTTTTGCGGTGGCCCCCATGATTTAAATAATTTATGGTGAGGTGGAATGTGATTAAAACGAGGAAGAAGTTCCCCGAGTGTCGCGTTCTCAAGGATGACAAATTGGAATCGAATTAGGTGTTGGCATTAAGGATTTTAGAAGGCAAGAGTTACAAGAATCAACAACAAGTAAAAGCAATAGAATCATAACACAGGGGCTAAGCAAAGGTAAACTAAGGCAAACAATGGAAGAAAACAAGGGAATGGAAGTCCTATCTAGATCTCACGCTTGATTACACTACGGAAATTCTAGGCAATGTGACTCGGACTCAGTTAAGGGAGCCCACAGTACCATCACCGGGTGGTGTCACACTCCGGACTCCCGGTTCCTCATTCGGATGGGGCATTCTATCGAACCCTTGGTCTACCACACCTCTAGGGCCTCATCGTTCCGAATCAAGGGCGGAGATGTGGTCGATTAGGACTCATATAGATCCGCTACCACACAATCTATACTTCACCCAACTTTAATTTGTTACCTATTAAGGCCTTAAATAGGCACAAATCAAGCTACACATCAACCACACATGGCATAGAACCCTAAATCAACATTTCTAGAATCAATGGAAGGATTCTAAACAAATCAAGCACAAGAACTAGATTAGAACATCCAATCCCCAAACATAAACTATCTAATCATTGCAATCGTGCATCAAATCAAATAATAAACTAAGATCAATATAAAAACTAGAAGAGAAATTGTAATTGAATTAAGAGAAATACAAGATAGAATAGAAATTACCAACTAGGAGCTCAATCAATCTTCAACTTCAATACAAATCTCAAGATCTAATCTACTTTCTACCTAGAATTTGAAAACTAAGAGAAAGAAGAAAATACCCTAAGGGAAGAAGGAGAAATGAGAGCCTTAAAATCAGGATCACCCAAAATGTGTCGGGGTTTGCTTTAAATAGCCTCCACAAGGCCGATTTCCCAATTTCGCCATTAACGATGCCCTCCACATGGGCTCAACACGTGGACCCATATTGGAATGGTTCCTCCTGTGGAAGCTGCGTGGAGTCTCCCTCGGCCGCTTCACTTCGTCGTTGCTGCCTCGGGTCTTGTTTATTCGTGCGAGAAATTGCTTTGAAAACAACAAAAGGTAAATTTTTGCAAGAATGAACACATCAAAGCTTTTCCTACATGAATTGACCATAAACGGGCATAAAAACATCGCAATAAATTCCTAATCCGACCCTTTCTAAAGCTCTCTTTGGCGCTTGTCAAGTCATCCGGTTAAAATTGTTCCCATTCTCCGTGATTGGAGAAGCCTCTAAGTAGCTAGATAGCCAAGATAACCATCATTTCCGCTCTTGGCCTCAACTTCACAAGGAGTTTATGAATGAGTTTTTCCCACTTACCAAGACCATGAAGGTGAAAATACAAGTCCAAAAATTCAAACAAGGTCCACTTGATATTCTTTTGTTGAAGCTTGGAGAAGATTCAAAACATTGGAATTGCAATGCCCGCCGGACTTGCTACATCCATGGGACATCATATGCTCATTCTATGGAGGTCTCACGGATGAAGGGAAAATGTTATTGGACTCCTCATCTCGTGGGGCCCTTTATCTCTATCCACACCTGACGCGGAAGAGCTAATTAAAAGAATATCATCGAACACATCATTTTGGTACAACAAGAGGGATACCCGCGCCAGTATGTACGAGTTGAAAGAAAATGTGGCAAGTGACGCGAAAGTGGAGGCTATGAACCATGAGATAAGAAGGTTGCAATCGATGGTGGAGAAACTAGAGGCAAAATCCAAGTCGTGCATATCTCTTGCACTTTATTGCAACTTTTGCGGTGGCCCCCATGATTAAAATAGTTTATGTTGAGGTGGAATGTGATTAAAACGAGGAAGAAATTCCCCGAGTGTCGTGTTCTCAAGGATGACAAATTGGAATCGAATTAGGTGTTGGCATTAAGGATGTTAGAAGGCAAGAGTTACAAGAATCAACAACAAGTAAAAGCAATAGAATCATAACGCAGGGGATAAGCAAAGGTAAACTAAGGCAAACAATGGAAGAAAACAAGGGAATGGAAGTCCTATCTAGATCACACGCTTGATTACACTACGGAAATTCTAGGCAATGTGACTCGGACTCAGTCAAGGGAGCCCACGGTACCATCACCGGGTGGCGTCACACTCCGGACTCCCGGTTCCTCATTCGGATGGGGCATTCTATCGAACCCTTGGTCTACCACACCTCTCGGGCCTCATCCTTCCGAATCAAGGGCGGAGATGTGGTCGATTAGGACTCATATAGATCCGCTACCGCACAATCTATACTTCCCCCAACTTTAATTTGTTACCTATTAAGGCCTTAAATAGGCAAAAATCAAGCTACACATCAACCACACATGGCATAGAACCCTAAATCAACATTTCTAGAATCGATGGAAGGATTCTAAACAAATCAAGCACGAGAACTAGATTGGAACATCCAATCCCCAAAGATAAACTATCTAATCATTGCAATCGTGCATCAAATCAAATAATAAACTAAGATCAGTATATGAACTAGAAGAGAAATTGTAATTGAATTAAGAGAAATACAAGATTGAATAGAAATTACCAACTAGGAGCTCAATCAATCTTCAACTTCAATACAAATCTCAAGATCTAATCTACTTTCTACCTAGAATTTGAAAACTAAGAGAAAGAAGAAAATACCCTAAGGGAAGAAGGAGAAATGAGAGCCTTAAAATCAGGATCCCCCAAAATGTGTCGGGGTTTGCTTTAAATAGCCTCCACAAGACCGATTTCCCAATTTCGCCATTAACGATGCCCTCCACATGGGCTCAACGCGTGGACCCATATTGGAATGGTTCCTCCTGTGGAAGGTGCGTGGAGTCTCCCTCGGCCGCTTCACTTCGTCGTTGCTGCCTCGGGTCTTGTTTAGTCCTGCGAGAAATTTCTTTGAAACACAACAAAAGGTAAATTTTTGCTAGAATGAACACATCAAAGTGTTTCCTACATGAATTGACCATAAACGGGCACAAAAACATCGCAATAAATTCCTAATCCGACCCTTTCTAAAGCTCTCTTTGGCGCTTCTCAAGTCATCCGGTTAAAATTGTTCCCATTCTCCGTGATTGGAGAAGCCTCTAAGTAGCTAGATAGCCAAGATAACCATCATTTCCGCTCTTGGCCTCAACTTCACAAGGAGTTTATGAATGAGTTTTTCCCACTTACCAAGACCATGAAGGTGAAAATACAAGTCCAAAAATTCAAACAAAGTCCTCTTGAGATTCTGTGGTGAAGCTTGGAAAAGATTCAAAACATTGGAAAGGCAATGCCCGCCGGACTTGCTACATCCATGGGACATCATATGCTCATTCTATGGAGGTCTCACGGATGAAGGGAAAATGTTATTGGACTCCTCATCTCGTGGGGCCCTTTATCTCTATCCCCACCTGACGCGGAAGAGCTAATTGAAAGAATATCATCGAACACATCATTTTGGTACAACAAGAGGGATGCCCGCGCCGGTATGTACGAGTTGAAAGAAAATGTGGCAAGTGACGCGAAAGTGGAGGCTATGAACCATGAGATAAGAAGGTTGCAATCGATGGTGGAGAAACTAGAGGCAAAATCCAAGTCGTGCATGGCTCTTGCACTTTATTGCAACTTTTGCGGTGGCCCCCATGATTAAAATAGTTTATGGTGAGGTGGAATGTGATTAAAACGAGGTAGATGTCGGAATGTACAAAGCAGCACACAGGAAGATGAAAATGGAACTCAGTTGTATTGATTAATGAGAACTAAAGCTTACAGAAGAAGAATGAATGAGAAAACTGTATACGGTACATCATATATATGGAGAAGAAACAAACTAGTGTAAAAGTACACTAGTACCCCTAGATATTTTCCTAGCTATCCTCCAACACCCCCCGGTACGCTGGAGCATGCAAGACTTTTGTATGTCCAGCTTAGAATTGATTTCATCCTTCCTTAGCAATTTCAGATAGCATGTTGTTCTCTCATTGCTTCAAAACTTGGGTACAAGAAAACCTTGAAGACCATTGCAATTGTCAGCAAGTTCACAGATCCTATCCAAGCAAAGGTCAACAATCTCCTTCCCAATTGTATAATGGCCTTGTCATCTCAAAAAAAACTCAAAAGATCAGAATGCATCCACCTCCAACAAGCAACTTCTGGCATCTCAATGGCTCTGCATATTTGTCAACAAGCCATGCTTTCACCAGTTTCTGCTCAAGAAGGAAGCAAGTGCATGCAATTAAATTCTTCATATCAAGGCCAACTTTTGCAACTTCACCACCAACACCAAGATCCTTGAAATGCTGCAATTTTTTTTTTTTAGTAATATCAAAGAAGATTCCTGCAACCTGACCAGGCAATTTCCTGGACTTGTCCTGAATTTGTGATTCCATTTCAAGAACTTGTTTTGAACAATCATGGAATTCAACTGTTGTCACACTACAGAGTTTCTTGTAATTCCATTCAACTCCTGAAACCATATAATCCTCAGAACGAGGGAAATAATCTCCAAATTTAACATCATCTCCTTTCTTGGCTTTTGCCTTACCAGTTTTGCTCACAGGAAGCAACACAACCATATCCATCAGATTATCCAAAAACTTTTCAAATAATTTTGCAAAAATTTTACAATCACTGGACTCAGCAGGTGAATATTTGGATTGCGCATTAAAAATATACTGATTACCCGTACTAATGATCTGAGCATACTCTGCACATGTTTCTATGATTGCCGCACATTCGCGACGTGATTGCTGGTGTCGTTCAAGATCTCTGTACAGTTCAGCACCGTTCATCAACTTTGGAATCACATCAAATGGACTCCGACGGCGTTCATCTAACTCTCTGGCGACACTTCCACCAGCAGGTTTGTTCTTCTTGCTCTTCTTCACTAACTGCAGTTCTTCAAGCAAAGTCGAATTCTGAATGGTAATCGTCGGCGATCTTCCGACGCAAACCGAATCAACAGTGCTTGGCTGATTAACGAATTCCACGGATCTGCTCCCGGAATCGCGAATCTGAGTCAATAGTTGCTTCTTCTTCCTCGTTCGCCTCTACGGCGACGATGCAACTGCTACGAGCTCTGCGCTCAAGATTTCCGTGGATCTGCTCCGGATGAAAACTGTAAACAAAGAAATGACGAGCACTTTGCTCAAACTAACTAAATCAAACAGCGGAATAACGAGCTCTGAGCTCGATCTCACGGATCTGCTCCGTGAGCTACGATTGAAGACTGTAAACAGTGT
This sequence comes from Ipomoea trifida, assembly GCA_003576665.1. Taxonomy (NCBI): domain Eukaryota; kingdom Viridiplantae; phylum Streptophyta; class Magnoliopsida; order Solanales; family Convolvulaceae; genus Ipomoea; species Ipomoea trifida. The sequence goes on from CP025659.1 coordinate 27,068,782, forward strand.
ATTGACGAGCACTCTGCTCGCAATCTTCACGGATCTGCTCCGTGAGCTATTACTCGCGATGGAGGGGAAGAATCTCTTCCTGCAACTGAAGTTGAACCGCGCGGGGTTGACGAAGCGATTTTTACTACCGTCAATCGCGAAAGAAGAGCGGCCAGGCGATCTCGCGCCGTTCCGCTGTTCGGAGTCGCCGATTAGGTTATGGCGATCCTCTTCATCGTCGGAGCACTCCAATCTGAAGGAGTCGTCTTCCTTGATAGCATCCTTAATCTGATCCGATAACAGAATCGGAAAAGATAACACATCCTCGATTGGCTTCTCTTCAACAGCCCGCGGATGGTGAGCAAACTCCAGGCGTCGACTCGCCGGTATCGGAAGCGGCATAGCTCCCTCACCGACGAGCTCTGATACCATGTCGGAATGTACAAAGCAGCACACAGGAAGATGAAAATGGAACTCAGTTGTATTGATTAATGAGAACTAAAGCTTACAGAAGAAGAATGAATGAGAAAACTGTATACGGTACATCATATATATGGAGAAGAAACAAACTAGTGTAAAAGTACACTAGTACCCCTAGATATTTTCCTAGCTATCCTCCAACAGTAGAAGTTCCCCGAGTGTCGTGTTCTCAAGGATGACAAATTGGAATCGAATTAGGTGTTGGCATTAAGGATGTTAGAAGGCAAGAGTTACAAGAATCAACAACAAGTAAAAGCAATAGAATCATAACGCAGGGGATAAGCAAAGGTAAACTAAGGCAAACAATGGAAGAAAACAATGGAATGGAAGTCCTATCTAGATCTCACGCTTGATTACACTACGGAAATTCTAGGCAATGTGACTCGGACTCAACCAAGGGAGCCCACTGTACCATCACCGGGTGGCGTCACACTCCGGACTCCCGGTTCCTCGTTCGGATGGGGCATTCTATCGAACCCTTGGTCTACCACACCTCTCGGGCCTCATACTTCCGAATCAAGGGCGGAGATGTGGTCGATTAGGACTCATATAGATCCGCTACCGCACAATCTATACTTCCCCTAACTTTAATTTGTTACCTATTAAGGCCTTAAATAGGCACAAATCAAGCTACACATCAACCACACATGGCATAGAACCCTAAATCAACATTTCTAGAATCAATGGAAGGATTCTAAACAAATCAAGCACAAGAACTAGATTGGAACATCCAATCCCCAAACATAAACTATCTAATCATTGCAATCGTGCATCAGATCAAATAGGAAACTAAGATCAATATAAGAACTAGAATAGAAATTGTATTGAAATAAGAGAAATACAAGATAGAATAGAAATTACCAACTAGGAGCTCAATCAATCTTCAACTTCAATACAAATCTCAATATCTATCTACTTTCTACCTAGAATTTGAAAACTAAGAGAAAAAAGAAAATACCTAAGGAAGAAGGAGAAATGAGAGCCTTAAAATCAGGATCCCCAAATGTGTCGGTGGTTGCTTTAAATAGCCTCCAAAGGCCGATTTCCCAATTTCGCCATTAACGATGCCCTCCACATGGGCTCAACGCGTGGACCCATACTGGAATGGTTCCTCCTGTGGAAGCTGCGTGGAGCCTCCCTCGGCCGCTTCACTTCGTCGGTACTTCCTCTTTCTGCCTCGGGTCTTGTTTAGTCTTGCGAGAAATTGCTTTGAAACACAACAAAAGGTAAATTTTTGCTAGAATGCACACATCAAAGCTTTTCCTACATGAATTGACCATAAACGGGCATCAAAAACATCGCCAATAAATTCCTAATCCGACCCTTTCTAAAGCTCTCTTTGGCGCTTGTCAAGTCATCCGATTAAAATTGTTCCCATTCTCCGTGATTGGAGAAGCCTCTAAGTAGCTAGATAGCCAAGATAACCATCATTTCCGCTCTTGGCCTCAACTGCACAAGGAGTTTATGAATGAGTTTTTCCCGCTTACCAAGACCATGAAGGTGAAAATACAAGTCCAAAAATTCAAACAAAGTCCACTTGAGATTCTTTGGTGAAGCTTGGAGAAGATTCAAAACATTGGAAAGGCAATGCCCGCCGGACTTGCTACATCCATGGGACATCATATGCTCATTCTATGGAGGTCTCACGGATGAAGGGAAAATGTTATTGGACTCCTATCTGTGGGGCCCTTTATCTCTATCCCCACCTGATGCGGAAGAGCTAATTGAAAGAATATCATCGAACACATCATTTTGGTACAACAAGAGGGATACCCGCGCCGGTATGTACGAAGTGAAAGAAAATGTGGCAAGTGACGCGAAATGGGAGGTAACCATGAGATAGAAAGGTTGCAAATCGATGGTGGAGAAACTAGAGGCAAAATCCAAGTCGTGCATGGCTCTTGCACTTTATTGCAACGTTTGCGGTGGCCCCATGATTAAAAGAGTAGTTTATGGTGAGGTGGAATGTGATTAAAACGAGGAAGAAGTTCCCCGAGTGTCGTGTTTTCAAGGATGACAAATTGGAATCGAATTAGGTGTTGGCATTAAGGATGTTAGAAGGCAAGAGTTACAAGAATCAACAACAAGTAAAAGCAATAGAATCATAACGCAGGGGATAAGCAAAGGTAAACTAAGGCAAACAATGGAAGAAAACAAGGGAAAGTCCTATCTAGATCTCACGCTTGATTACACTACGGAAATTCTAGGCAATGTGACTCGGACTCAACCAAGGGAGCCCACGGTACCATCACCGGGTGGCGTCACACTCCAGACTCCCGGTTCCTCATTCGGATGGGGCATTCTATCGAACCCTTGGTCTACCACACTCTCGCGGCCTCATACTTCCGAATCAAGGGCGGAGATGTGGTCGATTAGGACTCATATAGATCCGCTACCGCAATCTAATACTTCCCCTAACTTTAATTTGTTACCTATTAAGGCCTTAAATAGGCACAAATCAAGCTACACGTCAACCACACATGCATAGAACCCTAAATCAACATTTCTAGAATCAATGGAAGGATTCTAAACAAATCAAGCACAAGAACTAGATTGGAACATCCAATCCCCAAACATAAACTATCTAATCATTGCAATCGTGCATCAGATCAAATAGGAAACTAAGATCAATATAAGAACTAGAATAGAAATTGTAATTGAATTAAGAGAAATACAAGATAGAATAGAAATTACCAACTAGGAGCTCAATCAATCTTCAACTTCAATACAAATCTCAATATCTGATCTACTTTCTACCTAGAATTTGAAAACTAAGAGAAAAAAGAAAATACCCTAAGGGAAGAAGGAGAAATGAGAGCCTTAAAATCAGGATCCCCCAAAATGTGTCGGGGTTTGCTTTAAATAGCCTCCACAAGGCCGATTTCCCAATTTCGCCATTAACGATGCCCTCCACATGGGCTCAACGCGTGGACCCATACTGGAATGGTTCCTCCTGTGGAAGCTGCGTGGAGCCTCCCTCGGCCGCTTCACTTCGTCGTTGCTTCCTCTTTCTGCCTCGGGTCTTGTTTAGTCCTGCGAGAAATTGCTTTGAAACACAACAAAAGGTAAATTTTTGCTAGAATGAACACATCAAAGCTTTTCCTACATGAATTGACCATAAACGGGCATAAAAACATCGCAATAAATTCCTAATCC
>CP025659.1:27072421-27085571 GCA_003576665.1 Ipomoea trifida
ACTTTAATTTGTTACCTATTAAGGCCTTAAATAGGCACAAATCAAGCTACACATCAACCACACATGGCATAGAACCCTAAATCAACATTTCTAGAATCAATGGAAGGATTCTAAACAAATCAAGCACAAGAACTAGATTGGAACATCCAATCCCAAACATAAACTATCTAATCATTGCAATCGTGCATCAAATCAAATAGGAAACTAAGATCAATATAAGAACTAGAAGAGAAATTGTAATTGAATTAAGAGAAATACAAGATAGAATAGAAATTACCAACTAGGAGCTCAATCAATCTTCAACTTCAATACAAATCTCAAGATCTATCTACTTTCTACCTAGAATTTGAAAACTAAGAGAAAAAAGAAAATACCCTAAGGGAAGAAGGAGAAATGAGAGCCTTAAAATCAGGATCCCCAAAATGTGTGGGGTTTGCTTTAAATAGCCTCCACAAGGCCGATTTCCCAATTTCGCCATTAACGATGCCCTCCACATGGGCTCAACGCGTGGACCCATACTGGAATGGTTCCTCCTGTGGAAGCTGCGTGGAGCCTCCCTCGGCCGCTTCACTTCGTCGTTGCTTCCTCTTTCTGCCTCGGGTCTTGTTTAGTCCTGCGAGAAATTGCTTTGAAACACAACAAAAGGTAAATTTTTGCTAGAATGAACACATCAAAGCTTTTCCTACATGAATTGACCATAAACGGGCATAAAAACATCGCAATAAATTCCTAATCCGACCCTTTCTAAAGCTCTCTTTGGCGCTTGTCAAGTCATCCGGTTAAAATTGTTCCCATTCTCCGTGATTGGAGAAGCCTCTAAGTAGCTAGATAGCCAAGATAACCATCATTTCCGCTCTTGGCCTCAACTTCACAAGGAGTTTATGAATGAGTTTTTCCCACTTACCAAGACCATGAAGGTGAAAAAACAAGTCCAAAAATTCAAACAAAGTCCACTTGAGAGTCTTGGTGAAGCTTGGAGAAGATTCAAAACATTGGAAAGGCAATGCCCGCCGGACTTGCTACATCCATGGGACATCATATGCTCATTCTATGGAGGTCTCACGGATGAAGGGAAAATGTTATTGGACTCCTCATCTCGTGGGGCCCTTTATCTCTATCCCCACCTGACGCGGAAGAGCTAATTGAAAGAATATCATCGAACACATCATTTTGGTACAACAAGAGGGATACCCGCGCCGGTATGTACGAAGTGAAAGAAAATGTGGCAAGTGACGCGAAAGTGGAGGCTATGAACCATGAGATAAGAAGGTTGCAATCGATGGTGGAGAAACTAGAGGCAAAATCCAAGTCGTGCATGGCTCTTGCACTTTATTGCAACTTTGCGGTGGCCCCCATGATTAAAAGAGTAGTTTATGGTGAGGTGGAATGTGATTAAAACGAGGAAGAAGTTACCCGAGTGTCGTGTTCTCAAGGATGACAAATTGGAATCGAATTAGGTGTTGGCATTTAGGATGTTATAAGGCAAGAGTTACAAGAATCAACAACAAGTAAAAGCAATAGAATCATAACGCAGGGGATAAGCAAAGGTAAACTAAGGCAAACAATGGAAGAAAACAAGGGAATGGAAGTCCTATCTAGATCTCACGCTTGATTACACTACGGAAATTCTAGGCAATGTGACTCGGACTCAGTCAAGGGAGCCCACGGTACCATCACCGGGTGGCGTCACACTCCGGACTCCCGGTTCCTCATTCGGATGGGGCATTCTATCGAACCCTTGGTCTACCACACCTCTCGGGCCTCATCCTTCCGAATCAAGGGCGGAGATGTGGTCGATTAGGACTCATATAGATCCGCTACCGCACAATCTATACTTCACCTAACTTTAATTTGTTACCTATTAAGGCCTTAAATAGGCACAAATCAAGCTACACATCAACCACACATGGCATAGAACCCTAAATCAACATTTCTAGAATCAATGGAAGGATTCTAAACAAATCAAGCACAAGAACTAGATTGGAACATCCAATCCCAAACATAAACTATCTAATCATTGCAATCGTGCATCAAATCAAATAGGAAACTAAGATCAATATAAGAACTAGAAGAGAAATTGTAATTGAATTAAGAGAAATACAAGATAGAATAGAAATTACCAACTAGGAGCTCAATCAATCTTCAACTTCAATACAAATCTCAAGATCTAATCTACTTTCTACCTAGAATTTGAAAACTAAGAGAAAAAAGAAAATACCCTAAGGGAAGAAGGAGAAATGAGAGCCTTAAAATCAGGATCCCCCAAAATGTGTTGGGGTTTGCTTTAAATAGCCTCCACAAGGCCGATTTCCCAATTTCGCCATTAACGATGCCCTCCACATGGGCTCAACGCGTGGACCCATACTGGAATGGTTCCTCCTGTGGAAGCTGCGTGGAGCCTCCCTCGGCCGCTTCACTTCGTCGTTGCTTCCTCTTTCCTCGGGTCTTGTTTAGTCCTGCGAGAAATTGCTTTGAAACACAACAAAAGGTAAATTTTGCTAGAATGAACACATCAAAGCTTTTCCTACATGAATTGACCATAAACGGGCATAAAAACATCGCAATAAATTCCTAATCCGACCCTTTCTAAAGCTCTCTTTGGCGCTTGTCAAGTCATCCGGTTAAAATTGTTCCCATTCTCCGTGATTGGAGAAGCCTCTAAGTAGCTAGATAGCCAAGATAACCATCATTTCCGCTCTTGGCCTCAACTTCACAAGGAGTTTATGAATGAGTTTTTCCCACTTACCAAGACCATGAAGGTGAAAATACAAGTCCAAAAATTCAAACAAAGTCCACTTGAGATTCTTTGGTGAAGCTTGGAGAAGATTCAAAACATTGGAAAGGCAATGCCCGCCGGACTTGCTACATCCATGGGACATCATATGCTCATTCTATGGAGGTCTCACGGATGAAGGGAAAATGTTATTGGACTCCTCATCTCGTGGGGCCCTTTATCTCTATCCCCACCTGACGCGGAAGAGCTAATTGAAAGAATATCATCGAACACATCATTTTGGTACAACAAGAGGGATACCCGCGCCGGTATGTACGAAGTGAAAGAAAATGTGGCAAGTGACGCGAAAGTGGAGGCTATGAACCATGAGATAAGAAGGTTGCAATCGATGGTGGAGAAACTAGAGGCAAAATCCAAGTCGTGCATGGCTCTTGCACTTTATTGCAACTTTGCGGTGGCCCCATGATTAAAAGAGTAGTTTATGGTGAGGTGGAATGTGATTAAAACGAGGAAGAAGTTCCCGAGTGTCGTGTTCTCAAGGATGACAAATTGGAATCGAATTAGGTGTTGGCATTAAGGATGTTAGAAGGCAAGAGTTACAAGAATCAACAACAAGTAAAAGCAATAGAATCATAACGCAGGGATAAGCAAAGGTAAACTAAGGCAAACAATGGAAGAAAACAAGGGAATGGAAGTCCTATCTAGATCTCACGCTTGATTAGACTACGGAAATTCTAGGCAATGTGACTCGGACTCAGTCAAGGGAGCCCACGGTACCATCACCGGGTGGCGTCACACTCCGGACTCCCGGTTCCTCATTCGGATGGGGCATTCTATCGAACCCTTGGTCTACCACACCTCTCGGGCCTCATCCTTCCGAATCAAGGGCGGAGATGTGGTCGATTAGGACTCATATAGATCCGCTACCGCACAATCTATACATCACCTAACTTTAATTTGTTACCTATTAAGGCCTTAAATAGGCACAAATCAAGCTACACATCAACCACACATGGCATAGAACCCTAAATCAACATTTCTAGAATCAATGGAAGGATTCTAAACAAATCAAGCACAAGAACTAGATTGGAACATCCAATCCCCAAACATAAACTATCTAATCATTGCAATCGTGCATCAAATCAAATAGGAAACTAAGATCAATATAAGAACTAGAAGAGAAATTGTAATTGAATTAAGAGAAATACAAGATAGAATAGAAATTACCAACTAGGAGCTCAATCAATCTTCAACTTCAATACAAATCTCAAGATCTGATCTACTTTCTACCTAGAATTTGAAAACTAAGAGAAAAAAGAAAATACCCTAAGGGAAGAAGGAGAAATGAGAGCCTTAAAATCAAGATTCCCCAAAATGTGTCGGGGTTTGATTTAAATAGCCTCCACAAGGCCGATTTCCCAATTTCGCCATTAACGATGCCCTCCACATGGGATCAACGCGTGGACCCATACTGGAATGGTTCCTCCTGTGGAAGCTGCGTGGAGCCTCCCTCGGCCGCTTCACTTCGTCGTCTTCCTCTTTCTGCCTCGGGTCTTGTTTAGTCCTGCGAGAAATTGCTTTGAAACACAACAAAAGGTAAATTTTTGCTAGAATGAACACATCAAAGCTTTTCCTACATGAATTGACCATAAACGGGCATAAAAACATCGCAATAAATTCCTAATCCGACCCTTTCTAAAGCTCTCTTTGGCGCTTGTCAAGTCATCCGTTAAAATTGTTCCCATTCTCCGTGATTGGAGAAGCCTCTAAGTAGCTAGATAGCCAAGATAACCATCATTTCCGCTCTTGGCCTCAACTCACAAGGAGTTTATGAATGAGTTTTTCCCACTTACCAAGACCATGAAGGTGAAAATACAAGTCCAAAAATTCAAACAAAGTCCACTTGAGATTCTTTGGTGAAGCTTGGAGAAGATTCAAAACATTGGAAAGGCAATGCCCGCCGGACTTGCTACATCCATGGGACATCATATGCTCATTCTATGGAGGTCTCACGGATGAAGGGAAAATGTTATTGGACTCCTCATCTCGTGGGCCCTTTATCTCTATCCCCACCTGACGCGGAAGAGCAATTGAAAGAATATCATCGAACACATCATTTTGGTACAACAAGAGGGATACCCGCGCCGGTATGTACGAAGTGAAAGAAAATGTGGCAAGTGACGCGAAAGTGGAGGCTATGAACCATGAGATAAGAAGGTTGCAATCGATGGTGGAGAAACTAGAGGCAAAATCCAAGTCGTGCATGGCTCTTGCACTTTATTGCAACTTTGCGGTGGCCCCATGATTAAAATAGTTTATGGTGAGGTGGAATGTGATTAAAACGAGGAAGAAGTTCCCGAGTGTCGTGTTCTCAAGAATGACAAATTGGAATCGAATTAGGTGTTGGCATTAAGGATGTTAGAAGGCAAGAGTTACAAGAATCAACAACAAGTAAAAGCAATAGAATCATAACGCAGGGGATAAGCAAAGGTAAACTAAGGCAAACAATGGAAGAAAACAAGGGAATGGAAGTCCTATCTAGATCTCACGCTTGATTACACTACGGAAATTCTAGGCAATGTGACTCGGACTCAATCAAGGGAGCCCACGGTACCATCACCGGGTGGCGTCACACTCCGGACTCCCGGTTCCTCATTCGGATGGGGCATTCTATCGAACCCTTGGTCTACCACACCTCTCGGGCCTCATACTTCCGAATCAAGGGCGGAGATGTGGTCGATTAGGACTCATATAGATCCGCTACGCGCACAATCTATACTTCCCAATCAAGCACAAGAACTAGATTGGAACATCCAATCCCCAAACATAAACTATCTAATCATTGCAATCGTGCATCAGATCAAATAGGAAACTAAGATCAATATAAGAACTAGAATAGAAATTGTAATTGAATTAAGAGAAATACAAGATAGAATAGAAATTACCAACTAGGAGCTCAATCAATCTTCAACTTCAATACAAATCTCAATATCTGATCTACTTTCTACCTAGAATTTGAAAACTAAGAGAAAAAAGAAAATACCCTAAGGGAAGAAGGAGAAATGAGAGCCTTAAAATCAGGATCCCCCAAAATGTGTCGGGGTTTGCTTTAAATAGCCTCTAGAAGGCCGATTTCCATATTTCGCCATTAACGATGCCCTCCACATGGGCTCAACGCGTGGACCCGTACTGGAATGGTTCCTTCGTGGAAGCTGCGTGGAGCTCCCTCGGCCGCTTCACTTCGTCGGTATCTTCCTCTTTCTGCCTCGGGTCTTGTTTAGTCCTGCGAGAAATTGCTTGAAACACAACAAAAGGTAAATTTTTGCTAGAATGAACACATCAAAGCTTTTCCTACATGAATTGACCATAAACGGGCATCAAAACATCGCAATAAATTCCTAATCCGACCCTTTCTAAAGCTCTCTTTGGCGCTTGTCAAGTCATCCGATTAAAATTGTTCCCATTCTCCGTGATTGGAGAAGCCTCTAAGTAGCTAGATAGCCAAGATAACCATCATTTCCGCTCTTGGCCTCAACTGCACAAGGAGTTTATGAATGAGTTTTTCCCGCTTACCAAGACCATGAAGGTGAAAATACAAGTCCAAAAATTCAAACAAAGTCCACTTGAGATTCTTTGGTGAAGCTTGGAGAAGATTCAAAACATTGGAAAGGCAATGCCCGCCGGACTTGCTACATCCATGGGACATCATTAGCTCATTCTATGGAGGTCTCACGGATGAAGGGAAAATGTTATTGGACTCCTACATCTGTGGGCCCTTTATCTCTATCCCCACCTGATCGGGGAAGAGCAATTGAAAGAATATCATCGAAACATCATTTTGGTACAACAAGAGGGATACCCGCGCCGGTATGTACGAAGTGAAAGAAAATGTGGCAAGTGACGCGAAAGCTGGAGGCTATGAACCATGAGATAAAAGGTTGCAAATCGATGGTGGAGAAACTAGAGGCAAAATCCAAGTCGTGCATGGCTCTTGCACTTTATTGCAACGTTTGCGGTGGCCCCCATGATTAAAAGAGTAGTTATGGTGAGGTGGAATGTGATTAAAACGAGGAAGAAGTTCCCGAGTGTCGTGTTCTCAAGAGATGACAAATTGGAATCGAATTAGGTGTTGGCATTAAGGATGTTAGAAGGCAAGAGTTACAAGAATCAACAACAAGTAAAAGCAATAGAATCATAACGCAGGGGATAAGCAAAGGTAAACTAAGGCAAACAATGGAAGAAAACAAGGGAATGGAAGTCCTATCTAGATCTCACGCTTGATTACACTACGGAAATTCTAGGCAATGTGACTCGGACTCAGTCAAGGGAGCCCACGGTACCATCACCGGGTGGCGTCACACTCCGGACTCCCGGTTCCTCATTCGGATGGGGCATTCTATCGAACCCTTGGTCTACCACACCTCTCGGGCCTCATACTTCCGAATCAAGGGCGGAGATGTGGTCGATTAGGACTCATATAGATCCGCTACCGCACAATCTAATACTTCCCTAACTTCAATTTGTTACCTATTAAGGCCTTAAATAGGCACAAATCAAGCTACACATCAACCACACATGACATAGAACCCTAAATCAACATTTCTAGAATCAATGGAAGGATTCTAAACAAATCAAGCACAAGAACTAGATTGGAACATCCAATCCCAAACATAAACTATCTAATCATTGCAATCGTGCATCAGATCAAAATGGAAACTAAGATCAATATAAGAACTAGAAGAGAAATTGTAATTGAATTAAGAGAAATACAAGATAAGAATAGAAATTACCAACTAGGAGCTCAATCAATCTTCAACTTCAATACAAATCTCAAGATCTGATCTACTTTCTACCTAGAATTTGAAAACTAAGAGAAAAAAAGAAAATACCCTAAGGGAAGAAGGAGAAATGAGAGCCTTAAAATCAGGATCCCCCAAAATGTGTCGGGGTTTGCTTTAAATAGCCTCCACAAGGCCGATTTCCCAATTTCGCCATTAACGATGCCCTCCACATGGGCTCAACGCGTGGACCCATACTGGAATGGTTCCTCCTGTGGAAGCTGCGTGGAGCCTCCCTCGGCCGCTTCACTTCGTCGTTGCTTCCTCTTTCTGCCTCGGGTCTTGTTTAGTCCTGCGAGAAATTGCTTTGAAACACAACAAAAGGTAAATTTTTGCTAGAATGAACACATCAAAGCTTTTCCTACATGAATTGACCATAAACGGGCATAAAAACATCGCAATAAATTCCTAATCCGACCCTTTCTAAAGCTCTCTTTGGCGCTTGTCAAGTCATCCGGTTAAAATTGTTCCCATTCTCCGTGATTGGAGAAGCCTCTAAGTAGCTAGATAGCCAAGATAACCATCATTTCCGCTCTTGGCCTCAACTTCACAAGGAGTTTATGAATGAGTTTTTCCCACTTACCAAGACCATGAAGGTGAAAATACAAGTCCAAAAATTCAAACAAAGTCCACTTGAGATTCTTTGGTGAAGCTTGGAGAAGATTCAAAACATTGGAAAGGCAATGCCCGCCGGACTTGCTACATCCATGGGACATCATATGCTCATTCTATGGAGGTCTCACGGATGAAGGGAAAATGTTATTGGACTCCTCATCTCGTGGGGCCCTTTATCTCTATCCCCACCTGACGCGGAAGAGCTAATTGAAAGAATATCATCGAACACATCATTTTGGTACAACAAGAGGGATACCGCGCCGGTATGTACGAAGTGAAAGAAAATGTGGCAAGTGACGCGAAAGTGGAGGCTATGAACCATGAGATAAGAAGGTTGCAATCGATGGTGGAGAAACTAGAGGCAAAATCCAAGTCGTGCATGGCTCTTGCACTTTATTGCAACTTTTGCGGTGGCCCCCATGATTAAAATAGTTTATGGTGAGGTGGAATGTGATTAAAACGAGGAAGAAGTTCCCGAGTGTCGTGTTCTCAAGGATGACAAATTGGAATCGAATTAGGTGTTGGCATTAAGGATGTTAGAAGGCAAGAGTTACAAGAATCAACAACAAGTAAAAGCAATAGAATCATAACGCAGGGGATAAGCAAAGGTAAACTAAGGCAAACAATGGAAGAAAACAAGGGAATGGAAGTCCTATCTAGATCTCACGCTTGATTACACTACGGAAATTCTAGGCAATGTGACTCGGACTCAGTCAAGGGAGCCCACGGTACCATCACCGGGTGGCGTCACACTCCGGACTCCCGGTTCCTCATTCGGATGGGGCATTCTATCGAACCCTTGGTCTACCACACCTCTCGGGCCTCATCTTCCGAATCAAGGGCGGAGATGTGGTCGATTAGGACTCATATAGATCCGCTACCGCACAATCTATACTTCCCCTAACTTTAATTTGTTACCTATTAAGGCCTTAAATAGGCACAAATCAAGCTACACATCAACCACACATGGCATAGAACCCTAAATCAACATTTCTAGAATCAATGGAAGGATTCTAAACAAATCAAGCACAAGAACTAGATTGGAACATCCAATCCCCAAACATAAACTATCTAATCATTGCAATCGTGCATCAAATCAAATAGGAAACTAAGATCAATATAAGAACTAGAAGAGAAATTGTAATTGAATTAAGAGAAATACAAGATAGAATAGAAATTACCAACTAGGAGCTCAATCAATCTTCAACTTCAATACAAATCTCAAGATCTGATCTACTTTCTACCTAGAATTTGAAAACTAAGAGAAAAAAGAAAATACCCTAAGGGAAGAAGGAGAAATGAGAGCCTTAAAATCAGGATCCCCAAAATGTGTTGGGGTTTGCTTTAAATAGCCTCCACAAGGCCGATTTCCCAATTTCGCCATTAACGATGCCCTCCACATGGGCTCAACGCGTGGACCCATACTGGAATGGTTCCTCCTGTGGAAGCTGCGTGGAGCCTCCCTCGGCCGCTTCACTTCGTCGTTGCTTCCTCTTTCTGCCTCGGGTCTTGTTTAGTCCTGCGAGAAATTGCTTTGAAACACAACAAAAGGTAAATTTTTGCTAGAATGAACACATCAAAGCTTTTCCTACATGAATTGACCATAAACGGGCATAAAAACATCGCAATAAATTCCTAATCCGACCCTTTCTAAAGCTCTCTTTGGCGCTTGTCAAGTCATCCGGTTAAAATTGTTCCCATTCTCCGTGATTGGAGAAGCCTCTAAGTAGCTAGATAGCCAAGATAACCATCATTTCCGCTCTTGGCCTCAACTTCACAAGGAGTTTATGAATGAGTTTTTCCCACTTACCAAGACCATGAAGGTGAAAATACAAGTCCAAAAATTCAAACAAGTCCACTTGAGATTCTTTGGTGAAGCTTGGAGAAGATTCAAAACATTGGAAAGGCAATGCCGCCGGACTTGCTACATCCATGGGACATCATATGCTCATTCTATGGAGGTCTCACGGATGAAGGGAAAATGTTATTGGACTCCTCATCTCGTGGGGCCCTTTATCTCTATCCCCACCTGACGCGGAAGAGCTAATTGAAAGAATATCATCGAACACATCATTTTGGTACAACAAGAGGGATACCCGCGCCGGTATGTACGAAGTGAAAGAAAATGTGGCAAGTGACGCGAAAGTGGAGGCTATGAACCATGAGATAAGAAGGTTGCAATCGATGGTGGAGAAACTAGAGGCAAAATCCAAGTCGTGCATGGCTCTTGCACTTTATTGCAACTTTGCGGTGGCCCCCATGATTAAAAGAGTAGTTTATGGTGAGGTGGAATGTGATTAAAACGAGGAAGAAGTTCCCCGAGTGTCGTGTTCTCAAGGATGACAAATTGGAATCGAATTAGGTGTTGGCATTAAGGATGTTAGAAGGCAAGAGTTACAAGAATCAACAACAAGTAAAAGCAATAGAATCATAACGCAGGGGATAAGCAAAGGTAAACTAAGGCAAACAATGGAAGAAAACAAGGGAATGGAAGTCCTATCTAGATCTCACGCTTGATTACACTACGGAAATTCTAGGCAATGTGACTCGGACTCAGTCAAGGGAGCCCACGGTACCATCACCGGGTGGCGTCACACTCCGGACTCCCGGTTCCTCATTCGGATGGGGCATTCTATCGAACCCTTGGTCTACACACCTCTCGGGCCTCATCCTTCGAATCAAGGGCGGAGATGTGGTCGATTAGGACTCATATAGATCCGCTACCGCACAATCTATACTTCCCCTAACTTTAATTTGTTACCTATTAAGGCCTTAAATAGGCACAAATCAAGCTACACATCAACCACACATGGCATAGAACCCTAAATCAACATTTCTAGAATCAATGGAAGGATTCTAAACAAATCAAGCACAAGAACTAGATTGGAACATCCAATCCCCAAACATAAACTATCTAATCATTGCAATCGTGCATCAAATCAAATAGGAAACTAAGATCAATATAAGAACTAGAAGAGAAATTGTAATTGAATTAAGAGAAATACAAGATAGAATAGAAATTACCAACTAGGAGCTCAATCAATCTTCAACTTCAATACAAATCTCAAGATCTGATCTACTTTCTACCTAGAATTTGAAAACTAAGAGAAAAAGAAAATACCCTAAGGGAAGAAGGAGAAATGAGAGCCTTAAAATCAGGATCCCCAAAATGTGTTGGGGTTTGCTTTAAATAGCCTCCACAAGGCCGATTTCCCAATTTCGCCATTAACGATGCCCTCCACATGGGCTCAACGCGTGGACCCATACTGGAAGGCCCCTCTGTGGAAGCTGCGTGGACTTCACTGCCTGTTCTGTGGTCCTGCAAAAATTGCTTTGAAACACAACAAAAGGTAAATTTTTGCTAGAATGAACACATCAAAGCTTTTCCTACATGAATTGACCATAAACGGGCATCAAAACATCGCAATAAATTCCTAATCCGACCCTTTCTAAAGCTCTCTTTGGCGCTTGTCAAGTCATCCGATTAAAATTGTTCCCATTCTCCGTGATTGGAGAAGCCTCTAAGTAGCTAGATAGCCAAGATAACCATCATTTCCGCTCTTGGCCTCAACTTCACAAGGAGTTTATGAATGAGTTTTTCCCACTTACCAAGACCATGAAGGTGAAAATACAAGTCCAAAAATTCAAACAAAGTCCACTTGAGATTCTTTGGTGAAGCTTGGAGAAGATTCAAAACATTGGAAAGGCAATGCCCGCCGGACTTGCTACATCCATGGGACATCATATGCTCATTCTATGGAGGTCTCACGGATGAAGGGAAAATGTTATTGGACTCCTCATCTCGTGGGCCCTTTATCTCTATCCCCACCTGACGCGGAAGAGCTAATTGAAAGAATATCATCGAACACATCATTTTGGTACAACAAGAGGGATACCCGCGCCGGTATGTACGAAGTGAAAGAAAATGTGGCAAGTGACGCGAAAGTGGAGGCTATGAACCATGAGATAAGAAGGTTGCAATCGATGGTGGAGAAACTAGAGGCAAAATCCAAGTCGTGCATGGCTCTTGCACTTTATTGCAACGTTTGCGGTGGCCCCATGATTAAAATAGTAGTTTATGGTGAGGTGGAATGTGATTAAAACGAGGAAGAAGTTCCCCGAGTGTCGTGTTTTCAAGGATGACAAATTGGAATCGAATTAGGTGTTGGCATTAAGGATGTTAGAAGGCAAGAGTTACAAGAATCAACAACAAGTAAAAGCAATAGAATCATAACGCAGGGGATAAGCAAAGGTAAACTAAGGCAAACAATGGAAGAAAACAAGGGAATGGAAGTCCTATCTAGATCTCACGCTTGATTACACTACGGAAATTCTAGGCAATGTGACTCGGACTCAGTCAAGGGAGCCCACGGTACCATCACCGGGTGGCGTCACACTCCGGACTCCCGGTTCCTCATTCGGATGGGGCATTCTATCGAACCCTTGGTCTACCACACCTCTCGGGCCTCATCCTTCCGAATCAAGGGCGGAGATGTGGTCGATTAGGACTCATATAGATCCGCTACCGCACAATCTATACTTCCCCTAACTTTAATTTGTTACCTATTAAGGCCTTAAATAGGCACAAATCAAGCTACACATCAACCACACATGGCATAGAACCCTAAATCAACATTTCTAGAATCAATGGAAGGATTCTAAACAAATCAAGCACAAGAACTAGATTGGAACATCCAATCCCCAAACATAAACTATCTAATCATTGCAATCGTGCATCAAATCAAATAGGAAACTAAGATCAATATAAGAACTAAGAGAAATTGTAATTGAATTAAGAGAAATACAAGATAGAATAGAAATTACCAACTAGGAGCTCAATCAATCTTCAACTTCAATACAAATCTCAAGATCTGATCTACTTTCTACCTAGAATTTGAAAACTAAGAGAAAAAAGAAAATACCCTAAGGGAAGAAGGAGAAATGAGAGCCTTAAAATCAGGAT
>CP025659.1:27155955-27160955 GCA_003576665.1 Ipomoea trifida
TTTTTTTCAGACAGCAAACAAACCAAAACAGACTCAAACAAAAACAAGGACCATCCTCAAAATTAGACCTTCAACATCTAGGAACCACCTTATAGAAAATTTTGAACACTTGTTGCAGAATAATAATAGAGGTTTGAGTAACATCAGCCTGCTTCCCATCAAACCGGAGGGCATTCCTTGTACGCCATATGTGATAGACAGAACAGAGGATGGCCAGGGGTCCAAGTTTTGAGTGGACCCGAGAACCCCTGGCGTCCCTGTATGCCCATTTTATAGCTCCTTTTAGTGAACACGTCTTTCTTGTTATCCCCAACTTTGCTCTGACCTCCTCCCAAACCTGTTTAGAAAACTCACAAGAAAAAAATAAGTGGTTAGCATTTTCTTGTTCCTTCCCACAGAAGGAACAAGTCTCATCAATGTCCAAGAACTTCAGTCTATCTTTTGTGGGAAGCCTTCCTTTCAGGCATAGCCAAGAGGTGAATGAGAATTTGGGTGGGATGAATCCTTTCCATATGAATTTAAACGCTGCTCCTTTTTGTGCTCTTGGCCTGACGATTTCATATACTTCAGATGAGGAAAAGCCACTTGTCCCTTCACATTTAGACAGAGCTTGGATGCACTCTGTTACACCTCCACTTTTTTCAATCAGAATGTCCCTAATACGGGAGAGACTTCTCATAAGGGCCGAATCATTTCTTGTTGGTTTCCAAGTCCAAAAATCTTTGTGCATCAAGTAGTAACTGTGAATCCATTTAATCCACAAAGAGTTTTTATTCTTGTGGATATTCCAAATGATCTTTGCGAGGACTGCTGCATTCCACAATTTAATGTTCTTTAGCCCAAGCCCTCCCTCTTCTTTGGGTAGGCAAATATCATCCCAAGCTACCCATGCTCTCTTTCCATTCCAGAAGAAGTTTCTACACAGAGAGTTAATATGATCAACCACAGTGGATGGTACTTGGAAGTTCTGGATCCAAAATGCAACCACTCCTTGAATTACAGAATTGAGAAGTTCCAATCTTCCTGCGTATGATAATGTGAACCCTTTCCAAGCTGAGAGGTACTTATTAATCGAGTCAATAAGGGGTGCAAAGTTAGCAACTTTGAGCTTCTGGGCATCAAGAGGAATACCCAAGTATTTGACTGGTAATGGTTCAACTGGAATGCGGGAGAAACTCAAATCTTCCCGGACACCTGCACAAAACATCTTTGATTTACTGGGGCTGATAGCTAATCCAGATGTCTTCTCCAATTCATTGAGTGCCTTCATAAGTACATCAACTGAGTTTGCATCTCCCCTACAGAAAAGCATGAGGTCATCTGCAAAAGCAAGGTGGCTGATTTTCAGATCTTTACATCTCGGATGGAAAGAAAATCTGGCAACTCTAGTCTTCATCATTAAAATACGTGCCAGGTATTCCATGCATAAAGTGAATAACATGGGAGACATAGGATCCCCTTGTCTCAATCCCCTCTTCCCTTTGAAAAAGCCATGAAGCGCTCCATTAATAGAGAGAGAAAACGAGACTGTTTTTACACAAACCATGATCCATTTAACAAATTTCCCCGGGAATCCCATTCCAACCAGCACTTCTTGAAGAAAATCCCAGCTAACTGTATCATACGCCTTGCGGATATCAACCATAATTGTACATCGTGGTGAGATCCTTTTCCTAGAATAACCCCGGATGATTTCCTGCGCCAGCATAATGTTATCTGACATGCTTCTTCCTGCTACAAACGCCCCTTGTGACAAACTAACAATACCTGGGAGCACAGTTATCATTCTTGCTGCAATGATTTTTGTGATAACTTTATAGAATACTGAGCAGCATGCTATTGGTCTGAAATCTTCAACTTTCAGTTCATGTGTTTTCTTTGGGATCATTGCAAGGCATGTGTGATTCCATTCTGTGAGGAGTTTCCCCGATATAAAGAATTCCTTAGTTGCATCAATGACAATCTGGCCAACAATCTCCCAATTTGCTTTAAAGAAAGCAGCAGAGAACCCATCTGGTCCGGGAGCCTTTTCATCCTTGATTGAAAACATAGCTTCTTTGATTTCTTCCTCTAACACTGGTTTCATAAGATTCCTAGCCTGATCTGATGATACACACGTTCCTTGTTTGAAGTATATTTCTTGAGTCTTCTCCCTGTCCTTCGCTTTTCCCAGCAGTTCAGTGTAATATTCAACCAAAAGCCTACCTACTTGCTCAATAGATGAAGTAGGTTCACCATTACTGTCCAAAATAGAGGTAATTACCTTGGCAGAATTTCTTTTGTTAATCAGACCATGAAAGTAACTTGATCCCCTATCTGATTCAAGCAGATGTTTTGTGTTCAACTTTTGGGCAAAAAATTGTCTTTCGGCTTCCATGAGAAATAAGGCTTTTTCCCTCAATTTTCTGACCATCTCACGCTCGTCTTCATCACAATTCATCACATCCAAAGCTTCATGTGCAGCAGAAAACTCATCATTTGCTCTCTTGACTCTTTCAGAGATATGACTAAATTCCATTTTGTTAAGATCTTTTAGAGGTGACTTTAAGGCTTTAAGATAGGAGGCTAAGATGAATTGCTTTTTCCCTTGAACCGGATCTGCCCAAACCTCCTCAACAATACTTTTGAATTCAGGGTGCTTAAGCCACATATTCATAAACTTAAAGGGTCTGTTTCCTGCCTTTTGTTGATCAAAGATTTGAATAATCACTGGAGTGTGGTCTGATCTGCTATCCATTGCTTTAAACTCAGCCTGGCACGCAACATTGTTCTGAACCCAAAAGTCATTCACCATACATCTGTCCAGCTTAGCCTCCTTATGCCCGTTACTCCAAGTGAATTCTTTCCCTATTGAGAACGCATCTGTAAGCCCTAAATTCATGCAGCAAAACTCGAAGTCCCATAGTTCATATCTTGTTGGGGTATTCCCACCCCGCCTTTCTGACGAAGATAAAACAGTATTGAAGTCTCCTGAAATCAGCCAAGGTTCTGAAATTGTAGCTCCCAACTCGCCTAGTCTGTCCCAAAGAGGCCGACGATTCGGAACGGAGAAAAGACCATACACAAATGTACAAAGGACTCTTTTTTGGGAAATCTTGCAAGTGATAGAACAATGGATACTTTGAGGGGTTGTATCCAACACGATGCAATCCACAACTCTGCTATCCCATGTAACCAGGATCCTACCCCCACTAACTTCATGAAAATTTGTTGTAAAATTCCATCCATTCAGTCTATTCTTGGAGAATCTCCTAGCTCTTTCCAGATTAAGTTTGGTTTCAAGCAATGCACAAACTGATAACCTATTATTCTTGATGAAGTCTGCAACTCCACCTGCTTTGTGAGGGGCATTCATTCCCCTCACATTCCAACTTCCAATCAACATTTATCACCCAAGGTGGGTGCTCGCCGACCACCGCCGCCAGCCATCAGTTTATCCCCTGTTGGCTCGGGAGAGTTAACCATTTCAGCAAAAAAGGATGCATCATATTTTTCTTTCTGTTTACCTCTCTTTTGCTTTCTTGTTTTTTGCTTTCCAGATTCCACAACCACAGCATTCTGATTCCTTTTATCTTTTTCACAGCTCATAGGGCAGTTAGCAGCGTTCTGTTCTTCATTTTGCAGGTTCTGTTCATCGCTTGTTCCCTCCTTTTCACAAGATTTCTCTTCTGCAAATCCTTCTGGAACTTCATTAGTCTCACCCTCTCTCTTTTTTTTCCTATTTTTCTGGTTTCCTTTGTTCACCACCACAACCTCTTTGCCCTGTTTTGTGTTATCACAGTCCCGTATGTTCCTTGAAGCAGTTTGTTTTCCATTTTGCAGATTCTGTTCTTCACACATTTCCTCATTTTCACATGAATTTGCTGCATTACCTTCAAGTTCATCATCAGTCTCACCCTCTTCACTTTCACTATTCTGAGATTCTTCTTCTTGTGTTCCAAACAACCCTTCCGGAGGCTGATTCTGATTCGACCCACCATCCTTATCCTCATTTTCTGTTTGCTGTCCAGCACTTCCTTGACCAGATTTCTCTTTGTTTTCCTCCCCACCATCACAAAGATCCACCATTTCAACTTGAGGGTTCAGATCACACTCAGTCACATTTTCTGGATTATTTTTCTGATTATTCTCCTGGTTTTCAGCTTGAATTGGGACCAATTTGCCATCATGGGCCCCATCAACTTCAACCTGCACCATATTCTGTTTGTTTTGTTCATTTGATTCCCTTTCTCTAAGGTTATTTTCCACTTTTGCCAATGGACAAGAAACAGTGTAGTGTTTTTCACTTCCACATCTGGAGCAATATGGAGGCAGGTTTTCATAGATAATGTGTTGATTCCACACAGCTCCTTCCGGCATTTTAAAAGAAACTGTTTCTACCGGTTGCAACGAGCAGTCCATCTCCACAAGGATTCTTGCAAAGTCCCTTTTCTGTTTTTCGTATGTAAATCTGTCCATGTACATGGGTATTCCTAGTTTCGAAGCAATACGACTAAGGGCTTTTTGGCTCCAACATTTTCTTGGGAGCATCGGCAGTCTTATCCACACTGGCAGATAACGAAATGCATTAGCTCCCAACACATAGTCCTCTTTCATTTTATCCAAAAACAATCTTTTTCCAAATAAGTGATAGGGCCCTCCATCCATGATGATCTGCCTATCCTCCTCCTTCTTGAACCTGAATCGAACATGTTCATTTAACTCATACTCAACTTTACATTCCACCATCCAACTCCTAACCAACTGGATAACATGCCTCATACCAGGGAATCTCCCTGCAAATCTTCCCATGAGGCAATACGATTTCTCTTCCTCAAGAATTTCATCAATGCCGAGCTGAAATATGTCCTCTTCACCATCAGATTCCACGAATTCAAGCTTGCAATCCTCATCTTCCAGGTCTGATTTTGAAATCACAGTGTTATGAATGGCATGCCTATTTCTTGCATGATTTGATTGCTTACTTTGATTTTGATTATGATTCTGCTTGGGGACCCATT
>CP025659.1:27177074-27204662 GCA_003576665.1 Ipomoea trifida
TTTATTTTATTTTTTATTTTTTAAATTTTCTAATTTTTTTAAGATTAATAATTTAATAGTTAATACTAAACTATTAAATATTAACCTAAGAAACATCTAGAGTTTGAAAATTTAGGGTTAGTTCAATCAAAACGCGATGTCGTTTTGAGTGAAATAATTCATTAAAAAAAACAATAGTTAATCGGCCGACTAGGCGGTCAACGACGAAACAATAGTTGTCGTTTTGTTCCTATTTTTTTGGAGGGGGGGGGGGGATGTTACATTTTGCACCTTTCCAAAGTGCCATATTGACCCTGTCGATCTCAAGATGACCCATATTTCTATTTGCGGACTCTGAAACTCGATCCAATCAAATTTTCTTTTAAGTGTCAGCTTGACAATCTCATTAGTCGCAATGATAACTTCTCAGTCGTTGATCATCAAGTCCTTGAAATTTTGTATAATTTTTCCTCATTTTTTGTTCCTATTTGATCTATTATTATGAGAGAATCAAATCACGTCTTACCTGAATAACGCAAAATAAATTAATAACAAGTTGCGATAAACTCTTAATACTGGAGATGATGATGCAGTGTGTTCCATATGCTTGTATGAGTACAAGGATTTGGAGACATTATAATAATATATTAAAAGCACGATTGCAAAAATAGACCGCCTAGCACCTAACTTTGCTGACTCGGTCGAATTCGGCCAATTTAACTCACCCAACTCGGCAAAGTTAGCCGAGTTAACACAGACGAGTCTGCCTTGTTAATTTTTTTATTATATTTATATATATTTAAATTTATTTATTTATATAAATAAGAGAAATAATATATATATATATATATATATATATATATATATATATATATATATATATATATATATATATGCTATTGCTCCCATGAGTCCACAATGTCCACCTCCCCTCATGAGTCCTTGTGGACAACGGTACGGTGCTCCACTAATGTAGTGTTAAATTATGGCTAAGATTTAATTGGATTTTGTTTTAAAATTATAGGCAGATTAATAGGGAGAGGTAATCACGTAACTGTGTTGTGCATTCAAAATCGGTAAAATAATTTTTTAAATTATTTTGTTCTTTTTTTAATCGTAAATGAATATGTTTTATGGTTTTGCATATTCTTAAGGTTGCGTAACAGATTTCCGTCTCCGACTCACCTTTGATCGGCGTTTGGTCTTGGCGGCATAGCACAGTTGATTGACAACATTGTAGATGGCAATTCCGGTGACTGGTAATTTTTTCTGGTGACAACTAATATCACTGTGGTTTTCTTTTCAAAATGCCCATATGTTTTGATGTTCTACCATGTGTGTTTGGAGATTTGATAGATCAATGTTTGGTGGGGTTTTTAATTGTGCTTTCGTCTGTGCGCCTACCGTTTTGTGTAGTTTTCAATTTACGGTGTCGTGCGCTGGTTTTATAGTTTTGGCAGAATTGTTCAGGTTGGTTACGCGACCTGTGAAACTGCTGGTGTGTTTGTTCTGCACGTTAACATACTTGGTATTAGACTATTAGTTTGGGCTGAGGTGTGTTTTGTTTTGGTTGCGAGATATTACCGGTGTTCTGGGCGTACGTTCATCCTACACAATTATTTAGAAGTCAATCTATACTACAAAACTCACAATAATTATAGAGAATTTTTTTAAAAAAATGACATAGTTAGAACCCACCTTACTTAATCTAGTATTGTTTTTAGCCTTTAACAGGTGTTCTACCTTTTGGCACACACGTAGTTTTCAAATTCTAACGTATGGATTTTATTTGTAGTTCCAATCGTATTATTTGACTACTATCTATGTGATTTTTTTTCATTTCTTTAATAATTTTGAAATCTATATATATATAAAAGCCACACATTTCTGAAAAATAAAAATATTTGTGTTTTCCCGCCCAGTGAAAACGCTGTCGTTTAGTTCATTTTTTTGGGGAATTCTATTGCATTAAATACATTGTCATACATCAGGCTTAGCAGTATGAATGCATTTATCGTCAAAACTTAGGAAATCGAATCGTTAAAAACGATTCAAGAATCAAGGAAAAGATTATAGAACTCTTTCACTCTCATCGGGAATTCAAAACTATTTAATATACATATAGAACTCTTTCACTCTAAGACATCTATTACACACTATATATTACAGGTTAACTATCATTCTAAATCATTCTCCAAATTTCTGCTTTGCATTTTTGCTTTCGACCATGGGAATGCACTACCTCACCAATAATTTATCTACTTTCAAGAGCAAAGAGGTTCCTTTCACGGAAAGGCTCTTCTGAAATCACGGTAAGCCTTTTTTTTTTTTTATCATTAATCTTCATTAATCTGCAAAAATGTAGAAATTTTGATCAGTGATGCCAGAAGCCTCGCCGGAGAGGAAGCTTGCCAAGGGAGAAACCTACTCCACAGTCGTAGCCAGAGCACATAAGAAAGGTATACACTTCTATTTGTAGTTTCTGGTGTTTTTAATACAAGTTTGTGTTGACTCTTCATCTCAGATCCTATTCATTTTGAAGCTAAGCAAAGCAAAGGTAGATACATGTAATTTTCATGGCCCTTAATTTTATTTTTTTGGGGTTGCCTTCCTGGGAAAAAACAGTAACTTATTTATGGGATTAAAAAAAGAAGAAAAAGGAATACATATAAAGATTGCATTTACAAGCACGAATCATCAAAGGTTTTCAGTTGCAAGCATGCAAGTCAAATAGAAGTGTTGTTTTGATCAATGATAATGGTTAATAGATACATAACAATGCTTCTTTTTTTTTTCCAAACCTCACATGTATATAGTTATGTATGATCATTGAGCAAGGGGACTTACTGAGATGTGTTGAGATCATTGAGTAGGCTTTTAGAATCTTCAAAGAAGTGAGTCTAAACTTCAGCTACAAAAGTAGGGTTGCTTTCATCCTGATGTTGCTGGAGCTGACTGAATTGACATCCTGATAAATTGATTAATGGAAGGCCTTCTTGGCTCATTGACTCTTTGCTAGAACACTCAAGGTATTCTTTTCTACTCTAATTTAAATATCTTTCTGTACAGAGTTTAGTGTATGCATAGACTCAAAGCAATAGCTTTACTAAAACAATTTTGCATTTTTTTTAAACATTTTTTCAGGGGAAATCAGTTTAAATGAACTGTATGGAACCATCATGTTGAGTAAGTTCTGCCTTTTTACAGCTATGATCTATAGGAACCCCTCATACTTCTAATACAAATGTGCAGGGTGAAGATTTACTCTAATCTTTAGTCAAAAATAAGTAAAACCTAGAAACCCTTTTTATATAAAGAGGTTATTAGAATATGAGGTTATATAAATATGCAACTTGCTGGAACTTTAGTTAAAGTATATGTAAAATGAATTAAGTAATACATACAAACTTACTTTGTTTGTATGGATAGCATATTTGCGTTTACAAATCCATTTATACTGCTTTGTATGCTCTGTACCTGAAAATGAGAAATTGTAATATGTATGAATACAGTTTTTATTTTGTAGCTGGTGCAGTTAGTTTCTAGCTCATAATGAGGTTAGGCCAGTCAAATAAATTTTATTTTTTCATTTTCTGACTTAACATGTTTCTACCTTATCTAGATTTTCATTAGTTATCTAACCATGATGAAATTATCATTTGTTGGGATTTTTTTCTTAGGATGAAGTTGATACTAAAAGTGAGGTTGTGAAGAGATGCCTAATGGATGAATTTTCCTCAACCTAGAGCGCAAAGAAGACAAATTAGATAATTGTCCAGCTAGAAAAATTGAAGGAAGATAAATTTGAGGGATACTGTTCAAATTGTAGGACAATATTTTTAATTTTTTGGGGGCATGTTTGTGGACATGAAAAGTCGTGTGGCATTTTCTTAACTTTTTGTACTCTGTTTCTTAACTTCTTTTTATTTTGTATTAATATTATGCTGTGTAACCTATTTCTTTGTTTAAGTTCATGAAGTATGTTTGTACTGTAAATCATGTATGCATTGTGTTTAGTAATAAAAGCACCACATTTTTTCAACTAATAATACTTTTCTAAAGGGAATGCATAAACATAAAAAAAAAACTCTAAAATAAGTAGTATGCATATATTGTGAGTATAAAGTATCAAACTGTGAGTACTATGTTTTTACTTGGTTTAAGTTTATATTAAAGCTGCATTTGCTGTTTTCTATCAATATATGTCATTGGTTTATATGCTTACCTGTATATGTAATCTGTATATGAGAATGCACACTTTTATTTCAACTAATATATTTGGAAGCACTTTGAATGTTGATTCAACATATAAAAGTAACTGGGATGAAGTGGTACTAAAAGAAATTAAGGGGTAACTAGCCAATTTGTTTAACAAACCCAGTTAACGTTAATTTTTATAGGGTTAGTAAGTAGTTAACCTCAAGTGGGTAAGCTTGAGATTAATAAAAAAAGGCAAAACAATAAATCATTGGTTTAACAATTTGAATACCAAACAAGAACATGGATTAAGTGTACAAATATGGGTATCTCATTCCTTTGGTCTATGTGTACAGCTGTACTCTCATTACTAACTAAAAAACTATTCCAATTCCAAACACAACTAAGCCTAAATATTACAGAGCTATAAAACTACACATAATTTAATATTTCAAAACTAATGTGTCTGAGGAAATGAGATGTACTCTTATCAGAACTGAAGATTCTCAAAAGACAGTCCAACAATATAATGGAAATGAGGAAATTGACCACATCTTCCATTATAGGCAGTAAATAAATGTCTCAGAATGACATTTTTGGTAAGTAAATTCGTTTATTTCTTCCAAAATATTTACAGTACTAAGAAATATGCTTGACAAAGATAGATTAAAATCATTACAAAATACTATTTAGAATGCTTGAAAGGAACTTATCTTTTTTTGCAGCTTGGTTTTATCTCAGTCATCTGCATGCAATGGAAAAAATAAAAATCAATTAGTACTGTATAATCATACATTTAGACAAATGGCAAGTAGTATACTATTTAGACAAATAGTTATGAGTGCAATTATTTCTAAAGTATAAGCAGTGGGTTTGCCTACAATTAGAAAAGAATGAGAAGATTCAAAAGAGGACACATATGAGCTGAGAGTAGCAGAAGTAAAAACATAAATGCATCACATTTGCCTGAGGACAAAAGTCAAGAAACTTTTCTTATTTCAAGTAGAACAAATTAAAGAGGATGCACAAACAGTGTGTATCCATATCAAAATACAGGCTTTGGAACAAGAAAGGACCACCAAAGCAAAAGCTGCTTTAGAAGGTTCAGTTTACATTACAGAGAATACAATCTCTGGTGACCGCACGAAAATGAAGATCGCAGAAATGGATCAGACAGTTAATGTCACAGGTATGGATCCACTCCAAATCACTCAGAATTATGAAATGTCTCATGATCATTAATAACATTTTTTTAATAGAATTGATATAAACAGCGACTTCAGATATATACTAAGGTATGCTAGCATTTTAGTCAAGTTACAGAATACTGAGTTCAAGTTACAGAACAACAATTAAAATATCAGGAATTTGTTTCTTTCCCAATAAAAGGGAATTGCTACCTAGCATAAGTCTAACAAGTAGTAATTATTTACAGAGGCTAATCAATGCTTTAATATGGTAATAAAATGGGATTCTCTAACATTGAGAAACAAATATTGCTCCATATTCACTTACAAATTTCATGACATATAAATTTGCTCATCTCCAAAAGCTAAATATTACATACACTGACATAGTAACGGCACATAGATAGTTTGTAAAAATGCAAAACGTACTCTATTTCTACCGCGAACTGTTTGTTGTCGAAGCCTTGGATTCATCTGTGTAGTGGTTTTAATCGGTAGAAATGAACGAATCTCGGTGAATTTTAGTCAACTTTGCTTCAATCGTAGGTTTGATTTGGTGTTTGGGTGAAAGAATTGGCATGGTTTCCATTTGTGGTCTGGGGCGAGGGTTTCAGACAGGAGAAGCGAAGGAGATAACGGGGAAGTAGGAAGGGTTGTCTGGGTTTGTCTGGGTGGGTTTGGGTTTTTATATGGGGACTTAATGGGTCGGGTATGGGTAATTCATATTGGGTTAGTTGTTTGGGCTTTCTATATTTATATATATGTAAATTGCTGAATTGGGCTGGTTTGGCCTGATTTAGTTAGTATAAATATATCTACATATATTATTAGAATAATTATTAATATATGCTATTATATTGGGTAAAGAAATTAGTATTATTAAATATTGAATTTATGAATCTAATTTTATATTGTATAGTTCAATTAATAATTTAATGAATTTAGTTTTAATAATAGATTCGTTGTGTAATTTTTAAAAAATCTTTCAACCATTGGCTTGCTAATTTTATTTATTTTTAGTAATGGAATTAGTGTTACTAATATTTTTAAATTTAGTTTATATGCTCCTATAAAGATAATATAGTTTATTATTTTTAATAATAACTCATCTTAAACATGATTTTTTATTTTAATTATAGATATTTATGGTCATAATTTTATCATTGAATATGAACATAATTATTAAATAACCAAAACATATCAATACATGAGCATCATATATATGTAATCTTATTATTGAATTGAAACTTAAAATAATAAACAACATATTTCTTTTAACTGCTAAGTACCATAGATGGATTATTTGGATCATTGGTGCGATTTAGATGACAGATTGCGATAGTTTATTCTGACCGATAGATGAGTGAGAGATGAGCGATGAGAGATGAGTGATGAGAGATGAGAGATGAGCGATGAGAGATGAGCAAAACGATTGAGCGAAGGAAACAATGTCAGCCTCATTTCTTTTTTCGTTTATATATATATATATATATATATATATATTACATCAATATCTTTTTCATGTACTAATGTATGTATACGGTATACAAAACGGTACATATATACCTATATACGGTATACAAATATATACAAAGGTTTGTCCAGAATTCGTGTGAAACAAAGTATCGGTACATCTGGCTGATGATGTTCAACACAATCGTAGGAACTTAATCGAGCTAAGGAAACAAGGGATTGTCGGAAACTATTATTTCGTTTATGCATGAACTTCAGTATGTATACGGTACACATATAAGTTGATATTAACACTTTCTTTTTAATATATATGTATTTGTATTAAAATATATAATACTAAATTAAATATTAATATAATAAAAATGGTATATATATAGTATATTCTAAATAATATTTTTTTCCCATATAATGAAAATTGTGTGCCCAACGAAGTTGTACGTCGATATCAACTTAAAGATGTTGTATCCGATCCAACTAAAAACCAAACGTATGGAGGATTGCAGTCACTAATGGTTAGTCTATAAAAATGTTAATAATATTTTTCATTTCAAATAAATTTTTTATATATTACTAAATACATACAGGTGGAACATGAAAATAGCAATGCACGATACAGGCTGGGTTATCATCCAATTGAACCCAAAATTTTTAATCATTTTTTGTCCTTCTAACCAAATTGACGGTGAAATGTTGCCGGATTTAATATTTTAAGGGCACAATCATTATCTCAAAGAAAGATCATAATGGGGAAGACATACAAAAACTAAACAGAGATCTATGAGATTTATAGTAACGACGATTGACAAACCTTTATTTTTATCTTAATATGATTTTTCTTTTGTTTAGATATTGAATATCTTTCTTTAGGATGACGATTTTGGCCCTAAAATATTTAAACCCAACAATATTTCGCAGTCAATTTGGTCGAAAAGGACCAAAACTGATAAAAATAACAAAGTTAGGCGCTAAAATTGAAAAAAAAAATTAAAATGGTGCACCAAACGTGATAAATCTCAAAAGCCGTAGGACCAAAAGTGAAACTAATTCATTTAAATATAAGTTGTACTTCTACTACTAATGTAGTTTACACAGAAGTTTTTAATAATTTATAATTTGTGCTTTCAATAATATTAAATTTTTCACTTAAAAAATAAATTTACCTGTTCTTATTCTCTTTTTACACCAACACTTCATTTTAATTTATAACATATAACTAAAGTACCGAGAGAGTCTCAAATTTCATATTAGAAATGTAATCAATTTAAATAAACAATATTTATTCAATAAATATACCAGAGATGTAAGCTATTGCTATCACAGTTCATACATCAAAAAGCCAGTGATTATTTGGTGATATTTACCCATATTCTACAAAACTGAATATTTCTTCTCTGTGAATCGTGCATCAAAGATAAAAAAACAGCTTCAACATTACTAAAGATAAAAAAAATAGCTTCAACATTACTACAAATGTTGTTTACCATGAAGTCTTTTTAAATATGTTAAAAAATTGTAATTTGGAATTATTTTTCATTTTTAGACTCATTAGTGTTACAAATTGTAAATCCGAAAGATTCACTAAAAGAATAAAATTTATTAACCGGAAAGTAAACCTAATTCGAACATAAATACCAATTTTGTTTTTTTAAGTTTAAATATATATTCCACAATCAATTTAATAATTTCAATAAAACATTTAAAGTATTTCCTTTTCTTTAAAAAAAAAATTCCCTTATCTTAATTTTTTATGCATTTCTTTCCAGTTTTATAATAATTTTTTAAATGTGTGTTCATAAATATTTAAAATTTTTCTTAGATACATACATATACTGATATACTTAACACTATATTAATCATACAAAATTAAAATTCTAATTTTTTCATTTCTAACTGTAATTATTTTAATTGGTAAGGAATTAAACAGGAAATGTACTTCAACCACATTTGACTTACAAAGAAGTTTTCAATAATTTAAAATATTCATTTCCTTTTATTCAACTATTAAAAAACATTATTGCATTTATTATTTACACATTTAAAATTTAAAAATTTAATGTAATTAGACATACATTTTAAAATTTATACCTTTGTATATTAAAAATCTCATTTTTTATAATTTATAAATAATATTATATAAAATTAACTTTTATTATTAGTCCGTGCATCGCACGGGGCAATAGCTAGTTTATGATATATATTGATTCTAAATAATTGATACAGATGAAATATCATTAAGGTGTATGTTTGTGTTTGCCCTCTGTCCCACCCTACTTTTAACCTCACGTGGGAGAATGTTAATGACTAATAGGTGTATGTGTAAACATATAGTCCATATATCACATCCATTGTTAATCACCCTCTAGACTTTTTTTTACCTAAATCTATTCAATAGTCAGAGCAATACTACATACATCCTAGATAACACATGAGCACTTTACGTGGCATGACTAATAGGCCTAAACAATTGATTAGTGCAGTTTATTACGTTAAATACAGAGTATAAATTAGTTCAACGTAAGTGATGTCGGCAAAATTGCTTATACACGTAACTTTGAAATTTCTACCTGTTGGAAGTGTTGGGTCTCACCTTCTTTAACAATGTAGAGAACACCGAATGTATCCTTTAGATGACATTGGACTGTCTTTGGGGTTGGTCCTCACCTTTTTGTTCATGATAGAGGGTTAGTATATGGAACTATTTAACATTAGCCCTTACCAAATTTCTACCCTCACCAGGTGATACCGACAGTTAACACTCGGTGAAGGGATTAAATGTGCACTGCCACGGTTGTTACTGTGCAGACGCTGCTACGCTAAGTCTGCGTATTACGCTACTTGCCGGGTAAGTCTACCAAGTGATATGATCCATGTGTATATTTCTGCACACTTGTGCACCTTGGGGTATTATGTTGTGTTATTAGCTCTTAAAGGCCTTCTGTACACTGTTCACCGCTTTACTGTGCTAGTCCCACAAGCTCGCTTACCCCTCGAGGCTACGAAGCACATAGTTGTGCTGTTTTATAGGGGATTCCTTTTTTTAACCGGCGTTAATAGTAAGGTAATAGAGTGTTTTAACTGTCCTATATGTTTATTGCAACGTTGCATGTGGACACGTGTGTCCTGTGTTGAATCCCTCGTGGGTGCGAGGATTTTTTTTGTTGTTGAGAACTTTATGTTGTAGGAACCCATGGTGTTGGTTTTGTTATTTGGGTGTTCTTGTGTGCGATTACTAAGTTGAATATATGCGCGTCCCTACTCCCCACACTCTTGCTCTATTAGTTTCGTGATTGTGGTATTTTTAATGTGGTTCGTCTTATATTGCAAATACCATCCATGCTTTGGAACCATCAACAGAATGCATAGTGGACTACACTTCCAATCACACGAAATTGTGGTCTCCTAGTTATGAGAGCTCAATGACGTCATACGTCGGCCAGGGGTTTGACACAGTTGAATAAGGCGAGTTGTTTTGCTTTGAGTATGCTGTAATGGCTGGCTTTGATGTTCGTCGTAGCACGGTGAAGAAAGACAGAATGGGTAACACATTTGTGTGGTATTTTGTATGTGTTCAAGACAGGGGATTAAACAAGTTGTCTGTGATCAGTGTGTTGAATTGGGCGATGGGAATGATGAAGCAGCTGGGGGCTCATGGCGTAGGGCATCGAATATGTTTGGTTGCTCAGCCTAGGTTGTTTTGAAGAGAGCAAATACAGAAGGGTTCGTTGTGCACGTGTTGGAGGTTCGCCACACGCACCCGTTGTGCAGCGACGCGTCAAGGCCCTTCATGCGGTTGAACCGCAATATGGATGCTATCCACCAGAACTTTGTTGCTAGTTGTGCTAAAGCCAACACTGGTCCTTCTAAATCATTTAAGTTGTATAGAGAGTTTGTTGGTGAATACCCAAATATTGGGCCACGCGTAATGATTTCTGGAACTTAAAACATGATATTTTGGCATTAATTAAGGGTGCTGATGCACAGATGGTTATTGATAATTTTCGGGGGAGACAGGAACGATGTGCCGAGTTTTTCTTTGACTACGTCGTGGATGTAGAAGAGTAACTCTGCAGATTATTTTGGACGGACCATGTTGCACGGCAGACTTACGCTAGTTTTGGGGATGTTATGTCGTTTTACGCTACCGACGACACTAATAGGTGAGTAGTATTTTAATAACATTGACATAGTTGGCATGGTTTTGTTGTTTAACATCCTATATTTCATTTTGCACTTTGTGCGATTTGTGTGCTACAAATTGTTGGGTGTTGGGCATTGGTAGTCTGTCCATGGTAAAGCCTTTATGCTACTTAACACAGTAAATGTATGCTTGCAAGTAAAAATTGGTTTTTGTCCATTTCACCGGGGTTGACAACCATAAGAGATGTGTGGTGTTCGGTGCTGGTTTTCTTGCTAACGAAGATGTGGCCTCCTATGTTTGGTTGTTGAATAACTTTAAGCGTGCAATGCAACATGTGCCTATTTGCACAGTTACGGACCAAGACCTTGCTATGAGAATAGCTATGCCACAAGTGCTAAGGGCACGCACCACAGATTTTGCATGTGGCATATAATGTCGAAAGTCGCTGAGAAAGTTAGCCTAGTATTAGCCAAGGATTAGGAGTTTCTATGTGCATTGAATGCAGTGGTATGGGATGAATGAATCTACTCAGGAGTTTGAGTTTAGATGGCATGCTGTTATGGAAAAGTTTGGGCTTGTCGAGCACAAGTGGTTCTACTTAGTGTTCGAATTACGCGCAATGTGGATTCTTGCATTTTTCTAGGACATTCGTATGGGCAATTTGTTATGCAGCACTTCCAGGTCTGAAGCCATCAATAGTGTTTTTGGGTGTTACACCAACCATCACGCTAGTTTGGTCGAGTTCTTATGTCTTTACGACGGTGCAATCGAAGCACAATGATATGAGTAAACAAAGCTAAATACAACCTGCGAATGGCACCTGTCGAAGTTGCTAACACCCTTGGCAATAGAGAGACATGCTATTGCAATGTATACCATACGGGTGTTCTATGAGATTCAGACCGAGATTGCTAGTGCTTGTTTTTCTTGCCGACTAGTGAGCGTTTAAAGTTCTAGGATGGTCGGGCGCTATGTGATACAAGATGTTAGCGGGAGTGAATCCGAGGTGGAGTACAATAGCAATGAAAATGGGATCCAATGCACCTGTAAAATGTTTGAAAGGGTAGGACTACTGTGCAGACACGCATTCGTAACTCTCAAAGATGCTAGCATGGAAGTGAATGCAAGAAAGTGTTTGAGTAACAATGTTCTTGAAAGTGTTTGAATGCAAGAAAGTGTTTTTCTTAGCATAAGGTGTGGGAAGATTTCCACAAGTGTGTATCCCTCGCAGGTAACAACTGTGAATGGATGGGGATTGTTGCTAATGCAGTAAAGGTGTTAAAAGAAACTTTGGTTGGTGACGCAAAAAGTTTCATCGTGCGACGTGGGAAGCATTCAGCTCTTGAAAGCTTTTGTGGTAGTGTCATAGCGGATCAAGTTGGCGTACGTCCCCTAGAGGTCGCACGAGACAACGGCCAAGGAAAGTGTTTAAAAGGATCAAGGGAGATTGCACTCGGTTCGAAAAAATGAGGTGAAATGACATGCGCTACATGCGGAGAGGCAAACTGTGTGTTATGCAAGAAGAAACCCCAAGAGCAAGGGTTGGGGTCATGATCCTAAGTAGTTGCATGGGGTTTTTTTTTTAATAAACTAGCACTGCTTAAGATACATTTTCGTTTTTGGGTTCGCGATGTTTAATCGCATTTTATTATTATTATTTTTTAAACATAATCATAGTTTATTATTAAATCATTGATGTCAGGCTATTTTGTGTATTCATGTTTTGATATGTGTTTTAGTCTATTCAGTTGTTACAGTTTTGCATCAACAATGTTTGATGCACAAGGTAGTGGGTTCGGGGTATAAAGTGGCATTCGTTATGTGATACTTTTGTTGTTTTGTTATAGTGCCCAAGTTGTCGATAATGTCTACTTTCTTCTCCCTTATGTCGACACTAATCATGTAGAAATAGTTCCCTTGCAAATTTGGAAAAATATACTGCAAAGTTTGGAAGCATTAGTCCCCATAGTTGGGTTAGGGTAAGTTTGAGGGGGGGGGGGGGATGTGCAACCGTGCATGTGAGTGTATCCAACTGTGAGTGCAAAGGTTGTAGGCTACCGTAGAAGGCGAAAGATGTATAGGGGTACTAACCATGTCAATCCTGTGCCACATCTCATGTAGTGAGTTGTTAAAGTCCGCTGCCAGGCATTTTTTGAACCATCCAAAGCGCTGGGGTCAGGGTGGGTTGTGGTTCACCACAGTTCGAAGCTGTAGCATTTGAAGTGCACAAATGTTGTTAAAAAGTGGCACAGTTGGGTTAAGAAGTTGAACAGTTTAGGCAAAAAGCATATATCGTCGTCATCGTGGACGCAAACAACCTGTCTGGAGCACTATTGGCTTTAGCCAGCTCGCGGTAGTTCAGGACACAAGTCCAAGCATCCACTAGAGCAAAGTCAACCTTAGACCCATCCTTTAAAGTAGCAATGTCTCCACGCGATGCACAGTGATCCATGTTGCGGAAGATCTCCTCATCCCTACAACAAAGGATGGTTAGCAATTGCGAAACACGTAAAATCCCAAAACATATAAAGGTGGAGTTTATGAAAATGGTTTACATCTCCTCCTCGGGGTTGTCGACAACCCAACGGTACACATAAGTATCGCTTAGTACAGTCCACGTAGGGCGTCCTCCTAGTTGGCTCACACGGTGTGAAAGCATTTTTGAAACTGGAGTTGGTGGTTGATGTTCCCCCCGGGATGGTTTTGGTACTTTGAACGATGCACGCCTCGTGTGGTGTCTGGTATGCTTTGTTGGTGACCTTGGTAATGGGACCACGACCTGCAGAACAGTTGTTTAGGAGCATAAAGAATACAGTGGGTGTATAGAATTTTAATATACTTAGCGGGGTGAATTTTAATTATACGATTTATTTATTTATTACGGAGTATTATATTTTCTGGTTTATATTTTAAAAATTGAAATGATCACTTAAAAACATTGAAAATCACTTTTAAAACTGAAAAAGCACTTAAAATTGCTGAACCTTGAAACCGCTGTTGAAGTCATTTTGAGAACTCATTATAACATTCAAAAAAACCCCTCCATTACATCCATAATTTCAATATACTTAGAGATAGGCATTCGTCATCATAACCTAGCACAATTATTTACTAGTAAACAATGAAGAGAATAAAATATGGATAACCTTAGCACAATTATTTACTAGTAAACAATGAAGAGAATAAAATATGGATAATCTCATACACAATTCGCCTTATTTACAAGGGTCTGCCAAAATCTAATTGAATATATCAAAAACAAATGGAACAAACTATGATAACAACCCAAAGCCTCAGTGTGTGAAAACCCAATTCAATATATCAAAAACAAATGGAACAAATAATTATCAAACAACCCAAAGCCTCATCAAGAAGAGTCAATAAGAAATGTGGCACACTATAACCCTAATTACTGTTGCACAGTTGTTTATGTGACATCGCCACTTTAGTAGAAATATAGCAACCAGACACCAGTTTGCAACCTAAATTGGCCCCCCCACCTCCCCACCACCACCACAAATTTCATAACCAGGAACTGTTGTTGTTTCACTGTGCTAGACCAGAGAATGACTAAAATACAAAAAAAAAAAAAAAGGGAAATATATGCACGAAATAGACAAGGAAAAAAGAATTCACACAGCAACGCCACACACCCCATCCGCCAGCGACCTGGACACAGCCTCACCACCCAACCCGTCAGCCGACAAGCCTAGAAACAAAACGAAAGATACACCCTTACCTCAAACCGGCTAGAAGGCGTCAGCAGACCCGCGACGAACCTCCGATAGCGACAGGCAGGATATCGTGGTGGCGACGAGAGGAGTACAACGAGGGCAACTCCAGCGTGGGTGGACCGTGACGGCGAGAGCAACGGCCGGCGATGGGAACGATGTCGACGAATGCATCAGTGAGCGAGGGTGTCCTTGGTAGTCTCTAGGCAACTAGGAAGAGAAAATTGCCAAACCCCAACTGTGCAGCCCATCCCTAATTGTGGAATATAATAACCCCCCATCGATCAACAATAAAAACACCCATATCCCAAAATTACCCCTCAAATAAATACTCCCCCTCCCCCCCCCAATTATCTGGCCTAAAAATGGTTATTTTAACAAACAACCCTCTTTTAATCTGCACCATTGATCTCACCATTTATAAGGCCAAGAACTATGCACATGGACTCATTTAATAAAAATGACGCATTTGAACAATAGTATATATGGTCCTTAATCAGGTGAGAACCATGTCCCAGGTGAGAACGTAAGGACAAATCCAAACCATTGATATAGTAGATGTAACGGTTGAAATAAACAAAAATTTTTAATATTTACGAAAATGACCCCGCTCATTTGAGAACTATGCCCCAAAGTGAGAACGTGAGGACAAATCCAAACCATTGATCTGCAAGATCTGATGGATGAGAAATCAAGTAAAAAATAAGTAGGGTCATTTTCATAAATATTATAAACTTTTAAAATGAGCGGGGTCATTTTCATAAATATTACAAAATTTTGTTTATTTCAACCATTACATCTACTAGACCAATGGTTTGGATTTGTCCTTACGTTCTCACCTGATTAAGGACCTATATATATATATATATATATATATATATATATATATATATATATAAATAACATACACCCACACATATACACTATTTTTTTGTTTTTATAGGTCGCTGCCTAGGCACTAGGCACTAGTCTACCGTTCGACTAGCGCCTAGCGCCTACTAAAACCAAGATTAAAAGATGAAAATAGTTTTTAGAAAAGAATTGTTTTTTTACATTATTGTTTAGAAATTATTTTTCATGTTTAAAAATCTACCATTAAACAATAAATGAAAAATGAAAAAGATAAAGGGTAAATTAATTACCAGAACAACACTTCTAGTAAATTAATTACCAGATAAAGATAAAGGCCTTGTGGTCAAGCGGCATCCGATGTACACTCCCATGTGGAAGGGAGTGGGTTCGAGCCTCAGTGGAGGCATCTGTTGACTCTTTGTGCTTCAGTAGGTTGAGAAAGTAGCTATGAACAGATACTACATTGTAACCGAGTCAGTAGAACTCAAAAAAAAAAAAGTAAACTTTAGGACAATTCTACAAAAGCTTTAAAGGTGCATTCAGTTCAGTTTTTTTTTTTTCGCATTTTTTTCCACAGTAGTGTTTTAGACTCCGCGACAGAGCTTATTTAGGAGCTTATAGCTTATTTTAAGCTACTAATAAGTTATAAGCTCTGTTTGGTATTGCTTCCAAAATAAGCTAGTAGTTTAAAATAAGAGTTTATTTTGGAACACTATCTAAGGTAGCGTTTCAAAATAAGCTAGTAGCTTCCTAACTTTTTTTCCATCTTTAACCTTATTATTTTAAAGAAATGACATCAATTACCCTTCCCAATTAAAACTCTTTTCGGTTTCTTTATTTGCAACTTTCACAGTAATCGCTTCATCTTCATTCGCACTCCGCATAAGCATCGTCTATCAGCCACCTCGTTCCGCTGTCTACAATCGGCCAATCGCCATATAGCACCAGTCTGTAGGTATGTATATATTTATTTTGTTGTATTACTTGTATATATTTTGTTCTATTGCATCTCGTATATCCGTAGGCTTGTATATGATATATATTTCATTGTATTACTTGTAGTACTTGAATGGTTGGACTGCGTGTATTTGATATATATATAATTATATATAATTATATATATATATATATATATATATATATATATATATATATATATATATTAATGTAATTTGCAGTGTTTTTGATATAATGTAATTTGAAGAATTAAAGCAAGTTAATACATAGAATTCAATATGCCAAAAATGCTATATGAGTAATGTAATCTTTAGTGTTTGTAATACGTATGACTCTACCCAAATTTTGTCATCTCATTTTAGTTTTGTATTAGATAATTTGTTTGCTGGCAGTAAAGTATGTTTTTGAGGCATGCACAGGCCGGGTAAATATGGATGGAGATATGAAATGGTTTGTTTGCAAGTATTTTTGTATTACCCAGCCATTGTTTCTTTCAGTTTTTTGATATATATATATATATATATATATATATATATATATATATATATATATATATATATATATATATTTTACAGATATGATGAAATGGTTTTCAAGTATTCAACACCATTGTTTCTTATTGTTTTTGTTTTTCATTTTTGAATTTTGATATTCGGAAGAATTCACAAGATAACATGATTTTTAATGTGCTTGAGCAGCATCCAAATTACATACCGCTCTATGAGCTTCAAGATTCAAGTAGTAATATCTCAATCAACGAAAGTTTAAGTCAGACCTCTATTGAGATGAAGGAAATTCGCAACAATATTGCTACTTCATTGTGGGATGCTAGATCATGATTAGCTAATAGTTTTATTTTCAAACGTTAACTTTTAATATGTAAACAAACCAATTTAAATTTTATGAAGATGCCCTTTTTAGTCTTTTTATATTTATCAGCTTATCAAAAAGCTAATTTTACCAAACACTTTTAAGCATAATAGCTAGCTTAACAGTTCACCAATTTCAGCTCCTAGCTTATAACTTTTCAACTTTGAGCTACTTTTCAACTTTCAGCTACCTTTTCAGCTAGGTTTGCCAAACATAGCTTATGGCTCTATTTGACCGAGCCTATTTAGGAGCTTATAGCTTGTTTTAAGCTACTAATAAGTTATAAGCTCTGTTTGATATTGCTTCCCTCGAAAATAAGCTAGTAGCTTAAAATAAGAGCTTATTTTGAAAGGTTACCTTAGATAGCGTTTCAACAATAAGCTAGTACATTCCTAACTAAAGACATCTTTATTCTTATTATTTTAAATAAATGACATCTGATAGAGATAAAATACCGGTCTGTGCGACCCGGCCTCCCGGGCAGTATGTTCGAGTAAGGGTTGATCGCCTATAAGGTTTGTTGCCCGGTCTGACCCGCCTAGATAAACTTGAGCTCGGACCGCGGTTAGGGCTTTCGCGGGGTTTCGAACCTGAGACCTCACACCCGCACGCATGTTCACAAGAGCGCTAGACCGATAAAGGGACAGGTGCATGCCTGCCACGCGTCCTACATGCCGGCAGACCGGAAACATCGTCAACAACACTATAAAAAGGGCATGTAATGCAGACAGAGGGACTTTTGGCTATTTCGATCAAAACGATAGCTGAATAGATCGGCAACCTCTGACCCACTGTCACGTAGCTCGGTCTCCCCTAGAGTATTATACCTTGTACTCTACCAAATCTAAATACGAGTATTCTATTCCGTATTTTTCCATATCATTTTGGCGCCGTCCGTAGGGACTGAAGTACAAAGCCGACTACCGTTCTGCACACTTCGATCTCCAACCATGTACCCTTATATGGACTTTTTTGCCCCCGCCGACCCGGAGCAGGAGGCACAATCTGACCTGCGAACTCGACTTAGTTCCAGAGGTGATCCGAACAATACCATCGATCCACCGAACAATACCATCTAGACAACCCGCAGCCCGGGAGGAGGCGCCGCGAGTCAGCGTTCTGGATCGAATTGACCCACCGGTGGAGCGCGGGCGCAGATCATTACACATGCCTACCGCGACCAAGGCCGATTCGAGTGAGGCCAGCTCTTCCGACTCCCGTTACCGTAGGCACCGCGACCCCGCGCGTTCTTCCGGACTCACGCGGGGAATCCTCGATCAGGTCCGAGCGGAATTCAATAGATGGAAGCGCGAGAAAGGGACCGACCGCCCCACCGACCGAGCGAGCAACCTACTCCGAACACCCTTTACACAGGAGCTCATGAGCGAGCCCTATCCGATAGATCTGCGCGTTCCCAGGGAAAAGAGTACGCGGGCAGGTCAGACCCCGAGCAGCATGTTAACCTTTACTATGGCAACATGCTAATGATGGGGGTATCCGAGGCCGTCATGTGTAGGGCGTTCTACTCAACGCTGACTGGGAGAGCCGCAGAGTGGTTCTGCACTTTGGAACCCGGTTCTATCTCAAACTTCCGGGACCTGGCCCAAAGGTTCGTCGACCGCTTCGCCATGTCCAAAACGGTGAAAAAACACTTCTCCCACCTGGAGAACGCCAAACAGTTGGATGGTGAATCGCTCTCCGTTTTTATCGAGCGATGGAACAAGGAAATGTCGGAGATCGAGCCCGTTGACGACGTGACCGCCACCAACCTGCTGCTGAACTCCCTAAGAGCGGGGAACCTGTATCAAGATCTTATACTCCGGGCGGCAACTTGTTACGAAGACGCTGTTCGTCGAGTGGTGGCCTACGCTACCGCTACGGAAGCAAATTCCGCCAAACGGATGATGGAAACCGGGGGGCCAAGGAGAGATCACGGCCAGCGAGACCGACGCCCGAACTACCCGCGACAAAAGGACCGCGATGGAAACCCGATCTACACCCCGTTGACCAGACCGGTTGCAGAAGTCTTTCAATTCGCTCAGAGTTGTAATCTTATCCAGCTGCCCGCCCCGGCGAGGGATGGCCCGGACAAGGATAAGTACTGCGCGTATCACCGTAACCGGGGACACGATACCGAGGAGTGTCATGTGCTAAAGGGCTTGATTGAAGATCTATTGCAAACCGGGGAATTGGCTCAGTTCGCCGAGAAGAAGAAGAAGAACCGGCGAGGATGGAGAAAGTACTTCAAGAAGGATAAGGACAAGAACGACAAGGACCCCGACTTGGACAGGAAACCCCCAGCGACCGCTCAGAAGCAAGTAATACATGTGATATTCGGAGGACCTGAAGGCGGTGACACTGCCGGGGATCGGCGTAACTGGGTTCGAGATTTACATGTCACTTTGGTCAAAGAGACTAATCCCGAGAAAAGGACGAAATTAGAGCCCATCGTGTTCACCGACCGGGACCTGCCGAGCAGCTCTGACTGCGCGACCGAAGCGTTGGTGGTAACTATAGACATCAACGACGTCGACGTCCAGAGAGTCATGGTGGACACGGGGTCGAGCGTGAACGTCATGTATCTAGAGGTTTTCCGAAAACTTCAGTTGGATCGATCCGAGCTCATGCCCGTCAGGACCCCGCTCTCAGGCTTTACAGGCGCAATGATCCACCCAGAGGGAGTTGTTCGTCTGCTCGTAGAGGTCGGGACCGTTCCGAGAGTGCTTCGCGTGATCATGGAGTTCGTCGTCGTGGACCTGGCGTGCGTCCATAACGTCATTCTTGGCAGGCCGGGAATATCTCAGCTCGGCGCGATAATATCAATTCCGCGTCAGTGCATGAAATTTCAGACACCGGATGGGGTGGGCACGGTTCGAGGGGACCCCCAATCGGCCCGACGATGCTACGTCCGAGCGGTACAGAAACAGGACGCCAGCACGTTCCAGGGGAACACTATCAGTAAGAAGAAGGAAGACGTCCGGGCTGAACGCCCCGAGCCGTCAGAGGAGGTTGAGTTGGTAGCGCTGTCAGACTCCCGACCGGAACGTACTGTGAAGATCGGTTCAACCTTATCTCCCGAGTTGCGGACTGTGATCGTTGCCGTCCTTCGGGAATGCGCCGACATCTTTGCCTGGGGCCCGGAAGATATGCCTGGATCGATCGCTGGACCATATGTCACAGGCTGGCCGTCCGCCCGGGTGCCCGACCAGTCAAGCAGAAACAAAGGCACTTGGCGTCTGATCGACGAGAGTTCGTCCTTTCCGAAACGAAGTCTTTGGCAGCAGCCGGGCATATACGGGAGGTCCATTACCCCGAGTGGCTGGCGAACGTCGTCCTCGTCCCCAAGCTCCCGGCCTGGAGGATGTGTGTAGATTATACTGATCTTAACAAGGCGTGCCCGCTGGATCTGTACCCTTTCCCGAGTATCCACCAGATGGTCGACGAGACCGCGGGCGCTGAACTGCTGAGCTTCATGGATGCGTTCAAGGGGTACCACCAAGTGATGCCGTTCGGCCTTCGGAACGCGGGCGCTATTTACCAGAGGATGGTGAACGCTCTCTTCGGGGAGCTGATCGGCAAAACTATGGAAGCTTATATCGATGACAAGTTGGTAAAAAGCAGGCGTATGCTCGATCACGCTTCAGACCTTAGGCGAAGCTTCGAAATCATGAGGCGTAACCGGTTGAGGCTCAACCCGACAAAATGCACGTTTGCCGTACAGACCGGAAAGTTCTTGGGATTCATGATGACAAGAAGAGGGATCGAGCAGAACCCCGCCAAAGTGAAAGCGATCATGGACATGAGACCGCCGACCTCGGTCCGAGAAGTCCAATAGTTAACCGGTCGGTTGGTTGCCTTAAGTCGTTTTCTATCGAAACTCGTCGAGCGGGCTCACCCGTTCTTCCAGACGTTAAAGAAGACGTCCGCCTTCGCGTGGACGGAAGATTGCCAACAGGCCTTTGAGAGCTTGAAAGAATACTTGGCTTCGCTGATTGTGCTGTCTAGACCGGAGCCCGGCGAAGAACTGCAGATCTACCTCTCCGCTTCCGACCGCGCGATCAGCGCGGTGCTCTGCCGAACGGACCCCAAAGGAATACAGCGCCGGGTCTATTACATTAGCCACGTGCTCCAAGGCCCCGAGTTACGATACTCCCGACTTGAGAAGGTCGTGTTTGCGTTATACACGACCGCGAAGAAGCTCACTCCCTACTTCCAAGGCCGGGTGATCCGAGTGTTGACCAACCCGCCGATGGGCGCTATCCTACGAACGACCACGTCTTCCGGTCGGCTAGTTAAGTGGGCAATGATGTTAACCCAGTTCGCGATTGAATACACGCCCAGGCCGCCATCAAGGGACAAGCTTTAGCGGATTTTGTTGTGGAATGTTCAGCACGGAACAATGTCACCTCGTCGACCGCCGACCCCGCTCCGGCAGAATGGGAAATTGCGACTGACGGGTCGAGCTGCAAGAAGGGTGCCGGAGCTGGTGTAGTTCTCACAAGTTCGGAGGGTTTCAAGGTTTATTACGCCCTGTCGCTCACCTTTTCACCGACCAACAACGAGGCGGAGTACGAGGCCTTCATAGCTGGCCTGTGCCGCGCCCGTTCTCTAGGAGCTAGGCACGTGAAGATTCGGACGGACTCGGCCCTAGTGGTCTGACAGGTTACAGGAGCCTTCGAGGCGAAAGGGGAGCATCTAGCCCGGTACCGAGACCACGCCCTATCGGTTATGGGGTCGTTTGACGCGTGCGTCGTCGAACATGTCCCGATTGCCGAGAACGCGGACGCCGACATGTTGTCCCGGTTGTCGCATGAGGCCCCGGAATACATCTCCAAGGTTGCCCGGGTGGAAGAGTTGTCGGCCGCTTGTATTGATGCACTGACGGTGGCGCCGGTCGTGGCAGAGGCAGATGAATGGATTTCCGACCTCCGAACATATTTAGAAACCGGGATCCTACCGGAGAACGAGCAGAGAGCCAGGAAGGTAAAACTACGTGCCCCTCGATTTTAGATACTCGACAACCGCCTTTACCGACGGTCATATGGGGGGCCGCTGATGCGACGTTTTTCCCGATTCGAGGCTGAATTAGTGATGACCGAGCTGCACTTTGGACTTTGCTCTGCTCATCAGGGAGGCCAGGCTCTGGCTAGAAGAATTATGTTGATCGGGTGTTACTGGCCGTCGATCCAATTGGACTGTGAGGCACTGGCCAAATCGTGCGAGTCGTGCTAGTTGTACGCCCGTGTCCCGGGCAGGCCGGCCACTTTCTATCATCCGGTCAGTGCTGCAATACCGTTCGCTAAATGGGGAGTGGACATCTTGGGACCCTTCTCGCAGTTGACCGGTCGACGTCGTTTCATCATCGTCGCCGTGGATTACTTCTCAAAGTGGGTCGAGGCCGAACCGTTGGCGACTATCACCTCTCAGCAGTGCGCCCGATTTGTATGGCGGAACGTGATCTCCCGCTTTGGGGTTCCAGTTCAGTTGGTGACCGATAACGGAAAGCAGTTCGAGAGCGAGTATTTTCAAAACTTCTTAGCAACGGTCGGCACCAGGTCGATCCGTTCCTCCGTAGCATACCCTCAAGGGAACGGCCAAGTAGAGAACGCGAACCGAACCATTTTGGAAGGGCTGAAGAAGAAGTTACATTCGGTCGGTCGGAGCTGGGCGGACGAGCTCCCGTATATCTTGTGGTCGTACCGGACTACGCCCCGTGAAGCCACG
Source organism: Ipomoea trifida (assembly GCA_003576665.1). Lineage (NCBI taxonomy): Eukaryota > Viridiplantae > Streptophyta > Magnoliopsida > Solanales > Convolvulaceae > Ipomoea > Ipomoea trifida. The sequence goes on from CP025659.1 coordinate 27,200,183, forward strand.
AAGGAAACGCCATTCGCGCTAGTCTACGGCGCCGAAGCCCGCTTGCTAGTGGAAGCTTGGATACCGACCTCGCGAGAGCGGAACTATGATGAGAACGGTAACGACTCCCTGATAATCACCGAGTTGGACTCTGTGGAAGAGAGAAGAGATGCTGCAGCCCGGAGGGTCGAGGAGTACCAGAAGAAGTTGAAAGAATATCGCGACCCTAAGGTGCGCTCCCGGTATTTTCAAGTCGGGGATTACGTGCTGCGAGAGAGACAGGCTAGCAAACCGCTTGAGAGCGGGAAGTTGGCCCAGAGTTGGGAAGGACCTTATGTGATTTCGGCTGTTGTGAGACCAGGAACCTACCGGCTCGAAACCACCACTAGCAAGCCGGTTGACCGCATTTGGAATTCCCAGCACTTAGTTCATTTTTATCAGTAGTTTGTAATAGGTCCGGGAGCCTGCGCGCCCCAGTTACTTTCTCCCTACGAGGCCGTACCGTTTGAAATATAATGTCGTTCGGTTAGGTCGGCTTTTCTGTCAAGTACCTTTAGTGGTGAGAGCAAGGTGATCACCCCGGGAGTAAAGTGCCCGGTTACCGGTCTTCGGACCTTAGTGGTGAGAGCAAGGTGCTCACCCCGGGAGTAAGGTGCCCGGTTACCGGACTTCGGACCTTAATGGTGAGAGCTGCCCGGTTACCGGTCTTCGGACCTTAATGGTGAGAGCAAGGTGCTCACCCCGAGAGTAAGGTGCCCGGTTACCGGTCTTCGGACCTTAATGGTGAGAGCAAGGTGCTCACCCCAGGAGTAAGGTGCCCGGTTACCGGTCTTCGGACCTTAATGGTGAGAGCAAGGTGCTCACCCCGGGAGTAAGGTGCTCGGTTACCGGTCTTCGGACCTTAATGGTGAGAGCAAGGTGCTCACCCCGAGAGTAAAGCGCCCGGTTACCGGTCTTTGGACCATAATGGTGAGAGCAAGGTGCTCACCCCGGGAGTAAGGCGCCCGGTTACCGGTCTTCGGACCTTAACTAATACTAATACGCGTGAAACTAAAAAGCGCAAAGTAAAATTAAATACGCACAGTGAAATAGAACGTTTTTATTAATCGGCTCAAGGCCGTCAAAATAACGTAGTGCCCGGCACAACGAGGCCGGGTTCTCGGTTCGCCTAGCTTGAAGCCTAGTTTGCTTTAGTCGGCGGCTCAACCCCGGGCTCAGTATTGCCCTCCGCCGATGGTCCGGCGCTCGGGGCCACCGCAGACTCCGCCGTCGGTCCAGCAGTCGCCGCGACCTCCGCCGATGGTCCAGCGGAAACCTCAACAACGGGGACCGGCAGGGTACGCCCGTCCGGAACCGCGGAGAACGGCGTCGGACCGGGATCGGGCACCTCCTCCGGGAGAACGGCCAGGATCCTCGGAAGGTCGACGTCGTCGATCGATACCTCCAGAGCAGTCCTAACGTCATTCTGCATGGCCTTCCGGCCACTGTTGAAAGCCCAGGTGCCGAACTCGTACATCAGGTCCTCCCCGATCGGGGTCCGAGAGATGGCGGCAAGGACGGCTTCTCCGGTCTCCTGCCCTCGGCAGATGTGACGGGCGACCAAGACGGGATCGGTAAGGATTTTTTCTCCTAGGTCCGCACGTTCCAGGATCCGTCTCCCGGTCTCCTCGGCCGTCCTTAGCTTGCCCTCGAGCTCCTTGATTCTCTACTCTTGTTTGGCGAGGGACTTCTTGAGGGGCGCCACCTCGCGGCGGTGGATTTCGTCCCCATCTGTCGCCCGGGCAAAGAGGTCGGTGACAGAGTGAGCCATCTCTAAAATTCCCGGTAAGTGGCCGAGATCGGCAAAATAAATACGGCAAAGTAAGTTCGCGTTACCTGTATCAGGTCACAGGCAATGCGCTCCCCGACCAGAGCGGTTGACCATCCGCTCGTCTTTTCCGGAGGCGGGGCTGCGGCGCAGATCCTAGATAGAAGGGCCGCGGGAGGCTCGTCCCCGTGCTTCATCAGCACGTCGATCATCGGGGTCGTAGACCCAGACCCGTCACGACAAGAGCGTTTCGCCTGCGCGACCTCCTCGACTTCGGTCTCTTTTTCCTTCCCGCGCTTGGCAGCCCGGGCCGCGTCTTGATCGCCGCTCAGGCTAGCGGGGTGCGTAGTGGTCAAGGGCAGCCCGGTAGGGACCAATGCTTTGGCGTTGGGATCCGTTGGTTTCGCGGGCTCGGCCTTCTTGGACCCAAGGCTAATCTTCTTCGCCGGGGCAGGCGGACGAGCAGAGATCGGGAAACTCCTCATGGTGCCTAGAAATCAAAACACAAAAAAAAAGAAATTAAAATCCCAGTCACCGAACCACTGACCTCAGGTCTCTGACCCCAACGAACCTCGTGAACCGGCCTCAGGAAGCGGAGGCCTGACGGCTACCGTCACCGCCGACCTCTAGGGCGTGTACTTCTCCGGTAGGTCATATCTGGGGACTGGGGGGGGGCTCAAGGTTCGCCTCCTGGTACTCCTCGGGAGATCGAAAGATCTCATACTCGTACTCCTCGGCCGAGATTTTTACGGCCGCATCGTCGAGAGCTCGGCTCTTCTTGGGCCGCTTATGCTCCGTTACGAAGACTGGCCATTCTCTGTCAACCGGAAGAGGCCATGGATATTTGACCAACAGGATCCGATCCTTCCAACCTCTGTTATTCTCGGGCAGATGTAGAATCTTGCAGAAATGCTCACGAGACTGTATGCACAGGACGCCGCCCCCGTGTTTGGCCGATAGAGCCCAGACCGAAAACAGATAGCGGAAGAGCTCCAACGTTGCGGGGAGACCGTGGCGGGCGCATATCTGCGGGAAGCACGCTAAGGTACGGTGGGCGTTCGGGGCGATCTGCCCGGGCAGAACCCCGTAGTACCTCATGAAACCTAGTAGGAAGGGATGGAACGGAAAGGTCAACAGGGCCTTGACGGAATCCAAGTGCATCCCGAGCCAATCCCTGGTCGTCCGGTCGACGACGTTCCCGAGCGACCGCCGGGTGTCGAATTTAACGACCCCGGTCAACAGGGTCGAGATCTCTTCGATCTCCCCACGGGTTAGGAGGCTGGTATGTCGTCGCAGGCCGCTGTTTTCCAAGCAGATCCTGCTGGCGGTCTCGGGAGGAGTGGAGTCGACCGGCAAACCGGCGAACCAATCGCTACCGTGAACGGTAGGGGCAGGCTTCCCTCGACCCGAGGGCCCTGCTTTTGTAGAAAGAGGCTCTGTGACAGGCCGAGAATCTGCTTCGTCATCCTCGGTCCTCGGTTGGTTATGATCCCGGACTGAGCCCTCGGTTTCCCCGGAGTAAGTGTCTATGGCGTTGATGTCGGAGTCGTAAGTCGAGACCGTGAACGATCCGACCTCGACCGAGCCGCCGTAGCTGTGGTTGGATAGGTTTTGGCTATCCGATCCGCTCATGGCTGCACCTAGCAAGGACAGGGAGGTGTCTTACTAAGGTCAGCCCGGGACCCGAAATCACCCGAAATCGTGAGACGAAAGTATTTACGAGTATAAGCAAAGGAAGTTACCTGTCACAAAAAATTCGAAAACGTGTCGTAGTCAACAACGCTAAGCTCGGGAAGTTTCGATAGCTCGGGAAGCTCTCGGTTGAACCTTTTTCCGTAAAAGGGAGAAAGGGCGTGGAAATTCCGCTTTTTATAAAGGGCGGAGTAAGAGGGCCGGCGTTTCGGTTCCCCACGACCTAGGCCTAGCCTAGGCCCAAGTTCCGAGGTCCACGGGAACACGACACGCAGATGTTAGGGCTGACGACTCTCGCTGACGTCGCCCCCCCAACCTTGCCCGTCGGCGAAGCGAGCAGCGACGCAACCCGGGACCGGTGGAACAGCCCGGACTTTCTCTTTCGGAGGTCGTAAAAGACCGGACTGGTGGGCTAGATGATAGAGATAAAATACCGGTCTGTGCGACCCGGCCTCCCGGGCAGTATGTTCGAGTAAGGGTTGATCGCCTATAAGGTTTGTTGCCCGGTCTAACCCGCCCAGATAAACTTGAGCTCGGACCGCGGTTAGGGCTTTCGCGGGGTTTCGAACCTGAGACCTCACACCCGCACGCATGTTCACAAGCGCGCTAGACCGATAAAGGGACCGGTGCATGTCTGCCACGCGTCCTACATGCCGGTAGACCGAAAACATCGTCAACATACAACACTATAAAAAGGGCATGTAATGCAGACAGAGGGACTTTTGGCTATTTCGATCAAAACGATAGCTGAATAGACCGGCAACCTCTGACCCACTGTCACGTAGCTCGGTCTCCCCTAGAGTATTATACCTTGTACTCTACCAAATCTAAATACGAGTATTCTATTCCGTATTTTTCCATATCAACATCCTTTACCCCAATTAAAATGTGACTATTTATTATTATTATTATTATTATTATTATTATTATTATTATTATTATTATTTGTAAGATTTATTATGTTATATATGTGTGTGTGTGTGTGTGTGTGTGTGTGTGTGT
>CP025659.1:27222914-27235796 GCA_003576665.1 Ipomoea trifida
AGTGGATGTTCGAGACATATGACGGGAAACTTGACACTACTAGAGAACATCCAACCTATCGAAGGTCCCTTGGTGACATTTGGAGACAACGAGAAGAAAGGACGTACAAAGGCTGTTGGTGAAATCCATAAGAATGGATTGGTGATCAAAGGAGTATCCTACGTAGAAGGGCTTAAATTCAATCTCCTGAGCACAAGCCAATTCTGTGACAAGGGCTACAAAGTGATCTTCACCAAAAGCATATGCCAAATCATACAAGAGGAATCTCTCGAAGTTGTCTTGGAAGCAGCAAGGAAAGGAAACATGTACATAGTGAATTGGAGATCTGCCAAACCATCCCTATGTATGCTAGCAAGGAGCAAGGAAGACTTATGCTGGGATTGGCACAGTAAGCTTAGCCATATGAACTTCAAAACCATCAACAAACTTACTAAGAGGAATCTTGTGGAAGGACTGCCCAAAGTGACGTTTCGAAAGGATAAGATTTGTGAGGCATGTCAACGCTGTAAACAGATCAAATCCTCTTTCAAAAGCAAAGCCGAGACATCATCCACCAGACCATTAAGTCTCCTTCACATGGACTTATTTGGACCAGTGGACCCACCCAGCGTAAGAGGAAGGAAGTACACTCTTGTGGTAGTAGATGACTACACAAGATTCACATGGACCGTGTTCTTAACCAAGAAAAGCGAGACAAAAGTTGCTTTGCCAAATCTCTTGAAACAAATGCAAGTTGAAAAGAATGTCTCGATATTAAAGATCCGATCAGACCAAGGTGGAGAGTTCGTCAATCAAGTGATCGAGAGCTACTGCAACGACAATGGAATTCATCATCAACTGTCAGTTGCTCGAACTCCTCAACAAAACGGAGTTGCTGAAAGAAGGAACAGAACTCTCAAGGAAGCAGCTAGGACCATGATCTCACAAGCTAATATATCTCAGGGATTTTGGGCAGAAGCAGTCAACACAGCATGCTACACCCAAAATCGTTCCTTGATCGTGAAAGGAGCTGGAAAGACTCCATATGAGTTGTGGAATGGAAAGAAACCGAATGTAAGTTACTTCCACACATTCGGGTGCAAATGCTATGTCCACAACAATGGGAAGACTCAACTAAGAGCCTTTGATGAAAAGGCGGATGAAGGAGTATTTCTGGGATACTCATCGATAAGTAAAGCTTTCAGAGTCTTCAACAAGCGGAGGTTGGTGGTTGAAGAATCCATACATGTCTCTTTTGATGAAAGAGCACTAGCAGATCAACCATCAAAGACAACAGAAGTAGCTGAAAATCCAGAGGAAATTCAGCCAGAGTCTATCGAGAGATCAGATCTACCTCTCGATAGTTCGATAGCTCGAGAAGTAGCAGAACTCCAGTCAGAATCAGATGATGAAGAAGCCAGCAAGGAAAAGGCATATAAATCAGCTGAACCAATCCAAATAACAGTTGATCAATCCTCACCTCAACCAACAACAGAGGCATCAACTGAGGAATCACAACCAGATTTAAGATGGTTGAGAGGTCACCCCGCTGATCAAGTGCTTGGAGATATACGTGACAAAGTTCGGACCAGATCAGCTTATCGAGAGAGCATGCTAGCCTGCTTTCTATCTCAAATAGAGCCTAAAATGATCGATGAGGCTCTAGGTGATCCAGATTGGGTGCAAGCCATGCAAGAGGAACTTCATCAGTTCGAGAGGAACGACGTTTGGGAACTGGTTCCGAGACCTCATCATCAGAACGTTATTGGCACAAAGTGGGTTTTCAGAAACAAGATGAATGAGGATGGAGTCATTGTTAGGAACAAGGCCAGACTTGTTGCTAAAGGTTACTGCCAAGAGGAAGGTGTAACACCCCGAAAATTCCTACTACTCTTTTGAGTATTATAAGGGGTTATTTTCTTATTAATTAAAATAATTATAAGAAATAATTATTTCCTCTTGGGCTTGGAAGAATGTATTTTGGACTACCTATTATTATTATTGTTACTAATATGATATTACAAAATGTTCTTAGCCCAATATCCCTAGTTGATATATATATATATGAATAGTCCGTATCATATAAATCATTATTGAGCCCACATTATCTATGTTTTCTTAAGACTATATTATAAGCCCATAATTATATATATAAGTCTTATAGATTATAAGTAGTCTTGGGTCCAAACTATACTAGCCCAAGTGTCTTCTTGACCCAACTAGCATAATCCACCTTTAGCAATCTTTCTAATTTTGACCTAGCCCAAAAGGGAAAAGCCTAACCTACTAAAAATAGATGATACATATAAATAGGAATGGATTCATCCTTCAGCAGCTTTTCTCTCTCTCTCGTTCCTCCCTCTCTCGACTTAACAGCACGCTACAGGTGAGGTGGAACTCCGGCACGGCAAGGATGAACATCGGCCAGCAGCTCCCGATCGTCTTCGGTTGCGGCTTCTTCTCCAGCGACGGCAGGCTGTAACGGGCGTCCCTTCTCCGCGAAGCTCCTCCGGCAAGAATGGCGCAGCAGTAAACGTTACGTAGAGATGGTTTCCCCTCCCCCTCTCGTGGGCGGACGGCGATGCGTGGGTTATGTTGGTCGACGGCAACGGCGGCAGAGCGACTTCCCCTCTTCGGCGGCGTTGAACGACGACGAACGGCAGAGCAAGAGTGGTCGCGGCCTTCATCTCCGACGTGCTCCTTATGGCAACGGCAGCGGTGGGTTCATGCGGTGCGGGCTCTTCCGTGGCTCTCTTCCGTGCGGCAGCCCCGGCTTCCAGTGAAACAGAGCGATGGCGGTGAAGGATGGCGGATGGCAACAACGGACTCCTCATCTCCGTTGGAAACAAGAAGCAGAGCAAGCGGATGGCAGCAGCGGTCATCGCCATTTCCGTCTCTTCTCCCATGCGGCTCTGTCGAAGTGACCGGCGGTCGTTTTGAAGATCTTAATGGATGGTCGCGTAGTATGGCAACAAGAAGCGAAGTGGCGTGTTGGTTCGGTGCTTGTGTGAGGAGCGGGGAGGCTCGGGTTCGAATCCTGCCTAGGACTAGCATGTTTACTTTTAAGGTAATCTCTCTCTCTTAGCCTTTTTATGAGTAGTTAGTCCATAGCTTTGGGTATTAACCTTTGTTGAATAGTATGATTAGTATTGGTTAACGATTATGTTGTGATAGTTTAGTCCCTTAGCTCATTATAATCATATCATAGTAGCCTATGGACTATAGGTAATAGTTATACCGGATCAAGTAGGAATATTAGTATTGTTAGTAATAGCAAGTTAGTGACGGTGTTAGATTATATTAATTCTTCAGGTCCACGGTTATGGACCTAGCTTATGAGCTTAGGATTGACGTTGCTTTGGATTAAAACGCTTTTGGGATTAACTACGCTTCAAAGGTAACCATCCATGTCCATCAAATCTATTTTATTCACTCACTCTATATGATATTACTTGGTGATTTGGAAATCCTGCAATTCCTTGATTATTAGCCTGTTCTTGATTGTGTTTATTCGTTGGTTTGGATTTCCCTATTCTTGGACTCTAAATTGGATGAAATGTTGGTGTATTTGCGATCTTATCCTTGTATTCTGGAACCTTTCTTTGTATTCTGAGCTGAGTCTGATTTGGTGTCTGAGGATTGCTCTTGCGGGGTGCTCTGGCGGGATAATGTAACCGTTGGGGTATTCTGTGAGAGTAAGGGTAGTGTTTGGTAGAAGTGAGTGATCCGTTGTTTGTTTCCTTCTTGATTTGAAGTTTGTTGGAGTATTCTATTGGATATTTGTATCTTGATTCCGAGTATTTATTCGTACCCCTTGGTCCTTTGTATGAGTTTATTATTTGGGAGTTGGTTGGTGTTCATATCTGAGATGAGCACTCTGAGTGATGGTTCTTGGGTTGAGTTGAGTATGAGGTTGTGATGATGGTTTGGTTGAGGTTGTTGGTGGTGGTTGTGCTACTATTGTGTTACTACTGACTGTGGACTATTGTGTTACTATTGACTGTGGACTATTGGTTACTATTGACTTCTGACTTTGGACTTCGGTCCCTGTGATTGGGTTGATTACCCCTGTGATTGGACTTCGGTCCTGTGATTGGGACCTGTTGCGCTACCCTGTGATTGGGGTCTGCCCCTGTGATTGGACTTCGTCCCTGTGATTGGCTGTATGGATTCATTACCCCTGTGATTGGTTATTCCTCGTGATATCTGACTGCTTTGACTTCTGACTGTGGGTTTGACTTGGTATGATGGTTGGTATGAGGGTTCGGAGGTTGGAGTTGGGATTCTCTCTTGATTGGTATATTCGTGAGTTCCTTTGTTTATTCTTGAATATGATTCTGTCGTTTGAGTTGAGTTATTCCTTATGTTGTTGTTCAGTTGTACTCTTGGGTGTTGGATTCGTTATCTTACATTCATTGTTGGATATTGGCTTTATTTGACTGAGTCTTGGTTTATGATTCGTTCAGCTTATTGTTGTTGAGTATCTGTTTTGAACTATGGAACAGTTCGTTGGTGTTTATATTCTATATGGGTGTGTAAACCTATTTACAAACTTATATATATCTATACTTCCTTGCGGGTGTGAGTGGTGGTTACTTAGCAGTCTTTTGCTAATGGTTCCTCGTATGTTTTCCAGGTTTGCCTTAAAGCCTATGCGTGAGCGCGATAGAGATACACATGTACGAGGAGGCTTAGATAGTGGTTATGTTTTAGTCTTATGCTTTGGCCTGTGTGCCATTTGAGATGTTGTACACTTTGGTTTAGTTGTGGGATGTTCTAAGATACATTTGAGAATTCTTATCGTTTATACAGTTCAGTTCTTTATGTTTAGCCTGTGCATCTAGGCTGTGTTTATACCTAGATGTGGCATGACGCCCCTTAGGTTTTAAATTCGCTTCCGCTATGTTTAGTTTGTTGGTTGAGATTGGCAGCTTTTATGTTAAGTTTTAGCTATCTCAGCCTGTGTGGGGTTGGGGTGTCACAGAAGGAATAGACTTTGATGAAACCTTCGCTCCTGTGGCACGTCTCGAAGCTATACGCATATTTCTCGCATATGCAGCCTTCAAAGACTTCAAAATGTATCAAATGGATGTCAAGAGCGCTTTTCTGAACGGACTTCTCGAAGAAGAGGTGTACGTTGAACAACCTCCGGGTTTCTTGAAGGACGTGGGAGCTGACAAAGTATACAAGTTAAAGAAGGCACTTTACGGCTTAAAGCAAGCTCCGAGAGCTTGGTATGATACACTATCCTGTTTTCTACTTCAATGTGGGTTCACCAAAGGCCTAGTGGACAAAACATTGTTCAGAATTAAGGATGGGGATCATATCTTATTGGTGCAAATCTATGTGGATGATATTATTTTCGGGAGCACCAATCCAGACCTATGCGAGAAGTTCTCCAGTTTGATGAAAGGAAAGTTCGAGATGAGCATGATGGGAGAGCTCAATTACTTTCTTGGGCTTCAAGTCAGACAGCTTAAGGAAGGCATCTTCATCAACCAGGAGAAATACACCAAGGATCTGCTCAGGAAATACAACATAGAAGGGAAATCATCCGTCAAAGTACCAATGGGAACCTCTCTACGCATCGATGTTGACAGCGAAGGTCGAGAGGTCGATCAAACTACGTATCGAGGTATAATCGGATCCCTTCTATATTTAACTGCTAGTAGACCAGATATATCCTTTGCAGTAGGTGTATGTGCCAGATTTCAGGCAAGTCCTAAGGAAAGTCACTTGAATGCATCGAAAAAGATCCTTAGATATCTTAAGGGTACGCAAAGTGTTGGGCTTTGGTATCCGAGAGGTGGATCTTTCGAACTTATGGGATATTCAGATGCGGATTTTGCCGGTTGCAAAATAGATCGAAAGAGCACATCAGGGACATGTCAGTTTCTAGGAGGGAGACTTGTCTCATGGTTCAGTAAGAAACAGCATTCGATAGCTACAAGCACCGCTGAGGCAGAATATGTAGCAGCTGGAAGTTGTTGTGCTCAAATTTTATGGATGAAGCAACAATTATTGGATTATGGGGTTGAATGTAAGGAAGTGAAAATTATGTGTGACAACACAAGTGCTATTGCTATTACTCAGAATCCAGTGTTACACTCTAGGACAAAGCACATTGATATAAAGTATCACTTCATCCGAGATCATGTTGAGAAAAAGGACATCACGTTGGAATATGTTGCAACGAAGGAGCAACTAGCAGATATTTTCACAAAAGCTTTATGTGAAAATAGATTATCTCAACTAAGGTTAGAATTGGGAATGATAGAATTGGGTTGAATGGTCAAATCTTATCTCCTTGTATTAAGTTCCATGCATTGTTTCGCATGTGAGGAGCGTTTCATCAACTTTATGGCAGCCTTGGAGTTACACAGCATTGAATGGTCATTCAAACTAGCCTCCCGTGAATCTACAGTTTCTACTTTTTGGGCTATAAATAGAGGGGTTCTTTCATCAGTTTATGTCATCGACTTCTTCATGGAGAAGAAGAAAGGAAAAGACGATGTACCATTCTTCTATAGAGGAAGAAAAACAGCAACAAAGTCCAAAGACTTCCAAGGAGAAAACTATCCAGATCTAACGACGGGTGAACAGATTGCGGAGCTTCCTGATAATCCAAGCAAGGTCATAAGCGAGCATCCTATTCCCATCCATAATGAATGGATCCTCAAATGCGTGGAGATCCAAAATGATGGGAAATTGGAGTCAGGAGAAGATGCTTGCACAAGCAGGACGCCTACCGCTGCACATTCTGGAAAAGAAGTTCCTCACAACTAAGGGAAAGGGAGAAGGAGCCTCTGAGGAGTGCAGCAGCGGAGAGGTAGAAAGGAAGAATGAGAACGAGCCACTACTTCTGTAACTCAGTCAGAATAGGATGTAGATGGCTAGTTCTTATTCTAAAATAGATTCCTATTTGGCTATCCAAGGCCAAACGAAAGTTTCTATGGAATCTAATAGGATATTGATTCTTATGTAATGTTTCTGGAATCACTAAATGAACTTAAGGAAATGTTCTAAGTGACATCTTTTGAATGAATCAATCATGTCTTCTCTATCGCAATCTGTGTTCGAAAGGTTATTCGAGAGATACCTTGTCAGTTTGAACCAAAACGTTATGTCTCGAAGAAGGGTAGTTCGAGAGTTCGCTTCGAAAGATAACAAACTGACTCTATGTGTATCTTTGAACGGAGGAATAAGGAGGGTTAGGGATCAATCACTCAGGGGGAAGATCCTTAAACTAGCAAGTCGAGAGTTTACCTTCGAGAGGTAAAACTTATGCATCAACGGACATATGCTGAACGGCTTTTTCTGGAACTTAATGACATCCACGTGGTCATCAGTTACTGACGGTTTCCCATGTTTTAAGGTCTCTATCTCGGATAGTGGGAGCATGCCTATAAATGTTTTATCTTATTTATATACCCACTCAAAACCGTCACTTGTAATCCCAAATATACCCTTACCATATCCTATACGCTTAACCGTTATATAAGGGTATTTCCGACCTTATGCTTCATTTTAAATAGCCGGATCCCAATCTTGACCCATTTTCTCAACCCTACCCATTTATCCGACCCAAATCCGGACACTATAAAAGCCTTACCCATCTTCTCTACCCGGATTCAAGCTCAAACCGTATACCCAAAATTTCCCAAAACCGAATACTGTACACATTCCCTCCAAAACTTCAATCTTTTAACAATGGCGTCCGATTCATCGTCCTAAACATCTTCTACCGACGCATACCAGAAGGAGGTGCGACACATTCGTACCCAGATCAAGCAAGTCAAGGCAGGAAGCATCCTCGACAAGAACGGGTTCATTACGAACTCGGCGAACCCAACGATAGCAGAGACTGTCCTGAAGAAGTTCGAGAAGGCAGGACTTCTCAAATATATGGTGCATGATTATCGAACCATCCACGACTTGGACTTCACCGAATGGTTCGCGAATGCAAAGGTCACGAAAGGCGGAATCGAGAGCCGCGTCAGCGAAATCCACATCACTACATCCGTAGGTGACCTCAGGGCGGCATTCGACTTTCAGGCGACGGAGGAAGCAGTCCAGCACCTCTCGGATTATGATCTGAACAAGCAAGCTTTCTGGGACAAAATCCGACTAGAGACTGCACCGCAACGAGCAATCTCTGCCCTCCGCAAATTTCATCTCAAGGAGAGGTTTGCTCTAGCTGCCGACTTAATCATGAAATTCATCCTCGGCAAGGTGTCCGGAACCGACGAGATTAATCTGGACATCCTCAAAATCCTCCATGCTATCTGGAACAACAACAAAATGGACTGGGCTCAGATCATCTTCGATTCCTTGCTTCAGCACGTGCAAAGCTCAGTGTCAAGTGCCAACCAATTGATCAGTAAAAAGGTTGGTTTTGGTTTTGTTGTTCAGCATCTTTTACATTTGAAGGGCTTAGAGTTGAGGGAGGGGCGAGAGATTCATCGAAATACCAATATGGGTAGGACGAAATCTCAAGCTCCGAAGGGTAAAAGTGTCAAGGATGCACCATCTCCCTCTAAGCCGAGAGCTAAGGGCAAAAGGAAAGCCCAGCCAGAGAGTGTTAACTCTGATGATGAACCCTTGAGTACTTTGATTAAAAGGGTTCAACTGCCAAAAAGGGCCAAGAGGGCCAAGAAGGTTTCTGTAAGTCAGGTTCGAGAGGTAGCACCAGTAACAATTCAAGTACCATTCGAAGACAGGGCTCAAGCCCAGGGGGAATCTCAGGCTACACTGGCCACTGAGATTGAGAGAGTGCCCCCTACCAGGTCTCTATCTGGAGCTTTATTTGTTGATTTGAATGTTGCTGTTGATGGTGCTGTGGGGGCTGCTGAATCTGAAACTGGACCTCGAGAGGAGGTTCGAGATATTGAAGGCACTGGGATCAGTGATCCAGTGCGGGCAGAAACAGAGGAACCACGAGAGATGGTTCGAGAGATGGATATTCCAGCAGCAGGTTCAAATGTTTCAGTTCAAGAGGCTGCTGATGATCAGGGCACTGTGGTCAGGGACCCAGTGCAACATGCTGAAAATGTAAGCCTAACACCAGTGGAATCTGCCCGGATTGAAAGGACTATTGCTCAAACTTTGGCAGATGTTGGGCTGGTTAGTGAACTCTCGGATGGTCATCGAGAGATAAGTGAACGAGTAGTAAGTCATGCATCACCAGCAGAGATGGTGTTAGAAAGAACAGATGCAGAAGCTTGCTCTCAGTTGAATCAAGTTGCTGATAATGTGCCTATCTTGGACGACTTCTCTAGAGTACTTCGATGGATTGAATGGAGAACAGGTCCGATTGATCAACTGCTAATGAGAGCAGCAAGCATGGTGGCTGAGGAAGACTTTGCTCTAAACTGGATGAATCTGACAGCAATACCAGCCACTGAATTGCTAAACATTGCCCATGAGATGAATGTGACTAGGAGAAATCTTTGTCGATCTGACAAAGGGAAGGGCATAGCTGATGATGTGCAAGACGATGAAGCCGAGTCTGAATTGGATCCAGAAGCTGAGGCTTAATATCAAGAGGAAATCAGACTCGCCACTGCTTTATCCTTGGGACAGCAAGTAGAGATGACGAGAGGTCCAGGAGAAACCTCTGGTGTTGCGAAAGATAGTACTGAAAATCCCATCGTCATAGCCACAATACCCGTGTCCCAAGTTGCTGATTCTGCTCTGGTACCTCATGCACATGCTTCGAGAGATGATGGTGAGACCTCTGAAGCACAAGGAGTGGCAACAAATTCAGATCCACTACTGCCACCGCATGAATCCACACCCTCGACAGAAGAAGATGAAGCACAACCTCCTCGAGAGGGTGAAATATTGTTGCTCCAACTCCCTGGTTTTCCCATTGACATGGAAGTGCCATCACCATTCCTGCTGCCCGACGACGATGCAACAACCTTTGCAGCCAGGATGGTTGATAGAGAAAGGTGGAGTGCACCAGTTGCTCCTGATCCGATTGAGATATCTGACTCATCCGAGCAAGCTGATGTGCAAAACGAGCAACAGGAGCAGAATGATACAAGTCCTGCTGGTTCGAGAAGTGATGCGGAGGTTGAAGTGTCTATCGAAGGTGGAAACCAGGAAGCACTTATCGATCCTTCATCTCCAAATCCACCAGTAGGTGACCAAGCTCCCAGCACTGGTTCGAGAGGTGAAGCTGAGAGGGAAGTTCCTTTGGATGGAAACTGGGAAGCATCCAACACAGAAGTACCCTCTCTCGCTGATCCGATCCCATCAGTTGCTGAAGCTGAGGCTCCAGGTTCGAGAGGTGAAGAGCGAGAAGTGATCCATCCCTCAGGTGGAAACCGGGAAGCGTCTGACATGGAGCTACCTTCAAGCTCTGATCCTAGTGCTCCTGCTGAACCTCAGAGACTAGTTCGAGAGGAGGACTCGCAGATGCAAGTTATGGGTGGAAATCTGGAAGCACCCAAGTCCTCTCAAACGAAAGGTATTCCTGATTCTCCTTCTTCTTCTAACTTTGGTACACAGGCCGAGAAAGTTTTCATTGGCGAGGTGCGTCAATTCATGGCTGACCAAGCTCAGAAGATGGCTCAAATCGAGCGCATACTGGCTGTAGTTCGAAACCATGCAATGCCTGTGGCTGGCACAAGTACCTCTCAAGCTCGCCACGAAGAACTCCTCGAACAGACAGTATGGGCTGAGGATGCAGCGCGAAAGGCTGCTGATGATGCTACTGTAGCTCGCTCAGAAGCTGAACGTACGAGAAATGAACTAGCTGAGCTACGAGCAGAATTCAATGCCTATCAGAATTCCAGTGCGCTTCGACAGGACGAGATGAAGGCCATGCTTGATGATCTGTCGAACCAAGTGCCTGCCCAGCTTGAGTCACTTTTCGAAGGGCTGTCTACCCTCCTTTCCCGTGGTGATGCCGCCAACAAGGGGGAAAATAGCAGTCAAAGGTGGAGAGGAAGAGGTAAGAAAAGGGCAGCGAGCAGTGAACCAGCTGGAGGACCTTCTTTGAAAATAACAAGCCAACAAATGGAGGAAGCCAAAAAGGCAGAAGCTGCAAGGCTCCAGCGCACACTGGAAATGGAAAGAAGGAGAAAAGAAGATGAAGAAAGAAAGAAGAAAAGACAAGAACAACTGACAGCCAAGGAGAAGGAAGATGAGAAACGTATAAGAAGTCACAGAATAGGAGCAAAAGAAGAAAGCACAAAGTTCCTAAGCGACATCATAGTAAGCTTTATTGCCAACACTGACTTCTCGTTTCACAGTGGTTTAAATCCTTCAGAATGCATCGAATGGTGGAGAGACGGGGTAATTGAAGGAAACCTCATAGAAGAAGCCTTCATCAACTACATTCACCTTGACGTTTCAGAAGAGTATCGAGGGAAGGTGAACTCTAAAGATCCCGTCAAGACACGAGCAGCCATAAACGAAAAGAGAAAGGAAAACAAGTAGTAAGCTCTCGATGTCTAAATGCATTCTTTCCTTGAGGTGTTCTTTATCTTTATGTAATCTTTTCTTCTTATGCATTGTAAAACATTCCCTTATATGCTTAATATATATCGTTTGCTGGGGGTGTTGCGTGAATTCGATGTTTACACATTAGTAGACTAAACTCACTTGTCAAACTTACCGTATGCGCTGAAAATAAAATCAAAGTTCTTTTCTTGTAAAGTCAGCCATATAAGTAAGTATAAGTGTTGGCATCATCAAAAAGGGGGAAATTGTTAGGAACATAATGTAATAAGTTTTGATGATACCAAATGTAATTCAGAATCCCCTAAGTCTCGGAAGATAGGAATCTATGTAAGTTCGACAAGTAAACTAAGAGCGAAAATATAACCGGGTAACTTTGAGCTCAACTCGGAAAATATTTTAGCTTAAGGTAAACTTGATTGAACACCTTAGATGTTTTCGTGTTGTAAGTCTTTAGTCAGATCAAAAGAAGGCACGAGACAACACTGGAGGAATAAGGGTCTACGAGACATCAACTAAGTCTCGAGACATAAGCAGAGTTCGAGAGATAGAGTCTCTCGAGACATCAATCCAGTTCGAGACATGGATTCGAGACATCAGTCAGGCGAGACACCAAACTAGGTCTCGATACACTGAACGACAGTAAAGGAAGCTTGGATTAAACTTATCTAAGTTTGGAGAAGAAGAATATCATGGAGATAAAGGAAGGTGCCTACAGAACGTTATGGGATCTATCGGAAGTGGATGCCACGTCAGAATTGCACAATAAACGGATAGAAAGTGCACCAATCCAAAGTCGGTCTTATTCCCTAAATCAAGGATCATGGGAATATAAAAAGAGTAACTTTTGCCAAAAAGAGTAAGTGGAGCATGGACTCTAGAAAGTGGATTAAAGAATATTCACTACAAGACAAAAGGCACAAGTTGCAAGACCACCACTCCATGGAACATGCTGAATATACTCAAGTCCCATGATCAGCATGGGAGACAAGTTTCAAACGGAATAGTTTTCCCTCCAACGGAATTATTCCTAAACTCTCATATATAAGGACGTGAAGACACAAACTGAAGGGGTTACCGAGTTGAGTTACAAAGCTAAGCAAACTAAGTGCAAGAAGTGTCTAAACTAAACGTTCAAGTGCAAGTGCTAAATCTGGAATATCACCCTTGATATTCAACACAGCGAGAAAAACACATCTTAGTGTTTTGAGAGAGTTACAAAGCTTAAACTTATACATATCCAGAAGGTGACCAAAGCTGCTCTACATCGACATCCTTTCAACGATAGCTTGTGGTCAGATTGGAGTTTGTTACATTAAACTGTGACAACCAAAGGTCCTTGCTTTGGATTAAGCAAGAAGAGGTGGAGTAACCTGGCAGCTGTCTAGTGAAGATCCTGAGGCTTGAGGCGGGCTTGGTGATCAAAGCTCAAGT
>CP025659.1:27235940-27253480 GCA_003576665.1 Ipomoea trifida
CTTCTAGGGAGTTTCTAGAAGAAGAGTGGACGTAGGCGGGTTGGCCGAACCACTTAAAAATCTCTCTCGCATTTACTTTCTGCTTTTATCTCTCGCTATCTAACTCTCGATCTGCACTGCATATAATCACACTTCTCGAACTCACTCAAACTCGTGCTAATTAAAAGGGGATAACATTTTCCGCTGCGCATAAAACTTTGTCTTCATCCCGTGAGGTATAGGACCTAAACATCCTAAGTCCAATACACACGAGAGGTCGAAAAGATTTGCAAAATCTTATACAAGTCTATTCACCCCCCCTCTATACTTGTACCCCATCCCCTTGGGACCAACAGAAGTTAGCAATGCTGAGTGCTTTAACCAATCAAGATGTTCCGACTTCAAAGATTGGATCTTCCGGGAAGGGCTTATTGATCTCGGTTTCACAGGTTCGAGATTTACTTGGTTGAGAGGAACTAACACTGCTTCGTTCAGGGGCGCCAGACTGGACCGAGCGCTATGTACTGTCGAATGGAGGATCAGGAATCCAAACGCAATAGTAGAGCATCTCCCTATTATTAACTCGGATCATGCACCATTGCTAATTACTTGCAATCCAAGACCGAGCACGGTAACAAGGAAGCCTTTCAGATTTAATCTGGCCTGGACCTTACACTCAGATTTTATGAACTGTGTCAGAAGCTCATGGGACTCTGGAGAAGGGTTAGTTGCAAACATGACCAAAACGGCGGAAGCTCTACAAAACTGGAATAAAAACACTTTTGGTGACATTTTTCAAAGGAAGAAACGCCCCCTCTCAAGGATCAAAGGTGTCCAGCGCAGTCTATCTTCTCACATTAGGAATGATCTAATCAGACTGGAGAGGAAATTAAGGGAGGAACTTCAGGTGACGCTCCAGCAGGAAGAACTTCTATGGTATCAGCGTTCGAGAGAAGAATGGATCACATCAGGAGACTGCAACTCAAAGTTCTATCACACCGCCACCTCGGTAAAGAAGAACAGAACTAAGATCATTTCTCTACGTTCGGAAGAAGGAGCCTGGATCTCGGATAAAAATCTACTACTGGACCATGTCCGCAGTTACTTTGAACACCTATTTTCAGAAGCAACCAGGGACTGTAACCACCACCTACCTCACGGGCGTTTTCCAGTACTATCTGAGCAAGAGTGGGAAGAGGTGAATCGCCCATTCTCGCAAGAGGAACTGAAGCAAGCTTTATTTGACATGAATCCATGCAAGGCACCTGGGCCTGATGGCTACACTGTTGGGTTCTTCCAGAAAACTTGGGAGGTCACTGGCAGCAACATTTTGGAGGTTGGCCTTAACTTCTTCTCAAAAGGGGAACTACCGCTAGGCTGCAATGACACTATAATCACTCTAATCCCGAAGGTCTCGACCCCGGAAAATGTAAAGCAGCTTCGACCCATTGGTCTTTGCAACGTCTCCTATAAGCTGCTTACAAAAACAATGGTTTCACGCCTAAAGGAAATTTCTATGAAACTTGTGGGCCCCCACCAGTCGAGCTTCATACCAGGCAGACAAATTTCAGATAATATCATCATTTTTCAGGAGGTGCTTAATTCAATGAGGACGAGGAAAGCAGCAACTGGATGGTTTGTAATGAAAATAGACCTCGAGAAAGCATACGACAAAATAGCATGGAACTTTATTAATGATACATTGCTGGACATAGGCTTCAATGAGAGTTGGAGGCGCAACATCATGAACTGTATCACCACCTCTAGACTGGCAGTGAACTGGGAAGGTCACATCTCTAACTGGTTCCACCCGAAAAGAGGAATTCGTCAGGGAGACCCTATCTCACACCTTCTTTTTGTGCTTTGTATAGAGAGGCTGAGTCACATTATAAAGGACTCTATTTCTAACGGCAATTGGAAAGGGATTAGAATGAGGAGACAAGGTCCTAATCTATCTCACCTTTTCTTTGCAGATGATATGGTGCTTTTTGGCATAGCAACAAAGGAACAAGCTGAAGAAATGATGCGATGCCTCAAACTATTTTGTGATCACTCTGGTCAGACGATCAACACTGAGAAATCGTCGCTGTTCTTCTCCAAAAATACTCAGCCGGATGTCGTAGATAGCATCGTCAATCTAACAGGAATAGCAAAGGTGGAGGACTTGGGCAGATACCTTGGTGTACCTGCCATCCATGAAAGGCTCAAGAAGGACACTTATGCAGGCCTTATTGACAGAGTGCAAAACAGACTAACAGGGTGGAAAGCAAAAACCCTCTCATTAGCCGGAAGGATAGTTCTTGCACAATCTGTTCTTGGTTCCATCCCATACTATACGATGCAATCTACCCTCCTGCCCAAAGGGGTGACCAGAAGGATTGAGCAGATTATACACAGCTTCATATGGGGCAGCTCACCTAATTCAAGGAAATGCCATCTTGTCAATTGGGACACCATTACCAGCAGCAAAGAGAACAGAGGCCTGGGGCTTCGCAGACTTGACGCAATGAACGGAGCATTTTTGATGAAATTAGGTTGGCGAATACTGCAAGATGATCACAGCCTTTGGGTCCAAATGCTCAAGTCCAAATATGCATTCTCTGTTTCGAATTTCTCGTCATGGCTCCCTAAGTCCAACATGTCGATTGTTTGGAAAGGCATACTCCAAACGATCCCAAGCCTAATGCAAGGAACAACAAAGTTGGTAAGAAATGGTATTAATACTAAATTTTGGATTGAAACCTGGCTAGAACCCCGCCCCTTGAGCTCGTATGTGGTGGCAGACATTCCCCCAGCAGAGCTTCAGAACACAGTGGCGTACTACTGGGACGACAGCTTTGGTTGGGACTGGAACAAACTAATCAATCTCCTCCCAACAGCCCAACTTGACAAACTAGCAGCTGCTATTCTAGATAAGGAACTTGAGGCGGATGACATAGTTGGCTGGAAGGACACGGAATCAGGCAAATTCTCGGTGAGCTCGGCCTACAACATCATTATTAACAGCCCCGACTCCAGCAGCCCAACGGACCCAGTCGAAGCTGCAAAATGGAATGCGATATGGAAATTAAAAGTCCCAAGCAGGATGAGAACTTTCCTATGGCTTGTCCGACACGAGAGGATCATGACAAATATCATGAGAATGAGGAGATGCCTTACAAATTGTGACAGGTGCCTACAATGTGGAGACAGAACAGAAGACGTGGAACACGTGCTGCGTACTTGTCCGTCGGCTGAAGCAATCTGGAGGAAGGTTCTACCGGCTTTCTATATGGAAACCCTATCATTGCCATTTAGAGCTTGGCTGGACCAAGGGATCTCAAGGAAAGGGAGTGGCAACAGACCAAGATACGACAATACCCTATTCACAGTATCTCTTTGGTGGATTTGGAAATGGAGGAACAAGTTCGTCTTCAGAAACTCAATCCTTTCCCCTTATTTGAAAATCCAGTGGATCAACAATCAATTGAAAGAGGTAAATGCAGCTTTTGACAAAGCTATGACTCAGCATGGCTCTTCCAAGTCTGGCAGCTGGGGTTTGATCAGCTGGGAGAAACCTGATGAAGGTATCGTTAAACTAAACTTCGACGGGGCCACAGATCATGCTACATGCACAGCAGGCTGTGGAGGTGTCATAAGAGACTCAAAGGGTTCATGGCTAGGAGGCTTCACCAGCAAGATAGGGTCATGCTCTTCCTCTCAAGCGGAAGCCTGGGCCCTGCTAAGAAGTATCCTACAAGAAAATCATACTGGAAGGCGATTCCTCTGAAGTTATCAATGGTATGACGAATGATCATGAGGCCAATCAAGTCATACGGAACATCCTTAGAGCATGCAAGCAGGAGCTGAAATCACTGGACTTTTGGAGAATGAGCCTTATTCCCAGGGAAGCCAACAAGGTGGCAGACTATATGGCTAAAACCTTTACGGCTTTTCCGAAAGGCATGCACGTGAAGGTCAACCCCCCAGATGGACTACTACCCCTGTTAGAGAATGATGTCGAAGGCTACCCTTCTTGGCGTTTTATGTACAATGTTAATTAGCTGTAATACTTCGGGTTTCCCCCTTCCAAATATAATAAAAATTAAAGAGTAAATTCCAATTTTGGTCCCACGACTATTAGTAAAATGACAATTTTGGTCTACATATTTCATTTCTACCAATTTTGGTCCCACGACTATTGTTTTAGTACCAATTTTCATCCACGACTATTGTTTTAGTGCCAAAATTTATCGCGCCGGTCACCCATCCGTTTAAAACGTGCAAAAATCTAAAACTGTTAAGCGTATTTTCATCATTTTTAACTTAATATCTTAATTTGAGTATGAATAAATGGATTTAAGTCCTAAAATCGATTAAAATTCGGAGTTTTCTCCTCATTTTAGCTTAATTTGAGGAGGATAATTGTGAATTGTGATCGATCTTAGAGGCTTAAATCTCTTTATTAATGCTCAAATTGGGACATTCAGTTGAAAAGGACGAAAATACCTTCAAGAATTTTAGATTTTGACACCGTTTTAAACGGATGGGTGACCGGTGCGATGAATTTTGGCACTAAAACAGTAGTCGTGGGACCAAAATTGGTACTAAACAATAGTCGTGGGACCAAAATTGGTAGAAATGAAACAGGTGGACCAAAATTGTCATTTTGCTAATAGTCGTGGGACTAAAATTGGTATTTTGCTCTAAATTAAATGACTCTAACTTGACCTTTGGTTCACAGGGATACTTGACCATTCCTTCATCCAAGAAATAATATAATTGGAATAATGATTATACATCAATAAAATATTCATAACAAATATTATATTTTTTTAATTCAATTTTTTTTTAAAAAAAATTACAAATACACACATTTTGCCTAACTCATGTAATAAAGCGATAAACAGTTAATTTTACAATGATATAAAAATTCAGCGCAAACTCTAAGATAGGCATTCTTACCCACTTTTGGTTTGTTTCTTTGAATTGATGAGGTCCGTCTCTTCATTCCTCTGTATCTTTCTTGCTCTACCCACTGTTCCTTCATCCTTCTCATAAATGCCTTCTTGCTCTATACTGCAATAATCATGATTTCTTTATAATTATCTGACAAAATTCTTGGTGGAATTGAGTTTCTTGTTTGGGAAGTCTGCTGCGTGCCCTTCTAATTAGTTTTGGTAGTATTTATTATTGAGTGTTTTACCATACGTGAAATATATAAGAAGGGGTGAAGATGGATAGCAATGGCAGTATAAAGATCAAGATTAGCACAAGGGATTCCCAGCACACATTGCAAATAAATAAATGTGTACGTAAAACCCTTTTGCTCTTCTCTTCATATATGCTTGCTTTCTGCATTTCCTGATCATCATCTGCATTACATATTTTGGTACGAAAATGCAGATTCCAGTTCCTAGTTTGAAGGAACAAATTGCTGTGTTTACTGACGTTTCCTCATATCAACAACAACTTGTCTTCCGCGGAAGAGATTTGAGAGATGATAAACTTCTTTCAGATTACCGTATCCCCGGACTAGGTTCGAGAGCATACAGATCGAGCAGTCAAAACCCAAACGCCAAAAGATTTAATTCGGTTTATAGATGAATTTATTATGCTCTAGTGTTCATAGTCCTGTTAGTTCCTGCACATGCTAATAGCTGTTGTGCTTCATGTTGCAGAATCACTGAGACTCACTTTGCAGCATTTGATTTCATTGAGCCCAGCCCTTTGTGGATGATTTTGGTTGTTAGTTGAATTGTTGTGGTTTTTGTGATGAATGGATAAGAGAGATGTTGGAATTGAAGGATGTAGACAATGATTTTTAATTTGAAGGAGCAAAATTATAAGTGGAAGTCTAAATAGCTCTATCATATCTTTCTTACAACTTTTAAAGTTAATACAAAATTAAGACATTTATTACTAATTATGTTATAGCGGATTCTTGAAAGCAATATGAAATCATGAATAGTGTTTTTAACAGCTAATTAAGACATTTATTACAAATTAAGACATTTATTACTAATTATGTTATAGTGTTTTTTGTCAGGAGTCTTATATAGTTGAGATATAATAGGACTCTATTATCTATTATCTACTTTGTTATATTGTATACGTACATTCAGTTTAATGATGAATCACAGATAATCTATTCTCATCTGGTATCAGTAGTTTCAGGTGCATTCTCATGGCCACTAATGATTCACGCGACGGCTCTGTCGAGGCCTCCTCGGAACGGACCGTTTCTGATGTGGCCATGCCTCCGTTGTCGGCGCCCGCGTCCCTGTCCTCTGCGCACCACTATGTGTCGCTGAAGCTCTCTTCCCGCAATTATCTGTTCTGGAGGGCTCAGATGGTGTCGTTTCTACGAGGTCAAGGGTTGCTTGGATTTGTTGATGGGTCCATCCCTTGTCCCATTGCTGCTGCTGCACCAGTCACCGCCGGGGCAGTGCTATTCGCTGTCAGTTATGTGACGCCGTCGGTCACTCGGCGCTCACCTGCTTCAGATTCCGACCGGCAGCTCCAGGGCCTCAGGCGCATGTGGCTCTTGCTTCTGATGGTGTTGATTCTCTTGCGTCTCATCATTGGCTTCCAGACACAGGGGCCTCTAATCATGCAACCCCGGACCCGTCTCTTATGACCACTACTGCGGATTACGGTGGTTCAGACACTCTGCGAGTTGGCAATGGTACAGGTATGCCCATAATTAGTATTGGTTCGGCCTCGGTAGCCACTCCTAGTCGTGTCTTTCGTTTATCTGATATATTGCATGTTCCCGGTCTGTCTGCCCCTTTGTTGTCTGTTCAGAAATTTGCTCGAGATAATGATGTTTATTTTGAGTTTTATTCTGATTCTTTTGTTGTCAAGGATCGTATAACCAAGGCGCCTCTATATAAGGGTCGTGCTTCGGGTGGTCTTTACTCGTGGCCTGTTTCTTTGCGTCGTGGTCCTGCAGCTTTGGTTGCTCGTGTGTCGTCTTCAGTCTGGCATCATAGGCTTGGGCATCCACATGTTCGTGTTCTGCGTCAGATCCTGGATAATTGTTCTCTTAGTTCTAGTACTGTTAGTAGTTTGTCTTCTTTGTGTTCTGCCTGTCAGTTGGGAAAATCGTCTCGATTTCCCTTGCCCCGTGTTTTTACTTCTACTACTCGTGTTCTAGAATTGATATACACTGATATTTGGGGCCCTGCGCCATGTCTTTCATCTGTTGGAAATAAATATTTTGTCTTATTCGTTGATGATTTTAGTCGTTACATTTGGTTTTACCCTATGTATGCCAAAACTGATCTATATGCAATTTTTGAACAATTTCGGTCTCGAGTTGAACGTTCATTTAACTGTAAGATTCTATCCATTCAATCTGATCTTGGGGGGGAATATAAAAAATTGCATACCCGTTTGTCTGCTCTCGGTATTGTTCATCGGCAGTCATGTGCCTATACTCACGAACAAAACGGGAGAGTCGAGCGTCATCATCGTCATGTCGTCGAGACTGGGCTCGCATTAATGGCTCAGGCTTCGGTTCCTACTCGGTTTTGGGATTATGCGTTTGAAACCGCCGTTTATTTAATTAATAAAATGCCCACTCGTGTGTTGCACGATGATACTCCTCATTTTCGTATTCATCGTTCTCCACCTTCTTATTCATTGTTACGTGTGTTTGGGTGTTTGTGTTTTCCGTTGTTGCGTCCTTACAATCGGAATAAGTTACAGTTTCGGTCAGCTCCCTGTGTATTTCTTGGTTATCCCCCTTCTTTTCGTGGCTATCGTTGTTTGGACTTACATACAAACCGGGTATTTATCTGTCGCCATGTGCGGTTTGATGAATCCGCTTATCCTTTTGCTTCAGCTGTGTCTGTGCAGGCTTCCACTGTTCCAGTTCCTGAGCCCTGGGGTGTTGGTCGTGTTTCTCTCAGTGTGCCTGCACCTTCTCCTGTGGTTTCAGCTCCTGATGATTCTGCCTCTCGCACCATATCTGACCCGGTCACGCGTGGTGTTGTTGCTTAGTCACGGCCGGCTCGGGGTCGGCGTGTTAAGCGGCCAACGGTTCGTACTCATGCTATGGCATTGCGAAGTGCCACGCCGTCTCGGGCTCCTCCGGTGGCTTTGGTTTCTCAGTCCGTTCCGCCGGAGCCTACCTACTATTCTCAGGCTGTTGTTCATCCGGAGTGGCGTGATGCTATGGACCTTGAGTTCAATGCACTTTTGCAGAATCAAACGTGGCTTTTGGTTCCTTTTCAGACTGGTATGAATGTTGTTAGCTGTAAATGGGTCTTTCAAGTGGCCGGTCAGGATTTCTTTGAGACGTTCAGCCCGGTTGTCAAGCCTACCACAGTTCGGTTGCTGTTATCTTTGGCTGTTTCACGTGGTTGGCATATTCGACAGCTGGTCGTCCACAATGCATTTCTTAATGGTGCGCTAGCCGAGACAGTTTATATGCGCCAGCCGCCGGGGTATGAAGACAAGGAGGCTCCGGGTCACGTGTGTCTTCTTAAGCGCTCTCTATATGGGCTTAAGCAAGCGCCTCGTGCCTGGTTTGATCGGTTACATTCATTCCTCCTTTCTGTTGGGTTTCGTCCATCCAAGACTGGCGTGTCCTTGTTTATCTATTCTGTTGACGGTGTTTGTTTGTTTCTGCTTGTGTATGTGGATGACATTCTGGTCATGGGTTCTGATCTATCTTCTGTGACTGGTTTGGTTGCCAAGATGGGCTCTGAGTTCAAGATTCGTGACATGGGTACCCCTTCGTTTTTTCTGGGTATTGAAACTGTTTCGGTTGATGGTGGTCTGCTTCTCTCCCAACAGCGTTACATGACGGATATCTTGAAGCGTGCTGGCATGACTGACTGCAAGGCGTTGGTTACTCCTGTTGCTTTATCTTCGTCTACAGTTGATGCGGTGTCTCCTTACCCGGATCCAACTCATTACCGCAGTCTTGCTGGGGCTCTTTAGTATCTTACGGTGACTAGGCCTGACTTGTCATTTGCGGTTAATAGGCTCTGTCAGCACATGCACGCTCCTACTACTGAGCATTGGGCGATGCTCAAGCGTGTTCTTCGGTATGTGAAAGGGACTATCCATTATGGTTTGCGCGTTTGTCAATCCACTTCGGACACCATTCATGCTTTTTCAGACTCGGACTGGGCTGGTGATCCGGAAGATCATAAGTCTACGAGTGGTTTTGCGGTTTTTCTAGGCCGTAATTTGGTTTCTTGGGTTTGTCGGAAGCCGCGCACTGTGGCGCGTTCGTCCACTGAAACTGAATACAAGGCCTTGGCTGATGTTGCTGTAGAGGTCACATGGCTCGTTTCTCTTCTGACTGAGCTTGGTATGCCGCCTGCTGTCCCGCCGCGATTATGGTGTGATAACTTAGGAGCCACCTATCTCTGTGCTAATCCGGTGTTTCATGCTCGGACTAAGCATGTCGAAATCGATTATCACTTTGTTCGTGATAAGGTTGCAAAGAAGGAGCTTCTGGTTCATTTTATTTCTACTAAAGATCAGCTGGCTGATATATTCACGAAGCCCCTCTCTGGTTCGCGGTTCGCTTTTCTTCGGGGCAAGCTTAATGTTGCTGCCAACCTTCCGCTTGAGGGGGAGTGTTAGGAGTCTTATATAGTTGAGATATAATAGGACTCTATTATCTATTATCTACTTTGTTATATTGTATACGTACATTCAGTTTAATGATGAATCACAGATAATCTATTCTCATCTTTTTAAATTTTAACAGCTAATTTTGCTTTCGGGGTGTCTCCCACTTTTAAGATTAAAAAAATAATTAAAAAAATTAAAAAAACCTTATCGATAAGTTTATAATTTACCTTTAAAAATTCATGAATTAAATTCAAGTGCAGATGAAATCATGAAAATAAAATAATAGAAGAGAAGAGTAAACTTCATTTGTCTTTAAATTTTATTTATTTATTTATTTATTTAATTACTGTAATCTCTCAGCAATAGTGCAATACTCAAATACATGTATAAATAATTTATTATAATTAAATAAATTTATTATGATGAATTGAGATATCGTTTCACAACTGAATTACGGAATGAATAGAATACCTATATGAGAGAGTGCACAATTCTCTCCTATCCTATAGGTAATAGACTATTGACTAAAGCTACACATTATTAATATAATTACATAACATAAGTACATAAAATGTAACATGGTTAACACGCCCCCTCAAGCACAAGGTTGGGAGGAGACAACATTGAGCTTGGAACGAAGAGTTGCGAAGCGGCCAGCTGGTAGTGGCTTGGTGAATATGTCCGCTATCTGGTCTTGAGTTGATACAAAACTGACTGTAAAGTCTCCTGAAGCGACTTTGTCGCGCACAAAATGATAGTCAACTTCCACATGTTTGGTTCTGGCATGGAATACAGGATTAGCAGCCATGTACGTGGCCCCTAAGTTATCACACCATAACGTAGCAGGCTGGCGGGAATGTAACTACAACTCCTGAAGTAAGGAAATGACCCAAGTAACCTCTGCAGCAAGATCAACTATGCCTTTGTACTCGGCTTCAGTGGAAGAACGAGCAACAGTTCGCTGTTTGCGAGAAACCCATGAAATAAGATTGCACCCGTAGAACACTGCGTAGCCACTAGTAGACTTTCTGTCAATCGGACAGCCTGCCCAGTCAGAGTCCGAATAACCGTGTATAGAGGCATGGGAAGATGGAGAGATACGAAGACCCATATGTAGAGTCCCTTTAACATAACGCAACACCCGCTTAAGCAATCCCCAGTGGTCTTCTGTTGGAGCATGCATAAATTGACAAAGCCTATTCACAGAAAAAGACAAGTCTGGCCTGGTAATATTCAAATATTGAAGAGCACCAACAATACGCCGATACTGTGTAGGATTTTCGTATGGCTGAAGTGACGGTGTGGTGGATTGAGTAATAGCAGCCGGAGTTGCTAGCGGCTTGCAGTCAGTCATGCCTGCACGAACTAGAATATCTTGCATATACCGTTTCTGAGACAAGAGAAACCCGCCATTAGATTCCAGAGTCTCGATTCCGAGAAAGAAACTAGGTGTGCCCAGATCCCGGATCTTGAAAGCTGTACTGAGACGGAGCAGTAGAGAGTCAATCAAGGGTGCATCGTTACCCATCATGATGATGTCATCCACATAGACTAGAAGAAAGACCCGAGAATCCCCTGACGTGAAGTGAAACAAGGAGACATCGGTCTTAGAGGACGCAAACCCTGCAGAAAGTAAATAGTCGTGGAGTCGTTTGAACCATGCTCTGGGTGCTTGCTTTAAACCATACAGAGACCGCTGTAACTGACAAACGTGACCAGGGTGTTGTGGGTCTTCGTACCCTGGAGGTTGTTTCATAAAGACAGTCTCTGATAGATGACCATTCAAGAAAGCATTGTGGACATCTAACTGACGTAGAACCCATGAATGTGAAACAGCGAGTGAGAATAGTAGCCGGACTGTTGTAGGCTTGACTACAGGACTGAAGGTGTCAAAGAAATCTTCGCCTGCAACTTGATTAAAGCCTTTAGCCACAAGCCGGGCTTTGTATCTTTCCACAGTGCCATCTGCTTTGCGTTTGGTACGAAAGACCCATTTACAACCAATAATATTCATACGTGGTGTTGCCGATACTAATTTCCATGTGTTGTTGTGTAGCAAAGCATTAAATTCTTGATCCATTGCATCCCTCCAGTGAGAGTGTTTAACCGCCTGTGTATAACAGGTCGGGTCAGTGGTTATTTGCAACGCATAAAACTGCTCTCCTGTTCCTTTTGTCTTTGTACGTGTGCGCATAGCATGAACCCTTGGTGCCGCTTGCTTGGCTGTACCTTGATTTCTGGGCACTTGAGTCTCGGAATTGGATAACGAGAGTGAGTCAGTCTGTGTTCGAGAGGAATCATGTTGTAGGGCAGAAGTATCCGAGAGAGAGGGTACAGGGCACGGTGTTGGGGCGGCAGTAGGGCATATAGGAGCAGTGGCCCATGGTGAGTCTACAGATGTTGTGGTCTCCTTTTCCTGAAAAGACACCTGAAATGGGAAAATACTTTCATCAAATCTGACATGGCGACAGGTATAGACTTTACCAGTGTTGAGATCCATGCAACGGTATCCCCTATACGTGACTGGATAACCTAGGAAGACACAGGGAGCAGACCGGTATTCTATTTTGTGACGGTTATAGGGTCTAAGATATGGGTAACAACGACAGCCAAACACACGGAAAAATGTGTAAGGCGGATGAGTGTTGTAGACTTGATAGTGAGGTGTTTGAAAATTTATAGCTGACGATGGTAGGCAATTGATAAGAAACGTGGCTGACTCAAAGGCATAGTCCCAATACTTGAGTGGGGTTGAGCTTTGGGCTAGTAAGGCGAGACCAGTTTCTACAATATGACGATTACGTCGTTCTACCCTTCCATTTTGTTCATGCGTGTAAGCGCAAGATTGCCGGTGTGAAATTCCCAGGGATTCGAAAATTGTATGTAAACGACGGTATTCCCCTCCCAAATCAGACTGTATGGCTTTGATAGAACGCGAAAACCGACGTTCTACCATTGCCCGGAATAAAGTAAATATTTTATAAATATCGGACTTTACACGAAGGGGATAAAACCAGGTATACACACTACTACAGAAAAATAATACTACGTCGCCCAATTAACGTCGGTTTTTGAGAAACCGACGTTATATGTCAATAAAATAAAAATGACGTCGGTTCTGGGCAAAAACCGACGTCATAAATATTTTTTAAAAAATATTAATACATACGACGTCGGTTATCCATAAAACCGACGTCGTATGTTCTAAATTAATTTTTATAAAAAAAAACGTAAATACTTACGACGTTGGTTATCCATAAAACCGACGTCGTATCTTTTAAATTAAAAAAACGTAAAGACTTACGACGTCGGTTATCCATAAAACCGACGTCGTATCTTTTAAATAAATTTTTATAAAAAAAATTAAAAACATATGTTCTGAATATTAAAAAAAAAAAAAAAATGTAGAGATATATCCTACGCTACTGGCCAGCAGCTACGCATGTATGTTCTAATTTTTTTTTTACTTAATGCAAAAATCTTTCTCCTCACGCTGTACGCATTTTCCCTCTATCTCTCACGCATTACTACCAGCAGCTATGGCCTTCTGCGAACCTTCTCCAGCACATTCTCCTCCCCCGCTAGTGGAGCAGATGCGGGATTTAGCCACACCGCCACCGCCGAGATCTGAAGCAGACGAGGACGGCCGCGAAACAACAGCACCTCACTCTCTCTTGCCGGTGAAACAGCAGGTACGACCAGTGATCTCATTCCTTCCTCTTCTTCTTGTAACATACGGCGAAACATATGATATCTCCTTGGCTACCAGATTTGGAGTTTCTTTTACTTCCTTCCTCTCCCTCAATTTTCAGAGAGCTAGGTGGATTTACAATGGGAGGGAGATGGGAAAGAACTGGGAACTAGGAGCAGTAGGCCGGCTATGGTGTTCTTCGGCTATAACATCGATCTTCAATTCTTCTTTTTCTTGTAAGTTTCGGCGATAGCATTCTTCTATTTCTCTTAAATTTCTTCCGCTGATTTGTCTCGCGCAGTAGGAGGCTATGGTGGATTTATCATCCACATGGTTTGTTTGATTTGTCTTTTGAAATCTTTGTTGAAGTTGGAGTGGTTAGTAATTATTTCTTGTTGGATATGGTGGCCGATATATGAGCATGCAGCAGGAGACGAGAACACTCTTCTTTTTTTTTGCAATTTTCTACCACAAATTTCTCTTGCCGCTGCCGCTCATTGATCTTCTTTTTAGTTTTTCTTTTTAATTAAAAAGAGATAAGGCGTCGGTTGTTTAAAACAACCGACGCCGAATCTCTATTTATTTTTTTAAAAACAAGATACGGCGTCGGTTTTTAAAAAAAACCGACGTCGTAACTTTATTTTTTTTAATAAAAAGAGATATGACGTCGGTTTTTTGAAAAAACCGACGCCGTATGTACTTATTTAAAAATTTAAAAATAATAAACGACGTCGGTTTTTAAAAACCGACGTCGTATAATTTATTTACAACGTCGGCTAGAACTACGTCGGGAAATAACCGACGTCGTATGTCCTAAATAACCGACGTTAAAAGGTATTTTTGTAGTAGTGACATGGTATAGTCATCTACGAAAAGCACAAAATAACGAAAACCGGAATGTGAAATAACAGGCGACGGACCCCAGATGTCCGTAAATATTAAGTTTAATACATTTGTGCTATTATTTGAAACTCTATCTAATGGAAATCTTGACGACTTCCCGAGTTGACAAGCTGAGCAGACATCTAAGGCACCGACTTTATGGGACGTGACTGGACAGTGTTTGAGAATACGCTGCAGAACCTGACTGTGAGGATGAACCAAACGCTGATGCCAGACTTGAGACGAGGCACGAGCGGTCAGAAAAGCTTTATGACTGTGAGGAAGGAGCAATTGGTATAGACCGCCCGAGGTGAAACCTTTAAGAAGCACCGCTTGAGTGGTGCAATCCTTCACAAGAAAGAAACGTTTATGAAACTCAAAATAAACATCATTGTCATTGGTAAATTTATAAACCGAAAGCAATGAAAGAGACAAATTTGGAACATGAAGAATATTGTTCATTTTTAATGGGTGCATTTTAGAAGGGATAACCGTGCGACCAACACTAGCTATGTCCAAACCTGAACCATTGCCCACTTTCAGGACATCACTTCCAGTGTACAGCTCGGAGTGATCTAACAGTCCAGAATCAGGCGTGGCATGGGATGTAGCCCCCGTATCCGGGAACCACGAGTCAGCCGCCGTCGGAGTCACCGCCTCACCGGAGTAAGCGGCGTGAGCTTGCTGCGCCGGCCTGTCGTCGTAACGCCGGAAGCATTTATCGGCCGTGTGACCGTAGTTGCGACAGATCTGGCAACGAGGGGAATTGCGACCGCCACCACGACCGCCATTCCCATTGCCTCGGCCTCGCCATTGCCGACCGCCGCGACCACCGGAATTCCGGCCTCCGGTGTGAGAATTCTGTCTACCACGTCCAGCGTAGAAGGCTGCGGGCGTATTCTGCGGCAGCGATTGATCCGCGCCACCATACTCGTCGGCATGAAGAAACTCCTGGGCTTGGACTTGATCGGCCAACTGAGGGAGAGTTATTGGCGTCGCCGCCGCCGTGAGCGTGCTCGCCATCGATCGGAATTCCGGGCGTAAACCCCGGAGGACATAAAGAAGCTGTTCATCCGCTGTTAGAGGTCGGCCGGCCAGCGAGAGAGCCTCGACGAGAAGCTGGGCTTGTCCAAGGTACTCGGTCGGTGTAGCGTTCCCTTGCCGGAGAGTTTGGAACTGACCGAGCAAACTGAGACACCGCGTTCTGGACTGGGAAGCGAAAGCAGCGGTTATGGAGTCCCAGACGTCACGCGACGTCTCCTTCCCGACGGCCAAGTACATTACTTCGCTCGTCAAGGATGAAACAATGAGTGAGAGGATCGCTTGATCCTGTTGCACCCACGGGGCATATGCCGGATTAGGCACCAGGGGTGGCGGAGTGTTTGCGGATGACGGCACGGCGGATGCAATGGTGGCCGGCGGACAGGGTATGGTTCCATCGAGATATCCGAGCAGAGCTTGGCTGCGAAGGAAAGGGAGTATTTGAGTGCGCCAATGAATATAGTTTCTGGCGTTTAGTTTGATGGAAACCTGATGATTGGCCGTGTTGACAGTGGAAGAAGGGAGGGGCGACGGAGCAGCCAACACCGGAGTGATGGCGCCGTCGGTGGCTGTCGGTGTCGTCATCGGAAAACGAAGATGCGAAGGGAAGGCGACAAACAAGGAGGACCTAACCTATTTCTGATACCAGATGAATTGAGATATCGTTTCACAACTGAATTACAGAATGAATTGAATACCTATATGAGAGAGTGCACAATTCTCTCCTATCCTATAGGTAATAGACTATTGACTAAAGCTACACATTATTAATATAATTACATAACATAAGTACATAAAATGTAACATGGTTAACAATTATGAATTATATATATATATATATATATATATATATATATATATATATATATATATATATATATATATATATTGCTCCATTTTCCCGCCCAATTAGAGCATCTACATTAATGTATCATAGATGGTTTTTGGAATAGTGCAAAAGAAAAGAGGTGATCTTGGACTGATGTGGTGTTGAGTTATTTGGCAAAATATATCCTTGCAAAGCATTGGATTATATGTCAGGAAAAAAAAAAACAAAAAAAACATAGATTGCGTCTCACCGCCCACCCAGTATGTCACAAGCACCCGACTGGGTGATTGAGAGTGGCCGCCAGCCAGCAACTCTCAATTTAATTAATTGGCCGTTGCTAGCAACGGCGGCTGCTAATGGCTAAAATTTTCGTGTTCCGGTCGTTGCCGGGCAACGGCTATTTTAAAAAAAATAAAAATAAAAAATTTGTCTATAAATATCATTTTGTCTCTACATTTTTTCACATTTTATCTTACTATCAATTAATTCTTATGATTCTCTCAATTTCTACATCTCAAATCAATATCTTTTGCATATTATAATGAAACAAGGCAATTCTTTTTTTTTTTTTGAATACTACTAACTCTATTACAATGCAGTATCTGTTCATAACTACTTTCTCAACCTATTGAAGCACAAGAGTCAGCATTGCCCCCACTGAGGCTCGAACCCACCACCTCCCGTATAAAGGGAAGGGTTTGATGCCACTGGACTACAAAGTCCTTGGCATTGCCCAAAATTCTAGTCATCAAAATTCTCAATTCCCCCAAAATCCTCAATTGTTCCAAAATTCTCAATTTCTCCCAAATTTTCAATGTTCACAAATGCCCTAACAGAGCAATTGGGCAAGCAACACTCGACCCAAACCACAAGCACTGACCCAAAGGCAGACAAACAGGCGCAGGGAAGTCAAACGGCCACACGTCACACAAGGACGACACATTGAACAGAAGTTACTCCTTGTCGTTATTATCCGCACTTAGTATAAAAGAGAAGTTACTCCTTGTCGTTATGATTAAATGTACCCGTTACACAAGGACGACACATTGAAGAGAAGTTACTCCTTGTCGTTATTATCTGCACTTAGTATAAAAGAGAAGTTACTCCTTGTCGTTATGATTAAATGTACGTTACATATTCACTGAGAGTCGTTGCACTTGTAGATATAAAAGAGGAATCCTGTTGTAGAGAATGCAACAGACAAAAACTATTGTACTAAACCTTTGTACTGACTAATACACGTACAAATATATTTCGGTAACCATTCTTACCGTCATGCCCAACTTTCTGGTTATGTTCAATTTATATCCTTTCCCCCTATATATCAAACTTCTCAATTTCCCACCAACATACAAAGTACCCAATTCCTGGTTAATATGCAATTTACTAAATTTTTGTCTTTTTCTACACAAAGCGAAAATGAAGTAACAATAATTACTCTACTGGTAGGAATATATTGTAATTGTTTTGATGAACCAAAAATGTAACTTTAGACCCCCAATTTTATTTTGAGTCTAGTATAGGATTACGCCGAGTACAAGC
>CP025659.1:27269818-27290054 GCA_003576665.1 Ipomoea trifida
ACTACTTTGGTGATATTTTAAATCTGAGTAACATTTGTGTGAGACTGTCTCAACGGGTCTCAATCCATAAGACGAGTCAGATCTTTGATTAATGGGTTGAATCTTTGACCTCATTAATTAAAAATTTGACCCGTCTCGTGATTAAGACCCATGAGACTGTCTCACATAAGTTTTTGCCTTAAACTTTTGTTTGTTAACATAAAATAGTAAATAGATGTCTGTAAACCATTTAGTTTTGCTTCTAAATATTTTCCAACCCATAAATGTAGCACAGTCAAAACCTCTATAGACCATCATTTAGGGTGTGTTTGGTAACCGGAAAATGATTTTCGGAAATCATTTTCCAGGCTTTCGGTGTTTGGCAACGTCCGGAAAATGTGGTCAACGGAAAATGATTTCCGTTAACCACGAAAAATTACCCTTTTCTCCGGGAAACAACTTCCGGACAAAAAATCCGGAAGTCATTTTCTGGAAATGGAAAATCACTCCCACGGTGGCGCGGTGCGAGGGACGGCCGCCAGTGACATTCAATTCTCAAATGCAATGCTCTTTTCAGTTGGTGTATTTATATGGTTTTTGTATATATGAAATAGATGCAATGTATCTATATGCTCTTAAAGGATAAATGTCAAATAAGCTATTAAACTTTTACCAAAATAGCAATTAAACATTGAACTTGAAAAATTTCAAATTAATACATGAACTTGAAAAAAAGATGCAATTAAATGACTTTTACTTGCTATAGCAGGTTGACATCAGGTTAAAACTTATTAAGATGGCATGCATGTTAGATTTTTAAAAAAATAATTTGAATAGCATCCTTCTTGAATCTCATCTCTTCTCCTTAAACCTGCAAGATTGAACATGACATATTCAAAGATCAGGCAAAATGTAAACAAATCTCGGGTTTTTTAGCTCAACCATTCCAATTTCAGCAACAATTTTGATCAGCACTATTAAGTAAGTTCAAAGATTAGGCTTATTTGCACTTAAACAGTAGTCGACAATGCGAGATATAATACACAGTAACTCCCAGCAGAGAACTCAAAATTGAATAAGCTAATAACAGAAAACATAACCAGGAACACATAGACAGATCCCAGTGATGGAAATTTGAACGCAACAAAGCAAACCACGAAATTTCCTGAAGAACAAAAAAAGGTTCAAGGGTAGAGCGCCGGCCGATGCATCCCCCGTCGTCATCACCTCGTCTAAACTTGGCGAGGATTATTATTATTATTATTATTATTATTATTATTATTATGTCAACCTGCTATAGCAAGTAAAAGTGGCTTAATTGCATCTTTCTTTTAAGTTCATGTATTAATTTGAAGCTTTTTCAAGTTTAATGGCTTAATTACTGTTTTGATAAAAGTTCAATGGCTTATTTGGCCTTTATCCCTCATTTAAATAATAGGTTTATAATAGACTTTGTGATTCAATATTTGTAGATCTATTATATGTTTTTAACTAATTTATTGAAAGTTTTTTCTTTTAGTTCTATTATCTCTTATTCTTCTTCATTTTAAATTGATAGATCTTGAGATGATGCATCATTCTTAAATAGTAGCAGTTGACCCGTGCGATGCACGGAATGAAAATATATCAAGTGAAAATAAAATATTGGTGAAAACGAAAAAAAAAAGAAGATAAAACAATATTAATAATGAAATAATTTATAAATTATTAAAGACCTCTTTGTAAACTACATTAGTAGTAGAATTACAATCTTGTTTTGATTCATCACATACTAAAATCTTTAGTCCGTCTGGTTGACTAACTCTTGATGCGGTAACATATAATTGGCCATGCACAAAAACTGGTTTCTTGAGTATCAAACTAACATTCGAAAGCGCCTGCCCTTAACTCTTGTTAATAGTCATTGCATATGACAGCATAAGCGGAAATTGTCTTCTGTTGAACTTGAAAGGTAATCTTGGGTTTGATGGGGTGATAGTCATTCTAGCAATTAATACCTTAGTCCCAGCATTAGGACGTGCCAATATGCTTCCTTCAACAACATGATTACCTAATTTTGTTACCACCAACCTAGTTCCATTGCATAAACCAAGACTATGATCAATGTTTCTCATTAACATTACAGGAACCCCACTTTTAAAGTCAAAGAATGATTTGGAAGACCGGATGCTCTTATGGTATTTAGGAATTCTAGGGTATGCACATCAGCAAGAACTGAACTGGAACTATCGCCTTTACACGTGTGTCAGAACTCAAATATGTCTTTCCTTCACCTTCAGTTAAGTTAGACATATACTGGTTGACCTCATTGGCCACCTCTAATGTTGGTGCTAGTATTGCACTTTTAAAAACAACATCCATCACTGTGTGCACCAGTAAAGTTGGGGAACGTACTTTTAACAATAGAGGAAATAGGATCACCATTTGACTTCAACAACAATTCAGTGGGAATATCAAAATCAGCGTAACCATCAATATCTACTCCAATACTGCCATCACCTATTGAAATTAGCCAATTAGCAAATTCTTCAACTTTGTCTTGATTCAATCCAGGTTCCATTGTAGTTAATCTCAAATTCTTAGTTAGGCGCATAACTCTACAATGTCTCCAAAGATATGAAGAATTAATTGTTGCAGAAACAATGTCCTGTCTTGAACCTTTTGGCACCACTTGTGAGATTTGCCTAAAGTCCCCACCTAAAACCAATGTCTTCCCGCCAAAGTCTTTGTTAACAAACCTTAACAAATCTCTCATTGGTTTATCCAACGCCTCAAAATAATGTTTGTGTATCATCGATGCTTCATCCCAAATAATTAGTTTTGCATGAACAATGAGTTCGGCTAATTGGCTACCTTGATTTATATTGCAGGTAGAATCTTCATTGACTGAGATTGGTATTGAAAACCTTGAATGTGCAGTTCTGCCACCCGATAGAAGTAAAGAAGCTATCCCACTTGATGCCACATTGATAACAATTTCACCTTTTGCTCTAATAGACGAAGAGAGTGCACGCCACAGAAAAGTCTTTCCTGCACCACCATACCCATAAACAAAAAAGCAATCCACCATTGTTGGAACCAATATCGTTGATAACGACATCATATATTGCTTTATGTTCTTCTGTTAGTCTCTCCTTAAGGCGTTAACTCTCTTCATATTCCCTAGCACAATCATATGCTAACTCTTCCCACAACAACCGGTTTTCCACATGAACATGGCTTGCTTCATTCATTATCGACATGTTTGGAAAATCTCTCAAAGTCTTGTTATAGACTAATAAAAGCTTTGACAATTCAAATAGTGCAAAATTCATTTTCTCTTCATCAGTTAGAAATATATCTGTAACAAAAAATAAGTACACTAAAAAAAGAGTAAATTGTCACTTTGGTCCATTGACTATAGGGCTCCTGTTAATTGCAGTCCACGACTTTCAAAAGTGTTAATTGAATACCTTGACTATTCAATTTTTATCAATTTTTGTCACTTCGGCCAAATTGGCGGTCAAATTTCGCCGGAAAAACTTAACTATCCAATTAATGCTTAATCTGAGGGCAAAAATCGTCTTTTTAATTGTGTCTGATTTAACCAAAACCAGACCCGGTTAGGAGAAATTTGGCCACCAATTTGGTCAGAGTGATCAAAATTGATAAAAATTGAATAGTCAAGGTATTCAATTAACACTTTTGAAAGTCGTGGATGACAATTAATAGGACCCTTATAGTCAGTGGACCAAAATGGCAATTTACTCCTAAAAAAAATTATACGAAAAAAATGAGTACATAAACCTTAATTATTTGAATAATAATACCTTGCAAGTTTAATAATCTCCTACGATTATGTTGAGTATCATCAGCCAGATGTGTCCACACTTTATCCCATACAATTTCAGGATGTGCCGTTGTATTTGACATTAATAGAGTAACAAACAACTTTCTTTTTTTTTTTGAAATAAACAAACAACTTTCTTAGTGAGTGGAGAGTTGAAAAATGGCTAGCTTCCATAATGAGTAACAAACAACTTTCTTAGTGAGTGGGGAGTTGAAAAATAGCTAGCTTCCATAATGGCATCAACGTATTCAGTATCATCTTGTAATAACCCCCGGGCATAACATGCCTCCTTAAAAGTATTGTACTGTACTCCATTATATATGACCTTATGTCAGAAAAGCTTGTTGGGCCCCTCACTATGTTTAACAAACATCTTAGATAATATAATTCCCCATATCTGGTGGAACATAAAATATACGACCAATAGAAAAAACTTCTTTTACGTGGATGTCATTGACGAATATTTTTCTTCCATACAAATTTATTGGGCTTCTCAATATAGGTTAGCAATTTAGCTTCTTGGAAAGTTTTGTTTGCCTCAAACCATTGTGTGAACATGCTTTGTCCCAAAGTTTCTTTGTTCAATACTGTCTCAATATCTTCATCATCCTGAAAGAAAACCGTTTGGCTATCTGGTAAATGGAAACTAAGCTTCTTAACTGGTGGGTTTCTACATTGAATTTCAAAACTAAGTAGACGCCAAGTAGCCTCAGATGTAGAAACGTATCTACAATCATAGTACATGTTGATCTCATCCACTACTTGCACTCCATCTGCATTTGATGATGTTTTATAAAATTCTGCAGTGATGCGAGCATTTCCTTTGTTCACATACTTGAATAAGTACTTCATAGATCTAGATTGGTTGCACCACTCCACATTCATATGTGCCTTGTATCTCAAAAGCAAG
Organism: Ipomoea trifida; assembly: GCA_003576665.1. Taxonomy (NCBI): domain Eukaryota; kingdom Viridiplantae; phylum Streptophyta; class Magnoliopsida; order Solanales; family Convolvulaceae; genus Ipomoea; species Ipomoea trifida. The sequence continues at coordinate 27,274,537 of CP025659.1, forward strand.
TATCTGTTATTGGGGACCACATATCTATTATCCAACTGAATAACATTCTTGGTAATTGTTTTTCCATCATCTCATCTTCTATATATTGGGTAACCATCTGAATCAAAATTTGAGTATTCCACAAACTTTTTGAGAAAGTGTTTAGAACACCGTCCATTTACCATGCATGGAGATGTCTTTCTAGCAATACCACAAGGACCATGTAACATAAACTTCTCCACTGCTTGATGGTACTCAAGATCTAATTCTTTGCTCAGGATTTCAGCGGAGATTAGTGAGTGAACTGTAGTCTGACATGAAATACTTGTGTTCAAACCAAGAAAAAGAAGTATATAAGCATGAGGTAATCCCCGTTTCTACTAGTTTTAAGGCTGAACTATGGGGCTTTCGTGAGGGCTTGGTCATTGCCCGGAATCGAGGATTTTCTCGCATCATTGCTGAATCAGACTCCAAGTCTATACTCCAGCGTTTCTAGGAGTTCAAGATTAGTCACGTGTTCCGGGAATGAAGGAAATCAGTGTGCCGACTTCCTTGTGAATATCGGGCAACACTCGACGTGGGGTACTACCCTACTGAATCATCCCCCTGACGGTCTGAGTGATCTTCTAACGCGGGACGCATAGGGCATCGCTTCAAGTAGAAGGCGTTAATTTCTAGGGACCCTCCGGTCCCTTTTTCCCACCAAAAAAACAGAAGTACAAAATCTTTCGGGTTCACCGCAAATTAAAATTTTGAGCCCGTATGGATTACTCACTCTTTATGCAACCACATGCCCACATATAATTAGCCATGAACAAAACCTGTTTTCTATAATAGCAAACCAATATTCGATAGTGTTTGACCTTGACTTTTGTTGATGGTTATTGCGTAGGAAAGGATCAATGGAAATTGTCTTCTGTTAAACTTGAACGGTAGTCTTGGTTTTGATGAAGTGATCTGACAGTCATTGTAGCTATTAGTACATCGGTGTCAGCATTTGTCCTTGCAAATATGTATGCTTCTATAACATGGTCAACTAATTCTGTTACAACCAACCGAGTACCATTGCAAATGCCAAGAGTGTGATCAATATTTCTCATTAACATCACATGTGACCCGACCTTTAAGGTTAATGAATGATTTCAAATTAAAGTATATAATATTTAACAAATGATGTAAATATATGTCATTCAATCTAATTTCAGTCTTTACTAAAAATTATTCAATTGATTAATAATTGTACACAAAATTAGCATTATTATAGACTTTAAAAAAAAACCAATAAACAAGTAACATTTAATTTAAAACAGTTAAATAAGATATATTAAATAATGATTCAATATTGATATTAATATTTATTAATAAGGCTATTACAATTTATTTTGTGATATTACAACCATTACAATTTATTTTGTGATATTACAACCATTACAATTTATTTTGGATTACAAAAACTATTCCAACACGAGTAACATGTTTACTATTTTAAATTAACACTCAAAGAGAGTTTTTTTTTAAGAAACCAATATAATACCACAATTAGTTCATTGTAGTTATTTTAGAACTTATTTTTTAGTTTTTATTTTTTCATTGCAAATAAACTTTAGTCATAACAAACTTTCTATAACTTAATGAAAATTAGCGTGAAAAATTAAGCATATTTAAAAAAAAAACAAAGTTCTAATTTTTTTATGACAACACGTATAATATATATATATATATATATATATATATATATATATATAATATATATTAATAATATTAAATTTATATGTATAATATATCAATTATAACATTACTATATTATATATACATATGTAAGATATTTGTAAATTTTATAAGATTAGAATATTATATATATATATATATATTAAAACAGAAGTGCTAGCTTTCACGCTCATTTTAGTCCAAAAATTTTGAAATCGGTCAACATAATATTATATAATAATTCCTCATCACAAATTATAGCCTTCCTTATCATTCCTTATTTATGGCTAAAATTGACAAAATAATCAGAATATGATTCCATTCCATTTACACATTAATGTATTTTAATCATTCTACGATATAATGTTCAAAGGTGTGAACAGTACTATGTTATATCCACTCTCAAATATGCATTTCTGTATGCTTTTTGTACTGTAAGTACATTATTTGATAGTATATATCAAATAATGTACCTTCAGTACAAAAATAATGTACCCTAAAATAATGTACCTACAGTACAAAAATAATGTACCTTCAATACAAAAATAATGTACTTTTTATTTTTGGTCCACACAGTTGTGTGGACCATGGTCCATGCAATAATTTGCCCCTTTCTTGCTCGCTGACTATATCCCGGTAATCCTCTTCTTTCAGGTACTTCTCTTTAATTTTTCTGTATCTTTCATCCTTCCGATAATGAATGCTGCTGCTCTATATATACTGAAATCATGCATGATTGAATTTTTGGTTTTTCTGACAAAATATATTATTGGTGATTGAAGAGTTTCTTGTTCAGATTATTGTACAAATAATGGAAATGGTTTAGAATTGTGGGCTTCATTGGATGAGTTGAGTGTATATGAATGCAAAGGCTGTATTCGATCATCAGTTTCTTGCATTTCTGAGATTGTTCTAACTGTTTCTAGCTTTCAGAATATACATACGGCCCTGTTTGGTAAATGACTGTTAGCTGATTGGGTTTAATGTATGATTTGTTGATAACATTAGCTGATTGTAGAAAGTTGTTTGATAGATTAGTTGTTAGTTTGGTATAATTTCTTTTGTTAAAAAGCTAATTGAAAAGGCTGCTTTGAATTGCCTTTTGAATTTTAGCATTTTGGAGTTACAAAAAGCTTATTAACCAAACAACTAATAGTGGTTAAATAAGCCAAAATTGACTGATAGGCTGATTATTTACCAAACAGGCCTATATATATATTGTCTTTGGTATTGCAAATTTCTGAGATTGCTCTAACTGTTATACATATTTAAGGCGGGCGTTGGTAAGATCAGCAAGAAGAGGTGAAGATGGATAAAAATGGGAGTGATGAAAATAATGATGCCATAGAGATCAAGATTAAGACAATGTTCTGCCACCAAACACAAACATTGCGAGTAGATAAACGTGTAAACTCCTGCCTTTTACTCTTTCTCGATCTTGATTATTATCCATATGCTTTAATTTCTTGTTGATTAGTTAATTTAATTAATTATTTAGTTTGGTACGATATGATATGATAGGTTGGAGTTGGTGCGTTGAAGGAAGAAGTTACATTGGTTACTGGTGTTTTGGCAGAGCATCAACGCCTTATCTTCCGTGGAAAAGCTTTGAGTGACGATAAACAGCTTTCAGATTACCGTACGTATCCATGAATCACTCTGTGTAGTGTTTTTGTTTCAGCACTTATGTTATGTTAGATTAGAAGAATTGAATATATCCGATGTGGACCCTAGCTAACATAATGAATTGAATTGAATGTACTAATAAGATAGATGTGGAAGATGGTGACACTCTGCATCGATCTCATTGTGACTACTACTTCTCATCTATCTGAACAGCTCCCTCTTATAACTCAGGTAAGTACATTATATATATATAGATTATTTGTTACTCAAATTAAAGATAGATAGTAATTAAGCTGCTAGTGCTAGGGAGGATATAGTTTGATGTTATGTAGCTTTGATATGGGTGCAGATGGTCTCCGCTTTACTCCTCTCTATAGCACATGCTGCTGCAAATGTTGAGAGTCGAAATGCTTTACTCCTCTCTATAGCACCACCTTCTACTTCTCTTTCTGCAGCAGAAGAAGCTCTTGAAAGGGAACTGCACCGTGCCGCCATCATGGATATATATGCTATGCTTGGCGTACGTGGTTTAGATGCACATAGACGGGCTGCCCGCTCGATTAGGGAGCTAAGAAGGGCTTCCCGCCCGATTAGGGAGCGAAGAAGGGCTTCCCGCTGGATTAAATGAGTTAATTTCACTTTCCTTGTCATTGGATTTCTTTCTACTTCCAATTTTTATGATACTTCTTAAATGAGTTAATTTTACTTTCCTTGTCATTGGATTTCTTTCTACTTTCAATTTTTATCATACTGTATGTTAGTTCACTTTTAATCATTTGTCTTTTTAAAACATCTCTATTTGGTCATAGTAGGGGAACGATGTAAATCTTTGTCCACTATTCATACCACCTAGGATATAAGTAAATGAAAAAGTGAGGATAATTCTAAACACGAGATCAACCCATACCAAATCATGAACGCTTTACAAGATATTTTTGTTTCTATGGACCCCAGGTGCCACAGTCAATTATAATTTTATCAAGTTTTTGCATGAGCTGCATGATGAGGCGCTTAACCCCCTCGAACTTACAACAAAGGACCCATGAGGTGATCTTTTTGGCTTTTCATGAACGAGTGTGGAGTTTTTGGATTCTCTTCTCCTCGAACGATGAATCCACCCCAGTGCTACCTTGGAAGAATATAAAGAAAATAATTTTGATAACATCAATTATTTATCCTTTATATACCATAAGCTTGCCTAATACAAAAAAGTAGTCCTAGACCAAGGAATCAGCTTCGCATCTTTAGATTTAAACTCATGCACAACGACTGCTTAAATAACTATATGAATAGTTTTCAAAAAATAAAAATATGAATAGTGTATGTAGCTTCTAGTCTAACCTAGAAGATGTTCCTTCTTATTTTTCTAAAAAAAAAAAATCTAAAATGTCTTGTCTTCCTGCAATATATGGCAGAGGGGCTGGTAGGTTCCTTCTTCATTCGGATAAATATGGCACTTCGTCATTTAATGCGGAAGTTCGGGGCCACAACACCTCCTCCGGAATCTCCCGAATAAGATGTGGGGTTAATGGGAAGACCTTATCAACTATAGGAATGCTCGGTCGACTCTCAATTGCTTGTGAAAGATAGTTATTCCTCCGCTTTTATGCATTTTTATGCTGATTCAATTACTGTGGCATGATTATGTTTGGCCTTCTATAAACAAAATAGTTTGAATTTCATTAAATACAAGGGTATTCTCGTCTTCAATTATAGATTTTTTTTTAAAAAAAACATGAAAATATGGTGGGTCAACCCACTTTGTATTTTAAAAAAAAATGATCGAAATACATTTATATTTAGCAGCATTTCAACGATTTTGTTGATAGAAGATAAAAAAAAAATTTATCATACTACAATAATACTAGCACCAAATGAGGATGTTCGTTCTAATAAAAATTGACTGACACCTATAAAAATATTATAATATATGGAAAAAATTAATAATTTATTTGTTTGTTTGTTTGTTTTGTTTTGTTGTGTAAAGTTTTAAATTAATTTGAATAGAGTGACTCTTCTGTGAGATCGTCTTACGGAGACGAGTCGGGTCAATATAAAAATGTAATGCTTATATTGAAAAATGTAATACTCCGTACTAATCAGGAATAAAGTGAGTGTTTATTGTTACTTTTAAAGAAAAGTGTTAAAAAATGTAATACTTTTGAATCAAAATGTATAAGTATTACACTTTTTTTTCAAAAGTGTTACACTTTTCCTTATAAATTGCGAGCAAACACTTTATTACTAGTTAGTATTACATTATTACATTTTGAGTTAATTCTAGCAAAGGTCCCCCGAGTATAGTGATGATTTTCCACATTTGGTCATCGACTTTTAATTTGGGCAATTTAAACACTTGACTATAAATTTTTTTCCAATGTTGGTCCTTCCGTCTGGTGGGTTTTAAGTCGACGTCTATTTGAGGGGCAAATGCGTCCTTTCAGGTCTTGAGTGTATAATGCCTCTTCATTCCCTCTGTAAATGCGATAAATGTCTCCAATTATACTCATTTGAAGCCTTGGAGTTATTTGAAGCCCTAGAAGCGAAACTCCAGAAAATGCAGCACCTTTGTATACGCGATGGATGTAGAAATTAAGGTCCTTCGTTCCGTTGATATAGCAACGATATAGCAGCGGGAAGACTACAAGATATAGAAGCAAAAGCTCTTCATCTTCAAGGAATGAGGAATACATCTATGGTGAGTTAGTTTCCATTCCAAATTGTGTATGTGGGCAACGTTTGAAGCTACAAACATCGTGGACGAATGATAATCCTGGTAGAAGATATAGGGAATGTTGTATCGAAAATGTGAGTGATTTTATTTTTGTTAAATTTTTTTTTTCTGTTGAAACAATTCATTTTCTTTTTCAAAAATCTGAGTGGTAATATTTTATTTTTCAAGCAATTTCTATTAATTTGGAGTAGGTGTTTACGTTAATATTTGGTTGGTGTAGTGTAGGCAGGGCAAAGGTGTGGTGTATGGTTGATCAGCCTTGGTAAATTTATTCTAATTTTGTTGCAATTTTGTCATTTTGTTGTAGGGAGGTCAAAGGTTTTGTTTTGTTAGATTGCATGATCCTCCCATGTGCGCTAGGTCAAGAAGAATTATTCTTGGCTATTGAGAATGATCAATCGAAATGAAGAAGAGATTATAAATATCATAACAATGCTTCATATTTATTATTTCTACTATACTAATAAGAGCCAAAGAAAGTTAGGCCTAAAATGAGTAGAAAAATGGCGGTCAAATTATTTAACCAAATGGATGATTCAGATGAATTATTTAATTAAATAGATGGTTAATGATAATTCAGATTAATATTATTAATAGAGATTACCTAATTTAACCTTACTTTTATGATTATCCGTTAAGTTTTCCGTTAAATATTCTCTTCTCCGTTAATATTCTGTTAACTTTTAACTTACCCATTAATTTCTATAAGAAAGGTCTTAGGTTCGAACCTCATTTCAATCAAATTTGATATAATTAAGTTTCTCACTCTATTTTACTCTTATTAAATTAAATAAATTAGTAGCTACAACAAAAAATGATACATATGTATTTCTTTAATTTAGAATTGTGTCTACAATACATTTATTTGAAAAAAATTATTCATTATCAAAAAATTAAATTAAATAAGAGAAATAATTTCATTAGTTATATTGTCTTTATTTTCTCTCATGCAAAGATTCTTTAAATTCAAATTTATCAATTGATATTCATTACATTGTCTATTATCTTATTTTTACAATATCTTGTAATTAAATATCAAAGTTATAGTACAAAATAATGTTATATATTTATTTACCAAGTATTTTATTAATACTATGAATTTTTTTAAAAAATAATTTGGAGCTAATTATATTAACTACTTGTGGATTGGTTGACAAAGAGAGTACTCAAATAACCCAACAAACTGAAGCGGAATCACTCTATTTTACTCTTATTAAATTAAATAAATTAGTAGTTACACCAAAAAATGATACATATATGTGTCTTTAATACCATGAAAAAAAATAAAAAAAAAGAATAGTTTGAAACCAATCATATTAACTACTTGAGGGATTTGTTGACAATGAAAGTACTCAAATAAACCATTACCCAACAAATTGAAGTGAGAAACTACCTTTTAATATCTTTGGAATACATAATATTTTAAAATTTCAAAGGGAAAATCGCACTTTTGGTCCCTCAATTGTTGCCCGATCTGCAATGTGGTCCCTCACTGTCAATTTTGGTTAATTGGATCCCTAATAACCTTAAACCTTAGTCAATGTAGTCCTCCGGTCAAATTTCGCACTAACTAGAGTTAAAACCATGGACAATTTGGTAATTTCACAACAACTAAGTTTTACCCCAAATTTCTCCTTCCTCCTTGCTGATAACGCTGTTGTGGCTGCGGTGGTTGTTGTTGGTGATAACCCACTCTATTGTACCCCAATTTCCTCCTTCATCTGATTAGATCAGTGGGTATGGTCTACAATGGAACTTGAAATCGGTAATGCCGAGTTTAAAGTGTTGCCGAACTGGTGACTTGGGCGGAGATGATGACGAGGGTTCTAGGAATTGTAAGAGGAGAAAGGACAACAATAAGAATGAGGGGGTATTACCCGCTGCATCTGCTCGGAGAAGTCGCCGCCCGGTGTAATTCCGTTCAGTGGGTATGGTCTACAACGGATTATGGCCGGCAGAGGCAAGCGGTGCTGCTACTACGGCGTCGTGAAGCATTGAGGTCTCATATTGCTAGGACGGGGAGGAGGCGAAATCAAAGATGAAAGAGAGTGCAAGAGGTTATTAATGCACGGTCACCGCTGGTGAGGACTTCTCGAGGACGGGTACAGGCACGCTCTAGGTTTGCCTTTTCTACCTTTTTTCTTCTTGTTCTTCTACATTTCTGGGCAATTATGTGTTCTTCTGTTTATTTTCTTGGAAAGTATCATAAAGCTAGGAACTTTCCTTTCTGGGCCTCCTACTTCTTCTCATTATGCAGAAACTCTGAGAGAAAATCTTGGGAAGCTTTTGGTCTTTGTTATGATCCTGGGAGTCATCACTGTGTTGCTCCCTTCACCTCTCATCATCGAAATCTCAGGATGCAAGTATAGAAATTGGTCTTTGCTATGATACTGGTTAATATTGTGGGCATTTTGTGCGCACTTAAGCATCGAAAAATTTAACCCCCTTTAAAGATCCATTGTTTTCGTCGGACATTTTCAAGGGGTTAGCTGGGAAATAGAAACTGAGTTAATGTATGAAATAGGGGTGCAAAATTACCAAATTGTCCATGGTTTTAACTCTAGTTAGTGAGAAATTTGACCGGAGGACTATATTGACTAAGGTTCAAGGTTATTAGGGATCCAATTAATCAAAATTGACAGTGAGGGACCACATTGCAGATCGGGTAACAATTGAGGGACCAAAAGTGCGATTTTCCCAATTTCAAATTTTTATTAATTTATTTAATCTTTTTTCTTAAACTAGAGATTTCTTTATCCACAATAACTCATTCAACAATAATAGTTGAACCAAATGAACCCCAAGCAGAACACCTAAAGGAAAGTCAATAGCTCCTATATCATAATCTCATTGCATGACGTTGTCATCTATGCTACCTACAATAATTGAATTGCAAATAACACACTACCAACAAAAAGGAAGAGAACAAATAGTAAAGATGAAGACAATGACAATGTTACTCAAAAGAGAATTAAGAATACTTATAAAATTTTAAACTAAAAGTAGTATTTATTTAGACTATCAATTTTACAAGGTTGCAAACATTTATTTTAGTAATAATTATAATGAATTTTCTATATTATCTTGGATTCATATACTTTGAGTTAGATATCTAAATAGAAAAATTCAACATTCAATTACCCATGTATAAACTTCTCCTATATAATCTTGTATTGATATATTTTCAAATATTTATTTAAATATAAACATTGGGTATTAACCCATTCGTGCAATACGCGTATAAAACTAGTTATTTATATAAGTTTAAATTGTTCATCGTACGGGACAATATCTAGTTACTATAAAAACACTTCAAGTAAGTGCTCTAGCGCTAGCACTGCTTAATGTAAATTAGCACTCTCCGAATGTGTTACAAAATTAATACCTAAACTTGAGAAAGTTTTGACTTTTGTCAAATAGGTTAATTTTACGAATTAATTTTTCATTTACTTATTACCCATTTTGAGTTTACAATATATTAATTTCATTGTTTCACAACGATTCAACAAATAATCCGAATCCACTATAACCCCATACAAAATCGAAAGTGGTCCCGTATATATTTGTATCACAAAATAGTCACTCAAATTACTATCATTTTAGCTAAAAATTAAATTTCAACAAATGATACTTTGTAGTAATATATATTTGGTTTAGTATAACATTTAATAATTAGATACATTATTTAGAGAGATACATTAAGCGCAGATAACGCGTACTCGTATGTAATAAGGCGATACACAGTAGGTGTATTTTACAATGATATAAATTGAGGGCAAATTAAAGTGTAAGATATCCGCTTGGCCACCTTTCTTGCTCGCTGACTATATCCGCGTTAGATTTTGGTTTCCGTAACCCTCTTCTTTCAGGTACCTGGCCTCTCTTTAATTTTTCTGTATCTTTCATCCTTCTGATAATGAATGCTGCTCTATATATATACTCAAATCATGCATGATTGAATCTTTGGTTTTTCTGACAATATATATATATATATATATATATATATATATATATATATATATATATATATATATATATATATATATTATTGGTGATTGAAGAGAATATATATATTCTTGTTCAGATTATTGTACAAATAATGGAAATGATTTAGTATTGTGGGCTTCTTGGATCGGTTGAGTGTATATGAATGCAAAGGCTGTATTCAGTTTCTTGCATTTCTGAGATTGTTCTAACTGTTATGCATGTTTGAGGCCAGCTAGCGTTGATAATATCAGAAAGAAGAGGTGAAGATGGATAAAAATGGGAGTGATGAGATAAAGAGTTCTGAAAAAAATGATGCCATAGAGATCAAGATTAGGACAATGTTCTGCCACCAAACACAAACATTGCGAATAGATAAACGTGTAAACGCCTGCCAGCCTGCATTTTCTTCTTGATTAGTTAATTTAATTAATTATTTAGTTTGGTACGGATATGATATGATAGGTTGGAGTTGGTGCGTTGAAGGAAGAAGTTACATTGGTTACTGGTGTTTTGGCAGAGCATCAACGCCTTATCTTCCATGGAAAAGCTTTGAGTGACGATAAACAGCTTTCAGATTACCGTACGTATCCATGAATCACTCTGTCTAGTGTTTGTTTTACAAGTTGTGAAAATTGATGATATCTCTAGGGTTTTTGTTTCGGCCCTTCTATGTTATGTTAGATTAGAAGAATTGAATATATCAGATGTGGACCCTAGCTAACATAATGGATTGAATTGAATGTACTAATAATATAGATGTGGAAGATGGTGACACTCTGCATCTCATTGTGGCTACTACTTCTGATCCTCAAGGTTTGTTCTACTAAGCCCTCTATGATTTGTTTATTTATTTATGGAGATTAACAACTAATTGATGGATGATGCAGAGAGTTCTTCTGATGAGTTTAATAATAGAGCTTCCAATCTATCTCAACAGCTCCCTCTTATAACTCAGGTAATTAAGTACATATATATATACTTAAATTAAAGATAGCATGTAAGGATATATGTTTGATGTTATGTAGCTTTGATATGGGTGCAGATGGTCTCTGCTTTACTCCTCTCTATAGCAAATGCTGCTGAAAATGTTGAGAGTGTAGATGCTTTACTCCTCTCTATAGCACCACCTTCTCCTTCTCTTTCTGCAGCAGAAGCAGCTCTTGAAAGGGAACTGCACCGTGCCGCCTTCGTGAATATATATGCTATGCTTGATGTACGTGGTTTAGATGAACATAGACGGGCTGTCCGCTCGTTTAGGGAGCGAATCGCTTCTCGGAATGTTGGAAATGTTAGTTTGGGAAATTCCAACACTTCTGCTCAACTGCCAATGCCAATGAGTGCTATACTTGTTGTCATATCTATATATGCTGCTGTTTTACTCCTCTCTGTATATGCTATGCTTGTCGTCATATCATATGATCTCGTAGATGCACATAGACGGGCTGCCCGCTCGATTAGGGAGCGAAGCGCTTCTCGGAATGTTGGAAATAGAGGCTCATCATCATCATCATCCAGGGACCAACCTGCTCCTGCTGCTTCTCTCATGAATGTTAGTTTGGGAAATTCTGCTCAACTGCCAATGCCAAATGCTACTGCTGCTGCTCCTCCTGGTATATATATATTTTTCATTTACTTCTTCTTCTTCTTCTTTTGGTCTAATATTTTTTGTTTCAGGTAATAGCATTGAAGAAACAAATGCTGCTGCTGAGGATACAAGCAAAGATGATGGAGGATCACCAGATGTATAATTCTCAGAATTTAGTAACTAAGAATTGTCAGAAATGTTTTCAAAAAAAAAAAAAAAAGAATTGACAGAAATATACAGACTATGTGCATTGTTATAGTAATTCATAAGGCCCAAATCTCTTCAATGATAAATGATAATACTTTTCCAGTGTCCCCATACTTAGTCATTGGATTTCTTTCTACTTCGAATTTTTATGATATTTTTAGATGACTTAGTTCTACTTTTGATTCTAATCTAAATTTATAAGTGTCAATATACTTTTAGTCCTTTATTTTTTAAAATATTCCCATTTGGTCATAGATTCGTCTCCATAGGAAAACATACGTGACTGAAAAAGCATGAAGATATCTAAACTCAAAAATCGAGATAGACCCATCCCAAGTCACGAACGCTTTACATGATATCTTTGTTTCTGTGGCCGCCCACGCGCCACAATCAGTTACTATAATTTTATCAAGTTTTTGCATGGGGCGCTTAACCCCTGCGAATTTACAACAGAGGGCCCATGAGGCGATCTTTTTGGTCTTTCATGAATGAGTGTGGAGTTTTTGGATACTCTTCTCCTCGAACGAGGAATCCAGACTCCACGGGTTCGCTCCAGTGCTACCTTGGAGGAATATATAGGAAATAATTTTGATAACATCAATTATTATTTATCCTTTATATACCATAACCTTGCCTTATACAAAAAAAGTAGTCCTAAACAAAGGAATCCGCTTTGCATTTTTAGATTTAAACTCATGCAACTATATGAATAGTGTATGTAGCGCTAGTCTAACCTAGAAGCCATTACTTTTTTTTTTAATAATCTAAAAAGTTTTGTCTTCCTGCAATATATGGCAGAGGGACCGGTAGGTTCCTTCAATTCCTTCATTCGGATAAATATGGCACTTCGTCTTTTAATGTGGAAGTTCGAGGCCACAACACTTCCTCCGGAATCTCCCGAATAAGATGTGGGGTCAATGGGAAGACCTTATCAACTATAGGAATGTCCGATCGACTCTCAATTGCTTGTGAAAGATAGTTATTCCTCTGCTTTTATGCTTTTTTTCTACTGATTCAATTATTGTGTCATTATTATTTTTGGCTTTCTATAAACAAAACAGTTTAAATTTCATTAAATACAATGGTATTCTGGTCTTCAATTATAGATTTTTTTTTTTATAAAAGAAATGAAAATATGGTGGGTCAACCCACTTTGTATTTAAAAAAAAAAAAACAGATCGAAATATGTTTATTTTTAACGGCATTTCAACGATTTTGTTGATTGAATACCAAAAATGGTCATCATACAATAATATTAGAACCAAATCGGGATGTTCTAATAAAAAAGGACTAAAAGTGGACTGACACCTATAAATGTAGGACAAAAATGAAATTAAGTCTTTTTTAAATTTAGTCATTTATTACTAATTACTATTATTTGAGAATTAAATTTAAAAATATTATGAACCATTATAACAGAATCAGTAGTACTAATATATATATATATATATATATATATATATATATATATGGAAAAAAACTAATAATTTATTTGTTTGTTTGTTTGTTTTGTTTTGTTGTGTAAAGTTTTTGACGATGATGTTAGATTAATTTGAATAGAGTGACTCTTCTGTGAGACTGTCCTACGGAGACGAGTCGGATCAATATAAAAATGGAATGCTTATATTAAAAAATGTAATACTCCGTACTAATCAGGAATAAAGTGAGTGTTTGTTACTTTTAAAAGAAAATGTTTAAAAATGTAATACTTTTGAATCAAAAAGTAAAAGTATTACATTTTTTTTCAAAAGTGTTACACTTTTTCTTATAAGTTGCAAGCAAACACTTTATTCCTAATTAGTACTCCCTCCGTCCCATTTTATGTGTCTGGTTCGTTAACGAGGCTTGACTGAAGTTATTTTTAATTCAATTTTTCATAATCATAAGTTTAGTATTAATATACAAAATTTATATAATTAGAAACTACACTAAAAGTACTATAAAACACAAAAAAAAAATCAAATTTAAAAATAAGTAAAAAATAATAAAGAAAATAAATGAAGAAAAAAGAGTTGGTTTGACCAATGAATAGTAAGTAGGACCGATAAAATGGGACAGAGGGAGTATTACATTATTACATTTTGAGTTAATTCCAATAATGGTCCCCCGAATATAATAATTTTCTAGATTTGGTCCTCGACTTTTAATTTGGACAATTTAAACACTTGACTATAAATTTTTTTTCAATGCTGGTCCTTCCGTCTGGTGGGTGTTTAGTCGACGTCTATTTGAGGGGCAAATGCGTCCTTTCAGGTCTTGAGTGTATAATTCCTCTTCATTCCCTCTGTAAACGTGATAAATGTCTCCAATAATACTCATTTGAAGCCTTGGAGTTATTCGAAGCCCTAGAAGCGAAACTCCAGAAACCTTTGTATACGCGATAAATGTAGAAATTAAGGTCCTGTATAAAAAATGTGAGTGATTTTATTTTTGTTAAATTCTTTTTCCTGTTGAAAGTTGGTGTAGTGTAGTAGGGCAAAGGTGTGGTGTAAGGTTGATCAGCCCTGGGCACGTGGTCACGAAGAAGAGATTGCAAGGATATTTGCAGTTGTTCTACTGACTCGTGGACAGGGCAAAGAGTCAACAAATGCCTCCACTAAGGCTCGAACCCACTCCCTTCCACATGGAAGTGTACACCGGGTGCCGCTTGACCACAAGGTCTTTGGCATTGTATTTCAATTCTAATCACATTGCAATGAAAATTACTCCAATGGAAATATAGTTCTAGAAAATGCAAACTGTTATACCATAATCTGACAATTGTATTTCTAACATTGAATGATAGATCCCATTACAAAGCAAAAGGAAGATAGATCCCATTACACATCAAAAGGATTTAGAAAGATTGATCCCATTACACATCAAAAGGCAATTGTCTAAGCAAATTAAAATTTTGAACCCGTATGGGTTACTCACTCTTTATGCAACCACATGCCCACATATAATTAGCCATGAACAAAACCTGTTTTCTATAATAGCAAGCCAATATTCGATAGTGTTTGACCTTGACTTTTGTTGATGGTTATTGCGTAGGAAAGCATCAATGGAAATTGTCTTCTGTTAAACTTGAACGGTAGTCTTGGTTTTGATGAAGTGATCTGACAGTCATTCTAGCTATTAGTACATCGGTGTCAACATTTCTCCTTGCAAATATGTATGCTTCTATAACATGGTCAACTAATTCTGTTACAACCAACCGAGTACCATTGCAAATGCAAGAGTGTGATCAATATTTCTTATTAACATCACATGTGACTCGACCTTTAAGGTTAATGAATGATTTCAAAGTATATAATATTTAACAAATGATGTAAATATATGTCAGTCGATCTAATTTTAGTCTTTACTAAAAATTATTCAATTGATTAATAATTGTACACAAAATCAGCATTATTATAGACTTTAAAAAAAACAATAAACAAGTAACATTTAATTTAAAACAGTTAAATAAGATATATTAAATAAAGATTCAATATTGATATTAATATTTATTAATAAGGCTATTACAATTTATTTTGTGATATTAATATTTATTTATACAACCATTACAATTTATTTTGGATTACAAAAACTATTCCAACACGAGTAACATGTTTACAATTTTAAATTAACACTCAAAGAGAGTTTTTTTTTTAAGAAACCATTATAATACCACAATTAGTTCATTGTAGTTATTTTAGAACTTATTTTTTA
>CP025659.1:27291054-27305786 GCA_003576665.1 Ipomoea trifida
ATATATAAGTGTATATATATATATTAAATTGAAAGGATTTGCCCAATTAGAAATTAATTAAATTGCCCAAGGAATTAATTAACGATTCGAAAGGCTTGAACGAATTTACGGGGTGTTACACTCTACCCCCCTTAAGTTTTAATTCGCTTCCGCTATGTTATGTTTGTTGGTTGAGATAGGCAACTGTTGTGTTAAGTTTTATCTATCTCAGCCTGTGTGAGGTTGGGGTGTCACATATTGCCTGCCCCTTGTAGATTAAATCCCTTTGGCATATATTGAACCAAAGGAACTGGTGCTCGTGGCTGCTTGACATGCCCCTTCATCTTTGATCTACAGGCATGGCCATTTGTTGAGGGTTTGGTAACCCAACTCTTCATTGTGTGCCTTAGATGTCTCTTAGGCTCACTTATTTTTCTTTCTATGAGTGACAATCACCCATTTTCATTCAGATGTGCTATCATTTTGCTGTGGTTCTGAACTTTGACCAGCAACATGTTTAACAGTGAACGGGAGTGGACGCTTTCGTTGCCCTCCTTGTTCCTTCTCAGTACACAAAGGAGCAAATCGTCCAAGTGTAATTGAAATTTGATTCGTGCTTGCGCCGGCATCAGCAAGCTCTATTTTCCCGTCTCTGGCCAACGCCATGACTTTATCCTTAAAGATGAATGATGCTGTGGTTTTAGTGGGAGTGAATGTGAAGGTGGAAGGTGGTAAAACGAAGAGTCAAGACTCCCTGAGTGTCGCGTCTCTCAAGGATGGCGAATGGGAACTAAATTAGTGTGTTGGCATTTAAGAGGTTAAAAAGAAAGAGTTACGGGAATGGCTAGGAGTAGGATTCATTGGTAAGAGAGTAGGAAAAGTAAAGACGGAGATCGGGGCCTTAGGCTTCTCTATGTGGACTATCTTTGTATGGTCTCGTGAGCTAGAGATGTGGAATAGACTAGGGAGTTCATGGCACATCACCAAGTGGCGTTACACTTTGGACTCCCGCATCCTCATTCGGTTGGGGCATTTCATCGAACACTTTGTCTACCACTCCTCTCGGATCTTGTCCTTTCGGACTAAGAGTGGAGATGTGGGTGAGTGAGACTCGTGAGTGGCCGCTATCGCGCACACACTCACTTCCTTTGGGTTTGCTACCTAATGTGGCCACACTTAGGCACAAAGCATCAATAAACATCATCCACACAAGATCATCATCCAACAATCATAAAGCTCACATTTAATCTAGCAATTTATATCAAACATCCACATAGATTCACCTTGGGGCCACCAATCCCCTTTCTAATCTACTCTAACATTATAAAGAAACAAGAACAAGAAAGAAAATATCAAAGAAACAATTATAAGATTAAATAATGGACAGAATGATTGCCACCCTTAGAAAGGGGATCTTTACAATCTTGTTCTTGAAATCCCAATCTTCTATCTTGATCTTCAATCTAATCTAAGCTAAAAGGAAAGGAATTTTCCCCCAAGGGGAAAAAACCCTAAAAGAAATTTTGATCTAAAACTATCCTAAGGCTGCTTCTTCTTTGATTTCTGCTAAAGCTTCTTTATATAGTGCAGATTTGGGTCGCGTACGAGGGTGCGTACGCTCGTACGCGACCTCGTACGCGACGTTCTTTGGTCATTTTCCTCCCACACGCGTGGTGGTGGTCGTGGGGAGCTTCTGGAATATTTCCACGCCCCTCCACACGCGTGTGAGGCTGCGTGGAAGGCTCCTGCTTCACGGTTTCTTCATTTTCTGCTCAGTTTTGGCCTTAAGTCCTCCCTTTGGCTGTAGAATACCTTAAAAACATCTTCCATACTCTCGTTAGAAGTTTTGGTCACATCTGAGTCTAAATGCATGATATTCGTATGAAATGGGTAATAAACTCTACAATTCTAGCCCGTAAATGACCTCTAAAATAAGCTATTCTTGGTGCTTATCAAAGTTTCCACACTTAAACCACACTTAAACCTTGCTTGTCCTCAAGCAAGCATACTTTTCTAAACACTAATCATATAAGCACCAAGGATAGTCCATTCTCTCATTGTCAATTGATCAAGCGATGTGTAGGTGTTCGGAGTTGAGTGGGTGAAATCCCCTACACTATCTACCAAGACCACTAAACTCATGCCGACCAAATGTAAGAAATATGCTAAGGAAGTTAAGTCTCAGGAGATAGATATAACAGAAAAAGTTTTACACCTTTCAAGCATGCAAAAGACAATAGGGTTTCACCTTGTATTTTCTAGGGGCCTCCAGCCGATCCGACTAGTGGGAACGATGTTCACCCATTAGCCAATTTCCAACCTAACGCCAAAGCCCCTTTACGTTAAAATAAGTGAGGGCAGGGACATGGACCGCTCATCACCATGGCTTAATTGGGCGATCACTCTATTTTCTCACTTCCTAGGATAACGTCATCAGGCGACCCGACTTCACATGGAGCTCCATGCTTTTTCGAAGGTCAGTGCAATGGGTGCCTGAATCCTAGCGAAGTGGCTCACCTCCTCTCTATTTTCTCATCTATCAAGATCTCTTCGGGATAACCGACTTCACATGGATCTCCATGCTTTTTCGAAGACGGTGCAATGGTTACCCCGTATCCAACTAGATGGCTCACCTCTGTTTTATCTCTAGGATTGGCCTTTTTGCCTTTTTACTCTTTTCACCATATCAACCCCTCATGCTTTTTTCTAGGGATTAGGGATTGTTTTCACTCTAAGCTCACTTAGGCTCACCTTTTGCCCCATGTCCTGCTAAGATTAATTCAATTTCCGGGCTTCACAATTTTTATCTTTCTAAAACTCAAGGGGTTTACACTCCCACTTCGAGAGATCCTTGACTGAGGTCCAAACAAAATACAATGTGAAGAACATGCAAGCACGCATAAAAATTTTCACTTTCGGGTCAATTGTGCAAATTGGTGCAAAGTGTAACTTCCAAAGCATATTTAAGACATTCAAATTTTGGCACAAGGTTAGGAGCCTTCCTAGATAGTATTGGCAATAACACGCCCTCTAGTTCCTATACCTTATCACTCAATTAATCAACTATTTCAAGAAACATAAATCCTTTCCACACTTAAAAGTGAACATCGTCCTCGATGTTTCCATTAGGAATAGAGGAAAAAGGATTAGGGTCTTAAAAGATTGTGCATTAAAGCATCTTTCCGCACTTAAAAAGTGTGCTATGGGCTTCAAATAAATTTTCTAAAAATACTATACCCATTATAACAAAATCATGCGACTCATCCTTTGTGAACCAAGGTAAATATGCTCATAAAAATTGGAAGAAAAGTTAGAATGATATACCATACGATGCGTCTACAGCTTTGTCTTCAGCTTACTGCCTATCTATTTGAAGATTATTGGCATGGCCAGACCTGGGAGACTTAGAAAAATTGGATGAAAAGAAAATAATGCACGAGAATCTGTCCAGGATCTGTCCACGTGACTCACACGCGTGGTGGTCCTCGTGGAGCGGCTCTGGAAAGATTCCACGCCTGGCTCCACGCGTGTGAGCAGGCGTGGTCAGCAGTGCTGATCACCTTCTTCGTCTCCTGGCTTTTTCCTTCCATGTTTGATTCGGTTTAGCTCATATGTCATGGCTTAGCACCAAAATCACCTGCATTGTTAGCTCAAGCAAGGCTATCCTAAAAAAGAAAAATTACTAATAAACAAAGAAAAGGAAAAGTAAACAAGAATTAAAATTCTAAGCTAAGGATAACGTTGGGACTGCCTCCCAAGTGCGCCATGGTTTAACGTCTCCTAGCCAGACGTTGTGTGCTCTATCCTTCGAAGCACACAGATTTTGGGACCTTACCAAGCGTCCCGTGCACTTTTGCTTCAAGGAATGCCCCAAGATGTAGGACATCCTTGAATTTGGAAACTAAGGAGAGGAAAATAAAATGCAACGATAAGTAAGCTCGGGGTATTATTTCAGGATGTTCAAAGATAATATACCCCTCTTCTTCTTTCTCCTTATAGGTTCCTACCCCTGCAACCTTTTCCTTAAAGATCTCCCAATGAACACTCTCTCCACATTCTATCTCATCTAAAGCATTTTCTCTCCACTCTTGTTCTTTTGGATTGTCAATGGTGACAATCCTTTCCCTTCTTTCCCTTTCTCCTTCTATGATCCCTAATAACTCGATATCATCCTCACTCCCCAAATCATCGCAAAACTGTAAGGAATCACTCTCCCATGAGCAAAAAGAAACTTTATCACATTCATCAAGATTTTCATGAATTGTAAAGGAGTCATCCTCACAAACATTATAAGAATTTTCAATTAGAGTTGGAGTGAAAGTTTTACCTTGTGCGGGGTTTTCTTCTTCCCACACGATTTCAATGTTATCCTCATCTTCACTCTCAATCTCTCCCCATTGTTGCGTGTTCAACTCAGGAGTCGAAACTTCTTGGAGCATCGGGGTGTCAAGTTCTTCTTGTTCTTCTACACTCACCTCTTCATCGTCAATTGCCTTGTCCATCTTGTCACTCTCCTGTTGGTTGGTTTCCATTGTCGGGTGATCCATTGGTAGCATTCTCTTCATAAGCTCTTCCGACATTGATAGCATCTTAGCCTCAATTTCGTCCAGTGGAAGTCCTTCCTAGCGAAGAGTAACAAGATTCTTCTTCATTTCGCTTCTGATTTCATTTCTTAAGTTGATAGTATCCTCCTTGGCCATTTGGATGAACATTTCTAATTTATCCTTCAAGATTTGGATTTCGTCATTGACCGGAGGAAGATACTCACAAGATGGAACTTATTGTCCGTTTTATTAAAACCAAAACATCAAAACTACAACATCACTAATATACGTAACTCTCAAGGTGTAATACCCCGTATTTTCCTAACATTATTATTTTATCATAAGGCGTTGACATTCATAAGTTATGATCTTCAGATGCTTCAAAGGAATTTTTATAAGGAAGTATAGTTGTTATTAAGATGCGATCGTTCGTGCCGGTCACGAACCGTAAAATTTTTTAGGACGAATTTTCAGTTCGGATTTCCCTAGGAAATGGATTATTAGGCACCGTACTATTATTCTTGAATTTCCTATTCAATTAAATCAGCTCATAGCAGCGAAAATTTATTTTGATCGTACATCGCTAAATTTCGCGGTGTACCGAACCTAGCCCAATTTTGAGGGTTAGTCTGGAATAAATTTTTAGTTTTGGAAATTATTCTATCTGGATTATTTTTCACCGAAACTTTATCTGTTTGGACCCCAACTGATAAGGTTGGAGATATTTTATTATTTTATTATTTTTTTCCTTTTGATCTTATCTCTTATAAGGGATATATATATATGTTGAGATAAGAATGAAAAATTTCATTTTCTTCATTCCCATCCTTTCATTTCGTGAGAGAGAGAGAGAGAAGAAAAAGGGAAAAAAATAGCTTCATCTTCTTCATCTTCAAGCTTGACTCCATGGCCAATTTCTTCATAAATTCATCATTCTTCGGTAAATTCTAAATCTATTCGGTTCAAAAGCTTTGTTTTCCTCCCTAGATCATGAATCTAAGTTAAGATTTCTTAAATTATGTGTTATGTTGTTGGTGGAATCCTAGGGTTTTAAGGTGAAATTGGGGAAATCAACTCCAAAAGTCTTCTACGAGGACTAGTAACCCGGTGGAGGTAAGGAATCCCTTAAGTTGGTTTAGTCACTTGAAATTGGATAATTGATTTTTTTTGGTTGAAATATATGGATGTATATACTTGTATATGTTATGGTTATGTCCATAAAGGCTTATACTTGGGAAAATAGTGAAAGAAAATCAGGATAGATTTCTGGCAGTAACTTCCGAGAATTTCTGGGAAAAATTGGTAAGGTATTTTGATTCAATTTTTTTTAGAGATGTAGTTCTATAAGTGTAGAAGCTGCATATAAAATTTCATAATTTTTGGAGTAGTATAAGTATGGTTTTCGGAATTTTTCCCAAAACTGGTCCAGAGAGAAGAAAAATCCGGACAGCACACTGCCAAGGGCAAAAATGGAATTTTCTGTGTTTATTCGAGAACCAAAATGACCAAAACTTTTTATGGACATCAAGTACTATAAGTTGGGGTTCTACCATAAAAATTTCAAGTGAAAAAGAGTTCGGGAACTATTGTTACCGGCTCAATCTTTCGGACTGCGCAAGCTGAATTACTGTCCAGAATAGGCGGAACGTGTTGGACGCGGACCTGGACGCGCGTCCACTGCGCGTCCAGTGGAGTCTAGTAGGTTCGGGAGTAAGATCAAATTGTATAAGTTTTGATTATTATTATTGATGTTTAGATGATGGGGTTGAAATGAACCTAAGAGGTTATGAGAATGATTATAGATTCAGGATGAATGAGTATCATGGGTTTGTTTAATGAATTTTGTTAATTAAGGATGGTGGATTAAGGTAATGATTAAGAGTACTTAAGGATTAATTATGGTGATTGTTGAGTAATGAGAGGATGCTAAGATTATGATATAGATTGGTGATTTGGTTAACGTTGAAGCCTAGTGATGAGGATAATGTTGGACTAATGACTAAAGGTTTATTTAATTATAGATGGGTAAGTTGTTGAAGGTGAGAAATTGTGGACTAATTATGAGTTATGGTTTATTGATTTAAGGTTTGAAATCAAATATGAATTATGGTTAAGGGTGGTGATTATTGATAATGGTGATTAGGAACTATTATTCTTATTAATAAATAAGGAAAGTTATGAAGGTTATGAGCTTATAAGGATTATGATTAAGATTGGATTAGTGATAGAATTAAATGAGGATGATGGAATGATGGATGACGTTATTGAGGATGGTGATGTCATTATGTTGTTGAGCGAAGATGTTGAATTGTAATTATGGTGGTGATATATATAATGCTATAATTATGTTACATGAGTTATGAATTGGTGATTATGAATTAATGGTTTAGATTAATGGATAATTATGGATTATGGTTAATAATGGTGTTAAGGCTTTCGATGACTTGATAATGATGTTATAATGTTGTTGACTTGTTGTCGATGATGGATTACAAGGTTAGTAGTTACTAATGACAATAATTAATGCTTAAGAATGATTAAGGTTAATTGTTGGATTATGGGTGACTAAGTATCGATTATGGATGTGTGATTCCCTTACGTTATAATGGTGTTGATGATAGTGGAAGTTGTTGATGACGATAGTGACAAGGACAACTATCTATTATTAATTAAAGGTGGAACCATGATTATGGATCATCGATGATGATTGGATTGTAAGAGGAACTGGGATTCATGATAAGGAAAAAGTATTGGGAATGGATATATGTAGTGTTAGTAGAAATATATAAGTATCTGATGAGTGACCAGCTTGTGTTCAGTATTTTCTCAACTTTGTTTGCTTCCAAATTTTGCTCGTACTTGAACTACGTTTGAAAAGCCTTTGGGCAAGTGAAAATGTTTATGAAAACTTACGGTGAAGAACCAAAGGAAGTGGAAGAGTGAGCGTCTAGAGGAAGTTAGTAACATTTTCAAGAAGATAAGGTAATCTTTATGTCCACCAAAACCTTTTTCCACCATGATATTCATGAATTTCTTGATAAAGTATGGATATAAAGATTTTAGTAGATGAAAGATTGGTGTGATTGTGGTATATCATGAGTATATGTAGATATGTGGATGATTATATGAAGTAACTAGTATACGATTATGTTGTGATGAATATATGTGGTAGACATGAATATGTGTTTACAACCTTATATATATACAAAGGTAGACCTATACTGTTCAAAGTGCTTAAAGCGAGAAAGTAAAGAATGAGACAAAATGAAATCACGGTGTGAAGTTGGATGATATTCCTTTTTAACATTCATAATGGAATTACAAACATTGGGCCCCAAAATGATTGGTGTTAACCACTTGAGTAACCTTTTAGAAACATATCCAGGGTTACTAGAGCTAGTGACTAACCTGTGGGCTTGGAATCCCGACAAGGGGTGTGCACACTAAAGGTCCTAGATCTGCTTCCCCTAGTTGGAATAACTAGGTTGTGGTGAGATGATGGAAATGAGAAGGAAATTGTGGTGTGAATTGGAATATCTTTAACTTCATTATGGTAAAATATGGTTATTTCTATTTAAATGCTTATATGATTATGATGATAATTATAAGTATGAGGATGAGTATGAGTATGAGTATGATATGGTGCATACATGTGGAAGTTGTGATTATTGGCACATATTTTATTTGAAACAATAATGAGGAAATGAATATCTCTTATATGAGAAAAGCTTTACATGGTTTAACATATATATGCTATTATGCTATCCATAAATCGTTTGGTTGCAGGTAGATTTTCAAATCATGGGTAAAACTTTATAAAGCTTTCAAATTATTATGTTTTCAAACCTTTGTCTACTTTTAAGTGACAATGGATTTCCTTACTTAGCCGTCGTGCTAACTACACTTCATTGTGTCCTTTATTAGATGCAGTCTAGCGTGGGCCCCTGTGGCCGATGAGCTCAGAATATGATGGGAGTCGAGGTTGAAGACTACTCTATCCTAGAATAGATACCCTGGAAGAATTATTTCCATATGTATTAAGTTGGAATATTGATGTGGTTATTTGAGGTTGTAAGATTAGCCTTAACGTTTGGGTATAGGAGAGATACCTAAGCGTGGCGGTAACACCCAGTTTTCTGCTGGTTAGACGCTTCCGCAATGTATTATATTTTAAGGATTTTGTAATAAATCCAAGAAGTGAAAATTGGGGTGTTACACAAGGAGATCAAACGAATCCCACTACAAGGGAATGAATGGCAAATCTTCACCGTTCATATATCTTGTGTGGTTGATGGTTATCTTGATTTGCTTCTATTTACGACAAGGATAGGTAGTAAAGTTAGGGGAAGTATAGGTTGCGAGATATCGGGCCTATACGAGTCATAATCGGTCACATCTCCATCATTTATCCGGGCTGACGAGGCCCGGGAGATGTGGTAGACCAAGGGTTTGTTAAAATGCCCATCCGACTTAAGAACCAGGAGTCCGATGTGTGACGCCAATCAGTGATGGTGTCGTCGGCTCCCTTGATAGAAACCTAGTTGCATTGCCTAGAACACCCTATAGAAGTATCAAACATGAGACCAAGATAGGACATCCATCTCCTTTCTTTCTTTAATTGATTACATTTGTTTTACTTTTGTCAAACCTCTTCACCATGATTTCTTTTGCTTTAATTTGAGTGAATCTTGTAACACTTGTCTCTTAACATCATAAATGTCACACGCTTGATTCGGTTCCAATTTGTCATCTTTAAGAACACGACACTCGGGGAACGTCTTCTCCGTTTTATCACTATCCACACCTAAACCAAAACGTCAAAACTAGAACATCACTAATATACATAACTCTCATGAAGATCAAACGACTCCCACTACAAGGTAATAAATGGAAAATATTCTCCGTTCATATATCTTGTGTGGTTGATGTTTATCTTGATTTGCTTCTATTTACGAACATGATAGGTAGTAAATGTAACACCCCACTTTTTCCACTACCGAAAATACGGGTATAATTTAATCTTTTTTTTTATACAACAACGGAAGCTTAAACAACAACTAAAAGGAAAAAGGGGTGTTATGCCACGTTCGAATATCTCTCTTATACTCAAACGCACTGGCAAAACCTACTACCAAAATTACTATTACAATGGTGGAATTCCTAATGGTACAATAAAAATCTTTATACAATAATTCGTTCTCATGCCTAAACGCTATGCTAAATTTTTCCTGCAAAAACACTATGGCAGAAACAAAGTCAGCACGACGGCTGGTAAGAAATACTCTACCCCGTAAAACATTTTGCACATAGCACATTGATAAACGTTATTTTTATTGTGTTTTTAATAATCTTTTTATAGTTGATTAGCAATAATCGATTAATATTTATGTATTTTAATTTAGTATTGCTATAAGTAGGTTTTAATAGAATTATTAATTTCTAGGGTTATTTTTATTATTTATGTACGTTTTTTTTATTATAATTTTGTGAGCCCAATAAATTCCTAACCCTAATTAAATAAATTATTAGTAACATTATTATTATTATTATTATTATTATTATTATTATTATATAACTATATAATTTGTTAGACCGTCCAAAATCTCTAATAATAGTCGCCAACAAGCCGAAGACCGAAGAAGCGATTCATCTCAACTCACCGATTCGTATGGAGGATCCGATTGACCAGGCGCCCTTCCGAGCTTCTATCGGCAATTGGCGAGCGATCTCTGAGCTGAAGCTAGGAGAAGCGGCTGAGATAGAATAGTATAAATAGAGGACAAGTTCGAAGAGGAGGGGCACACTCAATCTATCACATTCTAAACTTCTAACCCGTACAAAGTCCGGTGGCGGTGACGGAATTCTGAGTTCGATAAACTTTGGGCGGTTCAGATTTCCAGTCCGACGGTGATTTCGTACGGCTTCAATTCTCGGCAGCGGAAACCTTGGTTCAGCGCACTGCACACCTGCAGAATTTGATTACAGCACAACACGGTTCCTTTTCTTTATTCTTGGATTGTTCTTTTTGTCATTTAGCGAATTGTAAATTCCAATTGTCAATTGCAATATGCTACGTGAATCTTAAATTTCTAATTACAGAGTAAATTGCAAAGCTTAATCACAGTGCTTAATGTCTAGTTAGAATTTTTGATCCATTTCTTTTGTTTTTAATTCAAGTGCAGTACTTCGTAATTATCTTTTCAATTCACTTTGTGAGTGAATTACATTGCTCATTCTTTGCTTTTAATTTGAGTTACAGTAGTTAGTAATTACCTTTTTAATTCATTAAGTGAGAATGAATTGCAATGCCAGTGTATGCTGCCTACATTTGTTTTTAATGTTCAGTACTTGACTACAATGCTAATTATAGCCTTTAGTGGTCATTTATTTGTTAATCACAGTTTGCTATCTCGTTCGTTTTAGTCTTTAACTATTGCACTTTTCCAAGCTGTTTTACTAGTATTGGCTTAATTTTATTGCATATGATTTAATCTTGATATCCGGATTTGTTTCTAATTCTTTAAGTTATTGAGTTAAACCTTTTTTTTATTTAAGTTTGTTAAATTGCATTATTTTAATTCCCTGTGGGATCGACCCTTGCTTTGCACGCTATACTGCAATTGACTCGTGCACTTGCGAGGACTAATTTAAAATTGTCCATCAATTTTTGGCGCCATTGCCGGGGAATTATATATTGTGCAATTTCTTTGCTTACTTAATATTGCTTCCAAAAAAAAATATATAAAAAAAAAGGTGCTTTTAGTATTTGTTTTATTTTTCTCTATTTTCCTTTTACTCTTAATTGATTATTTATTTATTTGTTTATTTGTTTGTTAGTTTATTGTGTTTTTATTTTATGCAAGGTCGTCGTTCCTTAAAACCTACACTTTTGCCTTTGGACGACAACATTGACAAGAAAAAGAAAAAGCCTTTACCTTTTGAAAATCCTAATCCTAAACCAAAAGAAACAACCACAACAATGGACGCACTTCTTCATCAACCCCCTCGACCAAACCCTCAACCCAACCCTAGGCTAATGAAAGACTTTGGTAGGCCCCAAGTAGGAGGTTCACCTTCTTGCATAGTGCTTACTGATGCAGCCAGGAACTATGAGCTAAAGACGGTTCACTACAACCAATTGCCGTCTTTTCACGGTTTAGCAAACGAAGATGCCCTTACCTTTATCAGGGATTTCTACGGGATAGTCCAACACTTCCCGTTGAATGACTTGACCGAGGATGCACTAAGGATGAGGTGTTTTCCATACACCTTGAAAGATGCAGCAAAAACATGGTTCATGACTCTTACACCTGGATCCCTTCGAACATGGCCGGAGGTGTACAACAAGTTCATAGGTAAATTCTATTCCCATGCTAAAACGGCTGAATTAAGGAGGAAAATTGCGACCTTTTCGCAAGCTGAAGGTGAACCATTCCATGAGGCATGGGAAAGGTTCAACATGTTACTCATTCAATGCCCCCACCATGGCTACCCGTTGGAGCTTCAAAATCAAACTTTCTATGATGGTTTGACTCAAACCAGCCAATCAATGGTTGACAATGCGGCTGGAGGTGCCATGGGAGAAAAAACTGCAGAGGAAACCTTAGCATTGTATGAAATGCTAGGGGCAAACTCCCAACAAAAGAGCGTAAGGGGACGGACGCTAGGTATGTATGAAGTTAATTCGAATGCTGGGTTGGAAATTCAAGTGTCTGAGTTAGCAAAACAAATGAAAAACATGTATTCTATGATGAGTATGAAGCAAAACAATGCATCTATGGTGGACGAAGATGTTCATAATTTTGAACAGGCCAATGCTATGAATAGTTTCAATCAAAGGCCTAGAAATGACCCGTATTTTAATTCTTATAATCCGGGTTGGAAAAACCATCCCAATTTTTCTTGGAATAATAACCAGAATAATTTTCAACCTATTGCTCCACCTCAACCGAAAAAACCATCTTGGGAGGATTCTTTGGATATTTTCATACAGAATTGTAATAGACAGCAAGAAGCAAATAACCAGCGGTACAAATTGCAACAAGAAGCAAACGATCAACGGTTCCAACGAACAGAGGCATCACTTGCTAAAACTGAGGCTTCACTTGCTAGAAATGAAGCTTCCATGAGAAAGTTGGAAATCCAAGTAGGGCAAATTGCCGAAGCTCTACAAGGCCATGTGCCAGGTAAGTTGCCTAGCCAACCTGAAGAAGCTAAGGTTATGACTGTGTTAAGAAGTGGTAGAGTTATTGAAAATGTTGTTAAAGAAAATACCACTTCTAAACAAGCTGAAATAGTTGAAAATTTGAATGTTGATAATGATGCTAATAAGGATGAACCCAAATTGCATAAATCTAATGATCCTTATGTGCCCCCTAAGCCATATGCTCCCCCAGTTCCATTTCCTTGTAGGTTGAAAAATTCAAAGTTTGATAGATCATTTTCTGAGATTTATGATTTGTTGTCAAAAGTGAATGTGAATTTGCCTTTGTTAGACATGATTAAAAATATGCCTGCCTATGCTAAGTTTTTGAAAGAACTAAACACTAGAAAGCGTAGGTATGAACATAACGAAAAAGTTTTTATGTCTAAAACTGTTAGTGCTGTTTTGCAAACTGACTTGCCCCCAAAATTAGAAGACCCCGGTAGTTTCATAATAACTATTACAGTGGGGAATTCTAAGAAAGAAAAGGCAATGCTTGATTTAGGGGCAAGCATTAACTTGATGCCTTATTCTGTCTACTTGCAGTTGGGTCTGGATAGATTAAAGCCTACTACAATGTCCCTAGAGCTTGTTGATCGCTCTATTAGATATCCTAGGGGCATTGTAGAAGATGTTTTGGTTCAAGTTGATAAACTAATAATGCCTGCCGACTTTGTTGTTTTAGATATGAATAAAAAGTGCAATCATGCGCAGGACATGCCTATTTTGCTTGGCCGACCTTTCATGGCCACAGCAAAAACAATGATTGATGTCCAAAATGGAAAGTTAACCATGACTGTTCTTGATGAAACTATTGAATTTTCCATTCTGAAATCGATGAAATTGCCTGAAAACAATAATAATCATTGCTTTGCTGTAGACATTTTAGATTCTATAATTTCTGCTGAGTTTTTAGATGAATCTCCGTTGAAGGTCGAAGCTGATGAAGAGGAACCTAATCAAAGTCCAACAAAAGAGGGGGGTGTTGAAGAATGTTCACTCACTGACTGTCTGGAGCAAATCAAAGAAAAACACCATCCCTCGATTGAAGCTGATGTTCCGCCCAAGCTGGAATTAAAACCTCTTCCTAGTTCTTTAAAATATGCTTTCTTAGGTCCAAATAATACTTATCCTGTAATAATTGCCTCTAACCTTTCACAGGAACAAGAAATAAAGCTGCTAGAGGTATTAAAAAAATATAAAAGTGCAATAGGTTGGACAGTTGAAGATATTAAAGGAATAAGTCCAACAATTTGTATGCACCGGATCCTACTTGAAGAAGGGGCAACTCCTGTCCGTCAACCTCAGCGCAGGTTAAATTCGAATATGAAGGAGGTTGTACGTGTAGAGGTCCTAAAGTTGCTGGACTCGGGTATCATTTACCCAATCTCAGACAGTAAATGGGTAAGTCCAGTTCACGTTGTGACACCCCAACCTCACACAGGCTGAGATAGCTAAAACTTATCATAACAGCTGCCAATCTCAACCAACATTCATAACAAAGCGGAAGCGAATTAAAACCTAAGGGCGTCATGCCACATCTAGGTATAATCACAGCCTAGATGCACAGGCTAAACACAAGAATAAACTGAACTGTCATATTATAGAAACTGAAATAATAATCCTCAAAGTATAAATCCATAAAACATCCAGAAGTACCCAACGAACTAATCAAGAGTATATCATAATATCTCAAGGCACACAGGCCCAAAACTAGAGTCTAAACAAGGCAAACTATGTCTACGCATCCTGATAAAAGGGAACTCTAGCGCGCTCACGTAGACTACTCCATACCTGGAAAACACACAAAGAACCATTAGCAAAAGAATGCTAAGCAACCACCATTCACACCCGCAAGGAAGTATAGATATATAATAAGCTTGTAAATAGGTTTACACACCCATATAGAATATAAACACCAATGAACTGTACAATAGTTCAAAACGATACTCAACAACAACAAGCTGAACGAATCATAAACCAAAACTCATTCAAATAAAGCCAAA
>CP025659.1:27318047-27331901 GCA_003576665.1 Ipomoea trifida
GCGCAGGACATGCCTATTTTGCTTGGCCGACCTTTCATGGCCACAGCAAAAACAATGATTGATGTCCAAAATGGAAAGTTAACCATGACTGTTCTTGATGAAACTATTGAATTTTCCATTCTGAAATCGATGAAATTGCCTGAAAACAATAATAATCATTGCTTTGCTGTAGACATTTTAGATTCTATAATTTCTGCTGAGTTTTTAGATGAATCTCCGTTGAAGGTCGAAGCTGATGAAGAGGAACCTAATCAAAGTCCAACAAAAGAGGGGGGTGTTGAAGAATGTTCACTCACTGACTGTCTGGAGCAAATCAAAGAAAAACACCATCCCTCGATTGAAGCTGATGTTCCGCCCAAGCTGGAATTAAAACCTCTTCCTAGTTCTTTAAAATATGCTTTCTTAGGTCCAAATAATACTTATCCTGTAATAATTGCCTCTAACCTTTCACAGGAACAAGAAATAAAGCTGCTAGAGGTATTAAAAAAATATAAAAGTGCAATAGGTTGGACAGTTGAAGATATTAAAGGAATAAGTCCAACAATTTGTATGCACCGGATCCTACTTGAAGAAGGGGCAACTCCTGTCCGTCAACCTCAGCGCAGGTTAAATTCGAATATGAAGGAGGTTGTACGTGTAGAGGTCCTAAAGTTGCTGGACTCGGGTATCATTTACCCAATCTCAGACAGTAAATGGTAAGTCCAGTTCACGTTGTGACACCCCAACCTCACACAGGCTGAGATAGCTAAAACTTATCATAACAGCTGCCAATCTCAACCAACATTCATAACAAAGCGGAAGCGAATTAAAACCTAAGGGCGTCATGCCACATCTAGGTATAATCACAGCCTAGATGCACAGGCTAAACACAAGAATAAACTGAACTGTCATATTATAGAAACTGAAATAATAATCCTCAAAGTATAAATCCATAAAACATCCAGAAGTACCAACGAACTAATCAAGAGTATATCATAATATCTCAAGGCACACAGGCCCAAAACTAGAGTCTAAACAAGGCAAACTATGTCTACGCATCCTGATAAAAGGGAACTCTAGCGCGCTCACGTAGACTACTCCATACCTGGAAAACACAAAGAACCATTAGCAAAAGAATGCTAAGCAACACCATTCACACCCGCAAGGAAGTATAGATATATAATAAGCTTGTAAATAGGTTTACACACCCATATAGAATATAACACCAATGAACTGTACAATAGTTCAAAACGATACTCAACAACAACAAGCTGAACGAATCATAAACCAAAACTCATTCAAATAAAGCCAAAATCCAAAGATGGAAGAATAAGACAACAACGAGTCAAAACCAAGGTACCAACTGAACACAAGTATAAGAAATAATCAACCATAATCGAGAACAAAGAGGAATCAATCGAATAAACAAAGACTCGTGACCAAAGAATCGAA
Source organism: Ipomoea trifida (assembly GCA_003576665.1). Classification (NCBI taxonomy): domain Eukaryota; kingdom Viridiplantae; phylum Streptophyta; class Magnoliopsida; order Solanales; family Convolvulaceae; genus Ipomoea; species Ipomoea trifida. The sequence continues at coordinate 27,319,479 of CP025659.1, forward strand.
AGAAAACCCAACACCAACCACCAAGCATCATACCGAACCCAATCCCAAACCCAAACCAAGTACACAAGGTAAAACTCACTCACAGGTAGTAATGAACCCAATCACAGGGTAATCCACCAGCCTAGTCCAATCACAGGACCGAAGTCCAATTATAGGGGTGAATCGACCCAATCACAAGCTGTAACACCCCGAAAATTCCTACTACTTTCTTAAATATTTAAGGGGTTATTTCCTTATTAAATAATTATTTAAATAATTATAAGTATAACTATTTCCTTTGGGCTTGGAAATATATATATATATCTTATATATATAATTTATTATTATGATTAACAATAAATAATCTATGGCCCAATATTTCTATAGCTATATATATATACATATATACTATAAGCTATGGTTGGTGACCCAACTTTTGTAAATTGACCCAACTCCTCTTAATAGCCATATTATATTATTTGTATTCTAAAGCCATGGACCCAATGGATTATCTTTTATACATTGCAATTGTTCTTGACCCAACTAGTATAGACCATATTGAATAATCTTTCTATTAATTGGCTTAGCCCAAAATGGCAAAACCTACCTAGATATATATACATATTTAGAAGTTTCTAAATTGAGAATACCCCCACACCATCCGCCTCTATCATTCCCGTTTCTCTTCTGCTTTCCTCGGCAAAGTCTCCAACGACAACAACCAGGGAGGGAGTTCCGGCAGCGTCAAGACTTCTCCGATGGCGTTGCGAGGTGGTGGCGATGGGCAAGTTCTGAAGGCAAGTTGTCGGCGGCGGCTGGTGACGGACGACCATGGCGACGGCAGCTCCACGGTAGCGGCTTGGACAACCCTGTTTCCAGCGAGCAGAGTACGCGTCAACTAACGACATCCGAGCGGGAGTTTCACGGCGGCGGTCTCTGTCTCCACCAATGGCGCGCCGTGCGGTCCCTCTCCCAAGCTCTTCGACGGTGATGAGCGGCGGTGGTGGCTGAGCTCGGCAGAGGAATGGCGGCTTCTGTGTCTCTCCTTCGGCGAATGTCTCTCGCAGCAGCTGGCAGCAGTAGCAACGTCCCCTTCACCTCCCTTCTTCCGGCCAACAGCAATGGCGTCCAGAGGAGGCGGAGCACCTTGGCGCGTTGTCACCCCCGCCACCTTCTTCCGTTCGGCCGGCGGCAGCAGCAACGGAGGACGTAGCAGCTCCCCTTCTCCGCACGATGAACGGGCAGTGCCTCCGTTTGGTGACCAAGAGCTCGCGGGAAGGAGTGTTAGCCCAGGTGATCGCGTGTCTTTGCAGCAAGAGATGAGTAGCGTAGCGGAATGGTGTGTGAGTGTGGAGCTAGAGAGTGCAGGTTCGAATCCTGGTTTGAGCATCCTTGTTAAGGTTATTTCTGCTCTTAGGCTTTTAAGATTTATAATGGGTGATCCTAGCTATCAATTACTATATTGTAACATAGGGTTTTGATCTTGTCATTATTAGTTAATAATGATTAGGTTATTATGGTTTAGTTCATAATAGTGGTCAGGTTATATTATTCTTTAGGCTTGGACTAGTAGTTAAATGGGAGCCTAGATGTTGTTATTAATAGTCTTAGTAACGATATTAGAATCATATTAATCCTTCAGGTCCACGGTTATGAACCGAGCTTAAGTTGGTGTTGCTTTGGATTAGTACGCTTTTGGATTGAATTACGCTTCAAAGGTAACCATCCATGTCCATCAAATATTTCTATTCACCTATTCTATATATATTGGATTTGGTGTTGGTCTGGAAATTTATTGTGATAGCCTATTTCTTGATCTATTTTGTTGGATTGCATCTTGATCTTTGTCTTGTGTTGTATGATCAATGATGTTATGGATTTCCTTATTTTTGGACTCTAAATTGGATGAAATGTGAGTGATCTTGGTCTGATTTTGTGATTCTGGAAGTTGGATTGTTCATTGTCTGATTTGGTCTCTGGAATCTGGGATTTGGGATTGGCCTTGCGGAAGGACCCGACGGTACTAATGTAACCCGCTGAAGGTGCTCCTGCAAGGTGGCAGCGGTTGTGTTGGGCGGAGGGGGGGTCCGCTGAGGGGGACCGCCTCCTTCTATTGCGGAGGAGGTTGGCGGAGGTGTGTCCGTGAGGTGATCCGCAGTTCACTGGAGATCTGTTTCCAGTGAGCAACGTTTCTCTGTTCTGTTTGTCTGTTGTTGGCCTTTGTTTCAGATCATTGTTGGATTGTTTTGTTGGGTATTTTACCATGTTATTGGAGTATTTATTCATGTATTCTTGAGACATTTGATGCTTAGTTTGGAGTATTGATTCGTGTCTTTTGGTTCCTTTTGTGTGTTCTTGTCTATTGAATCTCTTGATTCATGAACTGGGAGTTGGTTGGTGTTCATATTTGAGATGAACCCATCGTCTTGGTTGGTTGAGTTGGTGTGGAGTATGGTTGTGTGGTGGACTTATGTGTGTTATATTGTGATTTTCTTATGTGACTATTGTACTATTGTACTATTGTTGTGACTATGGTTCTTGTGCTTAGGCTATGTCATTGGTGTGCTTTTGCGGCGCTTGGTGACTGGGATACCCTGAGGTTACTATTCGGTTACTATCTGACTTCGGGTGCGCCTGTGAGTAGGGACTGCAGTCATTCCTACCGGCTGCGCACTGTCGACTGACGGTCATCTGACTTCTGACTTTGACTTGTGCATATGGTTGACTTGGTTTGATGGTTGGCTTCGGTTGGTTGGGAGGTTGATGATGGGTTGTCCTTCTTGTTGTCTCTTGATGAGTTCTTTGGATTGTTCGGTTGATTGCCTTGTCATTCTCTTGAGTTTGGATGTTCCCTTTTCGGATTGTGTTCAGTTGGTATCTTATTATGGTTCGTTATGCCTTATGCCTTCGTTATTGGTATATTGGATTTTGGTATTGAATGAGTTTGGTTTATGATTCGTTCAGTTTATTGTGTTGAGTATCGTTTGAACTTTGTACAGTTCGTTGGTGTTTATATTCTATATGGGTGTGTAAACCTATTTACAAGCTTATATTATATCTATACTTCCTTGCGGGTGTGAATGGTGGTTGCTTAGCATTCTTTTGCTAATGGTTCTTTCGTGTGTTTTCCAGGTATGAGCTAGCCTTAGCGTGAGCGCGCTAGAGATCACCCTTTGAGGATGCGTTAGATAGTTGGTTAGCTTGTAGTTTTGCCTGTGTGGCCTGATATAGTAACCTGATTTCGTTGACTCTGATGTTTTATGGATTTATACTTTGAGGATTTTTCAGTTTCTATATATGACAGTTGTTTAGTTCTTGTTTAGCCTGTGCATCTAGGCTTGTTATACCTAGATGTGGCATGACGCCCTTAAGTTTTAAATTCGCTTCCGCTTATGTTATGAGTTTGTTGGTTGAGATTGGCAGCTGTTATGTAAGTTTTAGCTATCTCAGCCTGTGTGAGGTTGGGGTGTCACAACGTGAACTGGTACCCATTTACTGTCTGAGTAGAGATCCTAGGGTTGAACTTTGAGACTCTAGGACTTGACTAAGTAGGAATTAAGGTGTTTGAGAATCCTAGGATGTGTGAATTCTAGGAATCGCGGTGAGGACGCGCCTTATCTGTTCATATTGTTTATGCCTTGTTAACCTTGTTGTTTTGCAGCTTGCGGCTCGTCTTCCCGGGTAAGTCTTAATCGCTTTTAGTTACGTTGCTTCGTTTTAGTTTTGCTTAGGAGCTTGCCTTAGATTAGGAATGAGTAGTTAGTTGGTACGAGACGTTGGATGGCACCGTGTGCATCGAGGCAAACAGAAGATCGGGCGTCTCGTCAAAGAAGACCAATCTACTCGCGGCTTGGAGTCAACGACAACGGCCTACGTTCTTCGGGAAGGGCGTCTTCGCGCGTGAAGCATCATCTGCAAGGTCTTCGTTCGCCTCAAGACTTGAAGAACACGTTTCGTGCAGCTGAAGTTCGTTGCAAGATGAAGAAAGCAACGGGAGCTCGAAGACTGAAGACTCGAAGACCCTCGGCCTTGAGGGAACGACAATAGCGGGTGCTGACGCGTCAAGAAAGAGTTAAAGTACGCCAAGTAGGAATTGTCAGAGCGGCCATGAGGAGTCTCGTGTAAACACTCGAAGGAACGATGGCAAGAAAGAATTAAGGAATAGCGAGACAAGCTAGTAGAAGATCAAATCGTCAGAAGATCAAGACCAACGGAAGTGAACCTAAAGGCTAGCTTAATCCTCGGGTGTTCTAAGGAAGAGTTATCTATACTTGCGTCCCGTCGGAAGCAAGAGTTAAAGCACGCCAAACAGGAGCTTTCGGGATTAGTGATGAAGAACCTCGTACAAACTAAGCTCGGAGTTCACGTTACATGAAGAATTAGAATTTGAAGTTGGGATGCCCAAGCCGTAAAACGGTCCTACCCATCCATGAAGCGACAACGAAGGAACAAGTTAGGAGTTGCAACCCTCAAGGCGAAGAAGATCAAGTCAAGTAGAAAGGGTACTGAACGCTCAGGATCCCCGAAGATAAGAAGACGCCGTAAGCAAGTGATGTATGGCTTCGTGAAGTGGACCTCGTGTAACCTTTTCGGTGCATCTCGAACGTGGTCTCTCGTGCAAGCACCTCAAGGAAGTAACCTCGGTTTCTAAAGATCACTATTACCCATAAACGAATCTCCTTTCAAAACCGGGCGATACCTTTCCAATCGAACCTACCTTTTCGTAAAGCTTCCTCGAAAACCCCCCCCGTTCTGTACCATCGGTCATCAATGGTTCATCGCTTTCAGCCTCTCTTGGAGTAATAAGGTTGTGCGAATCGTGGGTTATATGTAAAGCTTATTCGGATCTCAGGTCCATGTTGCGTGGGAAGCAAGGCAAGATCTATCAATCAGTCAGAGAGTCCTAATCGAATCGTCAACCCGGAGAGACCGCTTAGAGTTAAGAGACTTCCTTATTCTTCTTAAAACCAAATCCTTCACAGTTCTTCGCAAAACCCTAAGTAACATACTCGTTAGGAAATCCCTTCACTCTCTATTCTAATCGGTATTCCTATCTATTCTTGGAAACTAAATTCTCCTTGATTCTTGAAACTCTAAAATGCCCTCGTATCGAACATCCCGTCTACCTACCCTAAATCTCTTTCTCATTTTCGCTCGACACTGAGTTTCTCTTTCCCCTTGAGAAAGTGCATACCCTATTGCTAAGGAATCTTTTCTATCTTATTAGATCACCTTGCTATCGTCCCTTACATTCAAATTCCTCTCACTCCCTGGGGAAATGGTATATCCTTCCATTCAGACAACCTTTCAGTTTATTTCATTCTTCTCCCATTTCAGGATTGAATTTCTTTCTCCCCTTGACGAGTTGAATACCCTACCGTTGACAAATCATTTCGCCTTCCCAGACCCCGTTCTTAATTCCTCTCGAAACCTAATTTCTTTCACCTCTCGGAGTAAGATAAATACCCTATCATTAAAGAATCCTTTCCATCTTTCTAGACCTCATTACTATCGACTCTTGGAACCGAATCTCTCTCATTCCCTTGGGGATTGCACGCTCTTATATTAAGGAATCCCTTTCTATCCATTCTAAATCTCCTTCTCACCTTCGTTGAGAAATGAACTCCTCTCTTTTCTTTGAGAATTGAACGCCCTACCATCGAGAAATCATTTCTACTTCGCTAGGACCTCGCTCTTAACTTCTCTAGGAACCTAATTCTTCCCTTTCCCAGAGTAAGTTAAACATCCTACCGTTGAGAAACTCGTTCTGCATTTTCAATCTCATTCTTATCTTCTTTCAAATCGAATTTTCTTTCTTACCTTGAAGAGTTGAATACCTTATCATTGACAAACCGTTTCTGTCTTTCGAAACCTTTTTCTTAATCCCTTTTGGAATCTAATTTCCTTCTGTTCCCCGAATAAGTCAATACCCTATCATTGGAAAAACTCCTCTTGTGTTTTCAATCACGTGCTCATCTGCTCTCGAAGCCAAGTTCTTTTCGTTCCTTCTCTTTTGTTCAAAGAACTTGATACTCCCTTAAATTTAGGAACTCTGTTGATCTCTTTGAACCTCGTTCTCATTTCTTTCGAAGCCGAGTTCTCTCTCCTCCTTAAAGAACTTAACATCCCTTTTATTGCGAAAATCATTTCCAACCTCTCGAACGTTGTTATTATTCGCTTCTTGAAAATATCTTGTGTAAGGTGATAACCTTACTTTCTAAGTTGTAACCGTGATAACTCTTGATTCTATTCTTAACCAATGTTGTCCTTAAAACCGTATATCGCAAACCTTCTATTCCCTTTTATTTTCCGTTGGGTCAAATTTTCAAAACCCGGGCATATATACTATATAAATATTTTCTCTATATGTACTACCGTACTAGTTTGTGACTCTCTGTCCCCAAACGTTTTTTTTGAGCTTCGGGGACGAAGCTCCTTTTAAGGGGGGTAGAGTGTAACACCCCGAAAATTCCTACTACTTTCTTAAATATTATAAGGGGTTATTTCCTTAAGCAAAAGAATGCTAAGCAACCACCATTCACACCCGCAAGGAAGTATAGATATATAATAAGCTTGTAAATAGGTTTACACACCCATATAGAATATAAACACCAACGAACTGTACAATAGTTCAAAACGATACTCAACAACAACAAGCTGAACGAATCATAAACCAAAACTCATTCAAATAAAGCCAAAATCCAAAGATGGAAGAATAAGACAACAACGAGTCAAAACCAAGGTACCAACTGAAAATATCCAACAAGAGATATGGATAAATACTCCAAAGGCATGGTAAAATACTCCACAAAACAATCCAACAATTATCAGAAACAGAGAGGAAACAACAGACAACAACATCACAGAAACAGTCTCTGGGAGCAGATCCCCAGTGACCTTACGGAACTCATCAACGGACTACTGTCCTCCGCCGCACTCCTCCGCAAGAAGGAGGCGGACTGCCTCAACGGATCACCACCCTCCGGCCACATCCTCCGCCTTGGCCTTGCGGATCACCTCGGCGGGTTACATTGTGCCGCCTCGGTCCTCCGCAAGGTCAAATACAACCCCAGTTCCAGAATTCAACATCAGACACGAATAAATGTTCCAGAGAGTATAACCAGACCCAATATATCAACATTTCATTCAATTTAGAGGTCAAAAACATGGAAATCCAAACCATCAATGATCATACAACACTAATCAAAAGATCAAGATGAAATCCAACAAGTAGATTCAACAAAATAGGCTAATCACAAGGAATTTTCAGGATTTCCAATCACCAAGAACATTATATAGAATAGGAGTGAATAAAATAGTTTTGATGGACATGGATGGTTACCTTGAATAGCTTTTTCCAACTCCAAGAAGCCCTAAGCAAGATCACAATGCCCCACCTTCACCTTGATCATCTTTTCCCAAAGAACCCCAAAAGAACTTTGTAAGAATATGCTAAAAGACTATTAAAAACACAAAATGCAAGATGGATTCTAGGATAGATGCACTTGCCCACTCCTAAGCAATCATAAAAAGGTAGTCTTTACTTGAAAACTTGTAGGAAAATGGAGATCAAATTTTGGTGCAAAGAGGAAGGAAATGGCGTGAAGATGAAGTGCGTAGGGAGGAAGAGGAGTGAAAGCTTTTAGGTTATTTGATCATCAAAATATATACTAAGAATACATACAATATTTAGGGTGTAAGACTTTAATAGGAATTGGGCTTAAGCTTATAATATAATGGCTACAAGAATTAATTGTATATATTCAAGACTAGCAAAAATGGGCTAATGAAATCATCCCTTATAATTAATACAAGAATTAAATCAAGGGAGCCCATAGGAATGTCTTAGGAATAATATGTATATATGCCATATAATATAAGATCAATAAATTGGGCTTGTAGGAATATTTAATTACAAATTTGTAAGGGTCCAAATGGAATAAAATCCCTTACAAGAATAATTCAATTAATTGGGCTCTTGAATAGAATAATTAAATTAAGCTCATGAATATATATATATATATATATATATATATATATATATATATAAGTGTATATATATTAAATTGAAAGGATTAGCCCAATTAGAAATTAATTAAATTGCCCAAGGAATTAATTAACGATTCGAAAGGCTTGAACGAATTTACGGGGTGTTACACACGTAGTGCCAAAGAAATCTGGAATTACTGTGGTCACTAATGAAAAAAAATGAATTAATCCCAACTAGAACAGTAACTGGGTGGCGCATGTGCATAGACTACAGAAAATTGAATGCCGCCACTAAAAAAGATCATTTTCCTCTGCCCTTTATTGATCAAATGTTAGAAAGATTAGCTGGGCATGCTTATTACTGTTTCCTAGATGGCTTTCAAGGTTATTTTCAAATTCCAATTGCACCTGAAGATCAGGAGAAAACGACATTTACATGTCCGTTCGGCACTTTTGCGTATCGCAGAATGTCATTTGGGTTATGCAATGCACCTGCGACTTTTCAAAGGTGTATGATGTCGATATTTTCTGATATGATTGAAAGATATGTTGAAGTTTTTATGGATGATTTCTCTCTTTTTGGTGATTCTTTTGATGATTGCCTTGCTCATTTATCTTCTGTTCTTGAAAGGTGTGTTAAAATGAACTTAACCTTGAGTTGGGAGAAAAGTAATTTCATGGTTAATGAGGGTATTGTTTTGGGCCATATTATTTCTGACAGGGGCATAGAGGTTGACAGAGCAAAAATTGAAGTTATTTCTAAATTACCTCCCCCTACATCTGTGAAAGAAGTGCGAAGTTTTCTTGGTCATGCAGGTTTTTACAGGCGCTTCATAAAAGACTTTTCGAAAATTTGTAGGCCTATGTGTAACCTGCTAGCAAAAGATGTTATCTTCAAGTTTGATGATGAATGTTTATCTGCTTTCAACTTTTTGAAAGAAAAATTGACTTCTGCTCCCATTCTTGTTGCACCTAATTGGGAGTATCCTTTTGAAATAATGTGCGATGCATCTGATTATGCTGTAGGTGCTGTTTTAGGACAAAAGATTAATAAACTGCCTTATGTGATTCATTATGCAAGTAAAACTTTGGATAATGCTCAGGTTAACTATACAACTACTGAAAAGGAGTTGTTGGCTTTAGTCTTTGCGTTAGAAAAATTTCGTTCTTACTTGATTGGTTCTAAGATGGTTGTTTATTCTGATCATTCTGCTTTGAAATTTTTGTTGGCTAAAAAAGATGCTAAGCCTAGGCTAATAAGATGGATTTTGTTGCTGCAAGAATTCGATTTGACTATCAGGGACAAGAAAGGGTGCGAGAATGTGGTAGCTGATCATTTGTCTCGTTTACTAGATGCAGCTAATAATTGTCAAAATTCTGATATTCCTATAAATGACAGGTTCCCTGACGAACAGTTGCTTTCGTTACAAAATAAAGAGCCCTGGTATGCAGATTTTGTGAATTATTTAGTCTCGGGTCAATTTCACCCAGACTTGAATTCACAAGGAAAAAAACATTTTCTTTCTAAAGCAAAACATTTCTTTTGGGATGAGCCTTATTTGTTTAAAATTTGTCCTGATCAAATAATTAGAAGGTGTATTCCTGAGTTTGAACAACAAAATATTTTGAATCACTGTCACACTTTAAACAGCGGAGGACATTTTAGTGGGAAGAAAACTGCGTTGAAAGTTTTGCAGTCTGGTTTTTATTGGCCCAATTTGTTCAAGGACGCAATTGAATTTTCTGCTAAGTGTGATAGATGCCAGAGGACTGGTAATATAAGTAAGCGTCATGAAATGCCCCTTTCAAATATTCTGGTTATTGATCTCTTTGATGTTTGGGGAATTGATTTCATGGGGCCTTTTCCTACTTCCTTTGGTTATAATTACATTCTTGTGGCTGTTGATTATGTGTCAAAATGGGTTGAAGTTGTAGCTACTAGAACGAATGACAGTAAAGTTGTTTTGAAGTTTTTGAAAGATATTTTTGCCAGGTTCGGGACGCCCAGAGCTATTATTAGCGATGAAGGTACCCACTTCTGTAATAAACTTTTTGCAGGTCTTTTGAAAAAATATGGCATTACTCACAGGGTGGCTACCCCGTATCATCCACAAACCTCTGGCCAAGTAGAGGTGAGTAACAGGCAAATTAAAGGGATCTTATAAAAGACGGTAAATTCTTCCCGGAAGGATTGGGCTGTCAAATTGAATGATGCACTGTGGGCTTACAGGACGGCCTATAAGACCCCGATTGGTATGAGCCCGTACAGATTAGTATTTGGTAAAGCCTGTCATTTGCCAGTGGAATTAGAACATAGAGCCTATTGGGCTATTAAATTCCTGAATTTTGATTTGCAGAAAGCTGGTGAAATAAGAAAATTAAATTTGAATGAATTGGATGAAATACGAAATGAGGCTTATGAAAACTCAAAAATTTATAAAGAGAGAACCAAAGCCTATCATGATAAGTCTATTTTGAGGAAGAATTTTGCACCTGGAATGAAAGTTTTGTTATTTAACTCTCGTTTAAGATTGTTTCCAGGTAAGTTAAAATCTAGATGGACAAGGCCTTTTGTGGTAGTTGAAGTATTTTCTCATGGTGCCTGTGAGATTGAACATCCAGAAACAGGTGAAAAATTTAAGGTAAATGGGCAAAGACTTAAGCAATACTTTGAGGGTGATCCATCAGCCCATATTGTTGAACAGGTACAATTGCAGGATTACGAATGCCCATGTTGTCACAATAACTGAAGCCCTTTTAGGAGGCATCCCGGTTCTCTTTCCCTTTATCCTTTTCCTTTATTTTCATTTCCCTTATTTATGTTCTTTCCATAATTTGATGAGCTCTTATGTTGTGTTTCCCTTTTACTTTTTGTTCTCAACATTGAGGACAATGTTTGAAATAAGTGTGGGGAAGGGATTTCTGTTTTTATATTTGTCATTCTTATTCTTTCAAATACAAAAACAAAAAAAAAATACTTTTAAATAAATAAGTATTAACTTGAGCTCTTACCCAATAAGTCTTTTTGAATAGCCTATGATGAAAACAATGTAAGTTTCTGTCAGCTCTTAGTGTGCATACTGCATGTGGCTAGTTGTTAATTGTTTTAGCTCTTGAAAGCTTTATCAAAAAAAAAAAAACAAAAAAAAAACAAAAAAAAAATATAGAATATGAAAATCACAAATACCCCTATATGTTTTAAGCATTTTCTTTAATAGTTTATATGCATCTTTCACTTTATATACTCTTTTTCAAATTCTTGAATAATTCTTGAGTGCTATAAATTGTGGTGCGTGTAGTTGTTGGTTCAAGGATCATCTTTCTGGCATAAGTAAATATATCCCAAAAAAAAAAAAGCAAAAAAAATAAATAAGAGTGGTTATTTATTTATTTTATTTGCAAAAATTTCAGAGATTCTACTCCGCTGAATCAACCACCTACACATGTACAATAAATAAATAAATAAGTGTCGTGGTCTGGTTCATGAGTACACACAAAATTGAAAACCCAAACATGCCTGGCGTAAAATGGCGAGGTTTTTTGGGGAAGTTCTCTTTGGAAAAAGTCATAAATAGAAAAATAATGAGTGAACTTTGGAAGAGACGAATATTCGCATTTTAATTTTTAATAAATGCCTTGATCCTTGTTTCCTTCATATTTTGCACATGCACTGCGATAGAATGTTTTCTGAATTTGACTTAGGTTATATGTTGTGAAATTTTCATATTCACTTTATTGAATTTTTGTATAACTCATATTAGGGGTGATAGCACACGAGCACAAGTTTTATTTTGTTAATAAGCGTGTTAAGGTTATCTTCTAGCTAAGTGTTTTATGCATTCTTCGAGCTGACACTAATTTACATTGATGAGGCAATACGTTTGAAAGGTAATTTGGGTAAAGCTCAATTTAAGGTTTGTTTTATTTTTAATTTCTTTTCTTTCCTTTTTAATAATCGTTTTGCTTGAGGACAAGCAATTAAATAAGTGTGGGGAAATTTGATAAACGTTATTTTTATTGTGTTTTTAATAATCTTTTTATAGTTGATTAGCAATAATCGATTAATATTTACGTATTTTAATTTAGTATTGCTATAAGTAGGTTTTAATAGAATTATTAATTTCTAGGGTTATTTTTATTATTTATGTACGTTTTTTTTATTATAGTTTTGTGAGCCCAATAAATTCCTAACCCTAATTAAATAAATTATTAGTAACATTATTATTATTATTATTATTATTATTATTATTATTATTATTATTATTATATAACTATATAATTTGTTAGACCGTCCAAAATCTCTAATAATAGTCGCCAACAAGCCGAAGACCGAAGAAGCGATTCATCTCAACTCACCGATTCGTATGGAGGATCCGATTGACCAGGCGCTCTTCCGAGCTTCTATCGGCAATTGGCGAGCGATCTCTGAGCTGAAGCTAGGAGAAGCGGCTGAGA
>CP025659.1:27426634-27459391 GCA_003576665.1 Ipomoea trifida
AAAAATGCGCCATGCATCGTAGGAAAAAGAGATTTATTATAGCCGTATGTTTTGAATTTCTGTTTGGAAATTGTTTATTGTATGAGGAATTATCATATGATTGTGATGAGCTTAAGAGAGAACATGACTCATTGATTAGTCAATTAACTAAGGAATATAAGTATGTATATGATACTATACTTGGTGATGTTGAGTCTCATCATGGTAGATTATATTTTCTGTATGGTTACGGGGGTACAAGGAACACTACAAGAAAAATCGCGATTCGCGACGGAAAATCGCGACGGAAACATTTCCGTCGTGATATTACGACGGAATCGCGACGGAATTAAATTCTGTCGCAAATTAACGACGGAATCGCGACGGAATTATTTTCCGTCGCGAATTTTGGCGCAAATAGAAAATAATGCCGCGAAAACATGGCGCTAAAAATCTCGCGACCCGAATTTGCGACCGAATTTAGTTCCGTCGCGAAATGGTAACGGAAATGGCGACGAAAGTGCGACAAAATTTAATCCATTGCTAGATGTAGCAATTTTTTGAAAATTAATAAATATTGCGACGGAATTAACGACGAATTTATTCCGTCGTAATATGATTTTTGTTTTTATATTACTAAACGACGTCTTTTAGTAGTTTTTTTTTTTAATGAAAATTTGATATATAAAAATTATAAACCATAACCCTAATTGAAATTTCACTTCAGCCACGCCTCCATCGCCACACACCATTCCGCCTTCGCCATCGCTCACCATCGCTAAACACCATTTCTGCCTTCGCCGTCGACCAGTGGCAGTCCGAGCCGGCGGCAACCCTCCTCGATGCTGAGCAGCAGCGGCGCCCTCCCTTCCTTCCCCTCTCCCTCTCGATTAGCGGCGACCATGGTCGGACTCCGTCCAAATGGCAGCAGCGACGGACAGAACAGCGGAGACCAGTTCGGCCATCGGTTCAGCGACGCCATTGCCCAGTTCTTTGACTGCCTCGGCTTCGTACAACGCGTAGCAGCAGCGAGCTCCGGCTACTAGCAGCGTCTGGTCGGCCACATCTGGTTGCGACAAAAAAATCCGGCGAGAAGATCTGCGACGGCGATGTACTGGGCGAGCAAGAATCCGGCGAGCTCCTAATCCTATTATTTTCTCAGGTAATGCGCTTCTTACCCTGGAATTGGTAATAATATGAGTTTTGTTCCTTTAATTTCTGAAATAGAATATTCTTGCTCACAACCTGTTTGTAAAAATTTGTCTATATAAGTGCACTCCATTTGCTGTTAAATATGCAAATTTATTCTTAAATTGAGAAACTAGCTTCATTTGGACATATCTCTATATGTTCCTTTTCATATTCATTTGTTGGAACAGTAAAGAGATTTATTAGTTTTTATTTCTCAAAAAACCAAAACATAATTGTTATTTGAATACCAGAAAGGAACATGCTAATGTGAATATAATTTAAATGAGTCAATTGGTTTACTTAGTATGACAGTATGTATCCAATAAGGCAATAATGCCAAAAAAACGTTATTTAAAAGATGAGAAATATTCATTTTACTATGCCTAATCCAGTAGGTATTGAGCTTGTGGGTCATAACTCTTGCTTTTATAATTTCATATATGAAGCAAAATGGATAAAAAAATATGTTTTGAGTGGTTGGTTGATAGGTTACTGACAGGAATTGACACACCCATTTTGCTAAATTTTAGTTATGTATTCATTTATGATCAATGTGAGAATTGATCAGACAGTATTTTTTATGTCATTAAGTTGTCTCACGACCATATATAATTTAAATTTTGCATTAGGGAGTAGTTATTCTAAATTTTTCTTCATTTAAAGTTTGCTGATTTTTCTTGAGTTAAGGTTTTATGATATATTGTGCTTTCATATAGGATTGGGAACCCTTCCCACTGCCAGAGAAGACCAAGGAAGACATTAAAAGAATAGTATTTACATTTTTTTTAAAGTCAATGATTTATATTTTGTATGACATGATGCTTTACTTCTACTTCCAAATTATAACTGTATTGCTGCCCATTAATCTGCACTAAGTTTCTTTATATTAGTTGTATTGGAAACTTGACTTTCTTTTTAGTGTGCAAGCTTCCTAGGTTAAGAGCTAGTTGTGGCTTTGAGCTGCAATTACTTATTCTTGTAGTTTTGATAAAAATTAATCTTTCCCTTTAATTCACATTCTTATAGATGATTTATTATTTCATTTATTTATTTATTTATTTATTTATTTTTTGTGAAGGACAGACTTATAATGAAGTTCAGCATTGCTTTCTAACAGTTGGTTCGGTGTACCCTAAGGATTTGTTTTTGTTCCTTCTCAATGTAGGTTTGTTCCATATTTGAATTAGTTTATGGATCTAGTTACTAAGATTTTTAATTTTTTTTATTATAAATCTCTTATTGTGCATGAGTATATACCAAGGAGTTTACTATTCCTATTACATTCCAGAGAACCATAGCAGAAAAAAGAATCTCTTGAGCAGCAGTGAATGTCCAAGAAGAAACGACAGTTAGGTAATGTTTCCCACTTTCCCATCTGCAATATGAATTTTAATACTTATATTATGTTTCAGCAGTAAGGTGTTTTGCTACTAATGTTTGTCTACCAAGTAGAAAATGTTTGTATAGAAATGCTGTAGGGCTTCTTCTTAGTAACTTTAGTCTGCATCTGATCTGTTTGTTGATATTGGTGGTTAGTTGGTGACATTGTTATAAGGAGAAGTAGTAAATGTGTGTGTGATGTATTACTTAGTCTTGTGTGTTTGCCTGCTGGTCAAGAATATGATTGGGGCATCAAGGTAGAGTGCTAGTTCTTTAAATTTGATCCCTGGTTGCTATTTCTGATTATTTGTACTTTATCAAAATGTCTGAAACTAACTTTTCTGTTACATAAAATCACAATTTAGCCTCTAATTTTTCTGTTACATAAAACTAATTTAATTGTCTTTGTTTTTTTTTTATTGCAGATTTGAGAATGAATTTATTGTTGCTGGTGGAAAAGGTGAACCTGCTGAAGTAATGTCCGAATATGGTTTCAAGTAAGACTTTGGATTTCATCCCATCTGTTTGTCAATTCCAGTTTCCCTATGCTCTGAGAGTGCAAGCTGTCTTTGTTAGTGATTCAATTGATTGGAGCAGGGTTCAGACTATTATATTTTTGTTTAGACTTGAATTGGCTAGTATTACTTACTAAATGTCAATGTAGATTGATAATGTAATTTTGGAAATGTAATTTCTTAGTGTTTGTATTGACTATTGAGAATTACAGTTTGTAAAAAAAAATGTCTTTGTTAGTGATTCAATTAATTGGAGCAGGATTCAGACTATTATATTTTTGTTTAGACTTGAATTGGCTAGTATTACTTACTAAATGTAAATGTAATTTTTGGAATTGTAATTTCTTAGTGTTTGTATTGACAATTGAGAATTATAGTTTTCTAAAAAGAATATTGTGTTTTTTTTTAATTTTTTTAAGAGTATCCGCGACTGTTGTACAAAGAACAGTCGCGGATACCCTAAATTTTTTTTAATATTTTGTTGCCAAATTGCAAAGGAATTACGACGGAATTATTCCGTCGCAACATTTCGCGACGGAATTATTCCATCGCAATTCCGTTGCGAAAATTTCGCGACGGACATATTCCGTCGCGAACTAAGATACGACGAGCCGATACACGACGGAAACGAATTCCGTCGCGATTCCGTCGCAAAACCCGTTTTGCGACGGAATTTGGCTGTTTCGCGACGGAAGAATTCCGTCGCGAATCGCGAATTTTCTTGTAGTGGAAAACTTTTGTTTGGAAAACATTGTCGGCTGCTATACGTTCACAACATGGGATTGTCTTAAATGTTGCTTCGAGTGGTATTGCTTCTCTTCTTATACCTGGTGGTAGAACTACACATTCACGATTTGCAATACCTATTGACATTAATGAGGATTCAACATGTAATATAGCTCAAGGTAGTGATCTTGCTGAGTTAATTATAAGTGAAAGCTAATTATTTGGGTTGAGACACCTCTGATGCATAAGCACTGCTTTGAAGCATTGGATCGAATAATGAGAGATCTAATGAGGTTTGAAAATGTCATACTTTTGGTGGTAAGATAGTAGTGCTTGGTGGTGATTTTTGACAAATTTTACCAATTATTCCAAAGAGGACAAGACAAGATATTGTTGGGGCAAGCATTAACTGTTCTTATTTGTGGAATAGTTCTAAGGTTCTAAGACTAACAAAGAACTTAAGATTACAGACAATAGGAAATGTTAATTGTCATGCACGAATAATTGAGATTTTTGCAAATTGGATAGCTGCTATAGGTGATGGTGAATTTGGTGTGGATAATGATGGCCATTCAAACATAGATATTCCAAAAGACTATTTGCTACAAAGTCAAGGTGATCCAATTGAAGCAATAGTTAAGAACACATTTCCCATATTCTTTACAGATCATTGTGATATGCAGTACTTGAATGGTAGAGCTATATTAGCACCATCTCTAGATGTAGTAAATGAAATCAATCAGTATATGAGTAATTTGGATCCGATGGATGGTAGAAAATATTTTAGTTGTGACACTGTTTGTCACTCTAATATATATACAGATTCATTTGCTGAGTTGCATACACCGGAATTCCTAAATGGATTGCGGTGTTCAGGTATTCCTAACCATTTACGTGCTCTTAAAGTTGGATCTCCAATGATGCTTTTGTGAAATATAGATCACTCTATTGGGTTGTGCAATGAGACAATATTGGTTATTGCTAGATTGGCATATCATGT
Organism: Ipomoea trifida; assembly: GCA_003576665.1. NCBI lineage: Eukaryota > Viridiplantae > Streptophyta > Magnoliopsida > Solanales > Convolvulaceae > Ipomoea > Ipomoea trifida. Next base: position 27,431,426 of record CP025659.1, read on the forward strand.
TGTTGAAGCTAAAATTCTTTGTGGAAAGAATGTGGGTACTCGAGTATTGGCCCTAGATTATCAATGACAACATCAGATCCTCGGTTGCCATTTAAGTTTGAAAGGAGACAATTCACATTAATGTTGTCTTATGCAATGACAATAAATAAGAGTGAATGCCAAAGTCTGACTAATGTTGGATTATTTTTAAAGAAACCTGTTTTTGTACATGAACAACTTTATATGGCTATCGAGAGTTAACAACCCCACTGGACCCCACTGGTCTTGAGAATTTGTAACTTTAATATGATAAGGGAGATTATTGTTCTTTAACGTCAAATGTTGTATACAGGAAAGGTTTTGAGAATTTGTAACTTTAATATGTAATGGAGCATTATGATCTTTGTTCTAGCCAATAATGTGTTTATATATTCTCGAATAAATATCATAATCCACCTTTACTATTATTTATTATTTTATTTGATTATGGTCATAATGATATTATAATAGTAATTGAACAACAAAACCATTTATAAATTAAAATCATACTTCCTTATATTGTAAAATAAATATAATATCATTAATTCTTTGTAATAATATAACATAAAATTTATATTCTCAAATATCAGTCAGTGCATTGCACGGGTGACCGGGTGACATACTAGTAATATAATAATTGTTGTTTCCACATGAAGATGATGTTAAAAAAGTTAAGTACTTACATATTACATACCTTATTCATTACTAATTTAAAATAAAATTTTAATATTTTTTTTATAAAAACATGACGTAGATGTGGTCCATGTGGATCCTAATAACAATTTTCTATTATATTTTTGTTTTTTAAAAGAAACCTGCACAAAAATACTGGAAATATTAGATTTTGCAATTCAAATCATAAGTCCTAACATTTTCCTTTTTTCCCTTTTTTTTTATTTCTTAATGGAAGGGGATACCCGGTAAGTACAAAGTTTTAACAGTAAGCATTAATTTGCCACAAAGCGCCAATGGGGCAGGCCAGCAGCGTCGTCTTCCAGCAACGTAATTGCTCCATCGGGTGGTCTGGGAAGATGGTGTACTCCAAGAGGATCCTGTTTAGCGAGCTTGGCAAGGAAATCGGCAACAATGTTCTGTTCACGAGCAACAACTGAAAGGATAACCTTATCAAAGTGGCAAAGCTCTTGCATGCAGGCCTGAATAATGTTGGAAACTCCATTCGGATTATTTTTGATGGTTGACAAGCTTCGAACAGCTTCACAGGAGTCGCTCTCTAGTATTATTCTCTTAAACCCAAGTGCTCTAGCTGCTTGCAGCCCTTGTAGTAATGCCCAAGACTCTGCATGCAAAATAGAACATGTACCAATGTTGAAGGTAAAACCTCCTTTCCACCGACCAGTGTAGTCTCTGAGTACTCCCCCACAGCTAGCTCTGTTTGAGGACAAATCGACAGCTCCATCGACATTAACTTTGACGAATCCCTTATCTGGGCAAGTCCAGGACATCGCATTCCAATCATAGTGGGGAATCGTGGCATGAGGGTGGTTGGTTCTGTTGAACGCGCTATTAATCTCTACCACCTTGGCCTTAATCCATGAGATCTTAGTATAGAGTGTTTGGTGGGAATCATCGAAGATGGCTTCGTTTCTCCATTTCCACACCCACCATGCCGTGACTGCAAACAGTGTCGCATTGCTACTTGGGCAATTGGGCCTGTCTCGATCTCTGATTCCTTCATCTAGCCATTTTGTTAGCGGTTGCGTTAGGGAAGATTTTCCTTTTTTCCCTTTAATTTTCCCTTGCTTACTACGTAATAAAGAAAATAAACAAATTAGATAGTTTTGATCTACAATACAGTAAATTGACGAGAAAAGGAAGTATACCAAAAAAAAAAAAAAAACAAAACAAAAATTTACTTAGCTTTCCTATCAGTTGATGTATGGTTATCTTAGCTCGCATCCTCTATTTTTAATTCTACTCTAAATATTATGAATTTGTTGAGATTTTGTTATGCCCGTTGGCCTTTAGCTCCTAACCGTGAACATTGCAGGTTGCAGAGAAAGAAAGAGTAAAGGGATAGAGAGAACAAAGAATAGGGAGAAAGTGGTTTCATTCCATCGTACATGTACAAGTTACAAAGGACATATATATATATATATATATAACAGTAGTAATAATAACAATCATAATGGTGACCGTTACAATGGTTACAAAATAATGGCCACTAAATACATTTCTTTATAACACTCCCCCTTGGACATTATTTGTCCATAATCTTGCTTCGTTAAAAACTTGCTAGGAAAACCCCGTGGGAAAAACCTAGACAATAAAAGAGTATACGGTATATGAATGGTATATTCAAATACTTTCATGCCTCGTTAAAAACTTCACTAGGAAAACCACGTAGGAAAAACCTAGTTGAAGAAAAGAGTACATGATATTTATAAACACATGTATAGTCCTGGTTGCCTCATTAAAACCTTACACTAAGAAAACCCAGCGGGAAAAAACTTAGTTAAGGGAAAAGAGTACAACCATAACTTGTTGCGTTTAATCTTCAGGATTTGCAAGAGTTGGTGGTTTTCTGGACCAATAATCTCTGTGTATGTTGTTGCTCCCCTGAAGACAACAGCCTTCCTGATTGCCTCGTTAAAAACCTTACACTAAGAAAACCCGGTGGGAAAAACTTAGTTAAGGGAAAAAGAGTACAATCATAAGCCAGGGAAAAAGAGTGCAATCATAAGCCTTCAGGGCATAATCTTCAGGATTTCGGGGTTTGTCTGTTTAAGTATTTATTTGTAACTTTCTCCCCGTTTATTATATTATACTCATGCCTCGTTAAAAACCAAACTAGAAAAACCCAATGGGAAAAATCTAGTGAGGAAAAGAGTACATTGTATATAGATTGCAAAAGAGTACAATTGTTGGTCCTTTTAGGACCCACCCAATCTTCATGATTGATTTAAGTAAATGTAGTCCAACATCTCCCCCTGAAGATAACAATCTTCGATTTCTACATTGCTTAAAGTAGAATAATTGTTACAAAATGAGCGTAGAGGAGATGATATGACAATCTTCAAGATTGTCACTATAAGTTAACATTTTATACAATGATCTCGTGGCTCTTCTAGAGCCTATGCAGGTTGAATATAGTCAATATTCCTTAATCATACCTACTTAAAAACACACTTTTATTATCCTCCCATAAGTCAGTGAAGGTAGAACGTACACACATAACTAACTTGGAATGGAGATCAAATGCAATCATTACCAAGTGATCTATGAGAAAAACACACATTGGTTTGTCCCACAAATTTTAAATTGAAGGTACTAGAGGATATTTAGGGCATTAGAAACTATAGTTGATTTCATTGTAAGGACAATGTCAATCACAATATGATCATATCGTCCAAAGACCTTATTGTCATATGGTCATGACATTTATTAGCTGCATATCTAAGTTTATTCTGCCAATTATCTTATATAGTGGAATTTAATGTCATTGTACATGGGAAATTTGATTAAAATTAATCAAGGGTTTCTGCGTTAACCCATATGCTACAAACACTCGCTATTATATCACCTTATTATTTTCATTTCTCTATCGTATAGACATCCATTTGTAACCAACAGGGTTATTATTCAATGGTGTATGTATTGTCAAGAGAATCTGTTTTAGCGAGTCGAGCTCTGCCTTAATTGCTCCTTTAAATATTAAATAATGAGGATGCATCTGGCACCTCACCTGGATCCAGTTTATTTAAATGAGCAATTATATAGGCGTGTGTTGTCGACAACTGTATAATTTTCTCCCAAATTCATGACAATTTTTAATCAGATCGTTGACGTTTCCCAAGTATTAAGATCTGATTGTTCCGCATCCCTAGTATTATGTTTGTTTGGTGCACCTTACTAGGGTTTTGGTCGTTTAGACAAATGTCTTCAGGACATAATTCTTTTTAAGACAAGAGTGACAACGCTTCTTTGCTAGATCTAGTATATATTATGATTCATATCTCTTAAACCGATATATCTCCTACGCTTCTGGTGTCAAGGAGTATCGAAATATATATTATTTGGTCCAATTTTGGGGATTATATATGGACCTTGTCACTCTTTTCTGATCAACATGATCAGTGTATATATACGTTATTGGTATGTATTTGGCAGATTATTTGCTAATATCGCAAATAGGTGAACTTCGAGTTCAGTCTTACTGTTACGTGGATTATAATGTAGACATTCCATTTCATGGATTTCTCGGCATTTAAATTCGGGTACATCTCCCCCTTAATGCCGTGAAACAGATCTTCAGTATGCAGTCAGCGTATCTATTGATTCCCTATCTTGGGCTCTATGTAAATAGATTGCGTTTTTATAATCATAAAGATACGCAAGGTGGTGATATAACAATTGGACTACATACTAAAAATAGAAACGCAGAGTGGGAAATGTTTACACGTACCAGGTATTTTGGGGGATTGATATTGATATGCAATTTGCCGAAATTTAAGCAGCTTGAGTACTATATTTCCCCAACAAGCATCCGGCACATTGGAGTTGTTGAAAAAATAACTAACAAGAGCTTTTGCTTTAAGCAAGGCATCTTGGTTAAATCATTTAGGTTCCAACAAAATGCTTCGTGGTGTGGTACGCATGCGACAAGCGCCTTTTACACCCACACTTGGAGCATACTTGTTGATGAGCCAAAGTTAGTAAGTTGGATTATAATTTGTCATATAAGGGCAAATTAAGGTTTAGTCACAACAAGTGTAACCTAACAAAACTATGTCATCGTTTTGTGGTGTAAACCCAAGAATAAGATACCAACTTTTGTCAATATATTCGAGAAGTGCACTTCATGGCCTATAGCAAATAGTATCACCAATGAGAATACTAAGATGGTCCACATGGCCACAAAATTAAAGCAAATTTGAGCAAATAAATATTCTCAAATTTGAACAAGAGAATTATACAAATGTGAGCGGAAATCGAGGGTGCACCTCTTTATAATTCACATAATTAAATATAAATTATGCTATCTGACATAATATGCATAAAAAATTCATAAAAGCATATTATGCAAATAAATTGCACAAAGTAGCAATTTAATTTATGGGCATATATATGCAATAATAAATTCAAAATATAAATTGAAATGACAAATTGAAAGCAATATAATTCACAAAAAAAATGTTGGTCCAAAGCAATTTATACATGTGAATTAATATATCACAAAAAAGATGGTCCAATTAAATGGCCCAACATCCCATCAAGGGCAAATTATACCATGCACCACGGTGCACATAGCAATGTGCACCACGTACCTAAACGACGTCGTTTTGAGCATTGTAAACTAATCATTCGTTTTTTTGGAAATCACGTTTCTCGTTTCGCCCGGTCTCTGTATTTATGTTAATATTCTGTGTATTTCAGGCAATCATTCTGTGTATTCTAGGCAACCGTTCTGTGTATTCTAGGCAACCGTTATGTGTATTCATGTTAGTAACACATGTGATGTGTTTGTGCATTCGAATGTTTAGGAGGATGAGTTCTGTGTATTTTGTGTCAATATTCTGTGTATTCATGTTATTAACACAGGTTGTGATGTGTTTGTGCATTTGAATGTTAGGAGGATGAGTTATGTGTGTTTGTGCATTCGAATGTTAGGAGGATGAGTTCTGTGTATTTTGTGTCAATATTCTGTGTATTCTGGGCAAAAATTCTGTGTATTATAGGCAAACGTTCTGTGTATTCAATATAATGATTATGTGTATTATAGATAATGAATTCCCTGGAGTCATTCGCGTCAACTAACATCTGTGTATTTTGTGTCAATATTCTGTGTATTCTGGGCAAACATTCTGTGTATTCTAGGCAAACGTTCTGTGTATTATAGATAATGATTATGTGTATTATAGATAATGAATTCTTTGGAGTCATTCGCGTCCGCGTCCACTAACACCAAAACGACGTCGTTTTACGTACGTGGTGCACATTGCTATGTGCACCGTGGTGCAGGGTATAACGATTGCCCATCAAGTATATTTCAGCATATGTTAATCTTGGTCTTGACTGAAAAGGGCCAAACCCAAACCAATAAAACATATTAACAGATGCCAAAGGTCTGCAAAAAAACCTAGCAGACAGTCAACGAAATGGACGCGAGGGAGAGGAGAGACGCGAAGCAACGGAGATCAGAAAAAGGGCGCAGCCCGTCACTCCATCTCGTCGGAAATTAGCCGGTTGAGCCGTCGGCGGGAAGCAGCGGCGCTCACCGCCGCTACCAGAAATGCGCCGCCGTCGCCAAAACGCAGCCAGAGACGCCGCTGCCCTCTGTCGCCGGTCGCACAGGACAGCCGCCGCCACCAGAACGCCGATTACGGTCTGAAAGCAGATCTAGATCGGGGAGAAAAAGATCTAGATGGGAAACCAGCTCCATCGCCACCGCTTGTGTAACACCCCGATTTCCTGTTCTGACAACTATTATAATATGCGTAATATAACGCTGCGGAAGCTTACCCTTTTAGCGGAAAACCGGGTGCTACCGCCACACTTAGAATGAGGTCTATCACCTCTTTGATAAAACTTTCACTCTAAGTGCACAGGCTAAAGAGATACACTCAACAACAACACCTCAACATCCAAAAATAATATTCTAGGCATATATACATATAGATATTAACATTTACAAAGTAAGTGTCCAAAAAGTTTGCCCAATGGTCAACATAAGGTTAGAGTCATACATGTCCTTACTAACCAAGATCAGTCACTTTCCTGGCTACAAAAAAAATATCTACACAAAAATGACTAAACCCCTACAGACCTGCCGTGCAACCTGCCTACACGATCTGAGAATACGTCGGACCCGTAAACTCACCCCAGACAAGATGCCACTCCCCTTCATACCATGTGATATGGTCTAGGAACCGGGAAGCAACAATGACCATAGACCACTCCTCATAACTCTCGGGAGGACTGGGGTCCCAAGGGTAAGGGTAATAGACTATAAACTCTAAGGGGTCGCTCCCTACCAGCACCTCGATAGGGTAAAAACCAAAAGAGGCCTGCACATCAGGACCATCAGGGATAGGAAGATCACTATCTACTACCGGTGAGCCATTGGGAGCAGTAGGAGCAAAGCCAGGCGCATAAGGGTCGTTGCCAATCAACTGCGGCACAAAAGCGTCGTAGTCTATGCTACGACTCTCATCTTCCGACGAACTGGGGGAGTTCGTCGGACTGCAAGAACTAACGCTGGACTCCATCTGAAAGTAACACATTGAAGTGTAGTTAGCACAACGGCTAAGCAAGGAGATCCGTGGATCACCCAAACTTAAATAAAGGTTTTCTAAAACATATATATATTTTTGGTTAAAGTATGACAACACAGTGAAACATATAAGTACGTAGGAGAAATCATAAGATTTAGTCAAATCAAACCTCCCTTAAAACAAAAGAGAATAACATTTTCTTCCCGTCAAACCTGTAGTTATTCAAACTAATTTCAACCGTTTCTTTCAAAGAACTTTCCATCAATTTCCATCTCATAGATCGAGAATCTTCTGACACACCATTGCGTCCAATTATTCATCATTCCCTTATCTTATCAACTACAAAGTAGCCATGATTCCTTTACAAAAATCCACTTAGTTTCTTCTTCGAAAGTGTGAGGCCTTCGGAGCACTCTAATTGTCTCCCTCTTTGACCACTTGGATCATTGATCGGGGTAGTGGTCATCCCTCGATCTAACGCTGATCCCTTGGCACTAGGTACGTTAAAATGATTCCCAGTTGGCCTAACCGGGTCCGTCAAAACGAAACCTGCCCGCAATCATCGGGGTAACTATACCTTAAGTGTGCACACCCCCGTGGGAATACCGCATCCGACGAGTTATATAGTACCCAGCGACTAGACGTCGCATAAGTATGAATTGGATGTCATACGGCATAATCTTTAATATGTAACCGCTGGGCAAGGGCACTTCGTGCAGAGCATATGCCACCCGTGGGTTAATCAAGGTCCTCCTCCTCTTGCTCAGAAACTAAGGTTTTACCTCTTTTGGAAACATTTCTCCATACTTTAGTCAATTAGATAGCACCTTAATTATCATCCATAGTGATAATTAAACATAATCATCCCCACTTACTCAATTACAATTAACAAGTCTTGAACATATAACACATTAACATACTTTCTTACTATATATATATCTCATATAGAATATGCTATACATATATTCATATATTATATGAATATAATTCGGTATACATACCTACTATATAAATATAACCCGAGTACACGTACATACTAAATATAGTATATATATATATATATATATATATATATATATATATATATATATACCACACGTCACATACATATATACATATATGTTCCATAATCCACTTACATATATACATATACCACACGCCACATATATATACATATATGTTCCATAATCTACCTACATATATATACATACACACCCCACACGCCATATACATATATATATTTACCATAACATGCCTTCATACATTTATTGACATACTAGTAACCAAATTTCACTAACATAACAATTTGTAGCCATAAATTAGGTGACATACACCCTATATACACCATATACAAGCAATATATATACAAAACATTTTTACTAAAATTCACCAAGTCACAACAACTATCAATTATTCAAATTTGAGCAATCTAGTCCAACTTAAGGGAACTCCTTACCTCCAAAGTAGTTAATATGGCTTTAAAAGTGCTTTTGATGGATTTTCCCCAATTTCTCTTAAAACCCTAGTTCCCAAATCATCATCATAACAACAAGATTCAAGAAATCAAGACTTAGATTCTTAATCTAGGAAAGGAAATAAAGCTATTTACCAAATAAAATTAAAGGTTTACCAAAGCTTTGATAAAGTTATGAAGAAGGTTGGCTATGGAGTTCTTGAGCTTGAGTTTGAAGATGAAGAAATTCTTCTCCCTTTCTCCTCTCTCTCTTTTTCGGCCAACAACAAAAAAAATGGGGAAGAAAAGCCTTTTTATGATCTTGGTCAAATGGTTGACTAGTGAAAGTCCTAAGGATAAGATCTAACTAATATGGAATAAAATAATCCTAAATATCTTAACTTAGACTGCTTGGGACTAATTCAGATAAATTCTCGGTGGAAACTAATTTAATTCTCATAATTTTCGAACCCAAAAATTAATTCCAGTCTAAAACTCCAAATTGGGCTAGGTTCGGTATCCTGCGAAATTTCGCGATGTACGATCACAAAAATTTTTGACTGCTATGGGCTAATCTAATAAAATAGGAAATTCCAAAATAATAGTAGGGTGTCTAAAAATCCATTTCTGAGGTCAAACGGGTTCGAACACTAGTTCCTAAAATTATTACGGTTCGTGATCGGTACGTAGATCGCAGCTTAATAACAACTATATTTCCTTATAAAAATTCTTTTGATGCTTCGGTCGCTCATCTCAGGTATGTCTTAACTTAAGAACATATTTCTCGAACTTTAATCTGATCCGGAAATGACGAGGGGTTACAGCTTGTCTTACCGCCGTCGCCATCGCCATCGCCGAGCAGCGCCACCGTTGCCGCTGGACGACGTCGACGCAGGAAGAAGCCGGACGGGGGCGGGCGATCGTCAACAGTCGCCGCCGCTGCGACGCCGTGACCGCCGTAAAGATCGCAACGGGCGATTGAATTCCGATCATGACGCCGATCGGTAATAACCAAGGTAGGTATTTATGATCTTTCGATTTCTAAAATACTCAAATTTCGCCCAAAAACCAACATATACTGCTAAGTTCATTCCTAGTTCTCAACAGGAATTATGTTGTGAAGATCTCTTTTTTGTAAAAGTGTTCGAAGAACGTTCATAAATTTCTGAAAATTTTTGTATAAATCCGTATATGTGAAAAACTTTGTATGCATTTCGTCGGAAAAAAATTTCTTTTCAGAAAATGTTACTGTATGAATGCATATCCGAAATCTTTGAATGCAATATGTTTGAATATGTGAATAATTTGTAAGTAGATAAGCATAGTGTAAAAAAAACTCATGCTTTTGTGGATTCTGTACAAAACACGCATACAACCTTTAATATTATGTATGGGCAATTTCGAAAAATTGCAAAAGGTAAATTGAAGCATCCGCATATTCTCTGGTTCATAGCTGTTTGTTCAATTCAGCACTGAAGTAAGGAACAAAAATAACAGTAACAGGTACAAGGCCAAGGTCAAGGTCTATGTTTTCATCATTTTCATAAAAATTAACATACCGAGATAAGCTAGATGCTCAAGAATATGTAAAAATAGCATTCTAATATTGCATAGCATCAAGATTCACGTATTCAGAAAATGCATACATATGCGATTATAGACATAAAACAAAACTTTATAAAATTACCGTTCACCACGGTGTACAGAGCGTGCTGATAACGTGTAATGTGGTGAACAGAGTGTGCTGATAACGTGTAACGTGTTGAGATTTTGTTGTGCCCGTTGGCCTTTAGCTCCTAACCGTGAACATTGCAGGTTGCAGAGAAAGAGTAAAGGGATAGAGAGAACAAAGAATAGGGAGAAAGTGGTTTCATTCCATCGTACATGTACAAGTTACAAAGGACATATATATATAACAGTAGTAATAATAACAATCATAATGGTGACCGTTACAATGGTTACAAAATAATGGCCACTAAATACATTTCTTTATAACAGAATTAAGTTTATTTCTAATATAATTTGAATCACGCACACGGCATACTGATAATTACTATAGATAATAAATTTTGTCCGAGGTGAAATACTAGTAATAATAAATGGTGTAAATAGAGATATTTGTGGACATTATGCTGGAACATGCTCGGATGTAGAACTTATTCATGGCCTTGTACTCCTAGTCACAATTTGAAATTCCATTCGAGTCTCAGTGGAGGCAACTGTTGACTCTTTGTGCTTCAGTAGGTTGAGAAAGTAGTTATGAACAGATACTACATTGTAACCGAGTTAGTAGTACTAAAAAAATTGTTTGCTTCAATTGCCTCGATAATGATAATATTAATCTACAAGGTGTTTGAAACCAAATTTTCCAAGAAATTTTGAACTAGATAGCCAATGGCACATCTATTTTATTCATTTTGGATGTGCAGAGTGCCGATAGTGCTATGACTGTTATCATTGCGACTAATTTTGTTTTCGAATCGGCAATCGATGATAGTGGTGAGAATGAAGAGCGAGAGAATAATGGTTTTCTCCGAATTTAAATGAGTAAAAAATGAAACAAATCATCATATTATTTTTATTTAAATTCCATGTATGCATTATGAAAGGGTTACTTGATAGAAACCTGGAGAAAATGCTAAGCAAATACATTTTTAAAAATAAATGTGACCAACTAAACCTTATTTTAGAACAAAGGGTTAATTAAGCACTTGCAAGTGATAAATACAATTATTTGACACTTTTGCCGGTGTTGAAAATTTTGTGGATTTTGGATGTTTTGGCTATATTGTGGAACTTGAAAAGATTATGCAATTTGGGGATTTTGAAAAGTAGATGAAAGTTGGGTAAACTGAAACTTTTGTGAAGGTAAAAATTTGTGTGAGACCGTCTCACCATGATACGAGTCGGGTTAAGATGCAAATGTAATACTTATATGCTCAAATATAATACAGTACTAATTAAGAATAAAATTTCGATTTAAGAGTACTACATTTTTTTTTCAAAAATATTATATTTTTCCTTATAAGGGGCACTTGTCAACATTACTTATTACGAAAAATGTATTGCTTTTTTTCTTATAAGTAACAAAAATTGCATTTCTAATTAGTATCATATTTAAACATATAAGTATGACGTTTACATGTTGTTTCGACCCAACCCGACGCATTCCACTAATAAAGATCCATGAGACGTCTAACACAAGTGTGACCCTTTTGTGAAAATTGAAATTTGTGTACGTGGGAATAAGTGGGATATATGAAGATTTCGAGGTTAACTTTAAGCTTTTACGTATAATTGAGAAAAAAAAATATAGGAAGATTTTGTGTATTTGGATTAGTTTAATTTTGAAGGTTTGCATTTAGTTCACTTTAATCATTCGATCTTTCCATTTAGAACAAATGATAATCCAAATGTCCTCCCATATTTTTTTTCTCAATTATCTTGTGGTTACCCTCAAGATTTCCCATATATCCCATAAGTCCAAAATTCTTAATTTTTGCAAAATTTCAGTTCTTAGCAATTTTCATCTATTTTCCAAAATCTTCAATTCACACAAATCTTCTTAATCTCAACAAATTAACCAAAAATTTTCAACATCCACAATTTACGATAAGTTCACCACCGGCCAACTTTGAAAGTAATGGTTGAGAACTTTATTAAGTATGGAGGACAACAAATTATTAACACAAGCATATGTGACAATTAATCAAGATGGTCAAGTTGGCAATGAATAAAAGGATCTAACATTACGAATATTACAACACCAATCACCCCACCAATGGACCAATGAGAAATTTGCAAAGGTTAAAGACACATTGAGTTTAATTCGTAGTAGAGCCTTCAATTCACAAATAATGCACCCAAGCAGTTATAGGGATGCTGTTATTCTTGTACATACTCAAGAAGAGTACAAAAGAAGTGGTAGAAAAAAATTTGGCTAGAACACGTATGGACAATTTGGAAAAACCTTCTAAGTTGGGTAGCTCGTCAATAGTGGATAACCAGCTATTGCGTGTGAATGCTCCAAAATAATACTCCCTCTGTCCTGAATTGAATGTCTCGTTTACTTTTTGCACGCTTTTTAAGAAATTAAAGTAGATGTGATATGCTTTCCAATTATGCCCCTAATTTTTTCACTTTTGAAAATAAAAGCAATAAAGAAAGCAAAAATCATAAGGATAAATTGGAAAAAGTAGAATGATGGTGATGTTCAATTTTAAAAAGAGAACAACATTTTGGGACAAACTAAAAAAAGAAAGTAAGACAGGTAAAATGGGACAGAGTGAGTAAGTTTTAAGTGTTTAATTGAACTTTTTTAAAGTAAGAGCTTAATTAGACTTTCGTATAATTTTTAAAGGCCTATTTGATCCTTTTTCCTTTAATTTTAAGTAAATAGTCTTTTAATTTTATAGTACAAAGGAAATTAAATGTTAGTATATTTGTTTTAAAGAATTAATTTTAATTACAATTACAAATTGAAAAAAAAAAAAAAAAAAAAAAAAGTTTTCAAGATTGAATCAATAGATGTAGAAAAAACCCAACTGTTAAGATTGCTCTCATGGCTCATGAATAAGAAACATTCTAATTATTGTTCTTGCAATGAAGGGAAAATATAAAAACCCATTAACACTGCCCAGATTAGCTACTTACAGTCATAATGCAATCAGGATTATCAAGATGCAATACAGTAGAGATGAATAAACAACCAAAATTGACAGGGGGAATAAATTGCATTTTTGGTCCTATGACTATAGGACCTGTGTTAATTGCAACACTTGACTTTTAAAACTAACGAATTAATCCTTTAACTATGTTTTTTTTAACGGATTTGGTCCTCCCGGCCAAATCACAGGCCAAAGCTGGCCGGAAAAACTTAACCCTTTTATAATTAAATATAATTGAGGGCAAAATGGTCATTTTATGTTATAAAAATGGTCAACTTAACCATCCTTCTTTTGATCTCCAAGAACACTCGTTTCTTTGCCCGATTTGGTCAAAATCTGGTCGTTTCTTTTGATCTCGATGATCTCCAACGCTGGCGGCTACGATGATGACGACGCCCACTCATTTCTTTGCCCGATTTCCCTGGACTTGACGAAAGATTCGGTCACATTGTCCACCGGAATCTCGTACGATTGAGAGAACATCAAGAAGTGGCTGGGGGAAGAAGGTAACCGGACATGCCCGATGACCAATTATGCTCTCTGTTTTCTTGTTTCTTCTTCACGGTAACAAATTAAAGAATACAGATTAAAGTTAGGGTATAAAACTGGTATGGGCAGAGCAAGCAAGGATCTTGGATCATAGGCATAGAGCTGTGGAGTGAAGATCGCAGACGTCATCCATGGCCAGTGGCAGGTTGAGATCGAAAGACAATGGTTTTCTGAAAGACGATGAAGCGATGTTTTCACAGTCCCCGTCGTCGACAACAGACGACGAAGAATCGCTGTGGTCGACAACAGACCTCGGGTGGCGCCGATTAGGCGTTGCCGCCGTCTGCGGCGGAGGTGGCCGTGGCCCACTGAAAGACTCCACCGTGCTACTCATGCTGCTGGAGGCAAGTCTCTGGGGAATCATTTGACCGTGCATCACCGCATCAGGGAGGCGGTGAGAAGTAGGCGGAGGTGGGAAGTTGGTCTTGACTCTGGGGCAGTATAGTTTCATGGCGGCGTCGTCATATGCTCGAGCGACTTCCTCGGCGGAGAGAAAGGTCCCCAGCCATAGACGGGTCTTCTTCCATGGGTCTCTGATCTCGGCCGAGAATTTACCCCACGATCTCTTTCTAACCCCACGGTATCTTACCTCTTTAAGCTCACCGGATCCAATGGCATCTCCGGCGGCTGCTCTGCTTCCGGCCATCACCCAAAGCCAAAGAAGAAAGTAAGGAGAGAAAGTAGATCAGATTATGAAAAGAAAGATATAATCAAGCATCCAACGACATAGATTTTTCTCCTTTTTTTAATAACATAAAATGACCATTTAGCCCTCAAGTATATTTAATTATAAAGGGTTAAGTTTTTCCGGCCAGATTTGGCCTGTGATTTGGCCGGGAGGACCAAATCCGTTAAAAAAAACATAGTTAAAGGATTAATTTGTTAGTTTTAAAAGTCAAGTGTTGCAATTAACACATGTCCTATAGTTATAGGACCAAAAATGCAATTTATTCTTGACAGGGGGCTTAATGTTTTAACTACAAATTTCTCTCCAATAATCAATGTCTCTCTTGAAATGAAGAGACAGTATAGAAGATCAAATTTAGGCCCCCAAAAATCAATTCCTAAAACATCAATCTGAACAAGCGAGATCCAAAATGCGTAAACTGGAGAAAATTAAAGATAGAACTTTCGCTTGGAAAATAGCCAAATTAAATTAAACAATTCCGAAAAGTCTAAGCTCAAAGAATTGAAACACCATATATGTATGGCCTGGGAATATATATAGTTCCCTTAACGTCCAAATGCAACACGTATATGAATTTTGAGTTGCAATGGTTTTAAGGAGAACATTATTGTAGCTTCAAAAACAGTCTCATGGGTCATTCAATCGACCCTTCAACTTGCAGATATTTGAAGCAATTAAGATCTATTAATCAATCAACTCACTCCTCTCACGGATTGTACAAAGCTTTCGGTTATACCATTCGTACCTGTCCTTTGAATTTGAAGCAAGAAGCTCAGCTCTCTTCAAGAGCGTTTTAGGGTTGTCACTCATTGGCCCTCTGATCTGGACTTCTTCCAGGGTTTTATAAAGATCTGATCTAGGGTTTGGACCTTGGTTAATTCACTGAGATGCGGTGCCGTTTAGCTTCCTAAACTTATCATTATTCGACGTCGTTTCAAGCTCAAATTTTTGTGTTTTAGGCACTAACTAATTCTTATGTGAAAATTTACTGTAGTTATAATGTTATATGTTTAAATTGGTTATCAAAATCAAACTAAAAAAACATTATATAACCGAGAATTCAAAATTAAAATAAACAAATTTGTATGAAGATATTATTAGGACTATGTATTTGAGTAAGATTATAACTCCGTATTCTAAGCTTTCTACGATTTCCCTATTCTAGTTTCCCTGCGATTCTCTCATTATATATATCTTTGTAATCTGTATTTTTGAACCATCTCATTCAATGCAATTCATATAGTTCTCATCGATATACATATGAAAATGATAATATGACAACTATTCAAAGTGAATCTCTATTGTCTATCTACCCATATTTAATGATTAAAGAGCAATGTTGAAAAAAAAAATACAATGTCACTTTAGTAATGCTTTTGAACTTTAAAAGTGTAATTTGTAACATTATGTAGTGTACTTTAATTTGCAACACTATACCTTACATTTTAGTCCGTCTGAAAGTGCAGTATACTTAAGATTCACCTTATAGAGTTTATAATTTAGTTTTTTTGGTATAGTTTATATTTTTGCTTTTTTAGTTTGGTTTAGAGATTCACTTTTTTACTATTTGGGGTTGATATTTATGATTTACGTTTAGGATTTAGTTTCTTTGCTTTAGGTTTTAAGGTTTATTAAAAATTGTACTATATACATTTAAGGTTTTTTGCTTTTGGTATTCTCATTAGGGACTCTACAGGTTGTTTCATCTCTGCTAAAATGATTCCTTGGTCTGGCAGTCTGGCACCTACAATTCTGGGGAGGCGAAAGCTCTTACTATTCGAGAAACTTTGAAATGGCTCAAAATTCTTAATTTTGACAAGGTTCATGTGGAGTCCGATTGTCTGCGGGTCATCAACGCCATCCATAACAACGAACTCATATCCTCTTTTGATCTTTTGGTTAATGATATCAAGTACTTAGCTAGAAACTTTGTGGATCTCAGCTTTATGTTTGTGAACGGTCTACGAATAGGGTCGCTCATGCTTTAATTAGGAACGCCCTTTTTATGTCAAAATATTCCGACTGTTTTACTGTCCTTTTCCTTTTTTTATCTCATGTACTGAACTCTGATTATTATTAATGATGTCATCTTTTATTCCTAAAAAAGAAAAAAGAAGAAAAAAAAATGGGCGATAAAACAACTGGAGTATTTGACTTCACTTTGCTGTTTTGGTTTTGCCTAATTGGTTTTGACTTCACTTTGAGTTGGTATAAAACAACTCAGTATATATTTGTAGGAACAGTAGCTGGAGTATATGCTGGAATGGATTATGGAGTGAAGAGGATCCGCGAACAAAGAGATTTGGTAATCTAATTGTCCTTTTCAGTAACACCAATTAGTTTCAAGGCAAACATTCACAATTTTAGCTTTTAGACCTATACTTTTACAACACCCATAACCCATTGCCTCTTCTCCCATTTGTTGGGTTAAGAGTCAGGAATCCTTAAGTTAGAATCAAACGCTTACTACTTATGAAAGACATAACTTGGGTGCTAGACTTGGCCCCCTTTACCCGCTTTATTGTCTTCTGTGCAACAATCTCCCTTAGAGCATCAATAGTAATTTGGTTTCTGACACAATTTTTTAGAAGCCACATATGAGAAATAAAAGGGAAAGAGAAAGAAAAAAACGAATTTTGTGCAACAATCTCCCTTAGAGCATCAATAGTAATTTGGTTTCTGACACAATTTTTTAGAAGCCACATAGGAGAGATAAAAGGGAAAGAGAAAAAGAAAAAAACGAATTCTGACACTTTAATATATATATATATATATATAGGTCTTTACACGCCAACGGGTGTGTGCATTGGCTGGGCGTTGTTGTGCGCAAAACGCGCATAGCTTCTCATGCTTACTTTTCTCTTTGTGCGCAAAACACTATTCCAAAAACCTTCATTTGCAAATGAAACTTAATTTTGTCACTTGCCTTCTCCCTTCTCCATGTGGCCATTCCACCCTAAAAGACCATGAAAAAGCCATTGATGTTCATGCTCTTAGCCACAACACCAATCAATATTGACCCGACTCTGATACCACTTGTTAGGATAAGCGCTTATCATTTGTGCCAAAAGCTATAGCTTGTAACGAAGATACAACTTAATTTTATTATATCACCACACATTTTTGAAAGCCAAGGTACTAGACTTGGCCACCTTTATCGGCTTTTGCCTCAATAATCTCCCTAGTCACATGATGCTAAACTTGGCCCTTACCAACCCCCGCCCAAGAGTTTGTATTGCATTTCAAACAGCCTGGGGTAAAAAGTGAAAAACTACCTGACTAGTTGTTACTTGGGAACTCGAGAATGATTTCAAGATTTTGCCAAGTTAGGCTGCATTTGCCAGGGATCTCATTCATATCAAGATAATTGATTGTATATTGGTGCCATTTTGATCATTTTTGTTGTTCCCGTCTCATGTTGCAGAAAAATGCAATGATTGCGGGTGCACTGACTGGGGCACTCGTATCTGCTGCGTGCAGCAACAACAGAGACAAGAATCACAAGATTGTAATGGATGCCAGCCATAACAGGAGGTGTTGTTGCAACTGCTATGGAGTAATTGGAGTTCCACAACTATCTTACATGAAAAGAGAAACTAATGTTCCTAGCCTATAAATGTCTCTATGCATGTTAAGATTCTTTGTCTATCACCCTTCCAGATCATTGGTGACAAGTTTTATTGTCTCTCAAAATTTGACCAGACTGAGTTATCAAAAAACATTTCTTGCCCCCACAATAATGTTCTGAGGATTACAAAATCAGACTGTAGTTTCATTTCTAGACAATGACCAGTACAGTGGTGAAAAGAGGCATAAATATGCTAGCTGCAACCCATATTTATATAACAATTTGAAAGTGGAAAGACATCTTAATAACCGTATAGGCAACTTATCAAGTCTTTCCTTTCAAAAGACAGGAGGATTAGGAGAGGTATTAGATGAGATTCAAGAATTTACCAAGTGATAGAGTTAAAAACAACTCAAGAAAAAGATGGAGCACAAAATGCATCAACAATTATCTCTCACTAAGTAAAGCAATCAATATAAAGAAGGGAAGAGAAAGAAAATCATACACATTATTGAATGATGAGTTGGAGGAGAAACATCTTGTGAAAAAGTACTGAATGCATCTATTCTTTGTTTCTCTTCCCAATTCCCTGAGTGAAGCAAAAGACGCCTGTTTGTATAATTTATCATTTCCTTTTTCCTAAAATCCAGACTAGCTCTGATCCATATCTATGAACAAAAGTCCCTGTAGCCAAAGCAGCACAAAAAACATTAATGTATTCTCAAGGGAAAGCCTAAAAACCATCCAGTTTGGGATCATGTTTGAAATTGCTCAGTGAGCTTCAGTAAACTGTAAGTCTCAGAATCTGGCCTGACCCCTCCTAACACCATCCTTTTGAGAAGATTTGGGTCATATACTTTTGCCTTCACATATGACTTGATCAATGCATTATACACAAACGTGTACCTGGTATATTTTGCTTTCTTCAATTCTTCAAACAACTTCTCAACGATTCTAAGCTCACCATTATCTGCCAAAATTTCAATTATTGAAAGGGTAGTTTCTAACCATGGAATTGATCTTTTCACCTTTATGCTTGTTGTCATATCCATCCCCAGATCTATAGTTTTCATAGCTTCCTTTACTAACCCTGCTTTTAAGCAACCCAAAGCAAGATGTCGGAAAGTTATAGAATTTGCTTTCAATCCACATGCCTCCATCTCTTTATACAGCCCAGTTGCTTTGGTTACTAGACCATGCTTGCAATACACAGCTATCATTGAGTTGAACTGCTCAATTGATTTCAAACCCTTTTCTAATTTCATTTCCATCCACAGACCTTCAGCTCGATTTAGATCTCCAATCCTCCCAAATGCTTCAATAGCCAACATGTAACTCTTAGACTTAACATGAGGAAGTTCTCGGGTAATCCCCCAAGTCCTCTCCAGTTCCTTCTGCTTCCCCAGATATCCATACAATATAACAAGAATGTCCAATGTTGACCAGTTTTTCCCAGTTGCAGACTTCTCAACAGCTTCAACATAAGCCTCACACACTGTATACAACCTTGCCACAGCATGGGCGATGGCTAAAATGCAGTAAGTTACCTCATTTGGTTGGACCTTAGCTCTCTTCATATCATTAAACACTTTGACCAAACCTTCAATATTGTGCTCATTAGCTTCAATCCTTAGCAGAATATTAAAGGTGGAAACATGCGGAGTGACCTTGTCAGCTTTCATCTGAATTAAGATTTTTGGAACAGACTTTCTTCGACCAGGAGCAGAGTGTAGAATGATAAGGCGGTTAAACACTAAATGGGATATCCGGTGACCAAGCTCCCTCATTTTCTTCATATATGCTAGTGAAAGCCTTATCAACCCTCTGTCCAGGCACACAAGCACAAGATTGTTGTAGAGCAACTCATTCTGGAATTCAGAGGGAATTCGACAGAACAGACTCTCAGCCTGCGATACTCCGTGAAGCCTAGAAGTGAATTCCAGTAAATATGAATAATCTAATTCCTTAGGCCTGTATGGCCTCTCCCTAATTACCCATTCCATAACCTGCCAAATTTTAGGGTGAATTTTTAGCAAATATTCATTTAGTGATTATTTCAAACACATGGCATGCGTTTGAAGAGTAGGCAAAATCAATGATAAGTGCGAAGGAAATGGAGACAAAATGAACCTCAAGAGCGCGTTTGGTGGAATTGAGCCTGCGCAAACGGTTGATAGCATGGAAGATATGGCCTCTGTGAATGGAGAAGCCATCGCCCATCCAGCTCTGGAAGGCCGACCCAATCGGCTCTCCCCTGGGCAGTTTTTCTATCCTCGAACTCAAACTATTTACTCCTGCATCTTTTTCCGCTACAATATGCTCATTCTCTGATCCCGATTCGAGAGATGAAGTTGGTATTTGCGTGCAGAAACTGAAACGAAGATCGGGCGATGAGATGACAAATGTTCGACGTAATGCTCCATAGAACCTCTGAGCCCTCAGGATTGCTATTAGTTGCATTCCGCATAGTTAGCGGTAACTTGGAAGATTAAATGTAACGTCTCCGTAACCGTTTGTTATAACTTATAACATTGGAGAAGACCGCAAAGCACATTGCATACTATTATAAATAGAACGTTTTACCTTAGTTATATTCTTTTAATTTTGTCATATTACATCCTTAATTTTAAGTAACTTTCATTTTTAGTCCTCAACTATTATGACATTGTCACATTTAATCTTATTATTTTAATTTTGTCATATTGCATCCATGACTTAGAGCAACTTTAACTTTTAGTCCTCGAATATAATGGCATTACCACATTTAGTCCTATTCTTTTAATGTTATCATATTATATTCATGACAAAATTAAAAGAATAAGACTAAATGTAACAATGCCACAATAGTCGATGACTAAAAGTGAAATTTGCTCATTATAAATACTAGTTTTACGATGGGTTACTACCCAATGTTTATATTTAAATAAATATTTAAAAGTATATCAATACAAGATTATATAGGAGAAGTTCATACATATGTAATTAAATATCGAATTTGTTTATTTATAAATATGTAACTCAAAGTATATGAATGCAACATAATATAGGAAATTCATTATAGTTGTCACTAAAATAAATGTTTGCAACTTTGCAAAATCAATAGTCTACACTCTAAATACTTGATCTAAAAACGATAATCTAAATAAATATTACTTTTGGTTTGAATTTTTCTAAGTATTCTTAATTCCCTTTTGAGTAACATTGATATTGTCTTCATATTCACTATTTGCCCACTTCCTTTTTGTTGGTAGTGTGTTATTTGTAATTGGGTTACTATTGGTAGTATAGATGATATCGTCATGCAATGAGATTATGTTGTAGGAAGTTGTGGATTTTTCTTGTTGTGTATATGACTGACTTGAGATCTTAGTTGTACAATGAACTCTTGATCTTACAAACGTCTGTTGATATTTTGCAGTGGTAGTTTGTTCTCTTATATGTTTTATGTGGAAGTATTGAATAAAATATTAATATTTATTATATTTGTATATGGTTCATGAATAGTACATCTTCTTCTATTTTCATAACTTGTTTACTTGATAGTAACCATGGTTGAAAAAGACACTAGGCGCCCCTAAGGCGCCATATTTTTTTAATTACTTTTTTTATAATTCTGTTTTATTTAATAAGGGGAAGCTAAGGGTGGAAGATGAAAAATCCTTAATCCTCACTCCTCATAGATATGAAATCTCACAGATCTCAGTCATCTCACAGTTTCTCACTGCATCTACCGGCGACAACACTCACAAATCTTGCCATCTTGGCATTAACCTCCAAGCTCGCCATCAATTTTCTCACGTTAGTGAAGAAATGTAGTCATAAGTGGTGAGGTGTGATAAAGGATATGAAATGAAGGGTGATGTTAAAACGAAGAGTCTTGAACTCCGCGAGTGTCGTGTCTCACGTGGATGGCAAATTGGAGAATGTAGGTTTCCTATCTTTCACAGTTTAGATAACACTATAAAGAAGATATAGAGTTTAATAAAATAAGGTAGTGAGAGTGCAAAGGTTGGATAGGTTTGAGAAGTAAATGTGAATTAAAGGCGGATGGGGGCTACAATGTCGTGGAGAAAGGTTCAAAGCATACGGGAGAAATTTGATTTTCCTTGAGATATGATTGAAAGAGCTTGGAACACTATCCTGAGTGGCGTCACACTCAAGCTCCCAATCCTCAGTCGGTTGGGGAATATTATCGAACACTTTGTCTACAAGTTCCCTTCGGATCTCATCTTCTCAGATTGAGAGCGGGAGATGTGGGTAGTAGGCTCCCATCCCTTCACGATATCTCGCCAAAGGGATGATCCTATACTCTTGAAGACATACACACAATTTCAACAATCCCAAAGAAATCAAACTCATTCAACAATTTTAGATCATGAACACAAAATCTCCATCCTTCCTAGCCCCTATCCTAAGGACTAGCCCTTCATAGGCTTCAATAACCTCATATCATTCAAATGGCAAAACTATTTACAAGATCAAAGTAAAAAGCAAATATCTTTAGGAAAAATGAAAGTGCAAGAGAGAATTCCAAAGAGAAATCAAATAACAAAGAAAGAGTTTACCCAAAAGGATTCCAAAGCTATGGAGATCCAAGTTTCTCTTCTCCAAAGAATTCTTCCTCCTCTCACTAATCATATATAACCCTAATCTAAAAATGAGAAGTGAAAAATTGACAAAAGGCTCCCCTCTCCCAACTGAAATGTCCCTTTTATACTAAAATATCGCGCAGGGTTCTGCTGGTGCCCGTCCACGCCAATCCACACGCGTGTGGGCAGGCGTGGATGCTTACTGGAATTATTCCACGCACGCTCACTCGCGTGGTGGGGGTTGTGGACGAGAATTTTTCCGTTTTCGTTTCCTTTGTTGTTTTTGGCTTGGTCTTTGCGTGTCCCTGTTTGGATTGGTTCTTCTCTATATCCTTCACGCTTTCCTTGGTTGATTTCAGCCTTTGATCCTGTGGAATCTTTCAAAACATACCACACAAAGTTCTTTGCAATTTGTTAGCAAAATATCATGAAAATACGTAGATTGCATCTTTCAAATCTTTGTTTTGGCAAGAAATCTACTTAATTAATTCTAAATAGTTAGGTACATTTGGCGCCTATCACACTAGAGGAATTAATAGAACACGAATCTAAAATTTGAAGCAAAACACTGTTAGATATAATAAGAATGAGTCTAGTAGGTTAGAAGTTATTTCCTATTCCTTAGCCTATCGTATAGGTTACCTTATATTATTATTTCCTTGTCTCAATTGCAAAAGAACTTGAGAGTTGTTTGATTGAATGGGGTATCAACAAAGTTTTTACTATCACAGTTGATAATGCATATGCCAATAATAGTGCAATTAGGCTTTTGAAAGTTAAACTGAAGTGTTGGAGAGAGGATCCGTTGATATTAGGTGGAGAGTTTATGCATGTGCATTGTTGTGCATATATTTTGAATTTGATTGTAAAGGATGGTTTGTCAGTTGTGGGTAATAGTGTGGTTAGTATTCGAAATGCTGTGAAATATGTGAGATCATCCAATTCTAGATGTCAAGCATTTCGCATACGTGCAGAGCAAGATAATCTAAATAGGGGGAGTTTTATTTTGGATTGCAATACTAGATGGAATTCTACTTACCTCATGTTGTTTGCAACTCTCAAGTATAGGACAGCATTTAACCGAATGGCGGATGAGGACAAATTGTATGATGCTTACTTTCAAGAGGATGAAAATGGAAAGTGAAGGGTTGGGCCGCCATCATCAAATGATTGGGACAATGTCATTGGATTGGTACAGTTCTTGAAAATCTTTTATGATGCGACTTTATATTTTTCTTCATACAAAACTGTGACATCTAGTCATTGTTTCACTGGTATATGCACAATTGAAGCAAATTTGAATGCTTTCATTAATAGTAAAGATGTCAATATGAGTACCATGGCTTATGAAATGAAGAAAAAGTTTGATAAGTATTAGGAGGGGCTTGAGATAAATAAACTGCTGATTGTTAGTAGTGTGCTTGATCCAAGGAGCAAGATGGGTTTTGTGACAATTTTTTTTTGAAAGATTGTATGGCAAAGATACCCCAAAATGTATGGAAATGAAAGAAGCAATAGTGGAGGTGCTGCGCAAGTTGTATGAGGTATACAGTGCATTGCATGCTAAACCAAGTGGAATTACCAATCAAAATGTGGGTGGAAGTGGAAGTGGGAGTGGAAGTCAATCTTGTCAAACTAGTAAATCGGTTTTAGATGTTGGTATTTGACAACACTTGCGTGCATAGGGTGAAATGTCAAAAGATATTTGTGTTAAAACGGAAGGTCAATGACTTCCCGAGTGTCGGTCTCGAAGGAGGGACGTGGAGGTGTGTCAAACATTCGGGAGTTTACTAGATAGATTCATGCATAAGATTTGAGTGTGGTGAAGGGTGGAATTCATTGGTTGGTTTGAGTGCAAGACAGTAGTAAAGTAAAAGTGATTTTGGACAATATGTAAAAGGGGTAGGGATTGGATAGTGTTCATGAATATTGCATAGTGAGAGTCTAAGGTCAAGGATTAGGATTGCTAGGATATGGTCTATTCAAGAGTGTGTTATCTTAGTCCTTTTTCACCTTGTGTACTAAGGCTTCTTTGACTTAGGAGTGCCTACAAGCATCCAAAGTTCTAAGAGACATTTTATCAAACACTTTAGCTACACACCATCCTACTATTCTTAAGAAGTCCATAGGAACTTTGATTGTATAAAGCTTCAAATCCTAACTCTAATCAAAGACATGAAAGAGTCAAGAGCTCAATCTCTCATCTAGATTGGCCAAATCCAAACAAGATCCAAACAAAACAACAATCAAAAGACAAGAATAGATAATCCATCAACACAAACTCATAGATCCAAGATATAGAAATAAGATCATCACAAGAGCAATATTCAATCACACAATCCAAATCCCTAGACTAAATTAGCTACTCATGATATGAAATGAAAGTAAAAGCTAATTCAATCCAAGAACAAGACAACTAAAAATATAGAAATGTAATAGAGATCACCTAGAGAGAAGAAGATCTTCAATCCAAGCTTGTTGTCTTCTACAATGGAGATTGATCTACTCTAAAAACTAAGAAAAATGGAGAAAGCTCTCCAAAGAAAAATGAAGACTAAAATCTAGAAAATCCTCCTCTGAAAATTCATCAAAGGGGTATAAATAGTCTCCGAAATGACAACCCTAGAGAAATTTCGCGCATCACGCCTCCACGCCACTCACACGCGTGTGAGCGTGCGTGGGAAGCTTCTGGAAAGTTTCCACGCTTACTCACACGCGTGTGGCCTTCCAGATCAGTCCTCCGGGGCTCCGCTTTTGCCTGGTTTGCTCTTTTAGCTCATCTTTTGGTCCTATATGCTCCCGGGGCTCCTGTTTTGCTTCTTTTAAGCTAAAAATAACTTTTGTGCACCAGTTAGTAATTTTCAAGCATTTATGCATATAATTTGCCAGATAAGGATGATATAGATGCAATATATCACCCTAAAATATGCCCGAAATAAGGGTATCTCGGAGTCTTATCAGTATTGCTACTGGTGATGTTGTGCCAGTTCCAAACTTTTTTACCACATACTCCAATATGGTCTGTGAAAAGGGAAATGTGGAGAAAACATCAAATGAGTTGGATATATATTTGATGGAAAAGATTGAAATGCCAACTCCTAATAGATTGGGTATGCAATTTAATATTTTATCATGGTGGAGGAAAGAAAGTATGAAATTCCCGATCTTGTCAGAAATGGCACGTGATATCCTTGCAATTCCAGTTTCTAGTGTTGCATCTGAGTCTGCTTTTAGCACTTTAGGCCGTATTTTAGACCAATACCGGAGTTCTTTTACACTGTATATGGTAGAGGCATTGACTTTGACACAAGATTGGTTACGGTCTTCACTCCAATCTGATGCAACCGTAAGCCTCGTTCAAATATTAGAAGAAACTGAGTTTATGGATTTGCTTGCAGAAGGTAAGTGACAATTCTAATTTCTATATTTTATTATGAATTTATGTATAGTATATACTAATACTAATGTACTATATTAGTTTATGCTTTAATCTTTTATTATTTTTCATGTATTTTTCCTTTTGTTTTGTTGTACAGAGATCTGAAAATCAGCAAGGCAACATCATGATATTGATATGTGATGATGGATGAACAACTGAACAAGATATACCTTTGAACTTTGTGTTTGAACTTGAAATTGTTATTTGAACTTTGAATTGTTATTGTTGTGTTAAACTTTGGATATGTTGATTGTATTTGAAACTTTGAATTGTTATGTTGGTATTAGACTTTGGATTTGGGATGTTTCAAGTTTGTAATATTTGAAGTTTGGGATATTAGTAGTATGTTTGAACTTTGATTTGCTATTTCGTTATCTAATGTTTAGATTTTGGATATTGATAATGTGAATATGTATTATTTGGTTGTATGTTCAAAAATTTAGGAAATGTTCACATTTAGGGGTCTAAAAGCGAACAAAAAATGAACCGAAATAAAACCGAACCGTTTTAAACCGAACCGAACGCTAATGTTAAACCGAATGGTTTAATTTTTTCAAAACCAAAAAACCAAAACCGAAAAAAACCGAACCGAAAACTGAAAAGCCCATCCCTAACTACAGTACTTGACTAATGATCTCTCTTATGTCGTTAATCATCTGTGCCAGTTTATGCACACTCCCACTATCGAGCATTGGGGTCTCCTGAAACGGGTCTTGCGGTATGTTAAAGGCACACTCGATTACGGCCTTCGGCTAGCACCATCGCCTTCAGCTGATATTCATGCTTTCTCCGACTCGGACTGGGCTGGGTGTCCGACTGATCGCAAGTCTATGAGTGGGTATGCAGTTTTTATTGGGACTAACCTAATCTCATGGGTTTCTCGTAAGCAACGCACTGTTACCCGTTCCTCGACATAGGCTGAGTACAAAGGCTTAACAGATGTCTCCGCCGAGGTTACATGGCTCGTGTCTTTTTTACAAGAGTTAGGCCTACACTCAGGACGCCCGGCTACGCTATGGTGTGACAATCTCGGGGCTACTTACATGAGCGCTAATCCTGTGTTTCATGCCCGCACCAAACATGTGGAGATTGACTATCACTTTGTTCGAGACAAAGTCGCGTCAGGGGACTTCCAAATTAACTTCGTCTCAACTAAGGATCAGTTGGCTGACATCTTCACAAAGCCTCTACCGTCTACTCGGTTTGCTGCTCTACGGACCAAGCTCAATGTTGTGCTTCTCCAACCTTGTGCTTGAGAGGGTGTGTTAGATATAATAAGAATGAGTCTAGTAGGTTAGAAGTTATTTCCTATTCCTTAGCCTATTGTATAGGTTACCTTATATTATTATTTCCTTCTATTATTTCTTTGGCTAATCAATCAATAACAAACTCCTCAGTTAACATGAGCATGGGGATGTCCAATCTGATTATGCCACAATGAAGAAAAAACACAAGCAACAAAAGCAACAGGACTAGAACCCAAAACCGGCCAAGAGTACAAACCCCCTGACACACACCCTCTAAACAGGACCACCTTGGTGGAAAAATCCTTCACAAAGAAACAATTAGGGTGAAATTTAAAAAAAAAAAAGGACACTATTATCTCTAGCAAATTTTTGTACAGATAACAACGATGCTGAAAGACCAAAAACATGTAACACATTAAATAACATAAAATTCCTAGACCTAGTGGCTACCGAAGCAAGACCAACAGTAAAAATACACTAGTAAAAAAAAAAAGCCATACGCTACACCTGTAAAAG
>CP025659.1:27514840-27559329 GCA_003576665.1 Ipomoea trifida
TCATACAAACACTGTAATTTCAATTCCTACGTTATCCATTGAAGCGGCGCCTAGGTGGGCCACAAAAAAAAATCCATTGTTGTTTGACAAATGCAGAGACATTATATGTTTCGCTCTTTAATTTGATTGTCCAATGATGTCTCTTAATAAGTTTTATGATTTAGCTTCTCACAAGGAACCTAAGAGTATATATAGGGGATTAAAGTTCATGTAGAACAACATATGTTACTACAGTAAGGTCTCTAAAGTTGTTTGACAAATGGATATCAGATTTTCATACACATTATATGTTTTCACCAATTGATTGTCCAATAATATCATCTTGGTTTATCTAAAAAAAAAACAACAAAAAAAAACAAACAAACAATATGTATTAAGGTAAGCTAATCTTCAGTCTGCAGAATTTTTATACATGTTATATATTTCGCGGTTTGATCGTCCATTTATATCATCTTTGTTGATAAATGCTTGCATACACGTTATATGTTTCACCATTTGATTGTCCAATGATATCCTCTTTGTTTTTAGCAAAAAATAAAAAATAAAAATCACATGTGTGCAAATATTTTCTAACAAATAAATATGAAAGATGAAAAATAGTAATGATATATCAATCAAATTTTATCTTTAATACTTCAAATTAATATTTCTTTGTGTTGTGCCAAGATATACTCATTATATAAAATATAATTACATAATTAATTAGCTAATTAAATATTCTAAGTAATTTAATGGTTTGGGTACGAGATTAGTCATTTTTATGATCGCTTTTAAAGGGTTGTGAGGAAAATAATTTATGTAGATTTCTAGAAAGACAATTTGTTTGCAAGTTTACTTGTCATGATAGAAACTCATGTGATGCCCATTGAATTGAATTGAAATTTCTGTACACCAAAATATTTTGAAATATAAGATATAAAAATGGGCTGATATACATAAGTCCTTGAGGTAACTTGCTCTACAATTGTTTGACAAATGCCTACCAGATTTACATAAGCGTTATATGTTTTCACCATTTGATTATCCAATGATATGATATCATCATTATTTTTAGCAAAAAATAAATAAATAAATCAATCAATCAATCAATCAAGTATTATTAGGTAAGCTGCTATGTAGTTGTTTGACAAATACGGTCAAACTCATGCAGAACGATAGATGTTATTAAGGTTGTGACACCCCAACCTCACACAGGCTGAGATAACTAAAAACTCAACATAAAAGCTGCCAATCTCAACCGACAAACCAAACATAGCGGAAGCAATTTAAACTTAAGGGCGTCATGCCACATCTAGGTATATCACAGCCTAGATGCACAGGCTAAACACAAGAATAAACTCAACTGTCATATAAACGATAATCCTTAAACATATCTCAAGACATCAATAACTAAACCGAACTGTACAATATCTCAAATGGCACACAGGCCAAAGCATAAGACTAAAACATAACACTATCTAAGCCTCCTCGTACGGGTACATCTCTATCGCGCTCGCGCATAGACTTTAAGGCAACCTGGAAACACATGAAGAACATTAGCAAAAGACTGCTAAGTAACCACCATTCACACCCGCAAGGAAGTATAGATATATATAAGCTGTAAATAGGTTTACACACCCATATAGAATATAAACACCAACGAACTGAGCAATAGTTCAAAACGGATACTCAACAACAATAAGCTGAACGAATCAGTAACCAAGACTCAGTCAAACAAAGCCAATATCCAACCACGAAAGCATAATGCATAACGAATCATAAATGAGATACCAACTGAACACAATCCAAAAGGGAACATCCAAACTCAAGAGAATGACAAGGTATCAACCGAACAATCCAAAGAACTCATAAGAACCAACAAAGAAGGACATCCCAACACCAACCTCCCAACCAAACCGAACCAACCATCAACCGAGTCACACCACAAGTCAGAAGTCAATAGTCACGAGTCAGACGGGGTGATGAGTCCCACTCACAGGGACCGAAGTCCAATAGTAACCAATAGTAACCACAGGGGTAATCAACCCAATCACAGGGGTAGCGAACCAATAGTAACACAATAGTAGCACAACCAATAGTAACCAATAGTCCACAATAAGAGCACAATAGTAACACCATAGTCCACAACCAATAGTAACCAATAGTAACCAATAGAGCACAAAGGTCCACAATAGTAACATAGTTGTCCACCACCACAACCATACTCCAACACCAACTTATTGTAAGGGTCCAAATTGAATAAAAATCCCTTACAAGAATAATTCAATTAATTGGGCTCTTGATTAGAGTAATTAAATTAGGCTCATGAATATTTATATACACAAATATATATATATATTTTAAAAGGAAAGAATTAGCCCAATTGGAATTAATTAAATTGCCCGAAGAATTAATTAACGATCGGAAGGCTCGGAATGAATTTACGGGGTATTACAGCCGAGGCGCCGTAACGCAAATTCGTAGAGGGCGCGCGGTGGACGCGCGTCCACTGTCGCGTCCGCCCGTTTTCTGCCCCACTTCGGGCCGCAAGATCGGGGTTGTAACGACCCGATCTTCCACCTTTTTCACAAACTTAAGCATATATGGACCCCAAACAACATATACATGCATAAAAATAATTATGAACATGCATAATAAAATTTACTAACGTCAAAGTAAAGATTTTTGGAGCCAACTTTTAGATCAATAGCTTAACACATAATTTTCATGAACAAAATTCTAATCATATAATTTCCTAACAATTGTCTACCTTCAAGTGATTGAGCCAACTTAAGGGATTCCTTACCTCCCAAGAAGATTTTTAAACCGTAGAAAGATGGTGATCCCCTCCTTCAAACTTTTCACCGAAGATCCTAAACAAAATCACCATAATAACAATATTTCCAAGAATCTTAGCTTACAATAAGTTCTACGAAAGGATTCTAGTCTTTTAACCGAATAAAATCCAAAGCCTTACCTAGGATGGAAGAACTTGGTGGAGAACATGGCTATGGAATTCTTGGATCCAAAAGGAAGACTAAACTTTTCTCCTTCTTCTTTTTCCTTATGAATTTCGAAATTGGGAGAGAGAATGCAAGACTTGGAGCTCAATCCTCATGGCTAGCTTATCCTACACTCCTCCCCTTAATTAATTAATTATTACCATGTGGTCAAAAGGGATGCCACTTGTCACAATCCTATGGTGTGTCTTGTAGGGCAAGACTCCTTTGCCGGTTTGGGGTTAAATCAGATAAAAGTTCGGAGGAATATAACTTAATTCGGGAAAATTTCGATACCAAAATTATTCTAAAAATAATCCCGTCACTAACCACTAAAATTGGGAATTTTTCGGTATCTCGCGAAATATAGGTACGAAATCCGTAGCAAATTTCACTCTTACAATTCGTCTAATTTTTCCACTAAACGGAGTTGAAAGTTCACGCTTAATCGTATCATACTCAATAATCCATTTCCTAGGAAAATTCGAATTGTATATACGTCCTTAAAAATTTTACGGTTCGTGACCGGTACGTAGATCGCAGCTTATTAATAACTAATCTTACTTATAAAAATCCTTCTGAAGTACCGAGAGATCATCTCAAAAAAAAAATATTTTCGAACCTTAACTTTGTCGGAAAAACCGAGAGGTTACAAAAACTTACCTAAATAACATATGGTTTATTTTTTGTCGTAAAAACAATTATGATATCATTAGACAATCAAATGGTGAAAATATATAACGTGTGGGCAAATCCAATATGCATTTGTCAAACAAATGTAGAGTAGCTTACCTTAATAACATCTTCTTCTTTTTTTGCGACAAACCAATATGATGTCACTGAACAATCAAATTGTAAAAACATATAACATGTATGCAAATTCGCTAGGCATTTGTCAAACAACTATAGAGCGGCTTAATTACCTTAATAACATCTATCGTTCTGCATGAGTTTTGACCGGTATTTGTCAAACAACTACATAGCAGCTTACCTTAATAATACTTGATTGATTGATTGATTGATTGATTGATTTATTTTTTGCTAAAAATAATGATGATATCATATCATTGGATAATCAAATGGTGAAAACATATAACGCTTATGTAAATCTGGTAGGCATTTGTCAAACAATTGTAGAGCAAGTTACCTCAAGGACTTATGTATATCAGCCCATTTTTATATCTTATATTTCAAAAATATTTTGGTGTACAGAGAATTTCAATTCAATTCAATGGGCATCACATGAGTTTCTATCATGACAAGTAAACTGCAAACAAATTGTCTTTTCTAGAAATCTACATAAATTATTTTCCTCACAACCCTTTAAAAGCGATCATAAAAATGACTAATCTCGTACCCAACTACCATTAAATTACTTAGAATATTTAATTAGCTAATTAATTATGTAATTATATTTATATAATGAGTATATCTTGGCACACCCACAAAGAAATATTAATTTGAAGTATTAAAGATAAACTTTGATTGATAATAGAGTCATTTCCTTTTTTGGTCCTACTGTTATTAGGGCATTGCCAATTTTAGTCCACTTCATTAATTTTTGCCATATTGCGGCCAGTCTTATTTAGTCCTTGTCACTTTTAGTCCACCGTTAAAATTTTTGTCAAATAACTGTCCAAAACAGGGGTATTTTGTTCTTTTCATGCTTTGATCATCTCCTTAACCCTTTGCAGTAATTTTTCTTACACATTTTCATCCAATGAAGAGGTCCGGCGAAAGCCCTGACTTTGTAATGTGGCTCACATGACTTCCGCTGGACATCTCCATTGGATGAAAATGTGTAAGGAAAACCACTATAAAGGGTCAAGAAGATGACCAAAGCATGAAAAGACCAAAAATACCCCTATTTAGGACGGCCATTTGACGAAAATTTTAACGGTGGACTAAAAGTGGTAAGGACTAAATAAGATTGGCCGCAATGTGGCAAAAATTAATGAAATGGACTAAAATTGGCAATGCCCCAATAATAATAGGACCAAAAATGGAAATGACTCTTGATAATATCATTACTATTTTTCATCTTTCATATTTATTTGTTAGAAAATATTTGCACACATGTGATTTTTATTTTTATTTTTTGCTAAAAACCAAGAGGATATCATTGGACAATCAAATGGTGAAAACATATAACGTGTATGCAAGCATTTATCAAACAAGATGATATAAATGGACGATCAAACCGCGAAAATATATAACATGTATAAAAATTCTGCAGACTGAAGATTAGCTTACCTTAATAACATATGTTGTTTGTTTGTTTTTTTTTTTGTTGTTTTTTTTTTAGATAAACCAAGATGATATTATTGGACAATCAATTGGTGAAAACATATAATGTGTATGAAAATCTGATATCCATTTGTCAAACAACTTTAGAGGACCTTACTGTAGTAACATATGTTGTTCTACATGAACCTTTAATCCCCTATATATACTCTTTAGGTTCCTTGTGAGAAGCTAAATCATAAAACTTATTAAGAGGACATCATTGGACAATCAAATTAAAGAGCGGAAACATATAATGTCTCTGCATTTGTCAAACAACAATGGATTTTTTTTTGTGGCGCCCACCTAGGCGCCGCTTCAATGAATAACGTAGAAATTGAAATTACAGTGTTTGGTATGAGGGAATAGGAGTACAGGGAATTGAAAGCTAAGAAGTAATAATAATAATGTTCCGCGGAATTGCAATTCCCTCCAACCAAACACCGTAGTTGCCAAAATTCATTGAATTTCAATTCAATGAATTACAACTCCCCCAAACTACACTCAACCAAACAACCCCTTAGATTGATTTCAACCATGTAATTTTTTTTAAGTTTACAAAGAATTTTCATAAGTATTTCTTAGCTTATACTGTTTTTGTGTAAATTTTACTTATGTAAATCTTTTAGATTCATATCAACCATGTAATTTATTTAAGTTTACAAAGAATTTTCATAAGTACTTCTCAGTACTACTGATAACAAAAAAGTAGATAATTAGAGATGTTAGATTCTATGTTTTGTGTGTGTATTTTAGAATGATTCAACTTTCAAGCTAACAAATTCTTTTGTTTAACACTGGTTTTGCAGCAATGAAGAACCAAGGCACAACAAGGAATATTATTTGAAAGGGATTTCATTTACATGCATACAACGCATCCTAACATAGTCTTGGATTGAGCACCCTCCTTTTTCTCCCACCACTTTCACAAGATGAAATAGTTTTGAACACACAAACTCATACTTCAACAAATACTACAAGCAATACTAGGTGTACTTATGTTCTCTACGTACTCTAAACTTTTATTTCAATGCTCAAAATTTTGATGTAAATTAAAAAAAAAAAAGTTTATCAATGTCAACTACCTAAGTAAGAATTAGGAATAGATGCTATATACCTGTCATTTGACTTGATTGCATTAGGAAAATAGCTATAGATTTTTCTAATCTCAACTTTTTGTTTGTAAAACGGACTACGAATTGCCCACGAGCTAGCCCGAAAAGTCGTGTCTAAGTCTAACTGTGTGGACTATTTTTTGGTCCCCTTTCCTTATGTTGTTCATGCTTTAGAGCTTGACTCTTATTAATATATTATATCTTGTTTTTTCTTCAAAAATCAGCAAAATTCTTATTGTGTGTAATGTTTACTACTAAAACTTTTAGTGTGTGGATGTAACACATCCTTCTTCACACTCTAGGTAGAGTGTTTAGGAATTTTGAGTGTGTGTACACATTTTTTTGCATGATTTAGAAATATGACGGGATACAATACATTGAGTGAATGTAGATTATGCTCCTGTATCTATGGAAAATACTATGTGTACTTAGGTTATCTACTCTGAACTTTTATTTCAATGCTCAAAATCTTGATATAGGTACTTATAATGAGATACATAAAAACAAAGTAGTTTATCAGTGTCAACCACCTGAGTAAGAATTAGAAATACATACTATGCATGCTAGAGGTTTTTCTAATCTCAGCTTTTTGTTTGTGAAATGGACTGCAAACAGGGCTACTCACGAGTTAGCTCGGGAAGCTGTGACTGTGTGGACTGTTTTTTGTCCCTTTTCCATATTATTAATATATTATCTTATTTTTTCTTCAAAAATCAGCAAAATTAAAGGATCGTATATATCTCTTTCAACTGTATAATTAAAGGCTAGTGGCAAGGATATGGGGAGAATATTTCTCCACTTCTGAAACCGACAATGAAAAAAAACAAAACGCCAGTGAAACCGAAGAAAGTTAATGACCAGAAATGGATGGCGTATTATCAATCTCCGAGAAAATGGGCGGGTAGTACAAGTAGCAAAAATGAGGTTTCATGGATTGCCCGAGCAACCGGGATAACTTCTGAGGGCAACAATCCACATTATTACTACGGAATGTCCATCAATGGAGTTTTGGTTACCTCGGCTCCGTTGTGCTGGTCAACCAGCCTCATGGTGGCCGGGGCTCCACCATTTGTTTCGCGGAATACATGTTTCAATCCTTAGACGAGACAAAGGTTGTCTATGGACGAGTGATGGTCGGGGCATTCGAGACAGTCCTCGGAAACAACGCCCACAAGAGAGAGCTTTGCCTGACCGAGAATCGCCTCGACTTCCATCCCTCAAACCTGACAAAATCGTTGGACGTTAAAATCCAACCGAAACCATGGCCCTTTAAAGAAGAAGAAGAGAAAGAGACAGAATACTTTTGCCGAAACCTATACTATCCCCACAAAGGCAGGTTTTTTAGTTTAAAAATTGAATCCATAGGACTGGGCAACGACCATTGCTATTCCTGCAAAACAAGAAAATCCCAGGAAGAAAAGAACACATTCTAGTACAGTGAATCCACCACTAACTTCACATATCAAGGGATTCACTACGAAGCTTTCGACTTTCTCTACATTAGTCCTTCCCATTTTGAGGAGTCCCAGAATGGCAACC
Source organism: Ipomoea trifida (assembly GCA_003576665.1). Classification (NCBI taxonomy): domain Eukaryota; kingdom Viridiplantae; phylum Streptophyta; class Magnoliopsida; order Solanales; family Convolvulaceae; genus Ipomoea; species Ipomoea trifida. The sequence continues at coordinate 27,522,756 of CP025659.1, forward strand.
AAAGTGTCATCGAAGATGACGCGAATTTGATGCCAAAAACATATGTAATATGCCAGTTTGTGTTAGTGGATACGCCTTTTTCACCCGTACAGCTGAACCCTAATGATGTAAGTATCACAGTCACAAGGTTTTACAGACCTGAAGAGTTTAATGCAATGGATCCATACGGGAACCTTAATTAATCTGCATACATTGTTTACTCTATTTGTATGGATCAAGATTTCGCATTTTAGAATGAGGTTTCTCTTAGCTTGAAATATATATGTTGTCTAAATGCACTTATATGTTATGAGCTTTCTGATATATTGGAGTGATAAGACAAAAACAATGCCTGTCACAGTAGTGAAGGGGAAATGTGCAGTTTGGACAAAGAAAGATTTTGTATTTATGGATTTTCCTTATATTCACAGAAGAAAGTATACTCATTCATATAAGGAAAATCCATAAATACAAAATCTTTCTTTGTCCAAACTGCACATTTCCCCTTCACTACTGTGACAGACACTGTTTTTTGTCTTATCACTCCAATACATCTGAAAGCTCATAACATATAAGTGCATTTAGACATCATACATATTTCAAGCTAAGAGAAACCTCATTCTAACATGTGAAATCTTGATCCATACAAATAGAACAAAGAATGTATGTAGATTAATTAAGGTTACCGTATGGATGTCGGAGAGGTAAGCATCCATTGCATTAAACTCTTCAGGTCTGTAAACCTTCTGACTGTGATACTTACATCGTTAGGGTTGAGCTGTGCGGGTGAAGAAGGCGTATCCACTAACACAAACTGGCATATTACATTGCGGGCTTTTGGCATCGAATCCTCGTCATCTTCGATGACACTTTGGTTGCCATTCTGGGACTCCTCAAAATGGGAAGGACTAATGTAGAGAAAGGCGAGAGCTTCGTAGTGAATCCCTTGATATGTGAAGTTAATTGTGGATTCACTGTACCAGAATGTGTTCTTTTATTCCTGGGATTTTCTTGCTTTGCAGGAATGGCAATGTCGGGTGCCCAGTCCTATGGTTTAAATTTTTACACAAGAAAAACCCGCCTTTGTGGGGACAGTATAGGTTTCGGCAAAAGTGTTCTGTTTCTTTGTCTTCTTCTTCTTTTCTGGGCCATGGTTTCAGTTGGATTTTAACGTCCAACGATTTTGTCACGTTGGAGGGATGGAAATCGAGGCAGTCCTCGGTCAAGCATAGCTCCTTCTTGTGGGTGTTGTTTCCAAGGACTGTCTCGAATGCCCCAACCATCACTCGTTGATGGTGGGCAACCTTTGTCCCGTCTGAGGATTGAAACATGCATTCCACGAAACAAATGGTTGAATCCCGGCCCCTGCGAGGTTGGTTGACAAGCACGACGGAGCCGGGGAAACCAAAACTCCATTGATGGACACTCCTCAGTAATAAAATGGATTATCGCCCTCAGAAGTTACCCCGGTTGCTCGGGCAATCCATGAAACCTCATTTCTACTACTTGAACTACCCGCCCATTTTTTGGGAGATTGATAATACGATATCCATTTCTCGTCATTAACTTTCTTTGATCTCACTAGCGTTTTGGTTTTTTTTCATTGTCGGTTTCAGAAGTGGAGAAATACTATGGTTGTTATACTGTGGACAATGGGGCATGACTGATACTGCAGTTGTGTTGAACTGATACTATAGTTGTGTTGAAAGGGAACTGTAGTTGCGCGGAAGAGATGTCGTTTCATCCGTCTAGAACTGTAGTTGTGTTGAACTGATACTGCAGTTGTGTTGAAGTGATACTGCAGTTGTGTTTAACGGATACTACAGTTGGGTTGGACGGATGAATGACCTTTGTTCCGCGCAATTGCAATTTCCTTTCAGCACAACTACAGTATCAGTTAAACACAACTGCAGTATCCGTCATGACCATGGTCCACAATGCATTACAATGCAATGCATTGTGGACCATGTTCCACAATATAATTTGCGGATATACTCTCCCCAATGCTCGCCACTAGCCTTTAATTATACAATTGAAAGAGATATATATATATGATCCTTTAATTTTGCTAATTTTTGTAGAAAAAAAAATAAGATAATATATTAATGATAACTTATTATTAATATATTATCTTTAAAAAAATTACGATTAAAAAATATTAATATCCACTAAATTCATTATATGATTATAAAAATACTAATCTCAATTGCTAAAGCAATTGTATTATTACTATTATATTTGAATAACTTATAACAAAAACAATATACTTTATCCACATGCTTCCCCATTACTTAAATTCTTATTAGATGATCCTACTACTTTAAAAAATTTATACATAGCTCTTCTTTGTTGTTCTACTAATTGCTCAGCTTGTTTTCTTTCCCTTTTCTTTTTTCACTCCAAAATAAATGTTTTTTAGACAATATTTTATACAATAGTTATTATAAAATTAGTCTTAAAAAAAGGAGCACGGCTACTGCAATTAGAACTCAAATACAGTTAAAATTCAAATACTATTGCAGTTAAAATTCAAATACAAATATTCTGCCATATTAATAAATAAAAAATATTTACCATATTAACAAATAACAAAAAATAATAAATTTAGCAATATTTTGCCAGTTTAACAAATAACAAATATTTGCCAGATTAAAAAGTTTAGCAGTATTATGCGAGATTAAATGCAGTCTTAGATATTATTTGCCAGATGCCCAAATTAACAAATAACCAAAAAAATTCTGATTTTGCAATTAACAAATAAAAAGATTCATACATGCAATAGAGTTGTAGAATACCTTGTTTGTTAAGAATTTCCCATTTCCCATATTCCTAAATCCCAATCTTTCTGTCAACAGCCAACTTTTTGTCGCCCACAAATTCGACAAATCTACAATGTAGGGAAAAACAACTATAAGAATTGTGATTGCACAATGCAGATTACCATAGCTTATATAGAAGATTAAATCCCTAATTTAAATAATACCTCCATAGCTGATGGATCCATTGCTTGATTTGCTTCCATTTTTAACTGTTGAGAATAGACTATTGGTGATTGATGTGCGAAGCAACTCAAAAGAATCCTAAGTTTCAGTTCGTAGACGTCATTACAGTCGTTCGTCACTTCGACCTGGATAATTCTGCAGTTCTGCGCCTTCGATACTTTGACTTCGATTCGATCGTTCCGTCGTTTGGAGAAGAGAAAACAGAACAAAAAAAAGTACTAAAATATATAAGAGGGACCCAGCATAAGCCCTAGGCCTTAGTAAGTTAGCAGGCCTAATTTTTTTTATTTATAATATATAAGAGGGGGCCATATACATGGGCCCCCTATTTGAGATGGGCCTTGTGTAACATTTTCCATTATGGCACTATTTAGTGGTGCAAGTTTAATAAAATTAATTACCAATCGTTTTTTGGATGTTGCTGGAATGTTACTTTTTTTCCTCGACGAGGCGTTGCCGTCCGTGTCCATTACCGTCGAAGAACTGCGATGCTACCCATTCATTTGAAAGTCTAATTGGGCTCGGGTGGTAGGCAGTGGCTTTGATTTTGGCACCGTTAGGCGCTGCAAATGCCAGGAGTGCCTTGACTAGCACCACATTTGGTTTCTTGCCATGGGCACTGCGATGCGGGGAACAGATGAAGAAAAGCGGTGTTTCTTCCATGGAAATCAGAAGTCAACTGGCATTTTGTTTAATAAAAAAAATAAAAATAAAAATAAAAATAAATAAATAAAACCTACTGCCTTATTGCTTGTTCGCCGGAGAAATCGCCGGATTCGCTCACCGGTTACGGTCTCTGTTCGGCGGCAAAGCTAGAGATGGCAGAAGTAGGTTGTGGCGGCGTTCGTCGTTGGACGCTGGACATGGGGAGCGCTGGCGATGCAACCAGAAGGGAAGACGGCGGAGCTAGGTTACCGGTAGTGGCATCATCGCTGCTTCTCTCCTTTTTCAAGGCAACGCCGCTGGCGGACGGTGAGGCTGCCGGCGACACGGCTAAGGGAGAGGATGGCGGGCGGTGAGACTGCCGGCGACACGGCTAAGGGAGAGGATGGTGGACGGTGAGGCTAGGCTTCTCGACGAATCGTCGCTGCTCCCGCTCACCCTTGAGGTGACGAAGCCGTGCTCCAGTCATCGGTCATCTTCCACTTCTCTGTAAGGACGTCGGCGGGGGGTGTTTTTTTTTTTTTTGGTGACGATGGTGCGACGATCGCCAACGACTCGCCGGGCACGGTCGATCATCTACCGGTTGTGGCATCATGGTGAGGACGACGACGACATGCGCGTTCCTTCAGGCTGCTTCTTCTCGAGGTTAAGCGGCGCTAGGGTTGCTCAGCTGTTACTGGACAGACGCGTGAGAATAACAAAAGAAATCGGTTTTGATCGAACTATTTTCTAGCAAAGTGTTTTATTACTCTTCTTTATGATTTATTATTCCAATTATAATAGGTAATAAACTCTTAGGGCCAATTTCTTTTATTACCTTCATTATAATTATTGATTTGGTAATTAGAGTATAATTGACATACATGGTTTGAATTACCTTTTTTTTAAATGTGATAAATATATTAATTGAATTTTGTGCTGTAAATTGCCTATGTACCTTTATTATTGTTATAATCATGCATTTAGAAAATTAAAGCATGTTTTAAAGTATGATATTTTAAGACAAATTGTTATCATATTGGTATATTGTTGGCAATAAAGGTAAAATTGCTATTTTTCTGATTAATTGTTGTGATTTTGTTAATAAAATCAATAAAGTTTTAGTCAAGAACCGATTTTAATTATGCCTTTATATCAGTAAATAAAATTTGAAAATATTGTTTATTATATTTTTCAACATTAAAGTTTTTCGAATTTTAATTTTATTGACTTTTAACATTTTCAGAAAACAAAATGTTTTAAAGGCTTGCGGTTTTAGCATTTTGTTTTTCCCTTTTAAATCTCCTAATTGTTATAATATTATATGATTATTATGGCTATCCATTGAAATTTTGTCATAATTTGATAGTATTTTTAATTATGGAGTGTGATTTTGTATCACAATTTTGGAAAATGCATATGTTTACGGCAATTGGATATATTCTTGTACATTTCAGTCTTGCCATAATAATTTCGATTATGATTTTAAGAATCATATTTTTAAATTCTTATTGAATTTGTTTATTCAAAACATTTATGGTAATAATGAAGATATTATGTAACATTTAATAATAATAATTATTATTATTATTACTGAATGTTGTTCGGTTACGATTAAAGTAATTGATTATTCCGTTATTACTATTATGTAATAATTATTTGAATTATTATAATAATAACGATTATCGGTTTTTGAATTGATGGATCAGAGATTTGCACTGTTACTATCACCATTACTTTTGAATTTTGATAGTATGATTTGAAATCATAATTTTGAAACAATCTCCTTTTTTGATCCAAACCATATGTGCTAATAATGATAACATTTTGTAACATTTTATAGTTATTACTATCCAATATCAGGGGTTACGATTGAGAAAATTGATTGTTCAGCTATTACTGTTACACACACATTATTTCAGTAATAACGGTTATCAGCTTTTGAACTGAAAATCAACATATCGTAGCATTGTTATCATTATTGTTTCTGGATTGTGATGCCCACTTTGATTGAGTATGAATATTTGATTTTGTATTCATATTTTAATGAGTTTGTTTTATGCATATAATTAAAGTAAATGCATAATATTATGATTTAAATTATGCAATTTAATTTTGTGAGAATTTAATTTGTAAATGTCAACATATCATATGGTTTTGATATTGTTAGAATTTACAATATTTTAAGCTAGTTCTCATAAAGTTTGTTATATGCATTGAATTATTTTTGTATTGGGCATATAAGTTAAAACCTTTCAATTATTTAAAAGTATATAGTTATTATAGATTATTATTATTTTTCAAATTTTATAATCCTTCAAGTTCTGGTTTATGTCATTATTTGAATAATAATAATAATTTTATAGCTCATTTTAAATTGCTATTATGGTGTACAATTTATTTAGATATGAGCTTATTGAATTTCATGCATAATTATTCACTAGCATAACATTATATTTTCTAGTTATGTGAATTTATATATGCCTTTAGAATTGAATATGTTAGGAATTAAAAATTCCTTGTTAAGTTGAACTTTATGTGTGGACTTATATACGGTAGTGCATTAGGTTTAAGCATTTTAAGACCGTCTAAGGTGTTCACTTGAGATTAAACGTCTTTCCATAAGGTGAACTATTAAGATTTGAAAGATTATCCGTCAATTATGCCTTTGTGTGAGAAAATATGACCAGGGAGTATACTTTGTTAGGAATAAAATTGTAATAGTTTTGATGAGCCATTTTGTAATTTTAGAAATCCCCTATTTTATTTTTTAGAAGTTAGAGTTTGACCCGGAAGGCAAGACTTGACAATAGTTTGGTTCGAATTATTGTCTTATAGAGTTCATTTTATTATGACTCTTGTAAGTCATTTACTTCCACTATACACATGAGTATACATGATCCATTGGACAAAGCTTGTTTATCGTTGCTAGAAGACTCAAGTTCAAATCCTATTGAAGATATTTTGAGTCTTGGAGAGCATGGAATGAAGCTAATCCTATCACGGCTAAAAGGTCAAAGGTTTAGTCAATAGAGCAACTCATGGAGTAACTTTGGGAGGAAGCTAGGTCAAATGGAGGAAGTTTGGGTCAATTGATCTAAACCGAGAAGAACTTCAAATTCAACTATCTCTACGTCTTACTCTATGCCATGCTAAAAAGGATCAAATATATTTATTTGATGGATATGACCGAATGAGCTGAAATGGAGAAACGGTGAAAGACTTAAGCATATATACGGAGGTCCAGCGTTCAAATCCTACTTGCTACATTTTGATACAAAGGAGGAAGCTCTTGGAGCTAGTTACACGGCCAAAGTCCTTGGAGTAATTTTTTGTCAATAAATTCTAAAATGGAGCTAGTTTGGTCAATGGAGGAACTTAAAGTCAAAGTGGAGGAACTTTGCATGGATCCATACGCGTGAAGGCTAAACCATTTTTACAAGCGTAAAGGTCATTTTGGAGCAACTTATGGAGCAACCTATAGTGGAATTTATACTTAACCATTTTTGCATGGTTCAAGTTTATTCCAGCACGTGATAATACAAACCAGAAGAAATCTGAAGATGGTGATTTTCTGAAGATCATTGTTTATACTCAAGCAAGAATCACCCGGAAAATATTTTGAAAGATCAACTTGCCCAAAATCAAAAATCAAGAGCAAAACAAAGTCAAAAATATCAAGCTCTGAAGGATACACAGTCTGCAATATCAAGCTGAGAAGGCAACAAAGTCAAGATTGGAGGCTACAAGTTTCAAGAATCAATCAAGCCGTAAAAGAAGACTTTATGAGCAACTACAGAGGTAAATTGTCAAAAGTTACCAGCGACATTAAATGTGCAGATCAAAATGGAGATTTCATCAGATCAATTTGGCGAGTTATCAGAACAACGGTATGGTCATTAAATGAGAAGGTATGGCCATCAAGATCAGATTGGAATGGCCAATCAGATCAAGTGAACGTTCAAAATTTGAATGTTCATAACGGGCAAATAATTCTTTGAATTATAAGAAGCCCAAGAAGACTTGAAGACTAGCACGAGATACATACGAAACTGACGGGGGAATACAAAGACAACGAAAAATACAAAGTGCTGAGATACTGAGCTATACACGAGAGAATTCAAGTCTTAGAAATCTTTATTTCTTTAAAACAAATTGTGTATCTCTACCGAGGGTAGAAAGGAGTGTAGCTGGGTGCGTAACACTCGGGTGAACTAAGTGCAGCTTTGTGCGTACCACTTAGTTGGGAACGTAGCTTGGTGCGTAGCGTTCGGGGAGCGTAGCTTTGTGCGTAGCGCTCGTGAGCTTAGCTGGGTGCGAAGAGCTCGTGGTTGAGTGTAGCTTTGTGCGTAGCACTCGGGAGTTTCACTATTGTATCTGGGTGATTGAAGATAGTGGAAACCTTCCTTGGAGCAAGGAAGAAGTGGACTAGGAGAATTACACCATCTCCGAACCACTATAAATCTCTGCCTCTCATTTACTTTACTGCACTTTACATATTTGCATGTTTTAACATACTAACCCTTTACGTACTGTGTTGAGCATATCTTCTGGGTTTTTGTGTTCCCACGTTCGCATGCGGCTCAAACTTTGCATACATGTTCTTTGAGCTGTTCTGAGTATTTCCAACGTTTTGCATGCGAGTTATCTCTTCAGTTTTACGCAGTTTCGTCCTATAGCACTCTATACTATCCCCACAAAGCAGGTTTTTTAGTTTAAAATTGAATCCATAGGACTGGAACGACCATTGCTATTCCTGCAAACAAAGAAAATCCCAGGAAGAAAGAACACATTCTAGTACAGTGAATCCACACTAACTTCACATATCAAGGGATTCACTACGAAGCTTTCGACTTTCTCTACATTAGTCCTTCCCATTTTGAGGAGTCCCAGAATGGCAACCAAAGTGTCATCGAAGATGACGCGAATTTGATGCCAAAACATATGTAATATGCCAGTTTGTGTTAGTGGATACGCCTTTTCACCCGTACAGCTGAACCCTAATGATGTAAGTATCACAGTCACAAGGTTTTACAGACCTGAAGAGTTTAATGCAATGGATCCATACGGGAACCTTAATTAATCTGCATACATTGTTTACTCTATTTGTATGGATCAAGATTTCGCATTTTAGAATGAGGTTTCTCTTAGCTTGAAATATATATGTTGTCTAAATGCACTTATATGTTATGAGCTTTCTGATATATTGGAGTGATAAGACAAAAACAATGCCTGTCACAGTAGTGAAGGGGAAAATGTGCAGTTTGGACAAAGAAAGATTTTGTATTTATGGATTTTCCTTATATTCACAGAAGAAAGTATACTCATTCATATAAGGAAAATCCATAAATACAAAATCTTTCTTTGTCCAAACTGCACATTTCCCCTTCACTACTGTGACAGACACTGTTTTTGTCTTATCACTCCAATACATCTGAAAGCTCATAACATATAAGTGCATTTAGACATCATACATATTTCAAGCTAAGAGAAACCTCATTCTAACATGTGAAATCTTGATCCATACAAATAGAACAAAGAATGTATGTAGATTAATTAAGGTTACCGTATGGATGTCGGAGAGGTAAGCATCCATTGCATTAAACTCTTCAGGTCTGTAAACCTTCTGACTGTGATACTTACATCGTTAGGGTTGAGCTGTGCGGGTGAAGAAGGCGTATCCACTAACACAAACTGGCATATTACATTGCTTTTGGCATCGAATCCTCGTCATCTTCGATGACACTTTGGTTGCCATTCTGGGACTCCTCAAAATGGGAAGGACTAATGTAGAGAAAGCGAGAGCTTCGTAGTGAATCCCTTGATATGTGAAGTTAATCGTGGATTCACTGTACCAGAATGTGTTCTTTTATTCCTGGGATTTTCTTGCTTTGCAGGAATGGCAATCGGTGCCCAGTCCTATGGTTTAAATTTTAAACAAAAAAACCCGCCTTTGTGGGGACAGTATAGGTTTCGGCAAAAGTGTTCTGTTTCTTTGTCTTCTTCTTCTTTTCTGGGCCATGGTTTCAGTTGGATTTTAACGTCCAACGATTTTGTCACGTTGGAGGGATGGAAATCGAGGCAGTCCTCGGTCAAGCATAGCTCCTTCTTGTGGTGTTGTTTCCAAGGACTGTCTCGAATGCCCCGACCATCACTCGTTGATGGTGGGCAACCTTTGTCCCGTCTGAGGATTGAAACATGCATTCCACGAAACAAATGGTTGAATCCCGGCCCCTGCGAGGTTGGTTGACAAGCACGACGGAGCCGGGGAAACCAAAACTCCATTGATGGACACTCCTCAGTAATAAAATGGATTATCGCCCTCAGAAGTTACCCCGGTTGCTCGGGCAATCCATGAAACCTCATTTCTACTACTTGAACTACCCGCCCATTTTTTGGGAGATTGATAATACGAATCCATTTCTCGTCATTAACTTTCTTTGATCTCACTAGCGTTTTGTTTTTTTTCATTGTCGGTTTCAGAAGTGGAGAAATACTATGGTTGTTATACTGTGGACAATGGGGCATGACTGATACTGCAGTTGTGTTGAACTGATACTATAGTTGTGTTGAAAGGGAACTGTAGTTGCGCGGAAGAGATGTCGTTTCATCCGTCTAGAACTGTAGTTGTGTTGAACTGATACTGCAGTTGTGTTGAAGTGATACTGCAGTTGAACGGATACTACAGTTGGGTTGGACGGATGAATGACCTTTGTTCCGCGCAATTGCAATTTCCTTTCAGCACAACTACAGTATCAGTTCAACACAACTGCAGTATCCGTCATGACCATGGTCCACAATGCATTACAATGCAATGCATTGTGGACCATGTTCCACAATATAATTTGCGGATATACTCTCCCCAATGCTCGCCACTAGCCTTTAATTATACAATTGAAAGAGATATATATATATGATCCTTTAATTTTGCTGATTTTTGTAGAAAAAAAAAAAGATAATATATTAATGATAACTTATTATTAATATATTATCTTTAAAAAAATTACGATTAAAAAATATTAATATCCACTAAATTCATTATATGATTAAAAAAATACTAATCTCAATTGCTAAAGCAATTGTATTATTACTATTATATTTGAATAACTTATAACAAAAACAATATACTTTATCCACATGCTTCCCCATTACTTAAATTCTTATTAGATGATCCTACTACTTTAAAAAATTTATACATAGCTCTTCTTTGTTGTTCTACTAATTGCTCAGCTTGTTTTCTTTCCCTTTTCTTTTTTCACTCCAAAATAAATGTTTTTTAGACAATATTTTATACAATAGTTATTATAAAATTAGTCTTAAAAAAAGCACGGCTACTGCAATTAGAACTCAAATACAGTTAAAATTCAAATACTATTGCAGTTAAAATTCAAATACAAATATTCTGCCATATTAATAAATAAAAATATTTACCATATTAACAAATAACAAAAAATAATAAATTTAGCAATATTTTGCCAGTTTAACAAATAACAAATATTTGCCAGATTAAAAAGTTTAGCATATTATGCGAGATTAAATGCAGTCTTAGATATTATTTGCCAGATGCCCAAATTAACAAATAACCAAAAAAATTCTGATTTTGCAATTAACAAATAAAAAGATTCATACATGCAATAGAGTTGTAGAATACCTTGTTTGTTAAGAATTTCCCATTTCCCATATTCCTAAATCCCAATCTTTCTGTCAACAGCCAACTTTTTGTCGCCCACAAATTCGACAAATCTACAATGTAGGGAAAAACAAATATAAGAATTGTGATTGCAGAATGCAGATTACCATAGCTTATATAGAAGATTAAATCCCTAATTTAAATAATACCTCCATAGCTGATGGATCCATTGCTTGATTTGCTTCCATTTTTAACTGTTGAGAATAGACTATTGGTGATTGATGTGCGAAGCAACTCAAAAGAATCCTAACTTTCAGTTCGTAGACGTCATTAAGTCGTTCGTCACTTCGACCTGGATAATTCTGCAGTTCTGCGCCTTCGATACTTTGACTTCGATTCGATCGTTCCGTCGTTTGGAGAAGAGAAAACAGAACAAAAAAAGTACTGAAATATATAAGAGGGCCCAGCATGAGCCCTAGGCCTTAGTAAGTTAGCAGGCCTAATTTTTTTATTTATAATATATAAGAGGGGGCCATATACATGGGCCCCTATTTGAGATGGGCCTTGTGTAACATTTTCCATTATGGCACTATTTAGTGGTGCAAGTTTAATAAAATTAATTACCAATCGTTTTTTGGATGTTGCTGGAATGTTACTTTTTTCCTCGACGAGGCGTTGCCGTCCGTGTCCATTACCGTCGAAGAACTGCGATGCTACCCATTCATTTGAAAGTCTAATTGGGCTCGGGTGGTAGGCAGTGGCTTTGATTTTGGCACCGTTGGCGCTGCAAACGCCAGGAGTGCCTTGACTAGCACCACATTTGGTTTCTTGCCATGGGCACTGCGATGCGGGGAACAGATGAAGAAAAGCGGTGTTTCTTCCATGGAAATCAGAAGGCAACTGGCATTTTGTTTAATAAAAAAAATAAAAATAAAAATAAAAATAAATAAATAAAACCTACTGCCTTATTGCTTGTTCGCCGGAGAAATCGCCGGATTCGCTCACCGGTTACGGTCTCTGTTCGGCGGCAAAGCTAGAGATGGCAGAAGTAGGTTGTGGCGGCGTTCGTCGTTGGACGCTGGACATGGGGAGCGCTGGCGATGCAACCAGAAGGGAAGACGGCGGAGCTAGGTTACCGGTAGTGGCGTCATCGCTGCTTCTCTCCTTTTTCAAGGCAACGCCGCTGGCGGACGGCGAGGCTGCCGCGACACGGCTAAGGGAGAGGATGGCGGGCGGTGAGACTGCGGCGACACGGCTAAGGGAGAGGATGGTGGACGTGAGGCTAGGCTTCTCGACGAATCGTCGCTGCTCCGCTCACCCTTCAGGTGACGAAGCCGTGCTCCAGTCATCGGTCATCTTCCTTCTCTGTAAGGACGTCGGCGGGTGTTGTTTTTTTTTTTTTTGGTGACGATGGTGCGACGACGCCAACGACTCGCCGGGCACGGTCGATCGTCTACCGGTTGTGGCATCATGGTGAGGACGACGACGACAGCGCGTTCCTTCAGGCTGCTTCTTCTCGAGGTTAAGCGGCGCTAGGGTTGCTCGCTGTTACTGGACAGACGCGTGAGAATAACAAAAGAAATCGGTTTTGAAACTATTTTCTAGCTAAGTGTTTTATTACTCTTCTTATGATTTATTATTCCAATTATAATAGGTAATAAACTCTTAGGGCCAATTTCTTTTATTACCTTCATTATAATTATTGATTTGGTAATTAGAGTATAATTGACATACATGGTTTGAATTACCTTTTTTTTAAATGTGATAAATATAGTAATTGAATTTTGTGCTGTAAATTGCCTATGTACCTTTATTATTGTTATAATCATGCATTTAGAAAATTAAAGCATGTTTTAAAGTATGATATTTAAGACAAATTGTTATCATATTGGTATATTGTTGGCAATAAAGGTAAAATTGCTATTTTTCTGATTAATTGTTGTGATTTTGTTAATAAAATCAATAAAGTTTTAGTCAAGAACCGCTTTTAATTATGCCTTTATATCAGTAAATAAAATTTGAAAATATTGTTTATTATATTTTTCAACATTAAAGTTTTTCGAATTTTAATTTTATTGACTTTTAACATTTTCAGAAAACAAAATGTTTTAAAGGCTTGCGGTTTTAGCATTTTGTTTTTCCCTTTTAAATCTCCTAATTGTTATAATATTATGTGATTATTATGGCTATCCATTGAAATTTTCATAATTTGATAATATTTTTAATTATGGAGTGTGATTTTGTATCACAATTTTGGAAAATGCATATGTTTACGGCAATTGGATATATTCTGTACATTTCAGTCTTGCCATAATAATTTCGATTATGATTTTAAAGAATCATATTTTTAAATTCTTTTGAATTTGTTTATTCAAAACATTTATGGTAATAATGAAGATATTATGTAACATTTAATAATAATTATTATTATTATTACTGAATGTTGTTCGGTTACGATTAAAGTAATTGATTATTCCGTTATTACTACTATGTAATAATTATTTGAATTATTATAATAATAACGATTATCGGTTTTTGAATCGATGGATCAGTGATTTGCACCATTACTATCATCATTACTTTTGAATTTTGATAGTATGATTTGAAATCATAATTTTGAAACAATCTCCTTTTTTGATCCAAACATATGTGCTAATAATGATAACATTTTGTAACATTTTATAGTTATTACTATCCAATATCAGGGGTTACGATTGAGAAAATTGATTGTTCAGCTATTACTGTTACACAAACATTATTTCAGTAATAACGGTTATCAGCTTTTGAACTGAAAATCAACATATCGTAGCATTGTTATCATTATTGTTTCTGGATTGTGATGCCCACTTTGATTGAGTATGAATATTTGATTTTGTATTCATATTTTAATGAGTTTGTTTTATGCATATAATTAAAGTAAATGCATAATATTATGATTTAAATTATGCAATTTAATTTTGTGAGAATTTAATTTGTAAATGTCAACATATCATATGGTTTTGATATTGTTAGAATTTACAATATTTTAAGCTAGTTCTCATAAAGTTTGTTATATGCATTGAATTATTTTTGTATTGGGCATATAAGTTAAAACCTTTCAATTATTGAAAAGTATATAGTTATTATAGATTTTTTATAATCCTTCAAGTTTTGGGTTTATGTCATTATTTGAATAATAATAATAATAATAATTTTATAGCTCATTTTAAATTGCTATTATGGTGTACAATTTATTTAGATATGAGCTTATTGAATTTCATGCATAATTATTCACTAGCATAACATTATATTTTCTAGTTATGTGAATTTATATATGCCTTTAGAATTGCATATGTTAGGAATTAAAAATTCCTTGTTAAGTTGAACTTTATGTGTGGACTTATATACGGTAGTGCATTAGGTTTAAGCATTTTAAGACCGTCTAAGGTGTTCACTTGAGATTAAAAGTCTTTCCATAAGGTGAACTATTAAGATTTGAAAGATTATCCGTCAATTATGCCTTTGTGTGAGAAAATATGACCAGGGAGTATACTTGGAATTGTTTATCACATTTGTTGCATAATTGTTTTTAGGCTTTACAGTTGATGCCTAAAATATCAGGATAATCATCTAGTGATCATATAATTTTGATTAATTAAAGAGTAGCCACATTATTTAATTGAAATTTTGTGAGAGCACATACAATCATAGACGTATTGGTTGTGATTAATTATATGATATAATGAAATTTAGCCCACAGGCAAGTTTATTATGTTCATACAATTAATTAGGGTAAAAACATCAAACTATATATGATCGTAATTTAGCCCACAGGCAATTATGTATCAGAATATAGTTTTTGTGAGTTTAATCATTACAGATAGGAAAGTCAATTTATTTATCATATGGTTATGATAGAAATAAATTGAGAATTGTCATCTTCTATCATAAAGTTTTGATATATGTACATATTCAAAGAATATAATTCTTGAGGTTTATCCACATGAAGGTAATTAGTTTAGTTTCTTTTGTGTATATTTTTTATGCATTAAAAGAAAATTAGATTAATAGCTTGGCACATTAATATTCTTTAATGTACATATGTCAAGTGATCAATACAATTTCATAACTAAAATTTTTTATCACCTTGTGACTAATTACATAAACTATAATAAATTCCTATCGGTAGATTTTATCATAGGTTATGTAAATAGTCAGGATAAAAGATCAAATCATACTTCTTAATTTACCCACAGGGATTGAGAAAGGGAACATGATTTGATAGTTTTATCATAAGCTTGTAGATGGATCTAATTGAATAAAACTTTATCCCACAGGCAAGTTTTATGCCACTAGATTCTTCTATCATTTTGATAATAATTTTATCATAAAATTTTAGTTGAGTCTAATTGAATAAAACTTTAGCCCACAGGCAAGTTGTAACACCCCGAAAATTCGTTCAAGCCTTTCGTTCGTTAGTTAATTCCTTGGGCAATTTAATTATTTTAATTGGGCTAGTCCTTTCAATTTAATATATATATATATATATATATATATATATATATATATATATATATATATATATATATATATATATTCCTTGAGCCTAATTTAATTATTCTAATCAAGAGCCCAATTAATTGAATTTATTCTTGTAAGGGATTTTATTCAATTTGGATCCTTACAATCTTTGTAATTAAATATTCCTACAAGCCCAATTTCTTGATTATATATTAATATAATGTTTCTAAGACATTTTATGGGCTTCTTTGTCCTAATTATTATATTTAATTGTAAGGGGTGAATTCATTAGCCCAACTTACTAGTCTTGAATATATTTAATTCCTCTAGCTATGATAATATATGTGACTTAAGCCCATTTCATATTAATGTCTTACACCCTAAATACTGTATGTATTCTTAGTATATATTTTGAAGATCAAAAACCCCTAAAAGTTTTCACTCCTTCTCCTCCCTACACACTTCACTCTCACGCCATTCTTACTCCTAAATTCATCCAAAAATTATCCTCATTTCTCCTACAAGTTTTCAAGTCAAGATTGCTCCTTTAAGCTTGTTTAGGATTGGGTAAGTGCATCTAGCCTAGAATCTACTTTGCATTTTGTGGTTTTGCTAGTCTTTTTGCATATTCTTATAATGTTCTTTTGGGGTTCTTTGGGTAAAAGATGATCAAGAAGGAGGTGGGGCTTAGTGAGCTAGCTTGAGGCTTGATTGGATTGGGAAAAGCTCTTAAAGGTAACCACTATGTCCATTAAAATCTATTTCTACACTCCTATTATATATATGATGTTCTTGGTGTTGGAAATCCTGAAATTTCTTGTTGTTTAGCCTATTTCTTGGATGTATTTGTTGGATTTCATCTTGATATTTTGCCTAGTGTTGTTATGATCAATGATGTTATGGATTTCCCTATTTTTGGACTCTAAATTGGATGAAATGTTGGTGTATTTGGTCTGATTTTGCATTCTGGAAGTGGTATGTTGATGTCTGGGCAGAAACTGTTCTAGGAGTTCGGGGTTGGCCTTGCGGAGATCCCTGGCGGCACAATGTAACCCGCCTAGGTGATCCGCAAGGTGGCAACGGAGGTTGTGGGCGGAGGAGGCTGATCCGCCGAGGGAGGCCGTCTCCTTCTTGTGGAGGAGGCCGACGGAAGAGAGAGGTCCGTTGTGGTGTTCCGCAGGTTTACTGGGAATTCGATTCTAGTGAGCAGTTCTCTGTTGTTGTTGTTTGTTGTTGATCCTTTGTTTCTGATTATTGTTGGATTGTTTTGTTGGGAATTTTACCATGCCTTTGGAGTATTTATTGATGTCATTTATTGGGTATTTTATACCATGTCTTGGAGTATTGATTCATGTCTTTGGTTTCCTTTTTTTTGTATTCTTGATCTATTGATTCCTTGAATTCACTACCTGGGAGTTGGTTTGTGTTCATAGTTGAGATGAACACTTTGTTTAGTTGTTTTGAGTTGAGATTGGAGTATGAGTATGTGATGGTGGTTTTGTTCGTATTGTTGGAGGTTGTTGGTTGGATTTGACTGTGCTACTATTGACTATTGACTATTGACTTCTGACTTTGGACTTCGGTCCCTGTGATTGGGTTGATTACCCCTGTGATTGGACTTAGGTCCCTGGGATTGGACTTAGGTCCCTGTGATTGGACTGTCGGTCCCTGTGATTGGACTTCGGTCCCTGTGATTGGACTTCGGTCCTTGTGATTGGGCTCATCACCCCTGTGTACCGATTTTCCGGGTTTGACTATTGACTTCTGACTTCTGACTTCTAACTATGTGATTGGCTTGGTTTGGTGGTTGGTTTGAGGGTTTGGAGGTTGGAGTTGGGGTTCTTTCTTTGTTGGTTGTTGTGAGTCCTTTGTGTTATTCGGTTGATATCTTGTTGTTCTCGTTGAGGTTGGTTGGTTCCTTTTGGATTGCTGTTCAGTTGGTATCTCGATTATGGTTCGTTATTGTATTATGCTTTCGTTGTTGGATTTTGGCTTCGTTTGACTGAGTCTTGGTTTATGGTTCGTTCAGCTTATTGTTGTTGAGTATCTGTTTTGAACTATTGATCGGTTCGTTGGTGTTTATATTCTATATGGGTGTGTAAACCTATTTACAAGCTTATGTATATCTATATCTCCTTGCGGGTGTGAATGGTGGTTGCTTAGCATTCTTTTGCTAATGGTTCTTTGCGTGTTTTCCAAGTATGGAGTAGTCTGAGTGTGACACCCCAACCTCACACAGGCTGAGATAGATAAAACTTAGCACAACAGCTGCCTATCTCAACCAACAAAACCAAACATAGCGGAAGCGAATTTAAAACTTAAGGGCGTCATGCCACATCTAGGTATAAACACAGCCTAGATGCACAGGCTAATCATAAAACGAACTAAGCTGTCATAGATATCAAATATAAATAAATCCACAATCCAAGGTCATAAGTACTCAAATCACTAACAAGAGTATCATAATATCTCAAGGCTCACAGGCCAACAACTCAAAGTCTAAACGAGACCAACTAAGGATAAACATCCTCATAGGTAAAAGCTCTAGCGCGCTCTCGCATAACTACTCCATACCTGGAAAACACACGAAGAACCATTAGCAAAAAAATGCTAAGCAACCCCCATTCACACCCGCAAGGAAATATAGATATACATAAGCTTATAAATAGGTTTACACACCCATATAGAATATAAACACCAACGAACTGTTCAATAGTTCAAACCGATACTCAACAATAATAAGTTGAATGAATCAATAACCAATACTCAGTCAAACAAAGCCAATATCCAATAACGAAAGCATAATGCAATAACGAACCAACAACCGAGATACTAACTGAACAACAAACCAAAAGGAACCAACCAGACTCAACGAGAACAACAAGATATCAACCGAATAACACAAAGGACTCACAGCAACCCACCAAGAAAGAACCCCAACTCCAACCTCCCAACCAAGTCAAACCAACCACCAAACCGAGTCAAACCACATAGTCAGAAGTCAAAAGTCACGAGTCAAACCCGGAAAACCGGTACACAGGGGTGATGAGCCCAATCACAGGGACCGAAGTCCAATCACAGGGACCGTAGTCCAATCACAGGGACCGACAGTCCAATCACAGGGACCGAAGTCCAATCACAGGGGTAATCAACCCAATCACAGGGACCGAAGTCCAAAGTCAGAAGTCAATTGTAGCACAGTCAATAGTAGCACAATAGTAGCACAATAGTCAACTCCAACCAACAACCACCAACAACATCAACCAAACCACCATCACAACCTCATACTCCAACATCAACTCAAACAACCAAACGAAGTGTTCATCTCAACTATGAACACAAACCAACTCCCAGATAATGAATCAAAGAATCAATAGATCAAGAATACCAAAAATGGAAACCAAAGACATGGATCAATACTCCAAACTATGGTATCAAATACCCAATAAATGACATGAATAAATACTCCAAAGACATGGTAAAATACCCAACAAAACAATCCAACAATAATCAAAAACAAAAGACCAACAACAACCAACAACATCACAGAACAGCTCACTGGGAACAAAATCCCAGAAGCCTTGCGGAACCACTCAACGGAGCTCACCCCTCCGCCGACCTCCTCCGCAAGGAGGAGACGGACCCCCTCAACGGGCCATCCTCCTCCGCCCACTCCTACTGCTGCCGCCTTGCGGATCACATTGACGGGTTACATTGTGCCGCCGCAGTTCTCCGCAAGACCAAACCCGAACCCTTCCCAGACAGTTTCTGCTCAGATCAAAATCCCACTTCCAGAATACAAAATCAGACCAAATACACTCACATTTCATCCAATTTAGAGTCCAAAAATAGGGAAATCCATAACATCATTGATCATACAACACAAGGCAAAAGATCAAGATGAAAACCAACAAAATACATCCAAGAAATAAGCCAAATAACAAGAAATTTCAGGATTTCCAACACCAAGATCATCATATATATAATAGGTGAATAAAATAGATTTGATGGACATGGATGGTTACCTCAAAGAGCTTTTCCTATTCCAACAAGCCTTTTGCTAGCTCACAAAGCCCTACCTTCACCTTGATCATCTTTTTCCCAAAGAACCCTCACAGGCCAAAGCATAAATCTAAAAACATAACCACTATCTAAGCCTCCTCATACGGGTGTATCTCTATCGCGCTCACGCATAGACTTTAAGGCAAACCTGGAAAACACACAAAGAACCATTAGCAAAAGACTGCTAAGTAACCACCATTCACACCCGCAAGGAAGTATAGATATACATATAAGTTTGTAAATAGGTTTACACACCCATATAGAATATAAACACCAACAAACTGTTCAATAGTTCAAACCGATACTCAACAACAATAAGCTGAACGAATCATAAACCAAGACTCAGTCAAACAAATCCAATATCCAACGACGAAAGCATAATACAATAACGAATAATAACCGAGATACCAACTGAACAACAATCCAAAAGGAACCAACCAACCTCAACGAGAACAACAAGATATCAACCGAATAGCACAAAGGACCTACAACAACCAACCAAGAAAGAATCCCAACTCCAACCTCCAAACCCTCAAAACCAACCATCGAACCAAGTCAATCACATAGTCAGAAGTCAGAAGTCAAGAGTCAAACCCGGAAAACCGGTACACAGGGGTGATGAGCCCAATCACAGGGACCGAAGTCCAATCACAGGGACCGTAGTCCAATCACAGGGACCGTAGTCCAATCACAGGGGTAATGAACCCAATCACAGGGGTAATGAACCCAATCACAGGGACCGTAGTCCAATCATAGGGACCTAAGTCCAATCACAGGGGCAAGAGCCCAATCACAGGGGTAATCAACCCAAAGTCCAAAGTCAGTAATAGTCAATAGTAGCACAGTCAAATCACCCAACAACCACCAAGAGATACTCAAAGATCCACCACCACATACTCATACTCAACTCAGCCCAAGACCCATCACTCAGAGTGTTCATCTCATATATGAACACCAGCCAACTCCCAAATAAAGAATTCAAGGATTCAACCAACCAAATAATAGACTCATATAATGAACTAAGAGGTATGAACAAATACTCAGAATCGAAGTGAAATATCCAATAGAATACTCCAACGAACTCCAGAACAAAGGAGGAAACAAACAACGAATCACTCACCAATCACTACCACCTTACTCTCACGGAAGACCCCAGCGGTTACATTTTCCCGCTCGAGAACCCCGCAAGAGCAATTCCCACATACCGAATCAGACTCAGCTCAAAATACAAAGAAATGTTCCAGAATACAAAGATCAGATCACAATACACCAACATTTCATCCAACAGAGGTCAAATAACATGGAAATCCAAACCAACAAGCTCACAACCAACAATAGTCAAAGGATCAAGTCACAAGACCGAGAATCCGATAGACACAATCAATAATAGGCTAATAATCAAGGAATTTCAGGATTTCCAATCACCAAATAATATCATATAGAGTGAGTGTAAAAATAGATTTTGATGGACATAGTGGTTACCTTTGAAGCGTATTTAATCCAAAAGCGAATTAATCCAAAGCAACACCAAACTCAAAGCTCAGTTCATAACCACGAACCTGAAGAATTAATATAATTCTAACACCGTTACTAACTATTAACAACAACGATATTGATATTCCTAATCGGTCCACTATAGTTATCACCCGAGATCCATAATTATTTATTATCGGACTAAAGCACCTAACTCTACTAATATTTAAGCATAGAACATGATCACTTAAATAATACTAGCCTAATAATATACTACTAATCCAAATCATTACTTAATACCCGAAAGATTAATACCCTAACATAAACTGATTGCAAAACCTTAAAAGAACAATACCTTCACATATGCTTAGAGTCAAGTTCGAACCCTCGCCCTCCAACCTAGCACAATGGCACCCTACCACCACGCCACTTCGCCCGTTCGTGCTACGATACGCGACTGATAGACCAAGTTCTTCCCACGGCTTCCGGCCACCATCAGCAAGAAGGACAACCGCGGCAGAGCACGGAGGATCCCCTGCTACCAAGCTCTACCGTCGCCCATCTATTGCCGTCGACGAGAGGGAGGAGTAGACGAAGCTGCGGCATGGATCCACGGAGCTGCCACCACCGTCACATGTTACCGTTAATGGCCGAGCGGAAGAGGGTGACGGAGAAGAGGTGCCCGCCATGGTGCTCCGCCACTTTGAATGCCGCTGCTCCGTTGGGAAGAAGGGTGGCACCGGAGGCCACCGATGCCGTCGCAGGTAGTGAACTCCTTGAAACTCACCGGTTGGAATGATGGCTCGCTGATCCTCTGCCGTTGCCTTGCTACCAGAACTTCTTGGTCGCTGCTGTTCGGACATTCGCCGGAGAACGGGAAGGCAGGGGTCCATGCGTGATGTTCGTCCTCGCTGCACTTCTGACGGTGGAGATGGAAGCTTTGGCTCACTCTTGGAGCTTCTTGCCGCCGCTATACACCGGAGGAGGATGGTGACGCCGGCGGTCTTCATTGCTCCTGGCCGATGGTGTGATTTCGCGAGAGGGAAATGAGAGACGGAGGGGAGTGAGACGGTGAGGCAGAGAGAAACGGGCGAATGGTCATGCATGCTAATCATCTAGGTTTCCATATTAGGAAGCTTCCATTTTGGGCTAGGTCAAAATTAGGAGCTTGGGTCAAAGCTATATATATATATATATATATTGGATGTGGGCTAAATTAATTGTGGAACTTGGGTCAATTTAGAAGGTTGGGTTAAGACTTGACTATTTTTGGGCTCAAGGATAGTTCATAGACACCATTTTCATATAATAAGAATTATGGTTCATGGGCTTATAAATCATACTTATAATCTAGTTTTTAAAATAATTCCTTGGGTCCATAGCCCATAATAAAATCATATATTATGGAATATATATATATATATATATATATATATATATATATATATATATATATATATATATATATATAGGCATATTGGGCTAAGAACACTTTGTAATATCATAATAATAACAATAATAATAATAATAGGTAGTCCAAAATACATTATTCCAAGCCCAACAAATAAAACGATTATATTTAAGAAATCACTTTTATAATCGTTTAATAAGAAAATAACCCCTTTATATTGAATAGAGTCGTAGGAATTTTCGGGGTGTTACAGGTAGATTTTATCATAGCTTATGTAAATAGTCAGGATAAAAGATCAAATCATATTTTTTAATTTACCCACAGGGATTGAGAAAAGGAACATGATTTCATAGTTTTATCATAAGCTTGTAGATGGATCTAATTGAATAAAACTTTAGCCCACAGGCAAGTTTTATGTCACTAGATTCTTCTATCATTTTGATAATAATTTTATCATAAAATTTTAGTTCAGTCTAATTGAATAAAACTTTAGCCCACAGGCAAGTTTTATGTCACTATAATCTTCTATTTGATTGTCATAAAACCTCAGTTGAGTCTAATTGATTAAATCTTTAGCCTACAGGCAAGTTTTATTAGGGGTGAGCAAAATGTCGGTTAACCGACCGCTAACCGATAACCGATAACCGAACCGACCGAAAAAATCGGTTATCGGTCGGTTACGGTTATTACTTCCAAAAAATTTTCGGTTTTTCGGTTTTTCGGTTAATATACGGTTATGGGGGTCAGTTATCGGTCGGTGACCGATAACCGACATATAATATTATATACATATATATATATTATTAATATATCTAAATTAATATATCAACCCATTAAACATTTCAGCCTTTAGCCCAGACCCAGTAGCCCACTACTGCATTAGCCCACACCTAAATCCTTTATCTAAATTCCTAATTAGCTAAATAGAGTAAATACCTAATCGCAATTGCAAATTTGCAATTCAGATTTCACTATTTCAGACATCCTCACTCCACTCGCTTCTCGCTTTCTTCGTTCTCGTCTTCTCCG
The DNA here is from genome assembly GCA_003576665.1 of Ipomoea trifida. Classification (NCBI taxonomy): domain Eukaryota; kingdom Viridiplantae; phylum Streptophyta; class Magnoliopsida; order Solanales; family Convolvulaceae; genus Ipomoea; species Ipomoea trifida. The sequence continues at coordinate 27,546,484 of CP025659.1, forward strand.
GTCTCCACGTGACCACCGGACCACGCCATCCTCGACTTGACTTCCACAATCCACAGACCACAATCACCACTCTACACTGTTCCACGGTACCACGACTTCCATTGTTTCAGTCTCTACGATTCACGACCTTCACCCCAACGCCTACACCTTTCGCCCAGTCGGTCGAGACTCCGGTCACCCCTTTCTGGCTTCCGCCCAGTGCCCCAGTCGGCCGAGAGCCCGAGACGCCGAGTCAGTCCGAGACTCCGAGTGTCCGACAGTCCATTGTCCAGGTAATTTTTTTTAATTTTTTTTTTTCTGTTAGTATTTTATTAAGTGTAAATTTTTTATGAACAAATCATTCTATTGCTAATATTAAATATCTTATTAGATGTTTAAATATTTAATTGAATGGGCATTAAACAATTAATCTTTGGACTTTGGGCATTTATTTTGGTTTATGGCTTTGGTGAATTGGCAGTAAACACTTAATCGTATGTATGCAGTATGTATATGTAATTTTTGATTTAGAGTTTTGGATTTTTGCTTATAGTCGGTTATGGGGTAACCGACCGAAACCGACCGAAAACCGATCGTCGGTTTTCGGTCGGTCATGGAACAACCTTCGGTCGGTTTCGGTCGGTTACAATGGTAAAAAAGTAATGTCGGTTATTCGGTTATTCGGTCGGTTATGTAACCGACCGACCGTTTGCTCACCCCTAAGTTTTATGTCAGTAGATTCTTCTGGTTAAATTGATGATCAAGATAAAATTTTATCATACCATTATTTTTAGAATTTATAACTTAAGGTCGGTTATAATTCTATGAGGCATGGGTTGCATTGGCAACACATGTATTTTGTTAATCTCCAAAACTTAGTAACTTGAAATTGTTACTGTATATGGCTTACTTGGTTTTTCAGCCCAACCACAATAGATCTTTTATGTATGAATTTTATATATGATATACTTTTGGATCTTTATATTGGAATGAAGTGTACATATCTAGCCAAATTTCAACTAGGGTAATTTAATTTGTTCAAGTAGTTGAAAATTGTGTCTGTTACATGTACATATTTGGTATGTCCAACTATGGTGGGGAATTTTATTCTTTGTTAAAATTAGTTGGACATAAGGATCGTTAGTATGTAAGTATATCATTTATATAATGCTTAAGAATGACTTGATCAGTGGAAGTAATGGCTTGACTAGTGGAAGTCGTCATTTGATCATTAAGATATCCCATTTCAAGATTATATATTCCACTTCAAGGATAAGACACCTTGCCTTGTTAATTATAAATAAGTTCAAATTGTTTGAACTACAAGTTGTGCAACATATTTATGAAAATGTTGTAACAACATTAATAGTTTTTATTTTAACAATGGCATGAAGTTTATGGTGATTAAGATTAGAAAAAGGCTCATAAATTCAATGTTGAGAGACATAAAGCAAGCAAAGGCTCATGAGATTGATTCATATTGAGAATTTTTTATTATATTGATACAACATTTGTGTTGTTTCATAAATTAAAGTTACCTAAATAAATCCTCGTTATTGCTCTATGGCATAAAAGTTGGGCTTTCTTTGATTTTGGAGATTATTTATGATAAGCACCAAGAATAGCACTAAAAAAGGGGTCTTAATTAGATTAAAAGTGCATCGTTTTGACATCCGATTACAACAATTGCATGCATTTTAGCTCAAATGCGATTAAAATCTTCTAACAACATTTCTACAAAGAGTTTTGAGGTATTTCACAGGTTCGAGAGGGATTTGAGGCTAAAATAGAGCAAAAGACAAAAGAAGCACAATGCAGTACCGTCCCACGCAGCCTCACATGCGTGTGGCTGGGTGTGGAACTTTTCCAGTAGCTTCCCACGCCCACCACCACGCGTGGTAGCTGGCGTGGTCGGGCCAAGGGCCATTTCGGGAAATTGGTTCCCTTTTTGTCACCTATATAAATCCCCTTTGCCCAAAACCTAAGGGGGAGGAAAGAAGGAGAATAGCTGAGAAATTGATAGAGTAGAGTAGATAGAGGGTTTTCTCCCCTCTTGGGGGAAAACTCCTTACTTCATTAGATTAGATCAATAGGGCAAGATTCAAGATTGGGATTCAAGAACAAGAATGTAAAGATCACCCTCTAAAGGGGTGGTAACAATTCTCTCCATTTAATAATATTAATGCTTGTTTCTTTGATATTTTCCTTTCTTGTTCTTGTTTCTTAGTATGTTAGAGTAGATTAGATAGAGGATTGGTGGCCCCAAGGTTAATCTATGTGAATGTTTAATATTATTGCTTGATTTGTGAGTTCTTTGTTTGTTGGATGATGAACTTGTGTGGATGATGTTCTTAATGCTTTGTGCCTTTTGTGGCCACATTAGGTAGCAAACCCGTAGGAAATGAGTGTGTGCGCGATAGCGGCCACTCACGAGCCTAGATCACCCACATCTCCGCTCTTAGTCCGAAAGGACAAGATCCGAGAGGAGTGGTAGACAAAGTGTTCGATGAAATGCCCCAACCGAATGAGGATGTGGGAGTCCAAATTGTAACGCCACTTGGTGATGTGCCACGAACTCCCTAGTCTATTCCACATCTCGTGCTCGCAAACTCATCCAAAGATAGATCACATGGAAAAGCCTAAGGCCCCTATCTCCACCTTACTTTTCTTTATCTTGCACAACCACTATCAATGACATCCCCAGGATTCACACCTTCTCCGATGTCATTCAATTCCCCGTCTCTCTCGGAAAATGTATTCGCCTTTGGATTCTTCAATGTATTCTCCACCACCAAGAGAGCCTGGACCGTCTGTACCTCCACCACAACCTGAAGAGTAAAACCCCAACTCCTCTAGCTTCAACATTCCGAGCTGGTTCACCCTAGTCACTGATTGGAGATCCTCCAAAATTTCCAATACCAATTGCACTGGAGCAAATGCGGAAGCTGGACGAGATTTCGAGAGAGATAAGGAAATCAAGAGAACATGAAGAAAGGAAGAAACTGAAGAAAGAAAAAAAAAAAAAAAAATTTGATGATGATGAGTTGTGACTTGATAATTCTGAACAATTGATTGTGGACAATCTCTTTACTTTTGTTTATATTTTAGCTATATTTCTGTTTATGTTTTATCTTGCACGTTTCGTCTAGCCAAAGACGTTAAACGTGGCGCTATGGGAGCAACCCACAAATAAGGAGAAGAAGGACCATTCCACCAACAACCATGAAAGACCAATCTTGAAAGGTATAATTCAACTCCTAATTTATTTCATTACTTTACTCTGACCGTGTTTTGAAGGGCAAACATAGATTGCAAAACTTTGATAAGGATACAAATTGTAAGTATTTCTTTTATCCTGATTCAATGCCCTGTTTTGGTTTGCTTTATTTTCTAGAATCGCAAATGAAGAGCTGCATACATTGTTGTGTCGGATGTAGTCTATTTATTAGAACTGTTTTAGCCCAGTTCACACTTTTAAGTGTGGAAAAGGGGCGTGTGTAGAACCCTTAAAAATATATCCTTTTCCCCGTTCCTTATGGAAACATCGAGACAATGTTTACTTTTAATGTGGAAAGGTGTATGCTTCTTGAAACAGTTGATTGATTAAGTGATAAGGTATAGGAACCTAGAGGGTGTGTTATTGCCAATACTATCTAGGAGGGCCCCTTGTGCCAAGGATTGAATGTCTTTAAATATGCTTTGGAAGTTTCACTTTGCACCAATTTGCACATTCCGACCCAAATTAAAAATTTGATGAGTGCTTGGATGCTTTCACCTTGTATTTTGTTTGGACCTCAGTCAAGGATCTCGAAGTGGGAGTGTGAATCCTTTGAGTTTTAGAAAGATAAGAATAGCGAAGCGTGCAAACTGAATTAATCATGAGCAGGACATGGGGCAAAAGGAGAGCCTAAGTGAGCTTAGAGTGAAAACAATCCCTAATCCCTAGAAAAAGGCATGAGGGTTGATATTGGTGAAAAGTAAAAAAGCTTAAGGCCATTCCTAGAGATAAAAGCGGGGTGAGCCATCTTCACTAGATAAGGGGTAACCATTGCACTGTCTTCGAAAAAGCATGGAGATCCATTTGAAGTCGTTACCCCGAAGAGATCTTTAAAGATGAGAAAATAGAGAGGAGGTGAGCCACTTCGCTAGGATTCAGGCACCCATTGCACTAACCTTCGAAAAAGCATGGATCTCCATGTGAAGTCGGGTAGCCTGATGACGTTATCGTAGGAAGTGAGAAAATAGAGTGATCGCCCAAGCCATGGCGATGAGCGGTCCATGTCCCCCCTCACTTATATAATGTAAAGAGGCTTTGGCGTTAGGTTAGAAATTGGCCGGGGGATGAACATCGTTCCACTAGTCGGATCGGTTGGAGGCCCCTAGAAAATACAAGGTGAAACTTTTGGTAACTTGCATGCTTGAGGGTGTGAACAAAATTCTTTATGACATATCCATCTTTGAGACCTCACTTCCTTAGCATATTTCTAACATTCGATAGACATGAGTTTAGCGGTCTTGGTAGATAGTGTAGGGGATTTCACCACTCAACTCCAAACACCTGCACATCACTTGATCGGTTGACCGTAAGAGAAAGAACTATTCTTGATGCTTACATGATTAGGGTTAGAAAAGTATGCTTGCTTGAGGACAAGGAAAGTTTAAGTGTGGAAACTTAAAATAATAGGTCCTTCATGATCAATCTTATGGAAAAAGATGAGTGGAGAGAGTTGACCACACTCGAAATTGAGGAAGGGTGTGAGGAGATATGGTTTGAAAGAGGTGAGAAAATCTTTAGGGGGAGAAGAGAGGAAAAAGAAAAGGAAGTAGACACCATCCTAGAGGAGTTAAGGAGGGTGTTTAATGCTAAATTTTTTCCAATCATGCATGTTGTTCTTCCTTTACTTATGTGGGTGTTCAAAGATGTTTCCCAGCTTGGGGCATTCCTTGAAGCAAAAGTTCACGGGACGCTTGGTAAGGTCCCAAAATCTGTGTGCCTGAAGGATAGGCCACTTTACGTCCGGCCAGGAGACGTAAAACCATGGCGCACTTGGGAGGCAGTCCCAATGTTATCTTACTTTTCTTTAAAGCTTTTCCTTATTTTCTATAGTATGTTTTTCTTAGCTTTATTTCAATAATATTTCTATAACCTCGGTTGAGCTAACAAGTATAGATTATACACCCGAGAGTTATAAGTTGCCCACAATCAATTGACAAACATCATCGCTAGCAAAGGAAGGAAGGGAAACCAAGGTAAGCTTTGCACAGCACGCTTTCCACGCCATCACCACGCGTGTGGCTAGGCGTGGAAAACTTCCAGAGAGCTGCCACGCTACTCACACGCGTGTGAGCAGGCGTGGGAATAAACAAGAGAGCTCCCATGCCCACCACCACGCGTGGTAGCGTGCGTGGACGGGCACCAGATTTTTCGCGGACTTTTCGCGCGAAGTGGTTTAAAACCCTTTCCTTGCTTCATTTCTTCCCCACCATGAGCAAAAACTCTTCCAAGCTGAAAATATACACCTTCTAAGCATTTCCTTCCAAGTTTCTCAACTTTTCTTAAGGATCTTAAGTCATTTCCATGGTAAGAACATACTCTTCTTTGCTATTTACTTGTTTAATGAAGAATTTGTTCTATTTTGAAGAATATCTCCATGGATTTTTCTTGTGTGACATTTTTCTTGAGATACATTGTTATGGGATGACTTGATAGACTTGTATTAAACCTACATTGCTTCTATACACTAGAAATTTCATGTTTAACATCTCTTTGTGACTAGATCTTGAAATTGCTTGATTTGGGTATTCTCTTGTCATGATGAGATCCTTGTTGATATAGTGAGCATGGTGGGTAAAGTTTGCAACTTTCCTACTCTATAAGCACTACATTGCTATATTCTACTAGTTATTTGGTCCAATTTTAACTTTCATGATGCTTCCATTTTTCAACCTTGAGCTAGTCTAGAGGAAGAAGATGAAGTTGACCATATGTTGACCTTTTTGACTAAAAATGAGTATGGAATAGATTGAGCTAGTTCTTGCATGTATATGTTAAAATTGTTGATGAAAATCAAAAGGATGGTTGCATGCAATGAATTCTTGTAATCTTTTCTTTAGATATGTGCAATATTGTTCATAATCAATGTTTAAATTGGCAAATGTTTTTCCTTGTGTTGCTTTGATTACCCATGTTATAGGAAAGATGTCTTCGCCACATGACCTTGCATGACAAATTGCTCAAAGGCTCCAAAGAGGGAAAGCCCCGGCAGAAGAAAATAGCGCGAGGGACGCTAACACTCGCTATATTGAAGTACCCACCGGAACACAAATTTTACTGATGACAGCAACCATGCTAGGTCGGTACAGGTAGCTGTTGAATTTCCCTATTGTGCAATGGAGATATGTAGACTTGACAGTATTGGAGGATTATGAGTGCAAATATGGACTGGAGAGGTTGATTGCAGAGCCATATTGGGACAATTTGTTGAGCTGGAGACAGGATACTTTTATCCCTCTAGTACATGAGTTTATTGCGAGCTTGAATGTTGACGGAGTGGCTGGAGATCTCTACAGCCCTACCATTAAGTTTAGACTCTTCAACCAGGACTGTAACATATCAGCCAACCGTTTGGGTGTTCTCCTTGGATTTTACGATGAGGAAGACCAGTCGAAGCACTGGTACCGTAGGTTAAGGCATGACTTTGGAGACAGGGACATTCCGAGAAAATATTGGTCGATGATCGCAAGACAAGGAGTCGAATGGGAAGGGTCACAGGTAAGAGTCTCACAAATTGTAAGAGAGGACTTAAAGGTTTTATGGAAGGTGATTGCTCATTCATGGGAAGGAAGGCTTGAGACATATGACAAAGTCTCGAAGGCAGAGCTATTCATGCTATGGAGTATGGACACCGGGAACTCGGTGAATATGAGCTCGATTTGTAGAAACTTGTTTGTTGCACAACAGCAAGAATCAGCCAGGGCAATCTTTGTAGGCCCCTTGGTGATGAAGATATGTGTCTCTTTAGGTCATCAAATGAAAATGCATTGGTTTGAGCATCGGCTTCCAGGAGCGCACATAGTTCCTTTATCACCTGAAGACGTCGCAAAACTTCACTTGAGACAACTAGCGCGAACGAGGGTAGATGAGGAGATGGCGGAAGATCATGCTAACACGCCCATGACATCCCCAGGATTCACACCTTCTCCGATGTCATTCAATTCCCCGTCTCTCTCGGAAATGTATTCGCCTTTGGATTCTTCAATGTATTCTCCACCACCAAGAGAGCCTGGACCGTCTGTACCTCCACCACAACCTGAAGAGTAAAACCCCAACTCCTCTAGCTTCAACATTCCGAGCTGGTTCACCCTAGTCACTGATTGGAGATCCCTCCAAAATTTCCAATACCAATTGCACCTGGAGCAAATGCGGAAGCAGGACGTGATTTCGAGAGAGATTAAGGAAATCAAGAGAGCATGAAGAAAGGAAGAAACTGAAGAAAGACAAAAAAAAAATAAAAAAATTTGATGACGATGAGTTGTGACTTGATAATTCTGAACAATTGATTGTGGACAATCTCTTTACTTTTGTTTATATTTTTAGCTATATTTCTGTTTATGTTTTATCTTGCACGTTTCGTCTAGCCAAAGACGTTAAACGTGGCGCGTATGGGAGGCAACCCACAAATAAGGAGATGAAGGGACCATTCCACCAACAACCATGAAAGACCAATCTTGAAAGATATAATTTCAACTCCTAATTTATTTCATTACCTTTACTCTGACCGTGTTTTGAAGGGCAAACATAGATTGCAAAACTTTGATAAGGATACAAATTGTAAGTATTTCTTTTATCCTGATTCAATGCCCTGTTTTGGTTTGCTTTATTTTCTAGAATCGCAAATGAAGAGCTGCACGACATTGTTGTATCGGATGTAGTCTATTTATTAGAACTGTTTTAGCCCAGTTCACACTTTTAAGTGTGGAAAAGGGGCGTGTGTAGAACCCTTAAAAATATATCCTCTTTCCCCGTTCCTTATGGAAACATCGAGAACAATGTTTACTTTTAATTGTGGAAAGGGTGTATGCTTCTTGAAATAGTTGATTGATTAAGTGATAAGGTATAGGAACCTAGAGGGTGTGTTATTGCCAATACTATCTAGGAGGGCCCCTAACCTTGTGCCAAGGATTGAATGTCTTAAATACGCTTTGGAAGTTTCACTTTGCACCAAATTGTACATTCCGACCCAAATTAAAAATTTGTGATGAGTGCTTGGATGCTTTCACCTTGTATTTTGTTTGGACCTCAGTCAAGGATCTCTCGAAGTGGGAGTGTGAATCCTTTGAGTTTTAGAAAGATAAGAATAGCGAAGCGTGCAAACTGAATTAATCATGAGCAGGACATGGGGCAAAAGGAGAGCCTAAGTGAGCTTAGAGTGAAAACAATCCCTAATCCCTAGAAAAAGGCATGAGGGGTTGATTTGGAGAAAAGTAAAAAAGCTTAAGGCCATTCCTAGAGATAAAAGCGGGGTGAGCCATCTTCACTAGATAAGGGGTAACCATTGCACTGTCTTCGAAAAAGCATGGAGATCCATTTGAAGTCAGTTACCCCGAAGAGATCTTTAAAGATGAGAAAATAGAGAGGAGGTGAGCTACTTCGCTAGGATTCAGGCACCCATTGCACTAACCTTCGAAAAAGCATGGATCTCCATGTGAAGTCGGGTAGCCTGATGACGTTATCGTAGGAAGTGAGAAAATAGAGTGATCGCCCAAGCCATGGCGATGAGCGGTCCATGTCCCTGCCCTCACTTATATAATGTAAAGAGGCTTTGGCGTTAGGTTAGAAATTGGCCGAGGGATGAACATCGTTCCACTAGTCGGATCGGTTGGAGGCCCCTAGAAAATACAAGGTGAAACTTTTTGGTAACTTGCATGCTTGAGGGTGTGAACAAAATTCTTTATGACATATCCATCTTTTGAGACCTCACTTCCTTAGCATATTTCTAACATTCGATAGACATGAGTTTAGCGGTCTTGGTAGATAGTGTAGGGGATTTCACCCACTCAACTCCAAACACCTGCACATCACTTGATCGGTTGACCGTAAGAGAAAGAACTATTCTTGATGCTTACATGATTAGGGGTTAGAAAAGTATGCTTGCTTGAGGACAAGGAAAGTTTAAGTGTGGAAACTTTGATAAGCACCAAGAATAGCACTAAAAGGGGTCTTAATTAGATTAAAAGTGCATCGTTTTGACATCCGATTACAACAATTGCATGCATTTTAGCTCAAATGCGATTAAAATCTTCTAACAACATTTCTAGAAAGAGTTTTGAGGTATTTCACAGGTTGGAGAGGGATTTAAGGCTAAAATAAAGCAAAAGACAAAAGAAGCACAATGCAGTACCGTCCCACACAGCCTTACACGCGTGTGGCTGGGCGTGGAACTTTTCCAGTAGCTTCCAACGCCCACCACCACGCGTGGTAGCTGGCGTGGTTGGGCCAAGGGCCATTTCGGGAAATTGGTTCCCTTTTTGTCACCTATATAAATCCCCTTTGCCCAAAACCTAAGGGGGAGGAAAGAAGGAGAATAGCTGAGAAATTGATAGAGTAGAGTAGATAGAGGGTTTTCTCCCCTCTTCGGGGAAAACTCCCTACTTCATTAGATTAGATCAATAGGGCAAGATCCAAGATTGGGATTCAAGAACAAGGATGTAAAGATCCCCCTCTAAAGGGGTGGTAACAATTCTCTCCATTTATTAATATTAATGCTTGTTTCTTTGATATTTCCATTCTTGTTCTTGTTTCTTAGTATGTTAGAGTAGATTAGATAGGGGATTGGTGGCCCTAAGGTTAATCTATGTGAATGTTTAATATTATTGCTTGATTTGTGAGTTCTTTGTTTGTTGGATGATGAACTTGTGTGGATGATGTTTTTAATGTTTTGTGCCTTTTGTGGCCACATTAGGTAGCAAACCCGTAGGAAATGAGTGTGTGCGCGATAACGGCCACTCACGAGCCTAGATCACCCACATCTCCGCTCTTAGTCCGAAAGGACAAGATCCGAGAGGAGTGGTAGACAAAGTGTTCGATGAAATGCCCCAACCGAATGAGGATGTGGGAGTCCAAAGTGTGACGCCACTTGGTGATGTGCCACGAACTCTCTAGTCTATTCCACATCTCGTGCTCGCAAACTCATCCAAAGATAGATCACATGGAAAAGCCTAAGGCCCCTATCTCCACCTTACTTTTCTTTATCTTGCACAACCACTATCAACCTTCCCCTTTTACAAATGAATCCAACCCTTAGCATTCCCGTAACTCTTTCTCTTCAACCTCTTAGATGCCAACACATTAATTCGATTCCCATTCGTCATCCTTGAGAGACACGACACTCGGGGAGTCTTGACTCTTCGTTTTACCACCTTCACATTCACACTCACCCCATACATACAACCTTGTCAATTTATAAGGTGTATGTTTAAAGTTCCATTGTGGGCTTAGACTTATTGTTTTGTCATTTAAAGCCATTGGAATATGGACTACTCAATTACTGTCTTTCGCTAAGGTTAATGAAAATGGAGTGGCAGACGTGGCAACTCCGAAAACATAGTCATCATAGATAGTATTAAAGATAAGGAGTTGGTCAGGTAAAATATTAGCATTTTGCTAATAGTTTCGAATCCTTATTTAAAGCATGCTTATAAAGAATTTTAAGTATCATACAGGATACATGGAACTAATTATGTGACTATATTGTACGTACATACATTTTGTCACTTCTATGTAATATGGATGGTTCCTCATATGGTTATGCGCATATTTATTTGAGAAACATCCTCAAGATTGGACCAAGAATAAACGTAGGGTTTATTCTTAAAGAACCTGAGTTTGAAATCAAATGCATGTTCGGATAATGTTCGGTACATCGCGAAATATAGCGATGCGAAGGTTCGCAGCTTACTTGCTGAATACTTATCAACGATTCGAAATCTAGGCTCATTGGAATGAGTGAGGGGTTACAGTACCACCACCCCTAGCATTTGTACTGGGAAGAAAGCTAAAAGTGGCCATGGAAGGAAATAATTCGTAGCTATATGTATAGCTATGATGACTTGTAGCTTAAGTTACTAAGATAGGATGATTTATGTCTAAGAATTTTTTTTTTTTGGATACTACTAACTCTATTACAATGCAGTATCTGTTCATAACTACTTTCTCAACCAATTGAAGCACAAGAGTCAGCATTGCCTCCACTGAGGCTCGAACCCACCACCTCCCTATAACGGGAAGGGTTTGATGCCACTGGACTACAAGGTCCTTGGCATGTCTAAGAATTTAATATACTCAAATTTCAGGTACATGCACATTTTTTTTCTCTTGACATGATGAGGCTTGGAATCATCCATGCGTGCATTATGTGTACATCGTAGAGTTTATGTCATGTATTCTCTCACAATTTAATTAAATAAAAATTTGTCACATTAAATTGAGCAGTTCCATATTGAATTAAGAGAGATTAAAAACTTTAAATGCATTTAATATTTCCTTCCTATAAACATTTATGACACGTTTTGTCGTTTGGTTCGTGGAATAGGCCTGAAATGAAATAGCATTCTCAGTAATAGGCGTATTCCTTTGTTTGGAAAAAGATCTTCCTTTCCCCAAAGTGCCCCTATATTATTTTAAAAAAAACTTGTAACATAGAGCAATTAAGGCTTCTTAAATGATGGAGTTTTTTGCTCTTTAAAGCATCCTCATCATGTTCTTAATTTCAAAAGAAAAGCAATGTTTCTTTTATATAGAGGAGCTCAAATGAGTTCCTCTCCCTGAGTTACCGATGTGGGTTCAAAAACTCTCATTTGTGTGTTTTTTTAAAAATTATTTTATATATAATTTTGTTTTGAATTATTATTAGTATTATTACTATAATTATTCCTTTTTCTTCATTTTTTTTTCTTATTATTGTTATTAATATTACTAGTATTTTCACTCGTGCGATGCACGGAATGGATTTGTTATAGTATATTTAGAATATCTGGATCGATATATAATTATATAAATTATAACATAAAATTGTATATAGTGCAATTGAAGATATGTTTTGGATGTTTTCTAGTGTTATCATTGTTTGAATTCCAACAAATAATTGTTTAATTAATAGCTAATGTGTGGTGCTGGAACTTTAGAGACTTTATATATCATTGTTTAGGATTTTTATAAGTTGGACAAATATGCTCGTTCTCTAGTAACTCAGTTATAGCAATCAATTGTTATTCTAATTCGTATATATGTACGCAAGATATATTTTTTTGTAGATGTATAGCAATTTTTCATCTTGAAAAAAAACATAATATCACCGGTTGTATTTACACATTATTGAAAACCTCTTTGTAGACAACATTGGTAATACCAACACAATTTTATCCATCCTCGTCTAGAACTATTCAGGGACAAAGCCAGAAATTTCTTCTAGCGAGGGCAAAGTATTAAAATAAAATAGATAGTTAAAAAAGAAGAAGAAATACTTAAGAAATATAATCATAAATATTGTTGAATATATGTGATAAATAAAACACATCAAAATTTTATAAAAATATTCATAACAAAAATGAAACATAATTAATTTGATAAATTAATTCAAATAGAAAACACATTATAAATTACATATCTCATTATTAATATAAAAAAAAAGTATATATATATCAAAAATCAATAAAGCTTTGTACAATAAAAGAATTGAACCCTTAACCTTAATTAGCACAAACACAAATCTACCAACTAGTCAACCTAACCTCTTATGTAAAATCATCTATTTTTCCTTTATGTATATATATACATTATTAATAAAGTGATTAAAGAAGCGCCATATA
>CP025659.1:27579136-27591222 GCA_003576665.1 Ipomoea trifida
TTTTATTATTATTTTTAAATTTTTAAATTTTTTATTATAATAGTTTATTATTAAGCAAGTTACCTGATAAAATGCATAGTAACCTGCTATCAGGTGAGATTGCTTGCCTTTAGAGTGTTCAGTGGTCTAATTGCACTTTTTTTTTTTGGTTCATTGACCTAATTGCACTTTCAGTTTACGTTCAATGGCCAATTTAAACCTTATTCATTAGTTATATTGGTGCAATAACATTTTTATTGGTAATATTTAATTTAATATTAATATATAAAATTTATATATTTAGAAATTATATAAAAAATACTATTAAATACCCTCCAAAAAATCAAATTTAAAAGTTATAATTAAGAAAATGTTAACGAAAATAAATGAATAAATAAATAAATAAATAAGAGTTAGATTGACTAATGAATAGTAAATAGGTCAAGTAAAATAAGAAGAATGCATGGAGTAGTAGTTTATTTTTAGTTTAAAGAAAAAGTGTCAAATTACCCCCTAAGTATAGTGAATAGTGCAATTGAGCCCTTTAAGTAAAATAATAATAATAATAATAATAATAATAATAATAGTAATAATAATAATAATAATAATAATAATAATAATAATAATAATAATAATAATAATAATAATAATAATAATAATAATAAACGCTTCATTAAGCCGCCTAAACTTGCAAAAATGTTCAATTGAGTCCTAAATGACTTGTTTAGCAGGTTATTACTTCTTGGGCTGAAATTAGATGCAAAACATTGTAATTGTATCACATTTCGTCCTGCTGTCAAATTAATTTGTATTTTTTTTTGAAATAAAAAATTATTTAAAAATTATTAAAATCATTTTTAAAATACAAATTAATTTGACAATAGGACGAAATGTGATACAAATTATAAAGTTTTGCACTTAATTTCAGTTTAATGAGTAGTAACCTGCTAAACAAGTCATTTAGGACTCAATTAAACAATTTTGCAGGTTTAAGGTACTTTAATGGAGATTTTTTTTACTTAAGGGGCTTAATTCCACTATCCACTATACTTAGGGGCTAATTTGACACTTTTTTCTAGTTTAAATAATGTTATATCCCCTCATCTAATATTTATCTCTTGGCATAGTAATATTTTTTTATTCATTAGTTACTATAAATTGACCAACTCTACTTAAAAAATAAATCTAGTTATTAATCAAATATAAAATGAATCAATTTCATATTACATTATTACCACATAATAAGTAGGTGAAAAATTATAAAGTGAAATCAAGTGAAGAATATAACATTATTCTTTTATTATTTTTTTTTGAAAAGGATATTCTTTTATTATTTAAGCATATATGATAAATTTGACCAAAAAATATTGACTGGAATTGAATATGTGAAGTTCATGATTTTTCATTATACATTTGGTTTATGAGCTAGTGGTTCAGGTTAAATTGGTTGATTATTAAGGAAAGATACTACTTGGACTCTTAAATTCTACTTCTTACTTTTATTCTTCTTACACAAAAGTTTGATGTTAACATTTTTTTTAAAATCTACAGGATAAAAATAACATATCATATCTTGTCACATTAAAGATTAAAAGTATATAAAATAAGTGTACATATACTACAACTCATTATTAGTGATGCAAGAGCGAAGGTACATACTATCCTTCATTCGTTTATCTAATGGGTGACGCACGCACGCATGCATGCATGGCTCACCTTTCTAGAACACATGGCTGCTGTTCTGGCTTTCGCACAAACTAAATCCTTTCAATGAAGGAAAAAAATTGTGTGATATCATTTCATAGATTCTTATTTATGAATAAATCAGGTTAATATGAAAATATAATACTTATATTACTGGAATATGTAATGTTAATTAGAAAAAAATGTTGATTGAGTTAATACTCGTTTTGGTCCCTCGACTATTAGAATTTCACCACTTTAATCTTCGACTTTCAAACTTGCTCAATTCCATTCCCAACTATGTAATTGTTAATTAAAATGATCTTAATCAAGACTATTTTAGTTTGGAGTTTGGACATAAGACATAAAAATATACTCCGTAATACTTTTACACAGATAGTTATTATACTTTTACTCTCAATAGTATTATTACAGTATCTCTTATAAGTAAAAAATAATTTATTCTTAATTAATATTATATTTTTCAATATAAGTATTACATTTTCATATTAATCCGACACAACTTACCCATTTCATGGACACTACACAACTGTGACCTTTTATTGAATACCAAAAAATTACAATTCAATTATACTTACTATATACTTCGTCAGCTAACTATTGAAATAATGTCCAAAAAGATTACCTCTGATCTTTTCATAACAACAGTTATAAATACCCTTTAAGACATTTAATTTTTAAATTATAGTGCATTTATTATATTAAAAAGAGAAATATTTATTAAATATATTTTTCTAAACTCATGTATTTGATCAAAAGGATAATACTTTTTTGGATGAAGAGAGTATAGTACCTATAAACAAACAGGGTCGGTACTTAATTGGTAGTTATATATGAGCCTCCTCTTCATGCATATTTTATTTTTTGTCTAGAAAGTCATCCACCGTCCATTTTGTACAACACTAAAAATTAATATACGAATAATGCCATATAATAACAATATATCCACTAGCCCTTGATTAAAGACTGACTCTTAATTGCTTGAAAGGATTAGTCAAATGGATGAGACATGATTCTCGTACTAGAATATTAAGTTTATGTGATTTATGAACTATTACATATGACTATATGAGTGAGATGTACTTATGGTGCGTGATTTTCTTTTTTTAAGGCGCGTTATCTGTGTGCTTAAATTGCATAGTTGTTGAAACTTAAAGTGTGTCGGCCTAAAACTTAGGTGCGTGATTTTCCTTCTTAAGATCGCTATTTTTTTTTTTTTACAGTTTGCTTCTTTAATTAAGGGCGAGCCTTTTTTTTTTTTTTTTTGGTTATGCAGTCCCGAAACACAACCACTATCATTTTCCTATCATGTTTCAACAATCAATTAATGGACATTATCAAAGTAACATAGACGAGAAGAGATGAGTGTCAGTAACAAATCCTGGGTTTATAACAACGCATTTAAAAAAAAATTCATTAATTTGACATGTTGATCTAGATTTGATCAATCACTCATATCTAACCACATCTTTTACTTGTGAGATCCTTTACACCAGTATCAACCAAAATGCACCACTCAATGTTAGAAAATGCATCACTCAATGTTAGAAAACACACCACAATGAAAAAAAAAAACAGAAACACCAAAAAACACACCACACACCCAAAATAATGCACCACAACTCCCCTGCCCTTAATGGTGCATTTGCTAACACTATGTGGTGTATATTTGCATACCTAGTGGTGTGTTTTTTGGCGACGTGTACCTAATGATGCATATTTGTGTGGTGCATTTTCTAACATTGAGTACAGTGGTGTATATTTGTATGCATAGTGGTGCGTCCGCACTGACCGCACGTTAAGGGGCGACCACACATGATCATGACCATATATATATATATAGGGAAAATGGAACTTTTTCCCCCTATGTTATGTGCTTATAGCACTTTTCCCCCCTGTGTTATTAAAGTGACAGTTTTTCCCCCTCAGTTATTTTAAAAGTGGTAGTTTTCTCCCTTGTAATATTAAATTGACATTTTTGCCCTTAAAGATAACCATTTCGGCTCTGTTTGGCAGAGCTTATTTAGGAGCTTATAGCTTATTTTAAGCTAATAATAAGCTATAAGCTCTGTTTGGTAATATTCTCAAAATAAGCTAGTAGCTTAAAATAAGAGCTTATTTTGAAACGCTACTTGGGGTAGCTTTTCAAAATAAGCTAGTAGCTTTTTAACTTTTTTCCATCTTTATCCTTATTATTTTAAATAAATGACATCCTTTACCCCTCTCAATTAAAACCCTTTTGACATTTTCTTTTCATTATGTTTGGTTGTAATTTCAGTTTGATATTTATGTTTGAACATTAATTTTTGTATGAACTAATCTTATGAATTATAAATATTTTTTTTTTACTTTATATATTTTCAAATATATGTTCTTACTTTATATTTTATTTAAATATATTGATTTCATTATTTTATATTTTAATATATAAACAGAACTATTTAAGTTTAACATTATTTAAATTGTATGAAGATGTCCTTTTTAGTCTTTTTACATTTATCAGCTTATCAAAAGCTAATTTTACCAAACACTTTTAAGTCTAACAGCTAGCTTAACAGCTCTTCAGATTTCAGCTTCGAGATTATAGCTTTTCAGTTTTCAGCTACTTTTCAGCTTTCAGCTACCTTTTCAGCTAGGTTTGCCAAACATAGCCTTCATTTATTTTTATTCTCCAACCAATTATTACTAATATGTATGGAAGATATCAGTTCGATACGAACCTAATTGAACACTGTAGCAATTGAACTTAAATAGTATAGACGGTTACAGTTACGATTCAGAACCGAAAAAATAAAATAAAATAATTATTGAATTTAGACTATTTTTAAATTAGAAATAAAATTGTAAAAAATAAATAAATAAATAAGTTTTGATTGACGGTTCAAAATCGAAATTGGAACCGAACCGTATCGATTTATCAAAATAAGTGTTTGATCATTTTTACTATATATGACTGTGGTTAAGTTTCGGTTTACAACAATTATTTAATTTTATTTTTTCGGTTCTGAATCGTAACTAGAACCGTCCATACTATTTCAGTATGATTGCTACAGTGTTTGGTTAGGTTCGAACCGAATCGTGATCATCCATACCTATAAGTAATAATTTGTTGGAGAAGTAAAATAAATGAAATAATTATTTTTAAGGGTAACAATGTCAATTTAACATTTCAGGGGAAAAAACTGATACTTTAATAACACAGGGGGAAAAAAGTGCTATAAGCACATAACATAGGGGGAAAAAGTGCCATTTTCCCTATATATATATATATATATATATATATATATATATATATATATATATGGTTCTGTTTGGTAGAACTTATTTTAGAGCTTAGAGTTTATTTTAAACTACAAGCTATAAGCTCGGTTTGGTAAAACAAAGAAAACTCAAAATAATAGCTTATTTTGAAATGTTATTTTAAATAGCGTTTCAAAATAAGCTCATGATTTTTAACCTTTTTTTTTTCTTTTTATCCTTATTAATTTACAAAAAAAAATGACATCTTCTATTTTTCATTAATCAAATTCCGAATATTTTAATTTATATGTATTTTTATACTTATCAACTAATTCAACAATTAATTTTAGGGAAAATTGCATTTTTCGTCCCTAAGTTATAGGGTAATTGTAGAATTCATCCCTAAGTTATGGTAATATTCACTTTTCGTCCCTAAGTTCTCATTGGCGTTGCACTTTTCGTCCCTAATAAGTTATTCAAATTGCAAATTTCGTCCCTAAGTTATCATTGCGTTGCACTTTTTGTCCCTAACATAAGTGTGCAAACTTCGGTAAATTTTCGTTTAAAAATTTTTTAATCGAACTTTTCCGGTTCAATGCCAATTTTTTTAACGAAGTTTACTGAAAAAGTTCAATTAAAAATTTTTTAAAACGAAAATTTACCGAAGTTTGCAAACTAGTTAGGGACGAAAACTACTTCCGTAAATTTCGTTTAAAAAATTTTTAATCAAACTTTTCCAGTTCAATGCCAATTTTTTTAACGAAGTTTACTGAAAAAGTTTGATTAAAAATTTTTTAAATCGAAAATTTACCGAAGTTTGCAAACTTAAGTTATTGACGAAAACTACTTCGGTAAATTTTGGTTTAAAAAATTTGTAATCGAACTTTTCCGGTTCAATACCAATTTTTTTAACGAAGTTTACTAAAAAAGTTCGATTAAAATTTTTAAAAACAAAAGTTTACCGAAGTTTGCAAACTTAAGTGAAGGATGAAAAGTGCAACGCAATGATAACTTAGGGACGAAATTTGCAATTTGAATAACTCAGGGACGAAAAGTGCAACGCCAATGAGAACTTAGGGACGAAAAGTGAGTATTACCATAACTTAGGGACGAATTCTACAATTACCCTATAACTTAGGGACGAAAAATACAATTTTCCCTTAATTTTATGAAACACTTCAATTTCATTTAATCAACTTATTAACTACATTTAGTCAGCTTATTAACTACAAACTTTTCAGCTTCCAGCTTCTAGCTAGTTTTACAATAGACATGCCAAATAGAGCCATGTCAAATTTAAAAAGATGATTTACACCAAATTAAACCTTCAATTGAAGATAAACGTTGAAAATAGTTACAAAATATAAATATTTGAAATGTTAGTTTCAAATTTAGTATAAACAAAATGTTTTTCATTTTTAATTAATTTTGTACACATGTTTAAATAATATAATCCAAGCTAATATATAATTAATTGATTTAATTCAATATATATTTTCATAACGAATGATGATAAAAGATATTAAATCAATCAAAAATCCATGCTACTCTGAATCCTATTACTAACTACAAAATTAAATAAACAAATCCAAAGTTGTAGGAACAAATCTCCTATGTACAATAGAATCATTCTCTAGAAGCGTAAAATTCAAGTCAAACAAAACCTCATTCTTCTTCTTAATCCCAGCGCTGTGATCCTCGTTCTTCACCGTCGTCACTGTTAACAAATCTGGGGATTTCTTGTTGTCACTATGCAATTGGTCGCGATGTTTTCTCATGTGACCGCCCAAGGCCTGGCCGAGGTCAAATTCCAAACCGCAGACCGGACATACGTGTCGTTTTTTCATATTCACATTGTTGTGTTGAAGGTTTTGCTGGTCTATTTTGGGGCGCTTGTGGCTGGCCCGGTGGCCTCCCAGAGCCTGGAAAGACTTGAACTTCTTTTGGCAGGTCTTGCACTGGAATTCCCATCCTGACGGCGGCGTTTTCCCGGCGGCACCGCAGCTTGCCGGACGGGAGAGCAACACCAGACAATTGGCCATGGCCAGCGCCTCCGCCTCCGCTGCTACTTCTTCTCTACTTCTCTTCAGAGTCATTATGTTAGATCTGATGATTTCTTGGTATGGAGTTTTAGAAGGTTTTCTGAACTTAATTAACTAAGGTTGTAGCTAGCTTAGTCTACTGCTGCTATATATATATAGAGAGAGAGAAAAAGAGGCGTGTGGATTTTTGAGAGTGTTGCTAGTACGATGTAGAATTGCCTAATATTCCATTACTTGTAGCCGAAGAAAAAACGAAGTCAAAGGAAAATACAACGTTACTTCCTTAATTATACAGATATATATCAGGTAGGATGCTTGGGATGATGTATTTGACGTCACCGACTACGATTTTGCCGCCTTTACTTTTTTTTTTTTTTCATTTTTTTTTTAAATTTTATAAATATTTTTTATTTTTTATTCCTCGGGCTAGCTACTCCAATATCGCTTGCTCTTCTTTATTATAATCTTTTAATAAATTTTTCTGGTAATTGTGATATGGGAGGGTTCAAATGTGAATATATTTTTTATAAAAATTGTGACATTACACATCTAGAAATTACGATGCAAGTTAGAATTTTATGATTACTAAGTTTATAAATTTTTAAAAATAAACTACTTAGGTGAGACAGTGCGACAACGTGAGACAAGCTACTTAGGTGAGACAGTGCGACAACGTGAGTGCACATAGTCTACTTCACGAATGCACACACCCTAAACTGTGTGCACTCATGTAGGCTAAGTGCACACACTTCGGGCTGTGTGCATCCGCGTAGTAAACTGTGTGCACTCACGTACTAGTTCGCATTTCTCACCTAAGTAGCTTGTCTCATATGATTATAATTCTTTGTAATAATATACGATTATACTTAGTCCAAACACATACTTTTCTAAAATATACATTTTTCAAAAGTCGTTTAGAGGACATTTGATAATCAGGAAAGTTAAACATTTTTGAAAGGCTAAAGCAAGTGTCATCTAGCACCACGAAGTATATTCAATTATTCATGCCGCACCCTGAACTTTCATGCATGTCGTATATATCGAGCCACAAACCAAAAAAAAAAAATTCACATAAAACTTTTAGCAGGTTTCCCTGTCTTCCTGCTGACATGGCGCAGGTTTCCAACTGATGTGGCATTTTTTAACCTTATTTTGTCCATGTAAGCATTTACATATTAAAAATAAAACTTAAAAACAAAGAAAAATAGCATTTCTATAAATTTGGAAAATTGAAAAAATACTAAACAAAAAATTAGTCAAAAAATATAAATTTTGAAAAAAAAAATTGAAACATTGGAATTGCAAAATTGAAAATTATACATTATGAAAATAAAGAGAAGAAAATTTTGGTTATTTTAATATAAGGTTAAGAGAAATGCCACATGAGACGCCATGTCAGCAGGAAGATAGGGAAACCTACTAAAAATTCTAGGCGAAATTTTTTTTGTTGATTTGTGGCTCGATATATACGATATGAAAGTTCAGGGTGAAGCATGAATAATCGAATATAGTTCATAGTGCTCGATGATATTTTAGCCTTTTTGAAATATAAAAGGTGAAAATATTATTTTCTGATTAAGTTTTTGACTTGTGGAAGTTCGAGCCAATTAGAAACTAGATTCTTTAATTTAAAATAAGGAAAATAAATTTGGCCAGTTTTTTTTTTTTTTTTAACTGTTATTAGTTGTATTGGTGCAATACCAGTTTTATTCATAATATTTAATGTAGTATTAATATATAAAATTTATATGCAAAGAAACTACATCAAAAGTACAATAAAATACTCAAAAAATCAATTTTAAAAGTTATAAGAAATGTAAAAGAAAATAAATAAAGAAAGAAGAGTTAGATTTACAGAATAGTAAATAGGTCAAGTAAAATGAGACTAAGGTAGGACTGTTAATGAATCAAACATAAACGAACGGAAGTTGTTCGTGATCGTTTATTAAGAATTTTGGAGTGTTCGTGTTCGTATTCGTTTGTTAAGGTTTTCGAAAATCATGTTCGTGTTCGTTTGTTAAGCGTTCATTAGTGTTCGTTAACGTTCACAAACGCTTTCGTTAATGTTAACGAACATGTTAGTTTATGTTTATGAGCACGTTCGTGAACACTTAATAACCAAACAACTGCACATGCTCATGAAGATCACAATTCGTTAGTGAACAAGAAATAATGTATGTTCACGAACAATAACCAATCAAACAACACAATTACAAAACTAATGAACACTAAACGTGCTTGTTCATATATGGACATTAATAAACAAACACAAATGAGCATGTTCACGAGCTCTTAACAAACGAGCCAACAACTATTCAGACTCTGTTCGTTTATGAACCTAACTCTAAAATTTGTTCATTTATGTTCGCTTACCTTAATAACCGAACATAAACAAATGCTTATCGAACACGAACACGAGTAATTTACCGAAAGCTCTGTTCGCTAACACCCCTAGACTGAGGGAATAGTAGTTTATTTTTAGTATAAATAATGCTATTTCCCCTCATTATTTTATCTTTTTTAATATTTACCTCCTTACATAGTAATAATTTTTTTATTGAGTTAATTCCAGCAATGGTCCCCCGACTATGCTGATTTTCCAAAATTGGTCCTCGTCTTTTAATTTGGACGAAAAAGACACTCGACTTTCAAATTTGTTCCAGCGATGGTCCTTCCGTTTATTTGCAGTTAGCTAGCTGTTAAGTTAGGGGATAAAATAGTCTTTTCATTACATAGTTTTCTTCTTCATCCATTCCGGTAAAATAATCGAAGCTACGCAAGAGAGCCCGACAATCCCACAAAATCCTGCAAACTAAAGCCAGGGGTTTTGATCTTAGAGTTCATTTTAAAAACACAAGGGAAGCAACGACGCCGCACATACCGTACGTGCTCATGGAAGAATTAACCCCTATATGTCACCCCCTGCCATATCGAGTTAATTTTGTCTGAAAAAGAAGAGTCTGTTAAGAAGGAGTTTGAATCACAATTGGCAACCAGCAAGCCTAGGAAGGCTTAAGGCATATATATGTGCTCTCTTCACTAGTCAGTAATATATTGAACCAGTGATTTACAAGCCTTCAAGAATTGAACGATTCTGATACTTTCTTTTGCTTCCTTGTGTTTGGACACTAGTTTAATTTATTTTACAGTATGAACAAGTTTTGTTTTAAGAGATATATTTCCTTTGCTGTATTGTTTGATACTCTCTGAGCTTTTCCTTTCTTTTCTTGATAGTAGTTTTGGGGTAATTATGCAGTTAAAAAAAAAAAGAAGAAGATGAAGGAGTTGTCGTCAAAATCTGCTTAACAGCCTGGCTGGAAACCACAGCGGCTTTGACGCTTCCTTGGTGGCCCAGAGATCGGGGAGCTTGGGTTTCACCGGAGCCGACTTCCCGACCGCCTCGCTGGTCATAACTGTCGCCCATGGCTTCGGAGCCGGTATATCTCCACGATTAATTGTTTCGCCGGAAAATCAAGAATTTATACATAACAAATACATGACGACATATATACAGGTAGTTGTACCACCGCCGCTCCGACGCTCAGGCCCCTTAGAATGCATTAGCGCGCAGTCACCGCATCTCTGGTTGGCGTACCAGTCACCGCATCTAGCGCGCAGTCGCAGGAAGAAGAAAAAAACAAATGAAATGACTGTTTTAGCCCCTATACTAACCCCTAACAAACGGAAAGTTCACGGAAGGACCAATGTTGAAACAAATATGAAAGTCAAGTGTCTTTTTTGTCCAAATTAAAATACGAGGACTAATTTGGGAAAATCACGATAGTCGGAGGACCATTGCTGGAATTAACTCTTTTTTTATTCATTGATTACCCTAAACTAACCAACTTTGCTTAAAAAATAAATCTAATTATTAATCAAATATAAAATAAATCAATCACATATTACCACATAATAAGTGGGTGAAAATTAGAAAGTAAATGTACTTTATTACTGATGAATCTGGTACAGAGATTTTATACCCTAGCGTAACCGGGTCAACGTGACCGTGGGTCAGAGGTTCCCGAGCTACTTAGCTATTTATTAGAGAAAACAACCAAAAGTCCTTCTTCAAGCAGTATTTATAGAGTGTCAGATGACAGGAGTTGGTCTTGCATTGCGACATGGGTGCCACGTGGAGGCTATGCACGGGACCAGGCGTAGGCCCACTATCTTTTGTCCAAGTGCCTGGGGGCCATGAGAGGAGACGCGCTCCAGTGCAAGTTGATTGGGCCAGCAAGCCCTGAGCGATTCCTATGAACCTTGCCCAGCAGGTTCCCTAGGCGGGCTGATCGGGAAGTAAAAGGTCAGATAGGCCAGTAGGCGCGTCGCTTGGTTAGTACGCTGCTCGAAGACCGGTCCCCATACGATCGCGATACCCGGATAATAATCTCTATCAATAACATTACTTTTTTACTATTTAACCACATGTGATAAATTTGTCGAAAAAGATATTGACAAGAATTGAATCCGGTTGAGTTTCATTATACATTTGGTTTATCAGCTAGTGGTTCAGGTTAAATTGGTTGATAATTAAGTATTGATGCAAGAGCGAAGGTACATACTATCCTTCATTCGTTTATCTAATGGGTGACGCACGCATGCATATATACATGGCTTACCTTTCTAGAACACATGCATGACTGCTGCTCTTTTAGTGCTCTATGTCTTCCGCTCAAACTAAATCCTTTTATTAAATAATGCAAATATTTAGGTGAGATCGTCTCACAAATTTTTCTAAATTAAATTCATGTATTTGATCAAAAGGATAATACTTTTGGATGAAGAGAATATAGTACCTAACTACCTATGACAAACAGGCCGGGTTGGTACTTGGTAGTTATATATGAGCCTCCTCTTCATGCATGTTTTATTTTTTGTATAGCAAGTCATCTATCCACCGTCCATTTTGTACAACACTAAAAATTAGTATACCAATAATGCCATACAATAATATATCCACTAGCACTTGATTAAAGACTGACTTTTAATTGCTCGGAAGGGTTAGTTGAATGGATCGGATCAACCTGTTGTAGCACAAAGACTCAAAGAGTCAACAATGAGGCTCGATCTCATGACTTTCCATATGAAAAAGTTACTACATGCATCTGAGCACAAGGTGCT
>CP025659.1:27605300-27625810 GCA_003576665.1 Ipomoea trifida
AACAAAAATTGTATTCCTAATTAGTATTATATTTGAGCATATAAGTATAACATTTGCACATGACATTTACATGGGGCTTCGACCCGACCCGACCCGTCTCACGAATAAAGATCATTGAAACGATCTCACACAAGTGTGACTCTTTCTTTTTTCATGCGAGGTTAGAAAAAATTTATATATATTATAAAATGAACCCTCTTTTACTCTTTCTTTATTTCTCTCTCTATCTTATCCTAAAAATTTGACAAAATTCAGTGTGCTTGGTTCATGAGTTTACACACTAAAAATGAGAATCAAAATTATACTTAATGTTTAGTTGACAACTTTTTAAAACACAACTATGCGATTTGATTATCCTTTTAATTGAAACCTCATTCCCTAATTAAAAAGGGATATTATTCTATCTTTTTGGTAATCTGATTTTTAAGTTTGAATTAGTGCTTTTACATTTTTGTTCTGATTTTTTGTTCACATTGATGCTTTAGATGTCATTATATTAGGATCAAGTGTCTTAAAATTTGTTTCTTTTTTATTTTAAAATATTTATTTTCATTATAAGGTCATACATAACCAAACATCAATATTGCTAATTCCATCCTACTATCAAACATTCATGCAAAATACGTTCACAAAAATTCATTATCATTACCAACTATTTGATTTTCATTTCAATTCCGGTTCTGAACAAAACACACCCTTAGTAATTACTATGTACTATTTATCATGCTTTAGTGTGTAGTATGTAACTTAAAAATTGATGACATGTTAATGGGGATGGGGTTTTTGTTTGAATTGTTCTCTTGCAGTTTTGTGTTTTTTTGTCAATCTCGCCAAGAGAGAGAAAAATGGAGACAAATCCAGATTCTTGTGCGTGGAATGTAAGAATAGCGCCCAGTAAGCACGTATTTCTCTCTTTTTTAGTTTTTTTTTTTAAATTTTGTTGTTCGCCTTTTTTTTTTTTACCCTTATTTTCTCTCTTTTTTTTTTTTTTTTTTTTTTTTTNACCCTAAAAAAACCTCCACATCATGAAGTCGGTAAATTTAAATCGAAATTTCCACGTCATGAAAATGATATTTAACAGAATTTTCCGGAAATTTCTAGTCTTAGATTGTGTGGTATACTGGTGTTTAAAAAAAAAAAAAAATTCCACATTATGAAAACGACATTTACTAGAATTTTAAAGAATTTTTAGTCTTAGATTGTGGTGTACTGGTGTTTCAAAAATAAAAAATAAAAAATTCCACATAATGAAAACGACATTTAGTAGAATTTTCAGAAAATTTTTAAGGCGTTTTATAAGTTTATACACTAGGAATGAGAATTAAAATCATAGTTAATGTTTGGTTGACAACTTTTTAAAACACAACTGTGTGATTTGACTATCCTTTTTATTAAAAACCTCATTTTCGGCCTAATTAGAAACGAGTATCATTCTATTGGTAATTTGATTTTTAAGTTTAGACGATTAGTGCTTTTAGATTTTTATTTTTATTTATTTTTTGTTCATATTGGTGCTTTGGATGTCATTATATAGGACCAATTGCCTTATAGTTTCAAAAATTGCCATTCGCTCGATTAGGCTTTGCCTTTGCATTAGGTGGCCGGAAGTATCCAATAACTCTAATATGGTTATTCAAACACTGGAGTAGTGGTTGTGTGATACCTTTGTTTTGTAACACATTTTTCAACCCTTTCTTTAACCGTTTTGATATAATGATGCGTGTAATTGAATTGGAATCTATAACTTGTTTGTGTGAATTGTTTTTCTTTAGATAAATTGTTGAAAAGAGTCATTCGGAAGTCTTTTGGAGCATAAAGGTACGATTTCAGAGGTCGGGAGGAGTGCACGCAAGAAGATCCGAAGAAGAAGGCGAAAAGTGACCTGGAAAGCCATCCATACGGCCAGGCATACGGCCGTATGGATGGCCGTATGGCCTCGATCAGAAGGGCATTCAAACGCCCTACCATACGGCCACTCATACGGCCGTATGGTAGGCCGTTTGCCCGAAGCTCTGTGCAGTATAAAACCTGTTTTTATGCATTTTGTGAAGGATTCCGAACCCTAGCTAGCTTAGACTCTCTCTACAATATTTTCCTTAGTATTTTCAGCTTAGAATAACATTGTAGAACACCTTGCAAGCATCTTTTGGTGGTTTTGGAAGGGATTCCAACAACATCTCTCCATCATTATTAGTAAAATCTCTTATTTCCTCTTCTTCAAGTGTTTTTACTTTTATTGTGGATTTATGTTTTCCTTGTTGAATCTTGCTATGTTTGCCTTAAATATGAGTGAGTAGTCTTTCATATGGGTTAGATTTGGTGTTTATTGCTCTTATTGATGCTTGTTAGATGATTATTGCATAAAGGGGATGAACACCCATTTAGGGTTCTTGAGTTTGAATTGGGTTTATTTCTATCTTTCAATGATTAGTGTACAATGATTGTTGTTTGTCTTTGGAAAGTCTTTCATCTCAATGGAAATTGGATGGAAGACTTGAGCCAACCCAATCTCAAACCCATTTTCTCTTCTATGGAAATAGGGGTAGATTTGGGGCTTAAATAGCTTTTGTCCTTCAAGAACTTGGGTTGAAACACCATGGAAATGGGGCAACCTTTGTTCTAATCCTTGTGGAAACTTGGATTCTTTTGTGCTAGCATTAAGAACCTAGGGTTATAGTTCATCCCCCAATTCAAGTGTTAATGCATCAATAGAGTAATACGCCTAGTCTAACCCATTCTTCCCAATAGATTTTAATCCTAGTTTAATCTAGTTTTTCCTTTATATCTTTATTTCCAAAATTACCTCTTAGTTGTTAATATTTAATCCTTCATATGGTTGCTTGGATCCTTATGGGTTTCAAGACTTTAGTGGCTAGATTATAGGTAATTAATCCGTACGTGCCATAAACTCCAATCCTCGTGGTTCGACTTTACACCCATTTTCACACTCCCGCTCACATTGCATCATTGTGGTTTCCCTGATCACAAAAAAATAGTTATTCATTATCTTTTGTAATCTGTTTTTTTTTTTTAAATAGTAATAACATCCAATAAAAGAATCTCTTTGTGAGATGTCTTTCAGTATTAGTTTTTGGTGTCTATTCTTTATTTCTCGACTAATTATATTGTGGACCATGGTCCACATTGTAAAGTGAATTACTGACAAATATACTCCCTCCGTCCCATTTTACCTGTCTTACTTTCCTTTTTAATCCGTCCCAAAATTCTGTCCACTTTCCTAAAATGAACATCATTACATTTCTAATGTTCCTATTTTACCCTTTTAACTTAAACTTAAACTTCTCTGTACTCTGATATTCATGAAGCCAATTGTCATCCACCCAAATATTATCAAAAGTCGTGCCCAATTAAAAAAAAAAGTGAAAGGACATATCTCTGCATATCTCTATTATCTACATTACTCTTTGCTTCCTGATTTCTTCATTTTCCCTCATTTTCTTTTAGCTTCCTGGGTTTCTTAACTTTCTTCATTTCCACTCATTTCTCTTATTAGCTTCCTGAATTTCTTCATTTTCACTTCGTAAACATAGAACTAATAGAAGAAATGAAGAACATATTGTATAGCTAAACATCATATCAGTAGATTTCGATTACGGGGTCCGGAATCCATGAGGTGGTTGCGCTCTTCCCCGGTTCATCTCCTCCTTTCTTAAGCATGGTGTTGCTCCTCCCAACGCCGTCGGAAACAGACCCCTGCGTCGCCACCGCCGTGTAGCTCCTGCTAGTTTTGGCGTTGGAAACTTGGATATACTTTTGGATACATAGATCTACATTTCTTATAGTCAAAGGTTCTTATAGTTCTTTTTTTTTTTTTTTGATAAATAGGCCTCGCACAAAAAAAAAATTGATTGATTTATTTGCAAATGAAATGAAGAAATATACAGAGTAGTAAAGTTATCAGCTGAGATGAAGAAAGAAGAAGAAATGAACTACCAAAGTATTCAAACTGCCAGAGATTACAAGGGAAGGTCATAAATGGAAAGAAAGGCATCTTTATTTACTTACCTTAAAATGCGTGCCAAAACAAAATGAGACAGGCTTTTCGGGACAGAGGGAGTATATTTTTAGTTTACTAAATATTTATTTTTAGGTAGTATATTAAAAATGATATTAAAAATGAACCTACAGTATAATAAAAATGAACCCATAGCGTACTAAAAATAAATTTTATGTATACTAAAAATAAATATGTATGCTAGTAGTCTATCCTGCAATGTAGACTATGATTTACGAAATAATGATTGGAGCTCGGCCACACAAGTCACGATGGAACCCCAAAGATTCTTATTTCCATGGGCTAGAAGCTCGACCCAATTGTCTTAGGATAAAACCTTAGTAGTTACAAAGTGGGTTATTAAGTGCCTTAAAATTTAAAAGGCGCAAATAAAAAAATATTTGAAAATTAAAGGCATCAAATTGAAATCTTTGAAAACTCCCTCCATCATACATGGGCTTTGAAAAGCACAAATCCTACTTTAAGGAGTTAATCTCCGGCGTTCATTTATCATCGCGTTCAAAATTGTCATCTAACAATGCATAACCTTCCACCTCATCAAACCGCGCGTGACTCACATAGCCAATTAGGTCTCATTATCACCTTCTATATAAACCTCCCATTGAAACTCATCCTTTCGCCATCGTCTTGCATCCCATTTTCTTCTACTCATCAAACCCTAGATTTTTTCTAGAGAAGTTATTTCTGTAAAAATCTTGATAGAATGACACAGAAAACATCAAACAAGATCAGAAGCCGATCGAGAAGAAATTGACAGAGGAGAAGAAGGCCATTGTAGGTGAGAATGCTCCAGTATAAAAGAAGCACAAGGTTGGGAAGAAGCTTCCCAAAGACGTCGTCGTCGCTTCCAGCGATAAGAAGAAGAAGGCGAAGAAGAACACTAGGTCTTACATGACCTACATCTTCAAGGGGCTCAAGCAGGTCCACCCCCGACATTGGGAACTCTAGTAAGGCCATGCATGGAGATTATAAACAACTTCATCAATGATATCTTTGAGAAATTGGCACAAGAGGCTTCCAGGATTGCCCGCTACAACAAGAAGCCGGCAATCACTTCCCAGGAGATTCAGACTACCGTTAAGCTTGTATTACCCGTCGAATTGGCTAAATACGCCATTATTGAGGGAACCAAGGGGTGATCAAGTTCACAAGTACTTAAAAATTATTATTCATAATTGGCGCTCTTTGATTTGACCTAGGGTTACGGTTTAAGTACTAAATATTGTTAATGTTTTATCTCAATTATCAAATATTATTTTGGATATTAGTGGTTTGTCTTGTGTATTGAGCTTCTTCAATGCAAAAATGAAATATAATTATCTAGTCTTAGCAACAATTTTGTCTTCTTGATTGCATTTGTGTTGTGGATTTTAGACTAGTTGGAATAGGTATAATTTAATTACTTTGTAATTGGTGAGCATATGTCCATATTTTTTCCCTAAAGATATAATTTCACAAGAGATCATAATACTTAACGAAGCATGTCTTTCATTCCTTATGTCGGATCTTGAGATAGAACTCGCAAATCATCTAATGCACTCTGTTTGCACGTACGTGCTAATAATCTTATAAGCTAGTGGTATAGGCGTAAGAAATCAGTGTGTGTGTGTTTAGATCTTATTAGTTGCTAAATGCAACTTTTCAACCAGTGTGATAGACATCAGGGCAGTACCCTTGTAAAAACAATTCCTTACTTTAATTTGCTCCCAAACTTCATCCTTGTGACCAGTTGAACTGCCCATGCGGACAAACAATTCCTCACTTGCCTTCATATATAGTACTTTTCTTTTCATGGAAATGCTATTCAAATTGTTTTGTGTTATGTTTTTTACAATTTGATGTGATGTACGTTGAGAATATCAGTACTAGGATACATGTACCATCTTATTACAACAACTCAAATTGAGTTTGAATTCATTAATTTGTGATAGAATATGATAGATATTATTTGAGCATAGATATTATATTTCATTGACACATTGTAATTAGTTAGTTAGTTAATTATATGCTTTTTGATTGATTTGATTAAATAACCAACTTATTACAATATGTAACATCATAAAGTATTTTTTCTTTATTGGAGTATGTATAATTTTACTCATTAATAAAAAGAGGGTAAAAATTAAATATTGAGAGAGATTTTATTAATTAATGGTAGGGAGAGTAAATAAAGAACTAAAGACCAAATAATTTGTTTTCAAAAAAAAAAAAAAAAAGACCAAATAATTTCAAGTTCAAGCATGTTGGATTGGTCAAAGTTGTTAGAGCAAATCCTGGTAAACTTTGGAGGGGTTTTTTGTAATTATTTGGAGGGGTGAAAGAGAGATGAGAAGTGGGAAAGTTATTTATTATTTTAAATTTTTGTCAAATTTAGAAATAAGAAATTTAAAAAATGTCACATTTAGACGTAACTTGCACACCAAGTTAACATGTATATTTCATGTGTCCATAGCCCATTGAATACATTAGTGTGATCATCGATCAACTGACAATCACCCTCTCTCCTATTCGCTCTTTTCTTTTTTCCTGAGAAAAAGCCAATGGAATTCTGAGCTGTTGGATCGGATTTCCAGTTTGTGATGTTTGAAACAAACATGTGTAGTCTTCATTCTTCAACATTAATAACCTAAAAATCTCACATGCATCGTTTGAGACTGCAAGAAACAGGTCATATGATTACTTTAGAGGGTACACATACATATCAATGTTCTCTTAATTAAATTGTGTGTAATCTTGCAATTGTAATCGCAATAATTTTTTTATTTATAAAATGACTTAGTATTTCAATTCAATTCTAAATATTACAATTTGATAATTTTTTTTTTTCATGTTTAGTGGGCCATCTTAGTCCTTTAATTTTTTATTTGAAGGTGTATTGAAAATAATAATAATAAAATTCTTTTAGCAAACATTACTTAAACCAAAATTTCCACCTTATGAAAACGACATTTACTAGAATTTTCAGGAATTTTTAGTCTTAGATTGTGGTGTCTCCACTGTCTTGTATATACTGTATTGTTGCATTATTATCTTCTTTTTTTAAAAAAAAAAAATTAAATTCTCAATTTTCTAACGCTAAGATCAAGCTTTTAATGAGGTTGGTTGTTTGAGCTTAATTATTCCATATTATTTTATATAATTTTATGGCAAAAATTTGTGTGAGACCGTTTCACGGGTCTTAATCCGTGAGATGGATTGAGTCAACATAATTTGGATCATAGTTAGTATTATGAACTAGTATTTGGTTTTTTCAAAAAAAAAAAAAAAAACTAGTATTAGGTTGGTTTTTATGACCCAAATTATGTTGATCCGACTCGTCTCACGGATTGAGAACCATGAGACTGTCTCACATAAGTATGACTCTAGTTTTATTTGTTCAATTTAAAATAATATAATTTTTTTAATTAATCTAACGTACTTACTTTGTCCTATTTTATGCGTCTGGATCAATTAACGAGACTTGATTGAAGTTATTTTTAATTTAATTTTACATAATGTTAAGTTTAATTAATATGTAAAATTTGTATATTTAGAAACTACATAAAAAGTAATATTAAACACCAAAACTTAAATTTAAATAAAAAATAATTAAAAATAGTACGTACAGTCATACATAAAATAAGCAACGAAAAATAGTTAGTTTAAAATAAGCAAAGGAAAATAGAGTATTAATCAATTGACAATACTTTGCCTAAATTATTATAATGTTGTTAGTTTAATTATTAAATCACTATATGATAATTACTACTCATAAATAAATAAAAATAAAAATAATAAATGAGAAAATATTAATTAAATATTAATTTTTGTAGGAGAGTATATCATTTCGCTATGATGCATGAAAATTATCTAGAATCAGTATAGGCTCTGTTTGGTAAAGCTTATTTAGGAGCTTATAGCTTATTTTAAGCTACTAATAAGCTATAAGCTCTGTTTGGTAATGTTCCTAAAATAAGCTAGTAGCTTAAAATAAGAGCTTATTTTTGAACGCTGCCTAAGATAGCGTTTCAAAATAAGCTAATAGCTTCCTAACTTTTTTCCATCTTTAACCTTATTATTTTAAAGAAATAACATCATTTACCCTTCCCAATTGATTTTTGTATGAACTAATTTTATAAATTATAAACATTTTGTTTTACTTTATATGTTTTCAAATATATGTTCTTACTTTATATTTTATTAAAATATATTGATTTCATTATTTTGTATTTTAATATATAAACAAACATATTTAAATTTAATACTATTTAAATTGTACGAATATGTTCTTTTTAGTCTTTTTACATTTATCAGCTTATCAAAAAGCTAATTTTACCAAACACTTTTAATTATAACAGCTAGCTTAACAGCTCTTCAGATTTCGGCTTCGAGCTTATAGCTTTTCAGTTTTCAGCTACTTTTCAGCTTTCAACTACCTTTTCAGCTAAGTTTGCCAAACATAGCCATACTCTTTCAAATTGTTTTTTCTCCAAAAAACTTATGAAAACTATACAATGTTTCAGATCGTTTTCTAGATTAAAAAATTTAAAAATATATTTTCTAAAACGAAATTAGTAATCAATTAATATTAATGCTTTTTTTTTTTTTTTCAAAAACAGGACTATTTTGTTTTTAATGCAAATTGCTTGATTGGCTTTAATTTGATGACATTATATTCTTTTTCTTTTCTTAAAAAATATTAAACAAACAAGTTAATTATTTATAAATATATAATAAGAGTAATAGTCCCTAAATTTCTGTTCTGATCGTTCCTACGTAGGTTCAATAGCTCATGAGTGTCTTTGTCTTATTTCCTCTATCGTAGGTTGTGAAGTCCGGTATATTCGTAGAGACGATAATCAAGTAACCCATTCCCTGGTTAAAGTTAGTGGGGCTTGGAAGACACACTCTGGGATGGGTAGATTGATATCCTTCCTAACTTTTTGAGTTCTTTGCTGAATTGTAATAGTCGTCACAGAACCAATTTGAGAGGATATGACAATGATAATAATAAAACATAGCCTAGTATAGTATGCCTAATTTCCTAAAAACAAGAATGATATAGCTATGAAAATGTATGTGAGATAAGAGGTACATCACCATTAACCAAAATACGCTACTCCAAAGCGGGAAAATCCAATTATACCTCCGATGATGGAGGATGTTAAGATGATCGAGAAGGATGCAAAGAAATTATTGGTATTTGAGGTGTTAAAGTGGGTCAAAACTTAATAAGGCAATCTTCACGTGCACCCACCTTGCAACGGGGTGTGTTAAGATCATAAAACCATAGACCGTAAAAATGAGGGCCTAATCGCAAATTTTACTGTGGACCGCGCATCAAAACGAAGTCGTTTTGGTTAATGAAACAGACGGATGAAACAGTCTCCGTTCTGCGTCATTCACTTTCAGTTTATACACACTGCAGTTACATTTCAACCCAACTGCAGTTTCTTTTCGATATAACTGCAGTTTCATTCGATATTATACACTCAAATATGTGAACTTGTTATTTAGTTTCCTTTCAACACAACTACAGTTTCTTTTATAATGCACTGCAGTTTCATTTCAACACAACTATAATATCATTTCGATATAACTACAGTTTCATTGGACAATATATACCAAAAAATTAAATGTGAAACTGTTAATTAGTATCAGTTTATATACACTACCGTTACATTTCAACACAACTACAGTTACATTTCGATATAACTACAGTTTCATTCAATAATATAAAAACAAATGTGAAGCAGTATATTTTGAGATGAACTGTAGTATCAGTTACGGATATTTATGGTAGTCGTTTCTCCCACTTATTGAAACGGCGTCGTTTTGTGACCATTGTCCATAATGCATTGTAGACCATGGTCCACGACAATGTTGTAAAAATCTCGCCTAGGCGCCGATTAATCCCCGCCTAAGCGCTGGGCGCTGGTCAACCGCGTAGCGTCTCACATTAAATGGTTGCCTAGGCCGCCAAAGCACCGCCTAGGCCGCTTAGGCGCTGACCGCCTAGGCGTCGACTAGACCGACTAGGCACCGACTAGGCCTTCAAGTCGGTCGATTAACTATTGTTCTTTTTTTTTTTTTAATTGGTTATTTCACTCAAAACAACATCGTTTTGAGCGAAATAATCCTAAATCGTACAAACTTTAGATATTTTTTAGGTTAATATTTAATATTTTAGTATTAACTATTAAAGTATTATATAATTTATAATTATTAGTCTTTAAAAATTAAAAATACTCAAACAAATTTTTAAAAAATATAAAATAAAATAAACAAATACACGGACGCCTAGGCGCCGATTAATCCCCGGCTAGGCCTCTTAGGCGCTAGGCGCTCCCCGAGCGCCTAGGGAACGCCTAGCGATTTTTTCAACCATGGTCCACGGTATAACGACTCGGGTCTAATTGGCTTGGCCTTTGCGAGCTACAGGCCAACTGGCCAAGCCTTTTCATATATTGACATATTGTGTGTTATATATATTAGTATTTCCACCCGTGCGATACACAGAATGGATTTTTATAATTGCATTGAGGAATGAAGGAAAATTTATGACTGCATTTTATACAAAAGAAAATAGGCGCGTATAAGCTATTAGAAAAATAAATTTGCTCACTGATGAGCACAAATGATGAGTGTAAAAAGGGTGTAATGTCGTTCCGCTAAGGATTGGTGTTATGGCACGAAACTGTGTGAATTACCAGGCACTAGAGTATATGAATTTATAGAATCCAAGTAACAAAGACTGAATGATGTGGAATAAAAGAAAGCAATTGATTAAGGTGAAAACTATATGATAAAGGTATGTGCCAGATTAGGGGGATTGTAATCTTGATGTTCCAACCAACTCAGGATTAGGGAAAAGAATAATTAACCAAGGGATATATGGGCAATGCACAAAAGAATTCTACTCAGCTACTTTCGTAATCAATAAGAGAATTAGGCTAAAATTGCCCCACTGTCGTGATGCATCAATAATAACCTTAAACACCTAAGCATTGTAAGCCCCCAAAATTACCTCTACTTTCATAGCAGGAAAATTAGGTTGAAATTGGTAAGGCTCGAGGTCTCCATCCAACTTTCGTTGTAATGAATCCCTCTCCTAGACTAGCAATTAATTCTGGCCACAAACCAATAACTAGTGCAAAGAAATCCCCAAATCAACATAAACCCTAGGCAAAAGATTCAATCCCTTTATGCAATTAATTACCAATTGAACATCAAGATTAACAATGGATCCCTAATCCAAACCCATAAACGAACTACTCCCGCATTATGGGAGTAAACAAAGTAAAGTAATAATTAAAGATAAACATTGCAAGAAATATAAAGGGAAGAGAAACTTAACTGATAAATAACAAATCCAACTTCAATCTTTGATTCCAATCTTGAAATAAAATAATCTAATGTAAAACTAGTCTAAACTATGCTGAGGAAAATATAAACTAAAAACTAGGGTTTAGAACTCTATAAGGGAACCTCCTTCAATTGTAGAGAATAGGTAAAATATATAGGAGGTAGATGGGCCTTGGCCCATTAGGCATCTTCCAATTCTTTTCCAACTTGTATTTTTCCTTGTAATTCCCTTTTCTTCCAGAACTTGTCCAAAATGTTCCAATATTCTTCCTTTGTTGTTCCTTGTAGATAATTCAACACTTGGACAATATAACACACAAACAATTCCCAATTTCACTAGGATACAGAAAATAACCTTCAAAACAACTAGAATAAGGGGTGAATAATTGTACAAAATAGCAGATATCAACTCCCCCACACTAGAACTTTTGCTTGTCCTCAAGCAATTACCTAGGATAATCCACCCTCCATGCACTGCAACTGATCACACTACCTTCCTGCTCAACCGAACATACCACCAACCAACTTGTACAACCTAACCTGCTTCAAGAATCATCTCAGAATCACAAGTGAGTTCCACTCTCATGCCAATAACCTGGCACCCGATATTAGGTAGATTAAACCATGTATGCACATGTACTCAGCTAAGATTATGCAAGACTTGGCTTAAGATGAACTCCCATAGACATGCCCTTCATACTCATATAGATCAGTCTAAAACTGCATGCTAAGATCAAATAGGACTTTATTTGGCTTGTAATGGGGCTAAGGGTGAGTGGCTAAACAAAGAAAGGGTATGGAAACATAAACAAAAGAGAGAGAATTTCACACTTATTCACAATTAAACCTAGAGGAGATATAGAAGATATGAATCAAGAGAGCAAAACATAATTAAAAACACAATAGTATTCTAAACTAGTGGGGGTGAGGACAATTATTCAAGCAACCTGACTTGTACTTTTATTCATCCTTCTTTTTTTTTTTTCTTTTCACAAACTTTTTTCTTCATTTTCAAACTCTTTTTTCAAACTTTTCTTTTCTTTCATTCAATCAACCAATAACTTCCTTCACGACACCCCCACACTAGAACAAAGATAACAGGAATATCTCTCTCTAAAGTAAGCTCAACAAGGGAAATCTCCTCTAAATTAAAGAACAAATGCTACATCCTCTCTAAGGGTGAATGGAAATATATGGTTTAGGGCTAAGGGTTAAATAATAGGGTTAAACAAGAAAAACAACACAAAGAATGGGGTTAAGTGCTTTTGCACTTATTAAACAAAAACAAGGCTCAAAGGGGACAACTAGGGAAAATAAATGTAACACAGGGTAGGTTTAAAGGCTTGGGCTAACAACAATGGCCTAAATCACTTCAAAGCATGCAAATTCTAGATTTCACTATGAGAGCACTGAGACAAGCTATGACAGAACAAATATCACCGGAATCCCACATAAGCCTTCACTAGCAATGCATAACACACAGGGGGAACATTTATGTTAGATAGAGGTTAACCCAACTATTGGCAAGATACTGAATTATCACAAGCTCAACCTTGAATCATCCCTGACAAGCTGGGCTGCACAAGTACCACCAAAACAACCCACAAACCAGCAGGAAGTAAAGCGGTCACAACCACAACACAAGGAAAACATACTACCTTTAGCTGCAAATTGAGTCTTTCAAGCAAACTGCATCCAAAAAAACATCCGAAATAGTACCCCCCACACTTAAACTGGACATCGTCCCTGATGGACAAACAAGGCCTCACGAACTAGAAAACATAACACATTTCTTTTTATACTCTTTTTTTTTTTTTTGCAAAACTTACGGCCTTGTATCACGGCCTGGGTCACGGCCGGGATGCGGCCCGTGACCCAGAGCCCTCTATAACGCTCTCGGTACTGGAATTTGTGGGGAAGCATCACGGGCAGGGTCACGACCGGGATGGTGGCCGTGACCCAGAGCCCTCGTTTGGCCTGTAGACATTGGAAATTTTTCGACGCCATCACGGCCTGGGTCACGGCTGGGATGTGGCCCGTGACCCAGAGCCCTCGTTTGCTCTGTACGTACTGGAAATCCTGAGTAGTGGTCACGGCCTGGGTCACGGCAGGGATGTGGCCCATGACCCAGAGCCCTGCTTTGCTCTGTAGCTACTGGAATCGACGCCCAGGCATCACGGCCTGGGTCACGGCCGTGAGCCTGGCCGTGATCCAGAGCTCTCTTTTCGCACTTCTGTTCTTTTCGCGCCCAAGTTCGATTTCACCTACAAGTTAGTCCAAAATATGCCCTAAAACTGTTCTAAGGCCTAACCTCTTCAATTCTAACCATTCCCCACTCTCTCAAAGGTAAAAGAAAGCAAATCTCACACCAAA
This sequence comes from Ipomoea trifida, assembly GCA_003576665.1. Taxonomy (NCBI): domain Eukaryota; kingdom Viridiplantae; phylum Streptophyta; class Magnoliopsida; order Solanales; family Convolvulaceae; genus Ipomoea; species Ipomoea trifida. Next base: position 27,619,054 of record CP025659.1, read on the forward strand.
ACAACCCCAGAGAACACCCTGTAAACAAAGAAAAATCTCTAATCTACTCCGAACTAAAAAAAAAAAGAAGAAAAATGCAGTAAAATAAAGTGCAAAAAGTAAAGGATAACATGGGGTGCCTCCCATGAAGCGCTAAGTTTACTGTCGTCAGCTCGACTCAACCTCATGGATATCAGGTAGGATTGTGGACCACGCAATCCGGTGGCCTTTTGAACTTAGACAACTCCCTCATCCATCTTTTGTAGAAACCACCCGAACTAGAGAACTTTTTCTTTTGTTTAAGCACACTTGACAGTTCAGGGGGTCCAGGATCGATAGGGGAAACATGCAAATCCCCTAACTCAATCTTTCTACTCTCGGCAATGCCTTCACCCAGCCCTTCTATCAAGTAACACTCATCAACATATGAGGGCTGGTGCTTCGCCATTTTGAATATGTCAAATTCAATCTTGTTCTCTGCCACCTCCATCACTAGTTTTCCTCTTTTCACATCAATAAGTGCACCAGCAGTAGCTAGAAAAGGTCTACCAAGTATAATAGGAATCTTGGCATCCTCCTCTATATCCATAACAACAAAATCCCCCGGTATAAAATACTGATCAATCATGACCGGGACATCCTCTAGAACTCCCACCGGACGCTTTATGGAGCGATCCGCCATCTGAAGGGTCATGGATGTGGGTTTTGGTGTTCCCAGGTTGAGTCTCTTACATAAAGAATATGGCATAAGACTAACACTGGCACCCAGATCACACAGAGCACTCCCAACTACAAATCCACCAATGATGCAAGGGATGGAAAAACTACCTGGATCTTTCATCTTAGGAGGAAGTTTATGTTGAAGAACTGCACAGGTCAAGGCTCTTTCACTCAGATCCACCACCGCACTCTTCTCTGGCTTTTTCTTATTGCCTAAAATATTCTTCAGAAACTTCTTGTACGATGGAATATGAGTGATTGCTTCAACAAAAGGCATAGAGATCTCCAGCTTATCCAACATCTTATGGAACTTGCTGTCTCTATCAGACTCCTTTGATTTCCACAACCTCTGTGGGTATGGTAACAGGTTGTAAGGTATAACCGAGTCATCTACCTTCTTGTTCTTCCTTTCATGCTTCTTACTGGGAGCACTCTCATCCTGCTCAGGAGCTTTCTCCTTAACACTATCTCCCTGCACCACAGGCTCCTCCTCACTATCATCAAGAATATCCTCAACCTGAACACCCTCATCCTTCTTATCAGTTTTCTCAGGCACTGGATCATTCGAAGGAAAAGGGGGTCCTTCAAAGTTAATCCACTTCTAGTGGTGATTGCATTCACTTGGTGCTTTGGATTTTCTGTGCTTGCTGGCAGTCTACCATTCGAAGAGGAGGGTTGATTAGAAAACTGATTACCTCCTCCTTGTTGCTGAGCCTTGAGACCATCTATTTCTGCTTGTAGTTTGCCAAACAGCTGAAGATGTTCTGCTTGTAGCTTGCCAAACTGAGCCATCATAGTGTTCATGAGAAGCTGTATATCAACATCCTGAGATGGTCTAGAGGAACTTTGACCCTGAGTGTTCCCGAAATTCTGATTTCCTTGCTGGACCTGCCCTTGAGTTACATTCTGGTTATTTTGCCCAAAATTCTGATTGTTTCTCCACTGACCTTGATTTTCACCCCTATTCCCTTGGTTACCATGAAATCCTGGTGGATTGTTTCTTACTTGATTTCCCTGATTGTTCCAAGAGGGAACAACCCTGATTCCTTCCGGTTAGACAATCCCTCATAGAATGAGGACATAAAATCTCCTAGGGTCATCAAATTTTTCGGGCACTGCCTCATCAATTCTTTAAATCTCGTCCAAGCCTCAGGGAAATCTTCATTGCCAAACTGCTGAAAATTCTGAATTTGTTTCTTTAACTTGGCAGCCTTGGAAGGAGGACAATATTCCTGCATGAAAGCCTTGTAGAGCTGTTCGCATGTAATGAAATGGTTGGCTGGGAAGGAATTCAACCAACGTTGTGCTTGATCTCTCAGGGAAAAATGAAACAGTCTCAACTTGATGGCTTCACTAGGAACACCATTCATCTTGATGGTTTGGCAGATACGGTCAAAATGAATTATGTGGGTTTTTGGGTCCTCAACCCGAGATCCTCCAAACTGATTATTCTGGACCATCTGAATGAGTTGAGTCTTCAACTCAAAATTGTTTGCCTCAATCCCTGGATACACAATGCAATCCTCTTCAGTAAACTCAGGGGCTAAATGTGCAGCCATCGGCTCTGCCTGTGGAACCTCTTGGGCAAATTGCTGAAACAGGTTGGGATTCATCTGATGGAGAAGATTTCGCATCCCAACCCCATAGCCTGGCTGCTGGTACACAGGCTGCAGCTGCATGAATTGAGCACCCAATCCTCCCCCAACATTGATATTTGGGTTTGGATCAACCCTGTAGTTCTGTGCCTGATTATGAACATTTGGATTAGGGGGATCAGCACGAACTCCAGGATTGTCCCCAACTGTCTCTCTCTGCCTCGGGTGCTGTTGTGTGTTGGCACCAGTATGGGCCGGCTGCCCAGTATTGCTACTATCTCCGGTCTCCATGTCTACTTCGAAGTCCTGGAACTCTCGAAGCCAATCTCGTAACACCTTCTTCTCCCTCTTTAATTTCCTTTCAAGATTTAGATCGTAGGGACGAAGATTCGTGCTCCCTTTCGATCTAGTGTGCATAAAAGGAGGGTAACCTGCTGTCTAACACAACCACAAACACTCTTGGAAGGAACTAGTTATGGGTTAGTGCAAATAATTTTTTTTTTTGAATTAAGAATAAAATAAAACTTGATCTCCTAAAATTCACTAACTCTAATGCTAGTAAGAAATTAATCACACAATCAAAACCAAATAAGCCAACCCCCGGGCAACGGCGCCAAAATGTGATGAGCACAAATGATGAGTGTAAAAAGGGTGTAATGTCGTTTCGCTGAGGATTGGTGTTATGGCACGAAACTGTGTGAATTACCAGGCACTAGAGTATATGAATTTATAGAATCCAAGTAACAAAGACTGAATGATGTGGAATAAGAAAGCAATTGATTAAGGTGAAAACTATATGATAAAGGTATGTGCCAGATTAGGGGGATTGTAATCTTGATGTTCCAACCAACTCAGGATTCTATGGGCAATGCACAAAAGAATTCTACTCAGCTACTTTCGTAATCAATAAGAGAATTAGGCTAAAATTGCCCCACTGTCGTGATGCATCAATCATAACCTTAAACACCTAAGCATTGTAAGCCCCCAAAATTACTTCTACTTTCATAGTAGGAAAATTAGGTTGAAATTGGTAAGGCTGGAGGTCTCCATCCAACTTTCGTTGTAATGAATCCCTCTCCTAGACTAGCAATTAATTCTGGCCACAAACCAATAACTAGTGCAAAGAAATTCCCAAATCAACATAAACCCTAGGCAAAAGATTCAATCCCTTTATGCAATTAATTACCAATTAAACATCAAGATTAACAATGGATCCCTAATCCAAACCCATAAACGAACTACTCCCGCATGATGGGAGTAAACAAAGCAAAGTAATAATTAAAGAAACATTGTAAGAAATATAAAGGGAAGAGAAACTTAACTGATAAATAACAAATCCAACTTCAATCTTTGATTCCAATCTTGAAATAAAATAATCTAATGTAAAACTAGTCTAAACTATGCTGGGAAAAATATAAACTAAAAACTAGGGTTTAGAACTCTGTAAGGGAACCTCCTTCAATTGTAGAGAATAGGTAAAATATATAGGAGGTAGATGGGCCTTGGGCCCATTAGGCATCTTCCAATTCTTTTCCAACTTGTATTCTTCCTTGTAATTCCCTTTTCTTCCAGAACTTGTCCAAAATGTTCCAATATTCTTCCTTTGTTGTTTCTTGTAGATAATTCAACACTTGGACAATATAACACACAAACAATTCCCAATTTCACTAGGATACAGAAAATAATCTTCAAAATAACTAGAATAAGGGGTGAATAATTGTACAAAATAGCAGATATCACTCACCATTAAATTTTGAATGAACTAGATTAAATGTTAAAGAACTAATTGTAGTACGAATACGAATTGTATTATCATATTTTACAATATTACCCAAACCTTAATAATATAGGAGTGTTTTGGACGGAAAGTTAAAATCGAGGATTTTTTTTATTAATATTATAGATTAATTACTCTGTATTATATTACTCAATCAAAGAAGTTACTAATCGTTATACCGTGGACCATGGTCCAAGATGTCGTTTCTTTATGTAAAGAATCGGCTGCCGCTACATCTTAACGGAGCCCGTATTTTTTGTGTGTTAATTACAAAATGAAACTAACAACAATTTATCTAAAATAAAACTATCTCACATATTATTTTTATATTATCAAATGAAACTGTATTTGAATTAAAATGAAACTGTAGTTGTGTTGAAATGAAACTGCAGTGCATATAAAATAAAACTGAATAACAGTTTCACATATTGTCCAGTTTCACATATTCATAATTAATTTTTTTTTTGAGAAATTCATAATTAACTTTCTGAATGGCTTTCTGTTAAATTAATTGTTAATGCTACTGACAAGGTTCCTAATGATACTGTTATTACTTGGTCGAATCCTCCTCTTGGAATGCTTAAACTTAACGTTGATGCTACAATTAGGGCCGGATTTTAGGGCGTGCAAGATGGGCAACAACACAGGGTCTCAAAATTTTGGGGGCCCTAGTCCAGTCCTGGTATAATAGTTAGTATATGTATTTGTGATTATATTGGCTCAAAATATAGTTTTCAGGACTGATACGATCCAAATTTTATTATGTATTATTTTTAAAAAAAAAATCTACTCCATAATATTCACGCGTATCACTTCTCTTCAATTCGCAATTTATTTATACTTTGATAGGGCCTCACTTATTTACCAGCACAGGGCCACGCAAATAAAAAAACCCGGCCCTGCAATCGATCAAAATAGCAACAAGATGGGTTTTGGCTTCATCGTTCGTGACTCAACAGGCAGATTTTTATTAGCTAGACATCTTCCTTGGCGTGGAGCTTTTAAACCTCATGAAGCTGAAGCAATCGGGGTTCCCGAAGCCTTGAAATGGATTAAAGCACATAGCTTGGACAACATTCAGGTGGAGAGTGATTGCCTCACTGCCGTTAATGGAATCAACGAAACCCAGAATTTAGTCACATCTTTTGATCTTATCTTACATGACATTAGAAAAATAACTATGAGTTTTGTTAACATTATCTTTATGTTTGTTAAACGGTCCGCGAACAAGGTTGCCCATTTGCTAGCAAGAGAAGCCTTGTCTTTGTTTGATTGTACGGACTGTTTTTTGGCCCCTTTTCCCTTCATCGCTCAGCTTTGAGCTTGGATTTTAATTAATGAAGTCTATCGTTTTCTTTTAAAAAAAAATGAAATTGTAGTTATATCAAAATGATAATGTGATTGTGTTTTAATTAAACTATAGTGTATGTAAAATGAAACTGAATAACAGTTTCACATATTTGAATGTATAAAGTTGAATGACATTGTACGTAGTTATATTGAAATTAAACTGTAGGTATGTTGAAATGAAACTAACTGTAGCCTATATAAAATGAAATTGAATAACAATTTCACATATTTGAGTGTATATTGTCCAATAAAACTGTAATCATATAATACTGTAATTGTATTGTAATGAAACTAGTATATGTAAAATAAAACTGAATAACAGTTTAACCGTTTCACATATTTGAGTGTATAAATATTGAATGAAATTTTAGTTATATCGAAATGAAATTATAATTGTGTTAAAATGAATTAAGCTGCAGTGTATAAAAAATAAAACTGAATATGTTATACAAACAAAACTATATTACAGAGAACGGTCTGAAATGAGTGTTGTTTCTTTTTAGAGTCATTTCCATTTTTGGTCCTACTGTTATTGGGGCATTGCCAATTTTAGTCCACTTCATTAATTTTTGCCACATTACGGCCAATCTTATTTAGTTCTTGCCACTTTTAGTCCATCGTTAAAAGTTTTGTCAAATAACCGTCCAAAATAGGGATATTTTGACATTTTCATGCTTTGATCATCTCCTTTACCCTTTGCAGTGGTCTTCCTTATACATTTTCATCCAATGAAGAGGTTCGGTGAAAGCCATTACTTTGTAATGTGGCTCACATGGCTTCCGTCGGACCTCTTCATTAGATGAAAATGTGTAAGGAAAACCACTGCAAAGGGTCAAGGAGATGACCAAAGCATGAAAAGACTAAAAGTACCCTTGTTTTGGACAACCATTTGACGAAAATTTTAGCGGTGGACTAAAAGTGGCAAGGATTAAATAAGACTGATCGTAATGTGGCAAAAATTAATGAAGTGGACTAAAATTGGCAATGCCTCAATAACAGTGGGACCAAAAATGGAAATGACTCTTCTTTTTATTATAAGAAATCGCACGGTCCACACGGTATAATTTGCGAGAAGTTACATGAGATATCCTTTCTCATGATTTTTCTCACGGAAAAATGTGACGTGGCTGTTACAAAAGTCGGCTGAGTAAAAACACCGCGGCAAGTCGGCCACGCGTTCCACGTTCTTTCTTTCCTTATAGAGTGCCACCCTGCTAGCCTGCCTAGCCACCAAGCCATGGAGAGCAGCAACTCTTCCACCGCCCTCGCACCGCCAAACTCAATGCAAACCCCACCGCCTCACTTCCGCCGCCGACACTCCCAGCCCAGAGGCGGC
>CP025659.1:27626810-27639661 GCA_003576665.1 Ipomoea trifida
CGAGGCATTGGTGGTAACGATTGACATTATGGGCGTCGACATCCAGCGGGTAATGGTCGACACAATAAGTAGCGTGAATGTCCTCTATATGGACGTGTTCAGGAAACTGCAACTCGACCACGCCGCCCTGACGCCTATCCGAACACCTCTGTCCGGGTTTACTAGAGATATGGTGCACCCCGAAGGAGTTGTCCGCTTGCCGGTTGAGGTCGGAACTCCTCCAAAGGTCCTGAAGATCATGATGGAATTTGTCGTCGTTGATTTGGCTTGTGTACACAATTTCATACTTGGCAGATCGGGAATCTCACAAATCGGGGGTATCATCTCCATGCCCCATTTGTGCATGAAATTCCAGACCCATGAGGGGGTAGGTGTTTTAAGAGGAGATCCTAGATCGGCCAGGTGATGTTATGTTCGAGCAGTCTAGAAGCAAGAGGCTGGGACTTCTCGGGTCAACACCATCTCCAAAAAGAAGGATGACGATATAAACGACCAACCTGAGCCGTCAAAAGAGATTGAAGAGGTTCCCCTATCGGAGTCTAACCCAGGCAAGAGAGTGAGGATCGGAACGACGCTGAACCGAGAGCTCAAAGAATCCATCCCTGGCAGTCTTATGCGAATACGCCGACGTCTTCGCATGGAGCCCGGAAAACATGCCAGGGGTCAATAGGTCGGTCATATGCCATCGTCTTGCCGTGAACCCAGCCATGAAGCCTATCAAGAAGAAACAGAGACACCTCTCGTCATACTGTCGAGAATTTGTTCGGCGGGAGTTAAAGACGTTGGCGTCGGTTGGGCATATCCAACCGGTCTCTTACCTAGAATGGCTAGCAAACGTCGTTCTGGTGCCCAAGCCTCTGGTTTACCGTATTTGTGTGGATTATACCGACCTAAACAAGGCTTGCCCGTTAGACCCTTATCCTCTTCCGAGCATCCACCAGATGGTTGATGAGACGACAGGTGCCGAGCTTCTAAGTTTTATAGACGCCTTTAAAGGCTACCATCAGATAATGATGGCTGAAGAGGACGAGAGGAAGATCGCTTTCATAACACCAGGCGATCTCTATTGTTACTGAGTTGATGAGTAAAAGTGGTGATAGTGAAAAGAGGGTGAAAATGTCTTTCCACTGAGAATTGGGGTTATGTCACGTACTTGTATGAATTGTTAGATTCTAGACACTAATGTTCTGGAATTCGTAAGGATCGAAGCAAATTATGTTTGAGAATGGAAAGTAAACTAATATTTTTGGGTTTTTAATATAAAGGAATGCAAATTAAATACGGATTAACTATATGATAAAAGAATAGGTCTAGATTAGGGGTATTGCTTTCTTGATGCCCTAACAATCTCAGAATTAGGGGAAAAACAGTTCACCAAGGGATATATGGCCATGCACAAAAGAATTCAAGTCTAAGCTACGCTGGTCTATACTATATATAAAAACATTATCCTCCTCCCAAATTTTCCTGCCCAAACTTAGTGACATTTTAGTAAAATCATTTCTTTTATTCATTTATTAATTATCCATATCTATTTTTTCATAAAATCAGTGAATTGCTAAAAAATATCAATTTCATTCACCTATAATATTATTATGGTAATATCATAATATGGTAATATGGTAACTATTAATTGGTGATATATTGGTAATATATATATATATATATATATATATATATATATATATATATATATATATATAAGTGCCTGGAAACCTTTTCTCGCCCAAACTCAAGGGCATTTTTGTAATCTCAATCATTTTGACAAATTTATATTATGGGAACAATAATAATTAATAATAATAATAATAATAATAATATAATCGATCCAACCAATTTCAGCAATTGCGCTATATAATATTCGATTTTATATATAATTGTATATTGATCCAAATATTCTTAAAATATTATAACAAATTCATTCCGTGCAACGCACAGGCGAAAATACTAGTAAACAATTAAAAAAAAAATTAGAGTAAGATTGTCTCACTTTCGTGATGCATCAATTATAACCCTTGAAACACAAAAGCATTATAAGCCCTAATTCACCCCTATTTTCATAGAAGGAAAATTGGGTTTGAAATTGATTAGACTTGAGTCTTTCATCCAACTTTCATTGAGATGAAATCCACTCCAAAACAAGTTAACAACTGCTGCGCATCAATCACTAACAAAGGAACTAATAATCCAATTCAAGCATAACAACCCTAGGTGGATAAGTTATCCCTTTATGCAATAATCAAATACCTAGCATCAAGAATAGCAATAGAACTCTAATCCAAACCCAAAAGCTAACTACTCACACATGGTAGATGAAAATTAAGCAAAGGTAAAGTAAATCCCCATCATCATTGCAAGAAATCTGAAAATAAAAGGAACAAACTCAATAAAGAGTAAAAGAAACTTCTCTATTAAAGATGAAGAAATCTTGGTAGAAGACCAATCCAATCCACGATTTAAAAGCTTGAAAGTAAGTAATCAAATGTAAAACTGTGCTAATCTATGCTAGGAAAATCTAAGGAGAAGAGGAAAAAAATAAACTAAAGCTCTCTAGGGTTTGGAATCTCTCAAAAGTGCAGAAAAACACAACTTAAATAAGAGTCACTGCAGATCTCACAGCCCACCTCACGGCCCACCTCACGGTCGTGTACTAGACTGTGAGGGGGTCGCGCTCAGACGCTGAAGAGTCGGGGCCTCACGGCCACTCACACGACTCTGTGGGTGGCCGTGTGGCTACTTCTTTCCTTGTTTCTTGTCTGGTTCGTGCTCCGTTGCTCCTATCTTTGTTGAGTGGGTTCCTTAGCTTCCAAAACTGATTCACTAAGTGATAAGTGCCTATTTGTCCATATTTTCACCCCATATATAAACCTATTTTGAGTGATAAATACTTTGGTTTTATGCAAAATGTGCCTTAATTCAATTGTTTATATCTTTAGGTGCATAAATTGATGAATTGAAGAAAATGTATGTCTTTCGGGACATTTTTGGATGAATCTCAAGCCAAAGAGGAGCCAAGGTGAAGCTAAGATGATGTCAAAAATACTTCCAAGGGAGCCAAAGAGTTGCACTTTCAATGGATTTGACCACATGAACAAAACAAAGGAAAAGTTGAGCAAGAGATTCCCGCAACCATGGCGACATCTCGATAATCGGATCATATCTCTTCCTAGGAATGTCCAAATGAGATGATTCTTGAGCCATTGGAAAGAAGACTTAAAGGGATACAACTCTTATCAAGACATCAAAGTGTATATCAAAAGGAAAAATGGTCAAAAGATCAAAGAGTTTTAATTCCGACTAAATATGGCGACACCTCGGTAATTGGACCATATCTCAGTCTAGGAAATTCCAAATGAGATGATTCTTAAACCATTGGAAAGAAGACTTCAAGGGCTAAAATTCATGTGAAGACATCAAAGTGTGATTCAAAAGGGAAAAGGGTCAAAATCAGGCTGCAATTTGGAGCTGCGTCCCAGACGGATTCTCGCCGCGGCGGAAGCTCGCCGCGGCGAAAGTCCCAATATTTGGGCAGTGACGCTCTCGCCGCGGCGAGCCCAATTCTCGCAGCGGCGAAAGTTACAGATCTGCGATTTTACAGTTCTTTGAATTGTCATTTTTGCCCCCCATTCTCCACCCACTATAAAAGCATCACTTCCTATCAACCCTAATAAGCTTGGCTGCGGATTTGGACCAAAAAGGAGAGTAAGGAAGAAGATTTGAAGCCACAACAAGAGAGGAGAAGAGCTTGGAAGACACATTCGGGAGAATTTCTTCATCTCTTCTCTATTTTAAGCTTTAGTAAATCTTCCTTTGAATTGTTTGTTGTTGAATATATTTTAGCCATGATAGGCTAAGCTTTCCTTTGGGATTTTTGGATCGATAAGTGTTTATGAACCTTTGTGCCTAGTTCTTTAATTGTTTGAATGAAATATCTATTTGGGTTTATTACTTGTGTTGTAATTGTGGCTTAATTTCTTGATGCTTGTAGTTAAGGATCCTAATTACTTGTTTCATTGCTAAATTTGTCTATGAATTAGAGCACCCACAATTGCACTTGATTCTTGTACCTCGAGAGAGGACATGTTGATTAAGGGATTTATTGTGAATAGCTCACGAGAGTGAGTATTCCAATTGTGAATAGCCCACGAGAGTGGGTATTCCATTTATTGCTTGTTCTTGATTATATGTTGTGAATAGCTCACGAGAGTGAGTATTCCAATTACCTTATTTTGGGTTTGAATTACGAGAGTAATCTTTCCCTTTTAGATTGCAATCATCCACACTTGTTGAACCCGAATGGTTATTTCACTTTAGATTGGCACTAGGTGATTAAACACTTTGACACCCAAAAATCCCGCTCTTAATCTCTTGTATATAAAAGTCCGTTTGCCTTGCTTCATTTATTTTGTTTTCATAATTTTAGATAAATACCCATTGTTAACGTAGGAATAGCTTCTCATGAATTAATTAGTAACTAGTGCTTGATACCCCGCTTCCCTGTGGATCGATAACCCCGGAATACTCCGGGTATTTGCTTGTACCTCAAAAATGCTACGACCACTAAGCTCCAAAATACTTTCTTTGCTACTCGTTGTGGATAATTACACCTTTGAACAACATAACACACAAACGGGTCTCAATTCCCACTAAAGTAAAGACATTTTGTACCAAAAATGGTCCTCGATATAATTTTCTTTTAAGTCCAATATATGTAAATTGTTACATTTGATATCCGAACCAAATTTATTTTTGTATATAGCATAACTAAAAATATATTTGAACTAATAACCTAGTAAGTTCACATAAAATTTAGTTTAGATAATATTAATATTTTTTGAGAAATATTTAAAATATTTTTGGATATATTCATTTGAATGACATGTATATAATATATAATTTTTGTTTTGAATTCTAATATAATAATATATGTGAAATTTCAATATCCGATATCTAGATCAAACTTGTATCCGATATAACATAATTAAAAATATCCGAACCAATAATCAATTGAGTTCAATCAAAATATAAAACGTGGTATAGATTTCAGTTTTTAATTTCGATAATGTGAATGATGTATAATTTTAAGCATAAGCAAATATGTCATATTTAAATAAGTAATGCAACTAGAAAAGATATAAGATAATGATAAGTAAAAGAGGATTGTAATGAATGTAATCATAGTAATGAATAAATATGTAAGTAGATAATGGTGAGAATGTTGTTATAGTGACATATACTCTAAGGTGATAGATGATTCTGTTTTCTAAAATAGAAAATAGTTTTTAATAGTGTTTCAATTTTCTAAAAAACTGAAAAATTATTTCCTGTGTTCAAAACGGAAAATTGTGCTAGTAAACATGTTTTTTGTTCTTCAATTTTCTAAATTTTCATAAAATTGGAGAAAATTTTCAGTTAGTAAACGGGCCCTTAACATTTTCTTGATTGTTATGTACATAATTGACAGTCTTACTTCATGCATTATATGTAGACTTAATTCCAACAATGGTCCTCCGACTATGTTGATTTTTCAAAATTAGTCCCCGACTTTTAATTTGGACAATTTAAGCTCCTTGACTTTCAAATTTTTTCCAATGTTTGTCCTTTCGTCAAATTTTGGTTAAGTAGAGGTCAAATGAAGGGGTAAAATTGTCCGTTCACCTGTTTAGTGTATTATTACTCGTATTTCTCCTGTCATATACGCTATATATGAATATAATCTTAGTCAAATCAACTGAGATTATATTCATATATACATCGTATATGATTGGAGAAATATGAGTAATAATATACTAACAGGTGAACGGAAGACAATTTTACCCCTTCATTTGACATCAACTTAACCAAATTTTAACGAAAGGACCAAATTGAAAAGAATTTGAAAGTCAAAGAGACCTAAATTGTCCAAATTAAAAGTCGAAAACTAATTTTGAAAAATCAACATAGTCGGGACACCATTGCTAGAATTAACTCATTATATGTATTCACGTTAAGTTGTAAGAATTTATATACAAAATGTTGAGTTTGATAGTATTGTTAATATATATATATATATATATATATATATATATATATATATATATATATACATATACATTTATTTATTTATTTATTTATTTATTTATTGAATAAACAATTAGTAGGAAGCTGTAAATTTTGTAGACTTAACTCATTAAGGGAAAAAAAAAAAAATTGCTTGTAGTAAGTGCTGAAACTAAGATTGGAATTGGTAAGCACACAATGCTTAAGCTGCATGAATATATAAATTGCAGTATACTAAGATTTCTCAATTCTTAGTATGTACCAAGTGAGATACCATGAATTGCCAAAACTAGTTGTCACTCAAAACTGAATCTAGAGCCCAAACTCTCTTCATATGCCAAGATTATAGGAATTCCTTCTTCCTTGACTGGCAATGTACTATTCAGACAACCCTAAAAGATCGGGCGATCCTATTCAGATCACTGTAATGCCTCTTCCACTGAAGACCTGCCAGCCCCAGGCGATGGACAATCAATGAATATCAAATCCAGCACAAAACAAAGAAAAACGGTATGGAGCGAGGTAAAAGTGCAGGGATGGGATCTGTACCATTTCCGGTTACACTGAACAAGTAGAGGCGGTTGCCTGCTGCAGTTGCGGTTATCAGAACGTGAGGTGGCTCCAATTCGAAATGGTAATATTTTCTCCCCGAATTTTCTGTTACTTCAGAGCTCAGCACCTTCCCCTCGACGTTCTCTCCAATCACTTCTGGCCCGAACGCATTAATCACTTTCTCCGGGGGTCCAATTTCTTCTATTGTGATATCCTCTCCAAGAGCTGTGCCACAGAAGCAACAATATAATGTTTAAGCTAACATAACTTCTCAATCATACATTCCTTCGTTCTAAAGCTTTAATTTTTTGGACAAAAACTTAGCCTCAGAATTAGAAGAGAATCGAATCAAGAAACTACAATGGGATGGGAAGCTCACTATCTGAAAATCTTTTCACAGGGGCGACGATTACAAATAGTCGTCCTTCTTTTGGACTGGCAAATCTCAAGTCAATCTCTGTGCCTCCAAGATCAGCAATTGAAACTGGGACCTGTTTCGGTCAGAAGAAAAGCTTTCTTCTGAAGTTATCCAATTGAAGAATGTTTGTTCACATGTATGTTTTTGCAGAGCACAGATTCATACATACCTCATCCCATTCTTGAGGCACTGCGAAAGAGTAAGGGATAATAGGACTCCATCCAACCCCGTGCCCTCCAGACTTATCATCCGGTCTTCGGTATGTCCTCCAACCTGCCTGAGCATTTTCTTGACTAGTGAAGATGAGCAGTTTTTGTGATAGTAATTGGCTCCATTTGGTAGAGTTTATTTTAAGCTAGAAATAAGCTATAAACTCTGTTTGGTAAAATAAGGGGAGCTTAAAATAATAGTATATTTTGAAATGACTCTATCACATCATCAAAATAAGCTATTGACTTTTAACTTTTGTTTTCTTTTTTTATCCTTATTAATTTACAAAAATGACACCATTTACCTTTCATAAATCAAAATCTTAATATCTCAATTTATACTTTTGTGTATTTTTACACGTATCTAGTGGGCGTTGGCTGACGGTTGTGTCAACCAAGTTCAGCCCCTACTCGATTCGAGACATGCCGTAGTGGCTTACAATTTAAATGGTTAATATCCACGTACTTATCACCAAATGGTTAAGAGGATATGACAACTAGATAACTAGAAAACTATAGGATGGGAAGTAACCATAGTGCAATGTTAGGATCCATCATTATTGACTTATTCATCAGCTAATTTTTCCAAACACTTTAATTTCAACTAATTAGTTACTAGATTTTCAGCTAGTTGTGCCAATTGTATCATTTTACATATTATAAAAACAATATGATCAAGCTTACATACATAAGACACAACATGGATTCAATGAAATCATGCAAACCAAATTCAAATCTACTTACCAATTAACCAAGTAGCGGTTTGAGTTCTACACCATATAGGAAGAAAGAACAAAAGCTAACCTTGTTCATCTGGTTCAGAGAGGCCAGGAACCCTCCCTGCTAAAAGCCCCTGTTTCACAACAGCTAATCCCTCTCCTGAAAACCCCAACACCATTGAAGCTCCAGAAATCATAGCAAACCTTCTATTAACCATGCCACACTTCTTCTCAGATTCTTCGTCACTCTTAGTGCCCTCCCTGGAGCATGCCGAGGCTCTTGCCCTGAAACGCCGTCGTTCTGATGCGCACATCTTCCAACAAAGGCAAGGGCTTGTGTATACAATTGTGCCCATTTTAATCCTCCCAACAATTTTGCAGAGAGGAGAGTGATGAGTGTTCAATTAGGAGGTTTGGTTTTGAGCCCTTCTTCTTCTGGAAATCTAGATTCTAGAAGCTAAGCTGCGAAATCTGTGTGGTGGATATTTAAAAGGTTTTATTTATTTTGGGATTTTTTCTTCATCATAAAATCAATATCCTCGCAATGCTTTCTACCACTCAAATTATATCAAATAGTACAATTAGGCCTTTGATTTGGCAGTGTCATCACCCGTGATTGTCTTTATTTTGTTCCTCAGTTAAATTTACGGAAAATCTTTCATTCGCTACCTGAATATATGTTTTGATTCAAATCCGTCCAAAACACTAATATGAACAAGATATCAAGAGAAAATTTTGAAAAGTTAAAAATCAAATTACCAATATAAGATGGAATGATACACTTTTAAATTAAAGATTGAGTTCTTAATTGAAGGGTAATCAAATCACATAGTTATGTTTCAATTAAATAATAACTATGATTTTGATTCTCAGTGTGTAAAACCAATGAACCAAACACCTTTAATGAATATATGACATTTTATGAACTTATAATATTTTTTAATGAAAACAATTTTGTATAAATTTACAAAATTATTTTTATGATATGAATTTAAGATTCTTTTGGCTGAAAAAAAGTACAGATTTACGATTCCAAATGAGTTGTCATAGGTTCAAATTCTTTTTTTTTTTTGAGAAACATAGGTTCAAATTCTAGTGGTTAGACTTAGACTTTTTTGGCTAAAAATGTTTGAGTAAGTATAAATTTACCATGTAAAGAATTATGAATAATTCAAAAAAAAAAAATGACCCTAGTTCATGATATAATTTTCCTACTAGTACTTCTTTCTAAGTGAATAGATCCACCCGTAAAGGCATTTTACTAATAACTTTTTTTCCATCATCCATGTGGAAGTGTAAACCGGAACACTAGATGCCACTAGACCACAATGTCTTTGGCAGCATTTTACTAATAATAACTTGTGTTGAAATGACAATTGACAAATGACAATCAAACAAGGTATTCCCTCCCTAGAAAATAAAAGATTGAAAACTGGAATATGCTCATATCTAAGATTTAGACCGTGCCTAATCTGTAGAAATTAACAGAATATAGGATTCAGCGTAATACAACCAAGGGAAGAAATTATAGTTGGAGAACAAATTGGAACAAAATGACAAAACCTAATTACATCACTCACATAGGCTGCATCAAGAAGAAGAGCCAGCCGATTCTGCGGCTGCTCTTTTCTTGGCAAAATATTCTTCCGCTCTGGCAAGGTTCTTAGCAACTGATGGCTTCACCCACTTCTTTCGCCCTGGTAGAACGGTCAATGAACAACCGGCAGCCTCCAACTTCTCCTTTGCTGCTGCTGAAAAGGCTCGGGCTTTCAAGCTTAGCTTCACGCTAAGCTCACCGTCACCTAAGATCTGAAAGAAAGAAATATATGAGCCAATGAATTAACAGTTCATATTGGGATAAGCCCAGAACGGTAATAAATGCAAATTACACACAAATTTCTACATATAATATCAAGTTATTCTCCGTGTAAACAGGAAAGAATGTAGACTTGCAGTCTATGAGCTATCCTTGTATATATACTCGGATAGCATCATAAACAGGAAGACAGCTGTCAAGAGTACCAAACAGATAATTAGGCCAAATTATTTTAAAATATTAATATAGTTTCCTAAATGGAAAGTCTGCTAGAACCATTATAGTTTATTCCCTGACACGGAACATATTAGATTATTAGGACTAGATATCGAGTTGATATAATTGGTTCCACTTGTGGCTTGAAAGCGACTATGTTAACTGAAAATTCAATATAACTAACGTAGTATATCTGGAGTTATCATATTTGCAGTATAAGGGTACTCACACTGTACTACTGTAGTGTTCTAATGAAATGATGAATGAAGTCTATGGATGCATTGTACTGTTAATTGATTGTTATAACATGAAAGTAAATATATTTAATTACTTATCATTACCTTTAATGGTAATCTCCTTTCTCTTCCAGATGGGTTTATAATGCCCTTCTCTTTCAAGGATTCGAGAGAGACCTCTTCTCCTTCACCAAATCCAGCAGCTTCTATGTCTTTCAAGTTCACTGGGACATATTTTGGTAGTCCAGCATGCATACCTTTTATTCATGTGGAGAAAACCTTGTTAGTTAAAGTGTCAAGACAATTACTGGCAGAGCACAGAGAACGGATAATAAATTCCAATATTAGACCCAGACATCAGCAAAGGATGTTATCATTTACCAGACCACTTAGACAAATGTGAAGTAACTATGCACACCATTGATATAGTAGCTGAATTAACTAATATATATGTATATATATAAGGTAAGTTACTTTTATAAATATTGCAAACATGAAAGTTTGCAATAATTATAAAATTGGCCATGCACTTTATTTTTTTTACTAAAACCCTCAACCATTGATGAACCCTAATGGGTGGATGAGATCAGTTGATCTCACTTTTTACAGGACGGGGTTGTTCTCATTTGATCATATATATATATAGGATCAAATGACAACAACCCTCTAGGTGAGTAGTGTCGACAAATTTGATCCGCCCATCTAGGACAATCAAAGGCTAAAAATTAATGATAAACGTGGTCGCATTTCTATAATTACGATTGTGCATTTGGAAATGCTTGACAGTGCATTTGGAAAAGTGTTTCCAAAATGCACTTTCGAGCTTTTCCAAATACACAATCGTATTATAGAAATGCCACCACGTTTTTTCCTTATTTTTCTTTAATTTTCCACCGTTTGACCTAGTGACCTACCTACTAGATTGATGGCTAGGATTTGTTCACACTTCTCACCTGGAGGGTTGTTCCCATGAGAACAAGGCCCTATATATATATTGGAAGATTGTCTCTACTGGTTATCATAAACTCTTAGAAAATCATCAAGCCAACAACCAATAGTGCACTTCCATTTCCTAGTTCAATGGCCCATTGGCATATACCAGACATGCATTCCAGGTTCCACTATCTCTCTCACTCCCTTTGACAAAAATCAACCTACTAAAAAGTACAAACATAAATTCCTTCTTAATGTTGAGAACTATCACATACTACACCTTGTGCTGAACACAGAAACCTTAATCTGCCATTACACAAAAGGCTAGAGTCAATTAGAAGGCTAAATCAATATATCATGACAAATAATCAAAAAATATCTCTCCCTTAGACATGCTGCTCTATAGAATAAGCTATTTGTAGAACTGCAGAATCAGAAACAGATATAGGGCAGTGCTTTAGTTCCATTATGTACAATATAAATGGAGGAAATACAAAAATTTAGCAAAAGAATAATTACCACATATTTCAGCTTAAGAAAAGTATGCGCAATTTAGGAAAATACATTTCCCATTGTCAAATAAAACTGAACCTTTTAATTTTCAGCATCCTAATGTGTTCCAGAGGGGGTTGAAAATCATTATAAAAACTTTGTCCACTTCATACCTTCTGATCTAATTCTTAGGTGAGACTTTATGTGCTTATTTTATTATTTTAAATTGAAAGTAACAAATAGCTATTTTTTCTAATGCTTAATGCTAATGCTCTTCTATATTACTCAATATGATTTTTAACTAAAAGAAAGAAAAATTAAGTAGACTAATTTTTCTCCTTAAGAAATGGGTTCTATGGGCTAAAGAGATGGAAGTTCACAGCTCTAATTTATTGAGCCCCTTTTTTTCTCCATTCATCATCTGGATTTCTGACAGTGAAAAGCTTAGTGGACTTATCTTTGATGCTATCAGTGCAAGGCTAGAGGCACAATGGTTAATTTAAAGTTTTTGAGTAAGACACAGGTAGTGTAAGAAACATAGAATTATAATCTTTTAACTGTTGACACTGTCAAGTATTTTGATGCAGATGAATAATTACACTGAGTTAGCATAATAGCTTTTACATTTTGAGATTATATTCAGACTGTGAACCACTCGTCCACTCTTATAATTAAGAGACAAAATTGTGGCATGAGTGTGGTCTCATTTTAGCTAATACATTTTATTTTATTTTTAGTGTCAACTATTCAGCTTTACACATCCATCCAGACATATGAGTTCTCCTGCTGTGAAATCAATAACAGCTATAAGAGTTGAAAATAAATGCAACACATGTTTGCAAATGTAGAGTAAGAATACGCTATTTCCAAATAAATGATGTAAGTAATCATCCCATGCAAACAAACACTGCAACTAAAATCACATTATCCCACAAAAAGCTTCAATGTTTTAAACCAAAATAATAATAATAATAAGAATGAAGTACAAAAGTACAGTTTAGTATTATAGAAAATGTTTTAGGGAAGAAATTACCTCCAGCAATGCCTCTGAGCTTGGGAATTCTCCTATAGAGTGGCATTTGGCCCCCTTCAAATCCCTTTCGGACTCCAGGTCCAGACCTTGATTTCTGACCTCGCATCCCAAACCCACAGCTGCCCCCTTGCCCAGCTGAGTGACCCCTACCCTTTCTCTTCCGGTTCTTAGTAGACCCAGGTTGAGGG
>CP025659.1:27648019-27660498 GCA_003576665.1 Ipomoea trifida
GAAACATGGTGTTTTGGAGCTTTGGGAATATTTTTGTATACATGTTCATAGCTTGGATATGCTTGTATATGTTGTATTTATGCCCATATAGGTTTATACTTGTGAAAATATTGACAAGAAATTAAGCATATAAAATTTTGATCTGGCAGTGACTTCCGAGAATTTTTGGGAAAAATTGGTAAGGTATTTTGATCCAATTTTTTTTTAGAGAGGTAGTTCTATAAGTGTAGAAGCTGCATATAAAATTTCATAATGATCGGAGTAGTATAAGTATGGTTTTCAGAATTTTTACCAAAACTGGTCCAGAGAGAAACAAAATGCTGGACAGCACACTGCCAAGGGCAAAAATGGAATTTTCTGTGTTAATTCGTGAACCAAAATGACCAAAACTTTTTATGAACATCAAGTACTATAAGTTGGGGTTCTACCATAAAAATTTCAAGTGAAAAAGAGTTCGGGAACTATTGTTACCGGCTCAATCTTTTGGACTGCGCAAGCTGAGTTACTGTCCAGAATAGGCAGAACGTGTTGGACGCGGACCTAGACGCGCAGTGGGGAGTCCAGTAGGTTCGGGAGTAAGATCAAATCGTATAAGCTTTGATTATTATTATTGATGTTTAGATGATGGGGTTGTAATGAACTTAAGAGGTTATGAGAATGATTATAGATTCAAGATGAATGAGTATCATGGGTTGTTTAATGAATTTTGTTAATTAATGATGGTGGATTAAGGTAATGATTAAGAGCACTTAAGGATTAATTATGGTGATTATTGAGTAATGATAGGATGCTAAGATTATGATATAGATTGGTGATTTGGTTAACGTTGAAGCCTAGTGATGAGGATAATGTTGGACTAATGACTATAGGTTTATGTTAATTATAGATGGGTAAGTTGTTGAATGTGAGAAATTGTGGTCTAATGATAAGTCATGGTTTAGTGATTTAAGGTTTGAAATCAATTATGAATTATGGTTAAGGGTGGTGATTATTGATAATGGTGAGTAGGAACTATTATTCTCATTAATAAATAAGAAAAGTTATGAAGGTTATTAGCTTATAAGGATTATGATTAAGATTGGATTAGTGATGGAATTAAATGAGGATGATGGAATGATGGATGGCGTTATTGAGGATGGTGATGTCATTATGTTGTTGAGCTAAGATGTTGAATTATAATTATGGTGGTGGTGATATATAATGCTATAATTATGGTACATGAGTTATGAATTGGTGATTATGAATTAATGGTTTAGGCTAATGGATAATTATGGATTATGGTTAATAATAGTGTTAATGCTTTCGAGGACTTGATAATGAGGTTATAATGTGGTTGACTTGTTGTCGATGATGGGTTACAAGGTTCGTAATTACTAATGACAATAATTAATGCTTAAGAGTGATTAAGGTTAATTGTTGGATTATGGGTGACTAAGTATCGATTATAGATGTGCGATTTCCCTAAGTTATAATGGTGTTGATGATAGTGAAAGTTGTTGATGACGATAGTGACAAGAACAACTATCTATTATTAATTAATGGTGGAACCATGATTATGGATCACCGATGATGATTGGATCGTAAGATGAACTGAGATTCATGATAAGGAATAAGTGTTGGGAATGGATATATGTAGTGTTAGTAGAAAATATATAAGTATCCGATGAGTGACCAGCTTGTGTTCAGTATTTTCTCAACTTTGTTTTCTTCCGAATTTTGCTCGTAATTGAATACGTTTGAAAAGCCTTTGGGCAAGTGAAATGTTTATGAAAACTTACGTTGAAGAACGTATGCTATTCTGGTACATCGGTTGTCAAAACCTTATTTTTGAGGGAAAATACCACTTTTAGTGAGTGGGTACTTTACGTGGAAATGATGAGAAAATGATGTTAAAATGAATAAAACCTTAGTTTCAAGAAGTTACGAGGGCCTTGTTGTCTTTTACTTCGGGCTATAATTACCGAAGGTTGTTATTGAAATATGTACGGTTGTATTCGTACTTAGGCGAAGTCTATTCGCCGAGTCTCTACGTCACTCATGTATGGCTAGACTGTGGGGGTGTGCACACTTAAGCGTATTGACTCCGTCGTCTCCGGGTTGGTGTCATTTTAATGGACCTAGGCGGGGCCACACTAGGGGCCATTCTAATGAACCATCATCCAAGGAACCGAGAAGAGAACTTGGGTAATGACCGCAAGCCCCTGTTCCAGGTTCAATCGGTCAACGACAAGGAATATTCAACATTTCCTATAAGGCCTCATACTTTGAAATGAAACTAAGTCGAGCTTTCATAAGTAATGGTTGAATCAATGTCTATGATGAGATGTGTGATGTCCATGATGAGATGTGTAATGCTATGATGAGATGTATGATACTAGTTCCAAGAAACTAGACGATTGATGTTTGAGAAATGAGATATTGTGAAGATGTCAAGTATGGTTGTGCAAATTCACTTGATGTTGAGACGTGAAGACGATTTTGAGCGGCAATTATGCCATTATTCTTATTTGAGAAAAGCTTTACATGATTTAACGTATATACGCTACTATACTATCTACGAATCATTTGGTTGCAGGTGGATTTTCAAATCATGGGAAAAACTTTATAAATCTTTCAAATTATTATGTTTTCAAACCTTTGTCTACTTTTAAGTGACAATGGATTTCCTTACTTAGTCGTCGCGCTAACTACACTCCAATGTGTTTTCTGTTAACAGATGTTGTATATGGTTGGTTCATGTAGCCCGATGAGCTCTGAATAGGATGGAAGTTGAGGTTGGAGTCTACTATTTGTTGTAGACAGGGATTGTTGTTAATGTTGTAAGTTTAGCCTGTGCACTTAGAGTGGAGTTTGTCAAAGAGGTGATAGAATTCACTCTAGGTGTGGCGGTAGCACCCAGTTTTCTGCTGATAAGATGTAAGCTTCCGTTGAGGTATTATTACTGATTTGTAATAAATGTAAGAGTTGAAAATTGGGGTGTTACATGAACCACCATTGCATGAATGTTATGTTTGGGTGTGGTTTTTTGATGAATGAAAAGATAGAGTCATTTGTGTGGTTGTTTAGAGCATTTCTTAGATCTATGGGTGGCAAATGTCCACAAACCATTATGACTGATCAATGTGCAGCCATGACTGCTGTCATCTCTCAAGTGTTTACAACATCACGCCATCGTCTTTGCATATGGCATATCGATGAGAATTCGAAGAAGCACATCAAGACACTAAGGAACAATAAGGATTTCATGGAACTATTTAATTGTTTGTTGAAGTACACAGACACAGAAGCTGAGTTTGAATTGTATTGGTCAAGGTATGTGGGTTGATTTATGTTACTGTATTTTATTCATTCACTCTGTGTTTTAGAGTATTTGAATTGTGAACATAGAGTATTAGCTTTATGAACATAGAGATTTAAAAGTGTGAATGTTTATCAGAGTTTTAACATAAGTAGTGTGAACATAGAGGTTTAGAATTGTGAACTTAGAGTATTGAAATTGTGAACATAGAGTTCTACAAGTTTGAGTACAGAGTCTTAAAAACTGTGAATGTAGAGCAGTGTAATTGTGAACATATAGTTATACATTTATGAACATAGAGTTATCAAATTATGAATATAGTTTTCTAAAATTGTGAATAATTTTTCCTTTTGTGATCTTATGATTTTCAGGATTGTGATTGATTATAAGTGTAATAAGAATCCTTGGTTAGAAAAAATATACGATTGTAGGGAAAAATGGTGTCTAGCATTTAACAATGATTACTTTTCTAGTGGCATTTTATCCTCACAAAGGAGTGAGTCCACAAACCATTCAATTTCTAGGAAGCTAGCAAAGACAACAGGGCTTTGTGATTTCTACTCATCGTTTGTGAATGTTGTTTTTGAATGGAGAAGTAAGGAAAATGGTGAGGATTTTTGGTGTGTTCAAGGCATGCCCAGTATGATGATGGATGATGTGAAACTTCTTTCACATGCTAGAGAGGTATATACCATTGAAATATATTATTTGTTTGAGGAACAATTCTTGAAAGGTACTGCTTGTCATCAAGATAGTGTTTTGGATGATGGCTGCCATTAAGTATCATGTTTGGCGCCCCGATAAAGATGTTATAAGGCATGAAGTTAGTTTTAAGCCTATCAATTTGGATATTTGTTGCAGCTGTAAGTTGTTTTCTGAATTAGGAATTCTGTGCTGCCATTGTTTAAGCATTATGAATGTACATTGCATTTGCTCTATTCCCAATAAATACATTTTGAAAAGGTGGACAAAGAAAGTTGTTAAAGGCAAGACTGTTAATATGAGTTCTTTGTCTTCTAATGTTGGTGTTGCTCCTTCAATTTGGGTTGTTAAGATGACTAGGAAGTTTCAAAGACTAATTGTTTCTAGTCAAGACAACAGTGCAGCTAGATAGTGTTGTGAAGAAGTTTTTGAAAGGGCAAAGAAAAGAGTTGAAACCGAGGTTGGTTATGTCCATATTGAAGAGTCTAATGTCCCATCTTCAAGTGGTATTGTACAGGATCCATCAAGCCAGAGATTGAAAGGTGAGTGTAATAAGAGGCGGAGTAGTGTAATTGAAAAGAAGTCTGTTGTAGCTAGGGGGCGAAAGAGTTCTGTAAACAAGGTTGCTTCAACTACAAAGGGTGTTGTTCAATTTATTTTGTTGGGAAGTTTATCTGAGATTGCTGGGATGGATATCTTGTACATCCAAGTTCTGGGAATTCAAAATTAGTTCACGTTAATAGGAGATGACAATGCATTTTTATATTTCTGAACATTTAATTATAAAATTGTTGCATTCAAAATAAAAATTATAAAATTGTGATCTTAGAGTTTTAAAATTGTGAACATGGCGTTATGAAACTGTGAATGTTTAGCAGAGTTCTAATTTTGAATTTGTGAAACTGTGAACGTGGAGTTTTAACATTGTGAACATAGAGGGTACTATTTGTGAACATGGAGTTTTGAAGCTGTGAATGCGTAACAGAGTTAACATATTATATTGAACTTGTATTTCTGAACATAAATATATTCAACTCTGAAAGTTGTGAACATGGAGCTTTGGATGTATGAACGTATGTTATATAAACTGTGAATGTGTAATAGAGTTCTAACTTAATTATTGTAGCTTAATCAGGTTTTGAAATTGTGAATGTGGAGTTTTGAAATTGTGAACATAGAGATTAAAATATGTGAATATGGAGTTATTAAGTTGTGAATGTTTAGTTTTAAAACTGTTAATGTGGAACATAATCCTTAATTTAAAATTGTGAACATACAAATTACAGTTTGTGAACATAGAGTATGCAAGGTGTGAATGTTTAACAAAGTTAACATAATTATATCCAATTTGTAGTCAGAAAGTGTGAATATAGAGTTTTGAAATTATGAACATAGAGCTATGAAGGTGTGAATATGTAACAAAATTATAACTTGTGGTCATTGAATCAGAAATTATGTCAATTTCATTCATCTCCAAACTAATTCAGCTATACAGAAATTCATTCATCTCCAAACCAATTAACAAAGGAAAAGAAAATTGTTGTCCCGGTTAACACTCCCACATGGATGATGGGAGTGGGTTCGAGCCTCAGTGGAGGCAACTGTTGATTCTTTGTGCTTCATTAGGTTGAGAAAGTAGCTATGAACAGATACTGCATTGTAACAGAGTCAGTAGTACTCCAAAAAAAAAACAAAGGAAAAGAAAAAAGTTGTCCGATTGTTCATTTCTTGTTGTACAATTATTTGGTTTTCTTGATGACATCGTATTTCAATGTATTGGCACGCCACCTTATGATTGTTGCAGCATACATGGCCCTCAATCCACATAAGAAATATTCCTGCAAATATACAAGATTAAATAAATAGTTTATTGCAATGTTAGGAAAAAAAGAGAAGAAATTATTTAAAGCTAGTATTTGTTTACTTAGATTTAAGCTTACCTTTCTTTTGAATCCACGGTTCCATTTCTTTAGTGTCCCATTGTATGTCTCCATATGCCGCATCACAAATATTCCACAGTCAATATAATTTTCAGTTTCTTGCCAATGCATGTTGACAACCACTTCAGTTAGCTCATCCACCTTCCAGAATAGTTCAGATGACCCCAATGCTAGGTATTCTCTTAAACTTGTAACCTGGACAAAAATATTTAAGTGTACCCAATGCTTTAGAGTCTATATGTACCACTGTTACACATTCACACATTCATAACTCTATATCCACAGTTTCTGTACTATACATTCACAGATTGAAAACTCCACGTTCAGATATTTCAATGTTACATGTTCAGTGATTATATTATATCTGCTATATATTCACACATTCATAACTCTATATTCATAGTTTATATATTCTATATTCACAGTTCGAAAAGTCCACATTCACACATATATAGCAATTGATAAAGAGCTCAAGTTGTTGATCAATTTACCAAGAGGTTTGTGCTGTCTCCATACTTGTCTTTCTTGGTAACACCAGGGATTAAGGCCTTGTTTTCAATGATTTAAACTTTTGAAGTTTTAATATTGATGTAAACTAGAAAATACTGCCTGTGACGAAGCACTGGAAAAAGTATCTAATTTGAAAAAAAGAAAAAAAAAGTGTCATTAATGTCTTGAATGTGACTAAAAAAATTGAGTGTTGTTCATAAACTCACCAGGTCTGCATCAGTTATGTCCAAATTCTGCAGTCTCTCTATCTCATATGTCATGCGTTGGTAGAAATTTTCTTTCTTTTTTCCATTGGTAGAAGTTTCATCCAATCTTCCGTGGGTTCTAGTTGTAACTGAGATAGAAAAAAAAGTTCTCAATTTGAATACTTTTAAGTCAGAAATACGTATAAACAATTTTATGTTCACGAATTGTATGCTCTGTGTGTGAATGCGGGGTTTTCAAAATGTGAACATGGAGTATTGAAACTGTGAATATAGAGTTTCGAATGTGTGAATCTGTAACAGAGTTAACATATTCTAGCAACTTGTAGCCCTGTAATGTGTGAATGTGGATTTTTAAATTGTGAATGTAGAGTATAGAAATTGTGAATATAGAGTTATGAAAGTGTGAATCTGTAACAAAGTTAACATAGTTCTACAAACATGGTGTTCTGTTTTACTACATATAGAAGTATTTAAAAAATATACTTGTTTGCAAACCAAAAAGCACTTACATAGGCTACTGTGCTGAAAAATACCCTCTTTGGTTGCCCAAGTGCGCGTCTTTTGTCAAGCATTGAGAGCCTCAATGACTATACATCTAAGAATATATTTTCTACTTAACCACTACTGGGTGAGGTAAAGTGATCTCTAGTAATCTCAATGTCTCCAAAGCTTAAAAGCAACTCGCTACAAAATGCCAAAAAAAAATTTAAAAAAATATAAAATTTACCTAATTCACATTAAAGTAAGTAATTAATTAAGAACTATAATAAATATTTAGATGGAACATACTCTTTTGGATGTTCAGCAGAAACCTCTACAAAAACATAGTTTGATATTAGCTTATCTGTAACACTGACATTGCGAATTCAAGTCCCATGTTCATTCCAATAAGGAGATCGTAGGTTTAATGTGATGTTCTTGAATTTCCGCTGAGGCTTCTTTCTAACAGTCACATCTTCCACATCAGACTCACTCTCTGCCATTGCATTATGTTCACACAATAGAAGCATTTAGTCAACAATACAGAAGCTTATGTTCCCAAATATAGAGCCATATGTTCACACCTTGTGATCTCTATGTTCACAGTCTATGAGGTCTATGTTCATATTTTGACAGCTATGTGTTCACACTTTTAAATTTTAGAGGTTTAGTGTGTAGGAGTTAGCCTTAAGTTGTCCATCTGTGTTTTGCTCCCAGTTCTATAGCCCCAATGTTCACAACTTTTGAAATGTATGTTCACAATTTAGAATTTTGGAGGTTTAGCCTAAAGGTGTTTAGTTTTAGGTGTCCCGATGCTTTGTTCACAGCTTTAGATCCCTATGTTCACAATTTGTTAACTGAATATTCACAATCTGTTATATCTGTATTCACAATTTGTTAACTAAATCCCTCTGTTTTACAGATTCACAGCTTTAGTGGTCTATATTCACAATTTATATATATTCCATGTTCACAGTTCTTAAACACCACATTCACACATTTTAGGACTTCAGATTCACTATAAGTATGTTACCTCTGTTACAGATTCACAGCTTCATAATTCTATATTCACACCTTGCAAACTCTACGTTCACAGTTTTTATACTCCACAATCACACATTTCAGGGCTACACATGACTATATGCAATAGATTAAGTTGTTGTGTACTCAAAAATATACTGCCTTACCTATCAAATTCATAGACATTGCTAAGTTCATAGCCATTTTCTAGATTCACAAAAACATAGTACTAACATCACAATTTGTAGCCTAAGTTCTAGACATTGCTAAGTAAATGTATTGCGTTACCTATCAAAATTATCTTGATTAGCAACAGGGGAATCAACTCTTCCAAAAGGCGCCCTAACTAGACTAAGAGTTGAAACAACAGCATCTTCTAGGTGAACTTGAAACACCGGCATCCATTGCAATTCTATCAACCAGGGCATCAATCCCCGGTTGCTCTGCAGGAACCTCTGTATCCAGCTCCTTCTCCTTCTCTTGTTGCTGTGGTGGGGATGGTGTTGAAGTCAACCCCAAATCAAAGCTAGAAACATCTTCTTGGTGTGATGGCTGTGGGGTTTGAGACAATCCCAAGTCAAAAGAAGGGCCATCAGGGTCCATTTGCTTCCTTGTCGTCTCAAAGGCTTCGACAAGGGCATCCACAGCTGTAGTGAAGGTTTCACTACCATAGAAGATGTCATCCAATTGCGAAGCTGTTGGGGTTGAAGGGGCTTCCATGGTGCTGGTGACATTGAGCATGTTAGATATGCCCGAAAATGTTTTCTTCATCACATTGACGGGTGCTCCTTGCTTTCCTATGTCAGCCATAACCACGCGAAACTCCGCCACAATGGAAGCCAGCTTCTGAAAGACCCCTGCCACTCTATCCACACTCAATGGTGGCACATTCACCGTTGATTCAGCAACAATAGGAGGTTTAACATTCTGCCCAGAGGTGGTAGCAGCAACAGTAGCAGGTTTTGCTATTCTAGGGATAATTGTCCCCCTTCCAAACGCCCCAGACTTGTTTTCTTCTCTAATCCTTTTCCTTGCAAGTTCAGCAGTCCACCCAACGATAGTTGGATATGTCCTGTTGACTCTCATCCCCTTGAACTGTACTCAGTCAAAGTACACGAGCTGCATAAACTAGGGAAATAAAAAGTTAGAACTGAAGTTTAGTAATTATATTAGCACTGTTACACATTCACACATTATTAACTCTAAATTCACGGTTTCTATACTCCATGTTCACATATTGAAAACTCCACATTCACACATTTTAGTGTTACATGTTCAGTAATTATATTACATCTGTTATGCATTCACACATTCATAACTCCATATTCACAGTTCCTATACTCCATGTTCACAATTTGAAAACTCTACATTCACACATTTCAGTGTTCCTTGTTCAATAATTATATTACATCTGCTATGCATTCACACATTCATAAGTGTATATTCACAGTTTCTATACTCTATATTCACAGTTTGAAAACTCCACATTCACACATTTCAGTGCTACATGTTCAGTAATTATATTACATCTGTTATGCATTCACACATTCATATCTCTATATTCACAGGCTCTATATTCTATATTCACAAATAAATAAGTCAGTATTTTACAGAAATAGTAATGAAAATTTAAAATTAAGTGAACTTACTAGGAGGAATGCAACCGGTCCGATGAAAAACTAGTTAGGGTTCTTTTGAAATGATTGAATTAAGTCAATCAGAGACCTGTGTATATAGGCGCACCAGTTGTACTACTTGATTTGATCAAGGTGGATCAAGGATTTTAAAATCCTAAAGTTACAACACATGTGTTAGTGGCCGCACAGCATGGCTGAAACTACAAACAGGACAAAGTCCCGTTTAAACATATCACAGTGGTCTCCTCTTCTCGAAATCTGATCCGGCATTGAGGTTGTGATTGGGGATCCAACATCAAGTCCCCATCGCTGCCTCCATAACTTCAAGAGGTTGGCATACTCTGCAGCAGTGCGATCTTCGCGTTTATCCTCGTATTTTGTGGCCTTCTCAACCTCCTTTTTCCCCTTGGGGGATCCCCAATGTTCGCTCAACATCATCCTCCTTGATGAGGAGTTCACGTCCTTCCAACCAGATAGCAGACCGATATACATCAAACTACTTAATCAAATATTTCATCAAAGGTCATTCACTCTTTGTTATTTGGAGGTGTAATATTGCTCCAAATCCAATCTCCTCAACAGCCTTCTTCTGCTCATCATTTAATTGTTGCACAAACTCAACCATAATCTTTGGGCTCATCCTCGTGTTCCAACTTTTTTTTTTCCTTTCCCTACATCTTTATCTTCCTTCGTCTGTGGTGTTGTTCTTGTAGATCTTCTTTTTCCTCTTGTTTCACCACGACCTCCTATTTCTTCTTCCACGGCTTTCCTCTTCCTAGTTGATTTTTGAGAAGCAGCGGGCCTATCATTTCTTTGTTTTGTTCTTATTTCGGCTGGTATTGAGTCTGAAGATGTTGCCTCTGCAGCTTGAGAGCTAGGGATAGCTCTTGCCTTCTTTACTTGTTTGTTCACACGTGTAATCCCTTGTCCTGTACAATTTGTTCCCTCCATTTCTGCCAATGAAGAGTTTAGAAATAAAATACAACCTCAAGTATAACAAAAATATTATATTTGATTGAAATATAATCTGTTAGTAGAGGGGGGATGAGGATGCCGAATAAATCCAGCTACGCTCTACTAAAAGAATAACATTTCCATCAAAACTCTATGTACCCAAATACATAAATCTATTTTCACAAATACAGAGCTATATGTAGTAAAACAGAACACCATGTTTGTAGAACTATGTTACAGATTCACACATTCATAACTCCATATTCACAATTTGAAAACTCCATATTCACACATTACAGGGCTATATGTTTAGTAATTATATTACCACTGTTACATATTCACACATTCATAACTCTATATTCACAGTTCCTATACTCCACGTTCACAATTTGAGAACTCCACATTCACACATTATAGGGCTACAAGTTGCTAGAACTCTGTTAACTTTGTTACAGATTCACACATTCATAACTCTACATTAACAGTTCCTATACTCCACGTTCATAATTTGAAAACTCTACATTCACACATTACAGGGCAATATGTTTAGTAATTATATTACCACTGTTATGCATTCACACATTCATAACTCTATATTCACAGTTCCTATACTCTATGTTCACAATTTGAAAACTCCACATTCACACATTACAGGGATATATGTTTAGTAATTATATTATCACTGTTATGCATTCAGACATTCAAAACTCTATATTCACAGTTCGTATACTACATGTTCACAATTTGAAAATCACACATTCACCGAGACAAAACTCTAGGTCACAAAATTATAATTCCATTTTTGAACCATTAACATTGTATGTTACATAACATAAAACCTATTCCAAAGAAACTCGTTAAACTACTTAGAATCATAAAATATTTAATAAAACCTTAAATTTTTTAACTAAAATCCCTAATATAAAAATGCAAAGTAATACCTGTTTGTAAAATGCTTCAAAGGTGCGATGAATACTACAGTTGACTGTTGTTGCAAAAATGCCGGGAACAATGCGTTGAAGAACTGCTAGAATGGGCGATGAAGGTGCGATAATGGCGGAAATGGTGAAATCGCGGATGAAGAAGAGAGAATCGCTGATGAAATGGTGAAAGACGGTAGAGTGTGCGAAAATAGACCAATATCATTTATATATTTTTCAAAAAAAATAACAATTCTTATTGGCTGAAGAAAACAGTGCCACTAACGCTACCGTTATTCCCAGCCCAGAAACGGCGTCGTATTGGACCCAGGTCCACCTTGCAAGGTGGACCTGGGTCCACGGCATAACAATTGGTATTTTTGTGTTTGGTTCATTTTTCAGAAAATGAGCACAAAAATGAACTATACTTCATTTTTCATGTCAAATAGATCTATTTTGATAATCAATTTTTCATTCACCCATTATTCGTTTTGAGTGCATAATATATATATATTATAAATTTCACAAGCTAGGACCACAAAAAATGCAATTGTTATGTCGTGGACCCACCAGGTTCACCATGCAAGGTGGACCTGGGTCCAATACGATGTCGTTTCTGGGCTGGGGATAACTGTGCCATTAGTGGCACCGTTTCCTAAGCCAATAAGAATTTTTTTTTAAAAAATACATAAATATATAAATGATATTGGTCTATTTTCGCACACTCTACCGTCTTTCACCATTTCATCAGCGATTCTCTCTTCTTCATCCGCGATTTCACCATTTCCGCCATTATCGCACCTTCATCGCCC
>CP025659.1:27675187-27692283 GCA_003576665.1 Ipomoea trifida
AAAAAAAAAAAAAAAAAAAAAAAAAAACTTCTACCAACGAATGACATATAAAATAGAGCGCCTGCAGAATTTGGACATAACTTATGCAGACTTGGTGAGTTTATGAACAACACTCAATTTTTTTACTCACATTCAAGATATTAATGACACTGTTTTTATTTTCCTTTTTTGAAATTAGATATTTTTTTCAGTGCTTCTTCACGGGCACTATTTTCTAGTTTGCATCAATATTGAAGCTTTAAAAGTTGAAATAATTGACAACAAGGCCTTAATCCTTGGTGTTACCAAGAAAGACAAGTATGGAGACTGCACAAACCTCTTGGTAAGTTGATCAACAACTTGAGCTTCTTATCAATTGCTACATATGTGTGAATGTGGAGTTTTCAAATTGTGAATATAGAATATATAAACTGTGAATATAGAGTTATGAAAGTATGAATGTATAGAAAATGTAATATAATCACTGAAAATGTAACACTGAAATGTGTGAATGTGAACTTTTCAATTTGTGAATGTGGAGTATATAAACTCTGAATATAGAAGTATGAATGTGTGAATGTGTTACAGTGATACACTTAAATAGTTTTGTCCAGGTTACAAGTTTAAAAGAATACCTAGCATTGGGGTCATCTGACCTATTCTGGAAGGTGGATGAGGTAACTGTAGAGGTTGTCAACATGCATTGGAAAGAAACAGAAAATTATATTGATTGTGGACTATTTGTGATGCAGCATATGGAGACATACAACGGGACACTAAAGAAATGGAATCCTAGATTCAAAATGAAGGCAAGCTTAAATGTAAGTAAACAAATACTAGCTTTGAATAATTTCTTCTTTTTTTTTCCTAACATTGCAATAAATTATTTATTTAATCTTGTATATTTGCAGGAAGATTTCTTACGTGAACTAAGGGGGCTAAGTATGCTGCAGCAATCATAAGATGGCATGCCAACTCATTGAAATACAATGTCATAAAGAAAACCAAAGAGTCATACAACAAGAAATGAACAATTGGACAACTTTTTTCTTTTCCTTTGTTAATTGATTTCGAGATGAATGTAGGTTACAAGAGTAAATACATTAGAAAGTAGAAAGAAGATTGCAAAAATTTTTATACATTAGTGTGAATTATAAAACTTACCCCGGGGTGAATATCCAATAGTTCCTTGTACTTCTATAGAACTATGGTTGTCTAATGAAGAGCTTTCAATCCTTTTTTTGTACAAATTTTGCCAGTCCAAAATCACTTAAATGTGCAGTCATGTTTTCATCCAAAATCACTTAAATGACCACAAGTTATAATTTTGTTACATATTCACATCTTCATAGCTCTATATTCATAATTTCAAAACTCCACATTCACACTTTCTGACTACAAATTGACTATAATAATGTTAACTTTGTTAAACATTCACACCTTGCATACTATATGTTCACAATTTGTATACTACATGTTTACAAACTGTAATTTGTATGTTCACAGTTTTAAAATAAGAATTATGTTCTACATTAACAATTTTAAAACTAAACATTCACAACTTAATAACTCCACATTCACATCTTTTAATCTCTATGTTCACAATTTCAAAACTCCACATTCACAATTCCCAAATTAGAACTCTGCTAAACATTCACAATTTCATAACGTCATGTTCACAATTTTAAAACTCTAAGATCATAATTTTATAACTAAATGTTCACAAATATAAAAATGCATTGTCATTTCATATTAACATGAACTAATTCAGAACTCCCAGAACTTGGATGTACAAGATATCCATCCCCAGCAATCTCAGATAAACTTCCCAACAAAATAAATTGAACAGCACCCTTGTTTGCAGAACTCTTTCGCCCCTAGCTACAACAGACTTCTTTTCAATAATACTACTCCGCCTCTTATTACGCTCACTTTTCAATCTCCGTCTTAATGGATCCTGTACAATACCACTTAAAGATGGGACATCAGACCCTCTAAGAAATGCTCTAAACAACCACACAAATGACTCTATCCTTTCATTCATCAAAAAACCACACTCAAACGTAATATTCATGCAATAGTGGTTCACCCCTACAAATGGACCACAAATCATGTCATACTTGTTAGTGCGATATGTTGTATCATGCACTAACAAATCTCCAAATAACTCATAGTCCCATCTCATTTGCCCGTCCCTCCAAAAAAAACTAGTCAATCTTGCATCACCATTAACTTCAAAGTCAAAGAAGAAGTCAGCATCACCATCAACTTCAAAGTCAAAGAAGAAGTCAAACTCGTTACACTGCTTCCTCCTAAATATTTCAATTAAGAAATTCGAATCACTGCTTCCTCTTAAATATTTCAATTAAGAAATTCGAATCAGTTCCATCCAAGGTCTTCAGAATGAATCAGTAGCCAAAGCATCTCGATTGGTGAACCCAACGAGTCGAGACCCCCCTTACTGATGTTTCAAAAAACCTTATACCATCCGCCAAGGCAACCCCACTTTTCTTCAAATCTCTTAAGTATGAAAGCTGATTATTTCCTACTCTTTTGTGCGAACGAAGTAGATGACTCTTGTCTAAAGTGCATAGCTCATGGTTGTGAGCTTTCTCGTGTTTTGTAACTGTCCACCATCTACATCAAACTGAACAAATGCGCCACATCCCGTCCTTAAATCAATCTGAATACGCCTTCACACCACTATTTTCCTTAGACTTACAACCAGCCTTAGAGCACAAATATGCATTCATCTTAACATTGTTAGTAGACCCTTGGTAGCGTTGCTTACCCTTCCTCACATTAAAACTGACTCTATATGCATAATCGTTATGCAACGCATACGCTTCATCACCATTCAAGAGCAATCTAATGGAAATATATATTCTCTAAGTAGAAGGGGGGGGGGGGGCACGCTCTACAAAGGAATGGTAATTCCATCAAATACAGAATTGTAAATATTCCATCAAACTCTATTACACATTCAAAATCATAGAACTCCACATTCATAGTTTGGATACTCTACCATACATTCATAATTTCAACACTCTAAGTTCACATATTCCAGAACAACAAAATAACTAAAATTATATTGACTGTGTTACATATTCACAACTTCATAATTCCATGTTCAAAATTCATAACCTCTATGTTCACTACCTCAACATTCAAACACACAACTACACATAAATCATAAATCAATATGAATCACTATTTTTACTCTAAAAAACAATAAATAAATAAAAACCTGGAATTGAAGTAGACTCCTCAACATTTAAATCTCCTTGATCATTGCTGAGACAACCACAAAATCTGCATTCACTACAAATATAAAATACAACAGAGTATCAGTCAACAGTGCGAGTGTAGAGTTCTAAATGTGTGAATATAGAACTATATAACTGTGAATGTGGAGCTGTATAAGTGTGAATGTAAATCTCTGTACTTCTAACTAAAAACATACGTATGTGTGACTACAAAGCTTTTTTATATATGAATGTAGAGCTCTATAATTATGAATGTACAACTCTAAAAATGTGAATGTACAACTACGTGATTGTGAACATATATACTTTTGACAATGATACCCAATATAAAAATTCAAATGCATTGTAAATAATCAATCTAAATCACAAATCCTAAATTCGAAAACAAAACTATGAATCAATACAGTTCATCAAACTTCAAATTCAACGCACTAACAAAACAAATAACAAAATCAAATTCATACTAAGTTTAAAAATCAGAAAAAAAAAAAAAAAAAAAACCTGCAATTGAAGATGATCCATCAATGTGTAACCGTGGCTAATCTCCTATCTCCGTCATCAATGAACTCAATATTGGAAAAACGAATGGAATATAAATGGAAAATAATAATGGAGAAGAATTGCGATGAGCAATCAGAGAAGAATTCAGATCAGCAATCGAAGAAAAATTCGAATGAGCAATCGGAAAAATTCGAATGAGCAATCGGGGAGAAGAATTGCGATAAGAAATCGAAGAAGGATTGCGTTGAGGAATTAGAGAAGATTTGCGAGGAAGAGGTCTTGCGAGGGAGAATTCAACTGCAATGAGGACTTCGGTTGATTGTTCAGCTGCGATGAGGGGCTGTGTTCTGTTGCGAGGGAGAATTCAGTTGTTAATGCCGTTATTTTTTTTTTTTAATTTTAGAACAACATACTAAAACGACGCCGCTTTGGACCCATGTCCAGGTCCACCTTACAAGGTGGACCCAAGGCATAATTTGCGAAAAAAAATGACTCGCAAAATAGCGGGACTAATGGGCTTGGCCCACTAAGATCCACATCAATGGACTAGTGTTGTAAAAAGTAAAAACTAAAAGCACACTATTTTGACAAATTTTGCATGTGCATATTCCTTAGAAAATGAGGGGAAGTCAATTTTGACTCCAAAGCATACCTATTTTCTTTTGACTAAGACATTATTTTTCATTGACCTTATTTTCACCCCTCTTGCCAAACATGAAAACCCGAAAAACATTTTCCAGAAATCATTTTCTATGTTTTCAAACACACCCTTATTTTAAAAGATACATATTTAGTTGTTATAATATAAATCTTTAAATCTTATCATCTTTAGACATACATTTACTTATTATTTGACATAGACTAAATTTCTTGAAGCCTTTATTTATTTATTTTAATATATTATGTGCAATGTCCAGGACTGCAGGTAAATAAGTACTCCGTATTTGATATTAACAACATAAAACTATTGAGTTCATAACAAATCAAATCTCAACCCTCTAGATTTGAATCAATCAGTTATGAACAACCCCCTTGTGGTCTTTCGTCGACTAAAATCACAGGAAAGAATTTACTCAATACCCAGTACACAACTACACACTCTCAATCAATCAACTATGAACAACCTCTTTGTGATCTTTTGTTGACTAAAATCACATGGTAGAATTTACTCAATACCCAGTACACAACTACACACTCTCTAAGTGGTGACCAAACAACACTAAAGTAAGAGAAAAAGAGATAATGGCCATATATAAAATAAATATTTATAACAAAACATGAAATATTCCATAATCAAATGAATCAAATGTATAATGTATTCCAATAAAAGTTGCAAATTCAAAATGAAATACATACATAAACATAAACAGACTTCTCACAATTCACTTCTTGTCAGGTTCTTGAAAACCCCTTTCCCTGCTTGCTTTGATTCTCCACTATCAATACAAAAATAAAAATACTAAGGGGGTGTTTGGTTGGATGGAAAACATGGAAAATGTTTTCCTACAAGTTGAGGAAAATGATGTTTTATGTTGTTTGGTTGGGTGGAAAACAATTTCCATGGAAAAAGTTTTCCTTAACAATGAGGAAAACATTTTCCATGGAAATCTTAGGTATTTTGTTTTCCATGGAAAAAGTTTTCCATGGAAAACTAGTGTTACAATTTTGCCCCCACTAAACTTTATTAATTACTCTTATTATTATTATATTATTATTATTGTGTAGGGTTATTTATGTCATTATACACATTATTCCTTATTATTCCAAACCCAACCAAACAATGGAATTCATATTCTCGGTAATTTTTTTCCACCAACCAAACAATAGAATCCATTTTCCTGATAATTTGTTTTTCATGGAATTTGAATTCCATTTCCTTCAAATATTTTCCAGCGAACCAAACGGGCTGTAATTCAACCCTTAAACATAACAACTTCCATTTATCACTTACCCGAACAAAACCTAAAAACACCATAATACCTCACTACCAAACACAAAAAATCATCAAAAGCAAACTGCAAATACTCAGATTCTCAAAACATGGTCTAATCATGTTGGATATCAATGCACTTACTTCCCAATAAGTCTGCGCTTTCATAGATTCAAACTCATGATCCCGGCACTGGGCATACCAATTAACTATGCTTACTCCTAAGTAGGTCGTCACCTATCTTGTAACTCACTTGGTTATCTAATAGCATATCCTTTTTAAAACCAATCAACATTAACCATTTAACAACACCTAAGTCACAACGCTATGTCTCGAGACTTAATCAACCCCTCTAAGGGGTGAACTCGACCGACTTAGCCGACAC
The DNA here is from genome assembly GCA_003576665.1 of Ipomoea trifida. Lineage (NCBI taxonomy): Eukaryota > Viridiplantae > Streptophyta > Magnoliopsida > Solanales > Convolvulaceae > Ipomoea > Ipomoea trifida. Next base: position 27,681,249 of record CP025659.1, read on the forward strand.
CCAACAAATCAGTTATCAAAACACTTGGCCACAGAAGAATATTTTAAGTAAAAAAAAAAAAAAACAGTGAAATTGAGGCTCAGATCCATTATAATCAGGAATTGGAACTCTTGACACCACCAAATCCATGGCTGCAAAAGCAGAGCTTGCATGTGAACATATTCACATACAAATCCACATTGCCCCGCCAAGATAAGGGGGACCACAGCATCTCAATACCCTTATTGCCCAAAAGAATTATCATCACAGCCCCAAATTTATTTATTTTCCAGTATTGTGATGTTTGAAAATTGTTTGAGCATAGAACAAGAGAATCACAACACACAGACTAGCAGCCATATCAGAAACAAGAAAACACCCAATTACTGGTTTGCCAACAAATGGTACTTCGGCACCAGATCGTTAATACTGCAGTTTATATATATATATATATACACACACACAGTGTGAAAAAGGGTTGTTGAATGGAAACTGAAAGAAATCATTGGCTAAGCAGAGAAGATCAACCACCCTAAGAAACTTCTGAAATCTCTGCTAAAGCCTCAGCCTTTGGGCTGAAATTTCAGAAAAAACAGAACCCTTATGGCTCAGATCTGAGTTTCGTTGGCGCAAAAGAGAAGCCAATGCCGCCATGGCTGCGAACAACCGGGGTACAAATCCGGGTCGACCCGCCAAGATACGGGCTCGGTCCATCTCAATCGCCAACAAACAAGCTACTTCGCTAAAACCCCATTCCGATTAAGATTCCCATGTTTCAACCAAACGCCCCATAAGTAATCGTTGCAGGAAAGCAGTAGAATTTGGGGGAAGAAAGTAGTATAATTTCCCAGTAATCACAGAAATTAAAGCATAATATCCAAGAAAAAGCCTTAAGATATGAAAGATCTACTTTTCATGCTCTTCTGCTGTCTTGCATTTTCCCCAATTGGGGAAAAACGAAAGGGCGGTTGATTTCTTTTTTGCGAAAATTGAGAAATCATTGGCAAATCAGAGAGTGGCAACCACCCTTTCAAGAAATCCCATCTCTCTGTTGCCCTCATTATTCCTTTCTAGGGCTACAAGGTCTGACTGAGAGGCTTAAACCTCTCATTTATCTAGTGTTATATCATTGACCAGGTCTACTCTACTTTTTCTCCACCCTATACTGATTATATGATTTATATCTACTTTTTTTTTTGAAAAGGATTTATATCTACTTATTCTCCACCCTAATCCTGATTATATCTACTTATTCTCCATCCTATCCTGATTATATACATACAATTATATCTTATGTATTTTAGTTAATAAATTATTAAAAAAATTATAATTTATGTCCCTCACAAGTATGCTAATTATTAATGTCAGTCTTGAATTATTAGTAGTGTAAATGTTGTTCCTCAATTTTCAAAACGTGAAATATATTACTCATTCGCTAATAGGAAGAAGGAAAAACATTGTTGTCGACGAAAAAAAAACAAACAAAGAAAGAAAAATAGAGGAAAAAATGTGGTCTTCGAACAGGAAAAACAACTGGTAACCACATTTATACTATTAATAATTCAATGGAGGTGTAATATATGTCATGTTTTAAAAATTAAAGAGTAACATTTACATCACTAATAATTCAAGAATGATATTAATAATTGACATATTTATGAAGGATATAAATTACAATTTTCTCAAACAGCAATTTAGGCTGTTATCTAGGTGACTGAAGTGCTTGAGATGAGACTAAAGATTATTATATACTATTATCTCACTATTTATTTTATTTAAAGATATTTATATGTATAATAATTAATCAATAATTATTTCATACTGATCATATTAAAAATGGTAAATATAGAATAAATTATGCAATTTTATAAATTGAACTTATATATCATATAGTCTATCAGACTATCAAAATAAAGAATGTACCATATTTTTAAAAATTATTTTTAATATCCAATATTATTTTGATTGATATCACAAAATTTTCTTAATTAAGGATTCGTTTGAAAATTTGAAAAATAATTTCTATAAGTCATTTTTATGATTTTCTTGTGTTTGACTACTCAAAGAAAATAAAGTCAAATGAAAATAATCTTTCTGGTTAACCGAAAGAAAGTTCAATTTGGCGAAAAATATCTTTATAAATTTTCAATCAAAAGACATTTTTCGAATTTTTTTTTTTCCGTCTCTCATTTCTCTACAAGCTAGTTTTTGTATTATTACTACCATCACCACGCCACACAACCACCACGACATGACCTCCACCACCATCATCACCACATCACTACCACCACTAACACCAAAACCGCCATCATCATCACCACCACACCACCACTACTATCATACCACCACCAGCCACCACCAACACCACTTATTATTATTATTATTATTATTATTATTATTATTATATAACAAATAATATATATTCATTTATAAAAAAAATACAATTTCTTAACTTTTAACTAAATCTAAAGGACTATGATTTTTAGCCTTTAGTTAAATACTAAAATTTGGAGTATTAAATTATTTTTTCAAAGAATGAGTCATTTTTTAAAATTTATTGTTCAAAAAATAATTTTGCAAGTTTTCAAACGGACCCTAATTGTATAAATTGATTTGTAACTAGTTAATTAATTAATTTAAAAAAAAAAAAAAAGCAATGAATATCTTATATCATTTCACCAACTGAAGTGTGAGGCTCAGATCTGCATCGCTAGACGGGCGACGGGGCAAAGGAAGGAGTGTTTGACCCGCCATGGTTGCAAAACCCGGTTGCAACTTTGCCGTCCGGGATGCCCCGCCAAGATACGGGTCGGGTTCTCAATGCCCCGTATACATTTTTTTTCATTTTCTAAGAGAAGGAAAGAGCATAATCATCATCACAGCCTCAGAAAAATGTAGCAACAAATTAAAGCCACAATGGAACGAAGAAGTAGCTCAGTTGGGAAATAGAGCTAAAGAAAAGTAAGGGAGTAAATGTAGTGAAAAACCTCAGAGATCCAAGGCTAAAAAAATAGCCAAAATGGAAGGACGACTAAGAATGCAAATTTCCAGTTATATTTTATTCTACAAGGGCTGTTTGGATTTGTAGTTGTAGATGAAGTCATTGGCTATGCAGAGGGGCAACCACCCTTGAAGAAAATCCCTCTCTCTGCAAGCCTCTCTTCATTCTTCATTCTTCTCTGAGAAATCATTTCTGGCTTAGCTTCTTGGGTTCTTCCCCTTTCTACTTTAATGCTAAATCTTATTCGGTATTCCTCTTTTGCCCTCTTCAGATCACTTCATTTCAGCTTACTTGCCCTTAACTAAGTTACTTTGTTACAAGGATGGTTTGGTCATAATTGACAAAAAAAAAAAATGATCAAATTGATCTCCTAAGTCAAACGAATAGTGCAATTGAGTCCCTTAAATAAAAAAAAATTCCATTTAAATTTTTTAAACCAATTAAAATGTTCATTTGGGCCTTAAATTACCTATTTGATATGGGTGTCAGTGAACAAAGCTTTCGGTAAATTACTCGTATTCGTGTTCGATAAACATTCATTTATTAAGGTAAATTAAATGAACATAAATGAACAAACTTTAGAGCTCGGTTCATAAATGATTAGAGTCTAAAATAATTATTGTGCTGTTTGATTGGTTATTGTTTATGAACACAGATTATTTTTTGTTCACGAACGAATTGTGATCCTGAAATGAGCTTGTGTTTGGTTATTAAGCGTTCATGAACGTGAACGAATTGAAAGCGTTCACAAACATTAACGAACATGCTCGTGAACATTAACGAACACTAATGAATGCTCAACAAACGAACATGAACAGGATTTTTAAATCTCCACAAAATTCTATCTCCATTCATATTCATAGCCTCCTAAGGAAACTCATAAATTATTGTCGTTCGCTGCTTGCCGTCCTTGTAGTACTGATATTTTGCGCTGGTGGTGGCAGTGTCCTCGAGGACGGTGACGTAGGAAACCGGGTTGCAGTCACTACTGCATAAAACACTTTTAACGTCAGTTATTTTCTACATATAACGTCGGTTATTTTTCGACGTTGTTCTCGTCGACGTAGTAAATAAATGATATGTGACGTCGTATGTTATTTAAAAAAATAATAATTAAGATACAACGTCTATTTTTTTTTAAATTGACGTTGTATTAGAGATACAACGTCGGCCTTTATAAAAAGCCAACGTTGTATCTCTTTAAAAAAAAAGGAAAAATGACATTTTCCCCTAGTTATGTGTATAGCAGTTTTTCCCCTGCGTTATTAAAGTGGCAGTTTTTCCCCTTAGTTATTTTTAAAAGTGATGATTTTTCCCTTGTAATGTTAAATTGACATTTTTGCCTTTAAAATAACTATTTCATTTATTTTTCTTCTCCAACTAATTTTTATTACTTATATGTATGGAAAACCACGGTTCGGTTCGAACCTAATCAAACACTTTAGCAATTGAACCTAAATAGTATGAATTGAACGGTTATGGTTACAATTTAGGACCGAAAAAATAAAATAAAATAAAATAATTGTTGAACTTAGACTATTTTTTTTTAAAAAAAATTAATTGACAGTTAAAAATCAAAATTGAAACTGAACCGAACCGAACCGATTTATCAAAATAAGTATTTGATCATTTTCACTATATATGACTACCATTCAGTTCCGTTTCACGGTTCAACAATTATTTTATTTTATTTTATTTTTTCGGTTCTGAACCGCGTAACCATAATCGTGCATACTATTTCGGTATAATTGCTACAGTGTCTGGTTAGGGTCGAACCGAATCGTGGTCATGCATACATATAAGCAATAATTTTTTAGAGAAGAAAAATAAATGAAATAGTTATTTTTAAAGACAAAAATGTCAATTTAACATCACATAAGGGAAAACCGCCAGTTTAATAACTCATAGGAAAAAAATGTTATATACATGGTTAAAATAATCACTAGTGTTATTATTCATGTACGTTTGAGAATCAAGAAAAAAACTGTATATCAACCCTAACACGTGATTTAATACCAAATTAAAAGATGTATTCTATTTCAATTAAAATTTAAACTAATAGTGATATTTAGTCTGAGATGTCTACAACCTTCATTGAACCAAACAAGAACATTTTAATCTTGTAACATATTAGGTCTAGTTCATGAGACAATAGGTAAAGTATATGTTTTTTTTTTTTTAAAAGTATATATATAATATATTAATTGATTTTCATGTACAATTCAGAAACAATAAAACACAAAGCCATGGCAAGTTGGTAGACGAGGTGAAACATATATATAATATATTATTTCCACGTTCTCAATTTATTACTATAATTTATTTACACCAATTTATTCTCCCAAATCCAAACACCAATTCAAATCAGGACTTTTCAAGCTTGGCTACGTTGCATTGCACCAGAAGAAGATTGTCCTGCTTCAAGATCACCGCTACCAACCTCAGATGTACCAACATTAAACTCTTTCTCTCGTCTTATGATGTCTTCATGAACGTGAACATCATCCTTAACAGACAAAACCACCGTCTTTTTCCGTCCATGGCTGTCCGTAACGATAGCCTCTTGGATTCTCTTATGTTCATCGATGTGTTTGAGGTCGATTTCTTGAACGCTTCTTTTCTTGTTGTTCCTCTTCTTCATGTAGAAGCAGAGCGCGAGCGAGGCCATGACGAACAAAATGCACCCCACCACCGGAACCACAATGATTATGACGTAGTTTGAATTGGATGCCATATTGTTATGATAAATGTTTTTGTGAAATTTTTGGTATATTGTTATTGAGATTGTGAGGGTGGTGAGAGGGTTTTGAATTGAATGGTCATTTATAGCTATGGATTTGTTTAATTTTATTGTTTTGTGTATGTGCATGCTTTTAAGTTATCTAAAACTTAACTCTCATGTTAAGGATAGAAGATAGATGTGCAGTGAACTCTATATTTTGATTGCATTGGAAAACACTCCTCCCTTAGCTTCATGACAATGGGTATAGTTATATACTTAACATACCAGTTGGACCATTTGCTTCCATTATTGGAAAAAATTTCCTGATTACTTGTTTATAAGCACAGATGGTTGAAAACTTGTTGAATAACACTAATAAAATATAGCCATTTTAATTATATTGAAAAAAAAAACAGATCAGAGTTCAATACAGAAAAAAATAAAATAAAGTAAATTAGTAGAATTTTTAAATTTAACAAATATTACATTTTCATTGAAAAGTATTAATTTTAATGTAATAATCTATTTATACTAAAAGATAATTTTTTTTAATGTAATAATCGAATACTTTTAATATGATATATATCACTTTTATACAAAAAAAAAAAAACAAAAAAAAAACTAATAATATGAAGTATATATTAAATATCATTATTCTACTTAAAAAATTATTTAGTTTTTTCTTTCAATTGAAAAGTATTAAATCTTCACGGATAAATAACACTTATTTCTTAAGTACGGCGTATTACATTCTTCCTAAAAACTTATAAGATTTTTGCTTAGCTTGAAAGTATTACTATACAATTTTCTTGATAAGTAATACTTTATTGATCCCAAGGCAAAGATAAACTCTCGAAGAGAAGAGAGGAGGGGAGAGAGGCGCGGGGAAGAGAGAGGTTGAATAGACTTTATTACGATCTTTAAAAACCTTTTTAAAAGATTACTTGGAGTCTGAGCTATGAACCACGGAATTCTTAAAAAGTTTGTCTTAAAGTTTTTGCAGCGATTTTATTATAGTGATAGTGTGTTTAAATTCAACACTTAAATAATGATTGTAAAATAAAGAGAGAAAGGGAAAGAGAGTCGAGAATTTTATAGTGGTCCGGGCAATTTCTACTCAACTCTTTTCCTTAGCACAAGAGGTTCCACTAGTATTATCCCCAATACAAGTAAAATTCATAGTCTTTCACACTAGTTGCAAACCAAGCTAACTAGGTTACTCTCCAGTGTCCACCAAATACAATTTCTGAAAGATTTTCTTCACGAAGCTGCTTGTTCTTCACTGCCTCACTATCACCTCCAAGGGTCGTCCATAAAGTTCCTTTAGAGAGGTAGAAGATGATCCCGAAGGATATTAATCTGGGTCATGACTAAAAGTGGGAAAGAATCTAAATGATTCTTTGAAGCATTGAAATCTTAGAGGCTAAAAGCTTTTAGAAGTTTTGTGCATAGCTACTATACTAGTACTTCTTTCAAAAAAAAAAGCTACTATACTAGTACTCATTTTTGTTCGTATCTATGTGTAACTTTTTCATGCTTCAGAAAGGGCTCTTTAAATAGAGTTGAAGGGCTTGGAATTTGAACGTTTGAAAATCTTCCCATTTGCACCTTCTAAGATGTTAGGTGTCCAAAAACTACCATTTCCTTCTTTTTTGCTACACACTATTTACCACTACTTAAAAACTTAAAAACAATTTCATTTTTTGAACAAGCTAGATAGGAATTATCTTATTGGTGTACGAGGCAAAAAGTATGCTTCTTTGTTGTTAAAAGATATCTTGTTGTCAGATGTCGTCCTTGGAGAGTGTGTCCAATAGCTCAAAAGAACAAAAGACATTCAACATAAGCTTTGTATTTCTCTATCGAATAATCCTAACAAGTTGTGCAGGGGCTGACTTAGTGCTTCTTAATTACTTAGGCAAGGTGAGATGATATATCGGAAAACCTTTACAACAAACAACTAATATAAGGTCTACCGCTTGACCTACCTATGCTAAGAGAGATATGTCGAATAAGCTAACGCAACCAACTGAAACCTTTTACATATGTCAAAACACTCTCACACTACTAGGATATGTTGAAGGCACGCATGACCTCGATTTACAAATTAATTCCTATATTCGCTATTACAAAGAAAAGAAATGGGGAGTCAGTTTCTAAAACGCAATCAATAACATCATCAAAATCTATACAACAATTATTCCTAAAAAAATTTCCCGTTTTGATGTTGTCAAAACACTGTACATTACATTGAAAAACCTTTAAAAGTATAAGAAACTCACCCACCCACTGCACCTTCAAAACCTAGTTTTATTGATCAAGACAGTACTTTTGAGTACATGGAGGGCATTAACAACAAAAAATTACAAGTTATCGACACTACTCAAAAAAGAGTATAGAATCTACTCAAAAGAGTATAAGTCTTGAGCCTGCCTGCCTTATATCACCATATGGCCACTTATACTCCATAAGTGTTAGCATCTAACTCGTAGGGTTGTTAATGTCACAGCCCTTAAGCTGATAGCATTCGCGAATTGCTGTACAACCTTTTTCTACGCTCGTTATCCTCCCTTAGTTTCATCAAATACTCTGTACGTAGTGTTTCTAGCCAACATCTCTTCATGAGCTTGCTTCGCCTTATGAGCTCTGAACCAATAAAACTTAGATTGTTTAGCCTTCAAGTTCTTCCGCTGCTCTTTAGCCCTTTCAGCACGCAAGCTAGCCATAATACCACAGAACGTTTGGCAGCTTATTTTGCCCAAAGAACACAACATATCAAAATGTGCCTTATCTAGGGCAAATTATACCGTGCACCACGATGCACATAGCAATGTGCACCACATACGTAAACGACGTCGTTTTGAGCATTGTAAATTAATCGTCTTTTTTTTTTTTGGAAATTACGTTTCCTGTTTCGGCCAGTCTGTGTATTATGTTAATATTCTGTGTATTCTAGGTAATCGTTCTGTGTATTTTAGGCAATCATTCTGTGTATTCTAGGCAACCGTTATGTGTATTCATGTTAGTAACACATGTTGTGATGTGTTTGTGCATTTGAATGTTTAGGAGGATGAATTCTGTGTATTTTGTGTCAATATTCTGTGTATTCATGTTATTAACACAAGTTGTGATGTGTTTGTGCATTCGAATGTTAGGAGGATGAATTCTGTGTATTTTGTGTCAATATTCTGTGTATTCTAGGCAAACATTATGTGTATTATAGGCAAACATTCTGGGTATTATAGATAATGAATATGTGTATTATATATAATGAATTGCCTGAAGTCATTCGCGTCCGCGTCCATTAACATCGAAACGACGTCGTTTTACGTTCGTGGTGCACATTGCTATGTACACCATGGTGCAGGGTATAACGATTGCTTATCTAGACCACCATATCTCGTAGGACAAATTATGCTATGGGCCCGGGTCCACCTTGCAAGGCGGACAAGTCCATATTCACAATTTAAAAACTCTATATTCATAATTTTATAACTTTATTCACAATTTTTGAATTCTATATCATTTACAATTTTGTTATATAGATTCAAAAATTGTGTTATATTATTGAATATAGAGTTCTGAAATTGTGAACATAAAGTACAAAAATTGTGAATATAGAGTTAAAAATGTGAACATAGACTTTTAAAATTATGAATATGGACTTGAGTCCACCTTGCGAGGTGGACCCAGGTCGATGACATAATAAGTGCTCTCATAGCTTCATTGGTGATCACCCGGTCCTCTGATCCCCCAAATAATCATATTCAAAGGCATGCTTCCAACTCTTTTTTTCTGATTTGAGCTGTTGGGCTATTCACTTTCTTCTTGGGCCAACTTAGCCGTAGTGATGAAAGGAAAAGAGCTTCGCAACTCATCCACCGGTTGATCAATGTTAGATGATACGATCCCACATCGACTCCACAAGAGATTGTGGAGTGGTACTTAAGTTGGGGCCAAACCTCCACTCATGAGCTAGCTTTTGTGGTGGAGTTAGGGTCTTGGCTTGAGTGCCGTATCATTTGTCCTTTCATTGAGAGGCCGGAGTGTGGTGGGAAAGGGCTACCTGGAAGAGGGCTACCCGGTGCTTGATAAGGTTCAGAGGGAACCGAGAAGAGTCCAGAGTGAAAGCTATTCAGTATTAGATTTGAAAGATCTAGGTAGGCGCATGAGGTATGCCGGAAGGTGCAACTTTAGATCGATCTTATGGTCTTACCTCTTAAGCGTGGAAATTAAACCTCTTCATCGTGGTCTATCAGTTCTTCCTTTACTAGTTGCATCCTAAAATTTATTCTTACATACTCAACATCTATCTTCTCTTGTACAACATCTATCTTCTCTTGTATGTGGGGAGGAAAAGCTTGCTTGGGCAGAACTTCTGGTGGTAGATCTGCATTTACCTTGTTCATAAGTTCTTGTCCTTTCTTTAACTCCTTCCATATATTTTCTGAAAGTAGCCCAGGCCACCTTCTCTAACTTCCCTATATTCGAAAGCGATATGATGATAGTGATAGATCAGAGTACTTATCTAGTTATCTGTTATATATTAATTGATATTTAGGTACATACAATTCATAAATAATCATACACCAAGTCATGGCAAGTTAGTATGCACAAGATCTGTTGGGAGGATATTTAGAAATAGGAGTCTAGCATTTTATAATTGAAATGTGATGCTAACTGATAAGAAAATAAGTATTGACCTTCACTATTGACTAATAGCTATAACTTATAATATAGTATAGACGTTAATTAGATTCTAACAATTGGTATTATAACAGATCAGCTATGTTTTTTAAAGCAAACCTCAAAATAATTAACTTCATTCATAACAATTCATAGCCAAAACATGATGAATAAAAGGCGATGGAACATCAATATTCCACTCTATACTACCTGACAGAGAACGTGCCTCTCGAGCTAACAAATGAGTGACACAATTCGCAGACTACATAGATTAAAACCTTGAAATCTTGATCTTACAAGTTATACTACCATTAGAACAAAAAATATTCATTAACAACTATCTTGCATATCATTTGTCAACTCATATATAAAATATAAAAAGGATTTTATTTCTAGTTTCTTGCAACTATACTAATTGGCAAACACCTTATTAATTATTATAAGTTCGCCACTCCAAGGCCACAATCACCATTTTTTTTATTATGGGATAATTATGTTAGTTGCTTCCATAGTAGCCGCCGCCGCCCCTGGCCTCTCCCCCACCCCAAAACACCTTGTTCATTCCCTTGTATACATCTTTATTATCTATACATATATGGTATATCCATTTTTGAGCGAGGGAGAGAGAGAAAGAAAGAGGAGTTAGA
>CP025659.1:27713790-27723952 GCA_003576665.1 Ipomoea trifida
AATTAAGAAAAACTTGCATAGAGGCTAGATCCAAGAGTAACACCTACGTGGAACTTGAAACTTTTTCGACCAGAATGTCTACAAGTGGGTGATGATGGTGTGTGATCTATTAGGATAGCTGGATAGGTTGTTTTTACTTGGAGGTGCTTGGTAAATACTAAATAGCCATTAGTTGATTGAGTTAGTGGATTTGATTAGTTGATAGCATTAGCTGATTATAGAAAAATGTTTAGTAAATTAACTGTTAGTTGATAATTGATTGAAAAATGACATTCTCAAAAAGCTAATCAAAAAGTCGCTTTGAGAAGCTTTTTGAATTTTAATATTTAAGAGCAATAAATTGTTCCAAAAAAATTAGTGTTAATCCATTTTTTGTTCTAAATTTATAGGTGACAGTTCACTTTTAGTTTTTTTTTTTCTTAATTTTTTTTCAAAACATTCCCATTTGGTCATAGTATTATTGTGACATGACCATTTTTGGTCTTCCGTCAATAAAATCGTTAAATACAAGGACATTTTGATCTTTATATATATATATATATAAAGTGGGTTGACCCGCTATATTTTAATTTTAATTTTAATTTTCTTGAAAATAATCATAATTGTAGACCAAAATGCTCATCTATTTTACGAAATTTAAACGATTTTGTTGATAGATGACCAAAATTGGCTATTCTATAATAACACTAGGACCAAATGTGGATGTTTTGAAAAGAATGAGTAAAAGTGGATTGCCACATATAAATTTATGACCAAAAATAAAATTAACTCAAAAAATTAAACTCTCATATTGATTGTTTAACCAAGTCAAACAACTAATAATAGTCAAATAAGTCAAAATTAACTGATAAGCTAACTATCTTACCAAATAAGTAGTCACTATATTTGGGAATAACACGATTTTTTTGGATAATTCTAGTGACAAATTGGCACAGTTATAAAATTATTATAATCCTTTCCTATTATAGCTACAATGATTGTGCTATGAAGTTTCTAGTGTGGTTTGTTAGTGAATTGGTCCATAGACCTTAATCTATCGAGCTTGAACGTGATTCTTAGTTTACATAAGAAAAGCTGAGGTAGGAAAGTGCGGTACGTGATGAACCCTCACTTTCATATTATTCATTGTAAAATTAACAATTGTGCAAATTAGATGGCTATAAAAGGTGTCTCTTTAAACTTTGGATTGCATGTTGTGAATTTCCTACTAGCTGGTAGCCTGGTATTGGCCCTATGATGACGGTCAATAGCATCGATTCATCGAAGCAATATCCCTACAGATTTTCTACCCTACCTTTGTTCACTTTTTCATTGTATTTTTTTTTTTTTTAAATTATCTTTGAAAAATGGTTTAAAGAAAAATAGACACCAGAATTTTTATATAAAAATTACAAGTTTTATTTTAATTTTTTTTAAATAAATGGTGACAAGCCAAATCTACTATAGTTTTTGAGGAAACAAGTACTGAGCTTGAAATAATTTTCATAAGATTTTTAGAGAGTATAGAGAGATTTGTTGGTAGAGTTTGAGGATGATGATCTTGTCCATTTGTCTTTGACCATGGAACCTCTTTGTAGTAGAACGGTAGTACTTGTATTTATGGTAATGGTAGGATTGAGGGTCATTTTGATAAGATAATGACTAATGACATGATTGGTAGGATGATGATGGTGAATTAGCGACAATCCTTAATTTATGGTTACTACTATTCAATACCCTCATTTAATTAGTAACTGCTATGATAATTATCTCTCAATGACTACTGTGATTGGTTGATTTTGCACGTTGAATTGCTAGTATGTCTTATGAACTTTCACCATTATTGAGCCTATGTTATCAATTATTGTTTTTTTCTAAAGTTCTCTATGTCTTATTTCAAAATTAACGTGGTCTGCAAGATCCCTTCCCCCTTCTTTATGATGAAAGTCTTCATTTGGAATGTGTGGGGGATCTCCTCGCGGGGTTTGTTTCACAGGGTGCGGTCTCTCTACTAGATGCATAAGTCTTTGGTCTTGTGCCTCTTGGAGCCTTTTTGTGTAGCTAATAGACTAAGGTCTTCCCGCCTTCATTTTTGTTTTGATTGTGCTTTTTGTGGTGTGAATGATAAGTCGTGGCTTTTTTGAAATTCTAATTTGACTGAGTTTTGATTCTTGTTTTGATCATTGTGTTTCTATTTCGTTCATGCATTTTACGGTTTTGACTACCTTTTAGGTTACTTCTGTTTATGCTAAGACTGTGGAGCACCTTCAAGATCCTTTGTGGGCATAAATTAGTTCTATGTTTATGAGGGTCTCTTATACGCCCCCTGTCTATGGAGAGAGTTCTAATTAAAAGGTCGATCAAATTTTAGACGACTGAATATCTGAAGGTGATCAACTAATAGGAAGTTCATATTACTGATCTACAAAACCAAGTAGTAGGTTTTTCTTCTATTGTGCAAGACCTAAAGGCCAAGGTAGAGCCAATTGACAGCATCCATGTAACACCCCGTATTTTCGTTCAAGCCTTGAGACCGGTAATTATTTCTACCGTGTAATTTATTTGATTTAATTGGGCTTCGTTCTTTTAATTGATATATATATTTCTTATTCTGGAATTAATTAATTATTCTAAGGCCCAATTTTTGGTTTAATTCCTATAAGAGATTTATTTAAATTGGATCCTTATATTTCTTATAAGAAAAAATATTTTGTAATGGCCCAATTTATTTTTTTAAGGACCAATTTCATACTTGCTAGTATTATATTGATTAATGCAAGACCCATTCTTTATAAAAGCCCATTATTTATTCTAGTTACCCTAATATGATATATACACTATGTATGTTATGATTTTCCTATCCATATAAAAGAGCTTGTATTAATCATTCCTACTCCTTTTCATTCTCCTACAAAATAACTCTTCCTACCCTATCATTCCTAAGAACCCTACAATATACACTATCCTCTATTCTTCAAGATTCAAGACAAAGATTGCTCCTTTAGGATTTCTAGAGCTTGGGTAAGTGTTTTTCTTTAGGAATATGCCTTGTATCATCTTATTTTCATGATTTTTTTATAAGTTCTTATGGTGTTCTTTTGGGATCTTTCTTTGGGAAAAGATGATCAAGTGGGTGAGAGTGGCTTGTGAAAAGGAAGGTGTTTGCTTGGTTTGAAGTTGTGCTACAAGAGGTAACCATCATGTCTCACTAAAACCTAGTTTACACTCTTGATCTATGTATAATACTTGGTGATTTGGAATCCTGTGGAAATTTCTTGGTTTAGCCTTTGTTCTTGATGATCATGATCTATTTTGATGGGTTATTGAACTTGTGTCCTTGATCCTTTGCATCTTGATGAATATGAGTATCTATTGTTATGGATTCCATGTTTATTTGGTTTCTGAGATGTGTAATCTGGGCAATCTGATCATATTTTTGTATTCTGGAAGTGAGTATTTCGTATTATGTTCTAAGTCTGGATTCTGTGCGTTGGAGTTGTCCTTGCGGTGCGTTTCATTGGTATACTGTGTCCCGTTGGAATGTTCCGTAAGAACATTGGTGGAAGGGTTTGGCGGAACATGGTGTTTCGTTGGTGTGTTCCGTTATAACTAGAGGAAGAGCTCGGCGGAAGGGATAGCTTCGTGAGGGCGTTCCGTTAGTGTTGGTGGAATAGGTCGGCGGAACATTGTGTTCCGTGAGAGTGCTCCGCAAGGTCTATCCTGGTTTTGTTTCCAGTAGCTTGTTTTGCGATCTGTTGTCTTGTTGATTCATCTCTGATTCTGGAACTTGTTTGGATATTTTGTTGAGTATTTCACCTTGGTTCTTGAGTATTTATTCATGTCTTTTGATTCATTCTCTTGATCTATTGGTTGGTTGAATCCTTGGTTATATTTCCTGAGTATATGTTGTGTTCATGATCTGAGATGAACACTGTTGGTGGATAATCTTTGGGGATTGAGTATGAGGTTGGATGTGGAGTTGTGAATCTCTGAGTATCTTTTGGATTGTTGACGGTGAGCTAACTGTGGGCAATATTTGCCTCTGTGTAACTAATTGTGGGCTTTTCCCTCTGTGGTTGGGCTTATTGCCTCTGTGGAACTAACTGTAGGCATCATTTGCCTCTGTGGTTGGGCTTTATGCCTCTGTGTACTAACTTTGGTTTGGTGGTTGGTATGAGGGATGGTATTTTGGTTGGAGGGTATGGTTTGGTGCTTATCTTTGGTATGATGTTTGTTTGGTTCCTTATGGTTCTTTAGTTGAGTTGTATCTCAGTTGTTATCCGTTATTCCTTGATATATTGCGGTTTGGTGGTTTCCTTGTGAGTAATCTGTTGAGGTTATGATTCAGTTGGTATTCCGTTATAGACTTGTTGCCTTGTACATTCATATTGGATATTGGTTTTACTTGGAGAGTCCTTGGTTTATGGCTTATTCAGCTTGTTGTTGTTGAGTCCTCGTTTTAACTAAAGAACAGTTCGTTGGTGTGTATATTCTATACGGGTGTGCAAACCTATTTACAAGCTTATTATATATGTATGTTCTCACGAGTGTGAGAGGTGGTTGCTTAGCATTCTTTTGCTAATGGTTTTCTAAATGTTTTCTAGGTATGGAGTAGTCTAAGCCGAGGGCGCGCTAGAGCTATGTTATGTTTGCTTAGACTAGATGATGTTTTAGACTCTTTTCGGGCCTGTGTGCCTACAAGGAATAAAGAGCATATTGCTGGCATACAAGGAGATATTAGCAAATGCCCCACAGCTTCAAAAGAAGACCAATTAAAATGTAGGGAAGCTCTCTTGATGGCAAAGAACAAAAAGAAGAACAAGAGAGCTAAAGAAATTAATCTCAGAGCGGAGGTTAAGATTGATGCGCATAAGAGTATGAGTAATACTAATACTATCGATGTTGATGAGTTGTAATAGTTTTGATTTGTGAAGCTACCTCGCCTTATGGATAAGTTTGCGAAGCAAATCAACCCTGAATATTCTTTGAGTTCAGGTAAGGGCAAGGTCCAACAATGGATAATGAGTTAATTCCAGCAATGGTCCCCCGTCTATCATGATTTCAAAAATTAGTCCTCCTCTTTTAATTTGGACAAAAAAAAACCCTCGACTATTAGATACCTTCCACTAATGGTCCTTCCGTTACCATGCCTGTGAACTGACGCTAAGGTAAGGGGTAAAAGTGTACATTCCATTTTGTCTTCTATTATTCTCCTTAATGTGCGACCGGTTGACTGAAATATCCAAAATCCTCAAATTTGTAACCCTAAGCTAGCGTGAACGAAGTGTCCTCGTCGAACTGTGCGGTCTCAATCATCGAACTGGAGTTGAACAACGAAGTAATAGGACGCCAAAAGCAGCAGAACAGATTCTTTGGTGATGGATTCGACAGGTATGTACTTCGCCCACAATTTTGTCTGGTTGAGTTTAGTTTAATTTAGGGTAATTACCTGATACTAGCCTTGCCTTGATTATGACTATAAATCAAAAGATCAGGACTCCCTCCATTAGCAATTGCGTGAATATATGTTAGCATACCTTTGTTAATTGATGTTAATTGATATAAGTATTAGGGAGTACAACTTTTGAAAGAGATGTATAGTGGGATAGGGTAGAGAGAAGTGTGCCATTTGCTGCTACGCCATTAGTATACCTTAGTTAATTGATAATTATACACACACACACACACACACACACACACACACACACACACACACACACACACACACACACACACACACACACACACACACTGAATGTAGATGGAAATTTGCAGAGGTGGGGACCACTGTTGGGGTCCATTGTTGTTTCTTTAGTGTTTTTCTTCTTTATTAATGCATATACATGTGCTGGGATGGGGACCATTGTACTATAAAGTAGCTGTTTGCAGTGTAAAATAGTGTCAAGTGTATGGCATTGTTTGTTTAGTGATTATTTGTTCTAGAAAGAAGTTATTTGCAGTAAATAATAGTGTAAAGTGTACTGCACTATTGTTCTTTATTTTATTTTTTTTGAAAAGTTCTTTATTTATTACTATTTGTTGGAGAATGTAGTTGTTTGTAGTGAAAAATAGTGTAAATTATACTGTGAAGTTGTTGTCATTTATTTTTTGTTCTAGAAAGTAGTTGTTTGCATAACTATATTTTAAAACTGTAGTGCATTGCCTTTATTATTCAAATCAGGAATATTTAGTAATGCAGAAGGGTGTGCTGACAGTGAAGAAAACTGTGAATTCAGTGGGGATGAATATGATGGTAGTGAAGAGGAATTCTGTTCAGATGACTTAGGTAATGATGATGAGGAGTTTTATAATAACATAGACGTGAATGCAGAGTATGGAGGATTAGTACCTGTAGAGGTCCAAGACAAAAAAAATGATAGCAGTAGTACAGTTGCATGCGATGAAATCTGTTACTCTGATGAAAGAAGCATTATAGGCAGTGATGGAGAGGCAAAAGGAATTAAATTGTCTAAGTTTTTGAAAGAAATAGAAGCTAAGTGTCCTACATTTTCATAGGGTTTAACCTTTAAAGATAAGGCAGAGTTTAGGGAAGCTGTTACCAATTATGCAATCAAGGAACGGAAGGAAATGAAATATGAGAAAAATGATAAGGTGAGATGTGTGGTGAAATGCAAGCATGAGAGTTGTCCATGGTAGGTGAAGATGACAAGTGTTGTGTTAGGACAAAAAAGAATTCGATGGTGAATTCCACCATTGTTGCACAAAGATGGAAACAAGAAATTAAAGGGCATTTGGATTGGAAAACAAATCAATTTTTAGCTAAAGTCTGCACTGATGACCATTACACGATAAGTAAGAAGCAAGCATGGAGGGCTTTAATAAAGGCTAAAAGTGAAATCAACTGTGAGGCTGAGGACTATTTCAATAGAATTTGGAGCTACTGCAAGGAGATTGATAGAACAAATCCACAAATTAAATATATTGTGAAGTTGAGTGACATGCTAGAGGATGGAAAACCAAGGTTTAAGAGGATGTATATATGCTGGGAGGCTACTAGGGAAGGGGGGAAGTATTGTAGAAAAATCATAGGGTTTGATGGTTGTCACCTAAAGTGTAAAACAGGAGGACAATTGTTGACAGCAGTTGGGATTGATGGAAATGAAAGTATATTCCCAATTGACCTATGCAATTGTAGAAGGTGAGAACAAGGATTCTTGGTTATGGTTTTTAGAATTGCTAAAGACAGATTTGCAGATTGATGCCATTTTAGAAAATGACTTGACAGTGATGTCAGATAAGCAGAAGGGTCTCATACCTGCCTTTGAAAAGGTTCTGCCAGCTGTTAAACATAGATTTTGTGTTAGACATTTGCACTCTAACATGAGGGTGGTTGGTTTCACAGCAAATCCCATCAAAGATGGCTTGTGGAAGGCAGCTAGGGCCTGTACAGTGAACAATTTTACAGTAGCACTACAAGAATTAAGAAATATTGATGAATGTGCATTTGCTTGGCTGGCTGATAAGCACCCATCAAAGTGGTCTAGATCCCACTTCACTGGAACATCTCATTGTGACATCTTAGTCAACAACATTTCAGAATCTTTCAATGCAATGATCTTGCAAGCTAGGGAAAATCATGTCATTAATTGCCTGGAGTTAATCAGAAAAAAATTAGCTATCAGGTTATTTGAGTCCAAGACTAAGGCTGCTGAATGGAATGGAGTAGTTTGTCCAGCAATTGTGAGAAAGATAGATGAGATTGAGAAGCAAGCAGGAGGGTTGATTGGCTACCAATGTGGTCCCATGCTGTTTGAAATAATGGGGATAGTTTCTGCGCAGTATAGTGTAGATTTAGGTAGCAGGTCTTGTTTTTGTAGGAAATGGGACCTAAATGGAATCCCTTGTAGCCATGCAGTTTGTGCAATATGGATAAAGCATGGAAAAAGACCTATTTGGCATTATGTGGATCCTTCATACTACATTTCCACATGAGTTAATACCTCCATTGGTCCTCCGAGTATTAGCGATATACCACCGGTGGTCCCTCGTCTTTAAAATGACCAGGAGTCGTCCTCTGTCTTTTTCAAAATAACCACCCGTGGTCCTCCCGTTAGCTTTTCTGTCAAAATGGTGTTAAGTTGGAGGGCAAATGTGTCCTTTCATCATTCCCTAAGCTACTATTCTTCTTCTTCACCTAAACCAGACGGATTTCTTATTTTCCACCACAGTTTTCAACCTAAGTTCTCCATGGATTATTTCTAACACAAAAAAAAAAATTCTTGCTCATTAGTCTTAGAAAATAAAGCAGCAATAACATGCCAAACTCAAAAAGAAGTCAGGTAACATACTTGCATGGGAAACGAACCATAAACATGGGGTGCCATGGGTCCACCTGGATGTGGGCGATGGGAAATTGGACAAGTAGAGAATTCCTTTAACAGACAACTCCATTATTGAGCAGGTCAGTTTGTAAATATGGTTGAGTTATTGCATCTCAAACTTGGGCTGCTGGCCGTCTATGTGGTTACCCTTGCGCAAGTCAGTTAGTAAACTTGGTTTCATGTACTTCCAAGCTTTGGGGAAGCATGGAATTATATGTGTTAAAGATCTCATCCATGAGATATTGACTCTTGGACCCCACTTCAAAGAAGCAAACAACTTCTTGTGGACATTCCAGCTCACAAAATGGCCGCTCAAAAAGACAGGAGAGTAGAAAAATTAGCAAAAAAATATAAAAAGCTTAATAATGAGCTACAATGGAGTGTCTGAAGCAGAGAGCTACTAGTCATACCTGCAAAAGAAGTTTCTGAATCAATTTCCGGTGGTAGAACAAGAAGCGGATGATGATGATGATGAGGGTACAGTAGTGAGAATTTCGCTATGTAGAAAGAGGGAGAGAGCAGAGAAAGGAGAGAGAAACTAGTGTGGGTCTGTTGGAGGATATACATATAGGAGTAATAGTGAAGGGTATTAGTGAGATTACATGTAGTTATTAGCTATAGCTTCACTGTGTATAAAAAGGCCTTCACTGTAACGTGTGAGCATTGGCATTCATTCTGTAAAGCTTCATTTCTCATTCATTAATACAACGCACTTTTCCTAGTACTTCACTGCATCAAAAGCTTGGAACATGAAAACAAATATAGGAGCATTGCTTAAAGATCTAGCATGCCTTTTCCAGTTTTCGAGTCATATGTCCTCTCCGTGACATCTTCCAATGGAGTGTCCTTCGGAATAATGGAGCCTGATGCTCCAATACCTTTGGAAACTCTTACTTTGGTGCCATCTTCCAAGTATCTAATTCCAACTTTGCATGGTTGCCCAGTCACTGGGCTTCAACTGTAAATATCCCACATTCATGACCTTGCCCTTGTTTAATATGTTTTTTTTACCAGGTTTTTGCCCTCCACAATAACACGATTCTGTGTACGTACAACACGCTTAACGATTCCCGTCTCACCTTTATCTTTGCCTCTAATTATCATAACATTATCACCTCTGAGAACCTTCCAGTGATGTATGAGTTTCTGAGCAGCCTTCCAACCCATTATCTTTCTAAACAAATGGTTAAACGAATCTCCTGATTTCGGTCGGCGAGCGAGTTCGATGGGGTGCTTCTGTGATTGCCAAGAATGTGGCGAGGAACATCGACGAAATCCTCTGGATTGGCGACACTTTCAGCGGCAAAACGCCGCATGTTCATCGTTGCGGTGACCAACAGCCGCTAGCCTCGCATATCAAAGTGGTAATTGCTAATCTGCTCTGTAATTTGATGTGGCAGAGAGTGCGGGAAAACACGGTTGCAAATCAATCTTCATTATTGGGGTTTTGTGATGATAGTTTTGCTGTTGGATGCTGGGAACGGAAAGCTAAGAGGAAGAAGATAAACATAGATAATACAGGTGAAATGACAAGTTTGCCCTCACATTTAACGCCCATTTGACAGCAAATCTAACGGAGGACCACGGGTGGTTATTTTGAAAAAGATAGAGGACGACCCCTGGTCGTTTTAAAGACAAGGGACCACCGCTAGTATATCGCTAATACTCGGAGGACAAATGGAGGTATTAACTCATTTCCACATATTTGAAAACATATGAGGGTTGTATCAAGCCTATGGCAGGTTTTGAGGAGTGGCCTGCAACAGAAAGAAAACCTCCATTGCCACCACTATATATTGCAAAACCTGGAAGACCTAGAAAGCTAAGGAAGAGATCTGGGG
>CP025659.1:27730697-27746209 GCA_003576665.1 Ipomoea trifida
ACCGCCGTCGTTACCACTTGAACATCAGTTTCAACAATGGCATGCTCCTAACCCCTCCGCTTTAACCAACTCAAAGCCTCCCGAGCACCCATGGCCTCAGCTTCCTTAACCGAATACAACCCCTCCATTCGGTTCATAATCATAGCACGCACCACACCCATACAGTCACGCCCAACCCAACCAAAACCCATTCGCTTGTGAGTAGCATCCATGGCGACATCAATATTCAATTTTAAATACCCCGCAGGAGGCGGCTGCCACATATCCGAATGAACAACAACCATTCCAGAACGCAGCTCACAACCCTGCATGACACAATTCACCTGCTGCCAGTTTGTTAAGAACAAAAGCGCATGGCGAACTACAATCCCAAGAGGAAGGCTGTGATTATTCCAGCACATTTTGTTTCGATTCTCCCAGATAGACCATTGATGTTGTATGTATGTGTGGTGAGTGAATGTGGTATGGAAGGTGTTAAAACGAAGAGTCAAGACTCCCCGAGTGTCGTGTCTCTCAAGGAAGGCAGGTTTGGAGTCGAATGTATGTTGACTTTTAAGAGGTTGAAGATTAAGAGTTACAATAATGACAAGAACTTGAAAGTATATGTGCAAGGAAATTGGAGATCTAAAAATAGTAAAAGCAAGAATAAGAAAAAAACGGAGATTGGGGCTCTTGGCTAGCATATATGGTCTAAGATTCTATCGGTTGTGCGAGCATATGCCTCGGATTTAACAAGGGAGCTTTAGGCACATCACCGAGTGGCGTCACACTCAGACTCCCATATCCTCATTCGGTTGGGGCATTTTGTCAAACACCTTGTCTACCACTCCTCTCGGATCTCGTCCTTTCGGACTAAGGGCGGAGATGTAGGTGAGTAGGACTCGTGAGAGGCCGCTATCGCGCACACAATCACTTTCACAGAGTTGCTACCTAGTGTGACCACACATAGGCACCAAACAACACCAAACATCACCGACACAAGCATACAAATACAAGAACATAAAGCTCACAACTTTAAGAAAAACATATCATTAAATCAACCACAAAGCTAGTTTCGGGGCCGCCAATCCCCTTTCTAAACTAAGCTAGCATGAAAATAAAGCAACAAGAAGAAGAAAATCAAAGCTTCAAAGGAAATAAATATTGAAATATTAAGAGTATTAAAAGGTTACCATCCAAGAAGAATAGAGCCTTTACATCCTTGAAACTTCAATCCCTCGCTTTGATCTAAATCTAATCTAATAGAAAGAGAGGTTTTCCCCCAAGAGGGGAGAAAACCCTAAGAAATCTGATCTAAAACCTAATTGCCTCCTTTAGGTCTTGGAATAATGAGCTTTATATAATGGGAGCCAAATGTAAGAAATATGCTAAGGAAGTGAAGGTCTCAAGAGATGGATATAACATAAAAAGTTCTATTCACACCTTTCAAGCATGCAAATAACAAAAGGGTTTCACCTTGTATTTTCTAGGGGCCTCTAGCCGATCCGACTAGTGGGAACGATGTGCACCCCCTAGCCAATTCCAACCAAAACGCCAAAGCCCCTCTACGCAATATAAGTGAGGGTAGGGACATAGACCGCTCATCGCCATGGCTTGGGCGATCACTCTATTTTCTCACTTCCTAGGATAACGTCATCGGGCGACCCGACTTCACATGGAGCTCCACGCTTTTTTGAAGACAGTGCAATGGGTGCCCGAATCCTAGCGAGGCGGCTCACCTCCTCTCTATTCTTCTCATCTTCCAGGATCTCTTCGGGATAACCGACTTCACATGGAGCCCCGTGCTTTTTCGAAGACGGTGCAATGGTTACCTCGTATCCTGGCAAGATGGCTCACCTCTGGTTTTATCTCTAGGAGTGGTCTTTGCCTTTTTACACTTCACCATATCAACCCCTCATGCCTTTTTTCTAGGGAGTAGGGATTTTTTTTTTCACTCACAGCTCACTTTAAGGCTCTCCTTTTGCCCCATGTCCTGCTAAGATTAGTTCAATTTTCGGGCTTCGCAATTTTTATCTTTCTAAAACTCAGGGGGTACACACTCCCACTTCGAGAGATCCTTGGCTGAGGTCCAAACAAAATACAAGGTGAAGAACATGCAAGCACACATAAAAAAATTTTCAATTTTGGGTCAAATTGTGTAAATTGGTGCAAAGTGTAACTTCCAAAGCATATTTAAAACATTCGTATTTGGCACAAGGTTAGGAGCCCTCCTAGATAGTATTGGCAATAACACGCCCTCTAGTTCATATACCTTATCACTCAGTCAATCAACTATTTCAAGAAACATATATCCTTTCCACACTTAAAAGTGAACATCGTCATCGATGTTTCCATGAGGAACGAAGGAAAAAGGATTAGGGTCTTAAAAGATTGTACACTAAGGCATCTTTCCACACTTAAAAAGTGTGCTTTGGGCTTCAAATAAGTTTTCTAAAAATATTATACCCATTATAACAAAATCATGCAACTCATCCTCTGTGAACCAAGACAAATTTGCTCATAAAAAATTGGAAGAAAAAGTTAGAATAATATACCATACAGTGCGTTTCTACAAACTTATCCTCCGCTTGCTGCCTATCTATTTTCTTTAAGATTGTTGGCTCTTCATCTTCTTTCCTTTGGTATCAAGCAAATTAAAAGTAAATCTATGCCTCCTAAATGTTTATCCTGCATTGGTTAGCTTAAACGGCTGCATAGAAATAAACTTAAAGCAACTAAAAGAAACAAAATAATAACCGTAAATAAAATTTGCTTAAAAATAAAGGATAAATTTGGGATTATTGGCACGACCAGACCTTGGAGACTCATAAAAATTGGATGAAAAAGGGAATAATGCACAAAAATCTGTCAGGACCTGTCCACGTGGACTTACACGCGTGTAGGTCCACGTGGATCAGCACTGGAAAAATTCCATGCCTGTTACCACGCGTGTGGGAAAGCGTGGACAACAGTGTTGATCACTTTCTTCGTCTCCCTGCTTTTGCCTTCCACTTTTGATTCGGTTTAGCTCAATTCGTCATGGCTTAGCACCAAAATCACCTGCAATGTTAGCTCAAGCAAGGCTATTCTAAAAAGAAAATTGCTAATAAATGAAGGAAAAGAAAAAGTAAACAAGAAATAAAGTTCTAACATCTAAGGATAAGTGGATAACGTTGAGATTGCCTCCCAAGTGCGCCATGGTTTAACGTCTCCTGGCCAGACGTGGTGTGCTCTATCCTTCGAAGCACACTGATTTTGGGACCTTACCAAGCGTCCCGTGAACCTTAGCTTCAAGGTTTGCCCCAAGATGGGGAACATCCTTGAATTCCCACGCAAATAAAGGAAGAACAATATGCATAGTTGGAAGACTTTTAACCTCAAACACCCTCCTTAATTCTTCTAAGATGGTGTGAACTTCCTTTTCCTCTTGCTCTCTTCTCCCCCTAAAGATCTTTTCATTTGTAGCACTCTCTTTATACCATATCTCCTCACTCCCTTTCTCAATTTCGGTTTTAACAACGTCTCCCCACTCAACTTTCTCCATAAGATCAAACGTGAAAATCCCATCATTTTCTACAATCTCTTCCTCACATTCTCTTTTCTCATCTCCCCACTCTATTTGATTAGAAAAATCACTCTCACCCTCACATGAGTAAAATGAAGCATCACTCCCCTCACTCATCAATTCATTCTCATCCAAGTCAAAGGATTCATCTTCCAAAAATTTAAAACAATCATATTCATCTTTAAACAAAAGAGAATCCTTACAATTATCAATCAATATATCACAATTTTCTACGGAATCATCCTCCCGAAATTTAAAGCAATCATAATCACATGTAATGGAAATATTAATGCAAAGGGAGTCATCCTTGTGAGGAACACAATTATCATTATCAAGTGAATCAACAATTTCACACTCGTTAATAGAATCATCATCAACAAAGCCTATGGAATCATCCTCTCGGAAATAAAAACGAGTAGTGTTGTAAGATCACTATTGTAATTCAAAGGGGAGTCATCCACACAAGTGTCAAAAGTGTTTTCAATAAGAGTACAAGGATTTTCAAGAATATTAATGCAAGAAGGATTAAGAATTTTACCACATGTCAGCTCTGATCTTCATCTTCCCACACTACTTCGATGTCCTCATCTTCACTCTCTATCTATACCTCTTTTGGATCTTCTAATTCGAAAATTGGGACTTCTTCAAGCACCGGGGCATAACAATCCACTTCCTCTTCAACATTCACCTTCCTTCTAACATTTTGTTTTTCACTCTCTTGTACAAACCTTGAATTGGCTTCCAAAGTCGGGATATCATCTATGATGGTGGAGTTAGCCCGTGACTCATTAATTTTCATGAGCTCCTCCATCATGGATAGCATCTTCGTTTCAACCTCTTCCAAAGGAAGTCCTTCCTCCCGGAGGGTAGCAAGATAGTCTTTCAATTCGCTCTTGATTTCGGCTTTTAAATTAGCCGTATCCTCTTTGGCCATCCTTGTGAATGCTTCTATTTTTTCTTTTAGAATCTCAATTTCGTCCTTGGCCGGTGGGATATAATCGCAAGGATTAGATGGGGTAAAAATTGGTTGGAAGGTGGTGTTTCAAAGAAATATGAAGCATTGTTTCCTACATTGAATGGTGATGGAGGTGGGTAGTGAGTGTTTGGGTGGGAATTGGGGAATAAATCTCGTGAGTATAGCTTGGGTCGATTTGTTTCATCATTTGTACAAGCTTACTCTCTATATTTTGGGATATCTCTTTAGAGCTCAACGAGTCATTTTCTTGAAAATTGGGTGATTGTGAAGGGTAATTTTCTTGGAAAGGTGGAGGTGGTGTTTCATATGGGTGTGGGTAATGATTGTGTGTATGAAATGGATAAGGATAGGGAGGTGGTAAGTAGTGGTGTGGAAATGGGTAAGGATTTGGAGGTGGGTAGTGATATGTTGGTAGAGGGTAAGTATAGGTAGAATGGGGGTAATAGGGATATGGTTGGGGTAGAGGATTTCTATAAGATTGTCCTCCATGATGTGGGTAACCATGGGGATTCATTTGAGCACTCACTGGCAAGCTTTCAAATGATTTTCAACAAAAATTTCCTGCACAAAGATTAGCCAACAACAAATCTTTGCAACTAAAAGTAGTTGCAAGTGAGCAATAAAATATTCAAGATAAATAAGCTCACTTCTCTAATCAAGCAAAGAAAATAAAACAAAAAAAAAAAGAAAGAAATTCAATAACTCTTATAATCCAACATCAAAAATGTCAACACAATTCAAAAACCGTTTGCCTTCCCCGGCAACGACGCCATTTTGATGTTGTATGCATCTGTGGTGAGTGAATGTGTGGTATGGAAGGTGTTAAAACGAAGAGTCAAAACTCCCCGAGTGTCGTGTCTTTCAAGGAAGGCAGGTTTGGAGTCGAATGTATGTTGACTTTTAGGAGGTTGAAGGTTAAGAGTTACAAGAATGACAAGAACTTGAAAGTATGTGTGCAAGGAAATTGGAAATCTAAAAATAACAAAAGCAAGAGTAAGGGAAAACTGGGATAGGGGCTTTTGGCTAGCATATATGGTCTAAGATTCTATCGGTTGTGCGAGCATATGCCTCGGATTTAACAAGGGAGCTTTAGGCACATCACCGAGTGGCGTCACACTCGGACTCCCATATCCTCATTCGGCTGGGGCATTTTGTCAAACACCTTGTCTACCACTCCTCTCGGACCTCGTCCTTTCGGACTAAGGGCGGAGATGTAGGTGAGTAGGACTCGTGAGAGGCTGCTATCGCGCACACAATCACTTTCACAGAGTTGCTACCTAGTGTGGCCACACATATGCACCAAACATCACCGACACAAGCATACAAATACAAGAACATAAACCTCACAACTTTAAGAAAAACATATCATTAAATCAACCGTAAAGCTAGTTTCGGGGCCACCAATCCCCTTTCTAAACTAAGCTAGCATGAAAATAAAGCAACAAGAAGAAGAAAATCAAAGCTTCAAAGGAAATAGATATTGGAATATTAAGGGTGTGTTTGGAAAGCAGGAAAATGATTTCTGAAAAATGACTTCTGGAAAATGAGTCATTTTCCAGAAAATATTTTCATTTCCCGTGTTTGGCTGCACAACAGAAAACTGTCTTTGTGTGTTTGGTTCATTTTCCAGAAAATGAGTAGAATTGTATAATTAAATATTTTAAATATTTTATTTAGCATATAAAAATATTTATAATAAAATTTTAGTTTAATATTTATAATTATTCCATATTTGTGACCCCATATTCCATATTCCATATTCCATAAAAATATTTTAATATTTCCGCAGCCCTTCGTCTCTGTTTCCATTTCCGCAAACCCCATTCACAGATTCAATTTCCTCAAACTCCCCTTCACAGATTCAATCTTCAATTGAATTTCGACCTCCCTTTGTTATCAATTTTTGGTTTTCAAATTCGAGACTTCGGAATCTAGCATTTTGAATTGTTGTTCAAACCCCTAATTGAAAGGAAAAAGTTGTCGACGAGGGGAGCAACAGATCTGAGAAGCTGAAGAGAATTCTAGCAATTCGACGGCATGTTACATACTTAAGATGACGGGGTCGACGATTTGCTGTGAACAGAGATGGCGGTCTGAATTGGGAGGAAATGGCGACCACCAGGCATGTTACGTACTTACGATGATGGGGTCGACGATTTGTTGTGAACAGGGATGGCGGTCTAACGATTTCCTGTGAATAGGGATGGGGTCGACGATTTGTTGTGGTTGCCGTGACAGAGCCGGCGATGCCGACCGGGACTTCGACGTCGACCTCGAACTCAAGCCGAAACCAATCAGCCTTGGTCTGGAAGCGAGAGCCTTTGTCCGCAAAATGACTTCCGCCAAAATTTGGCGGAAGTTGTTTTCCGTAAAACTGGCATGATTTTCCACGGTCAACGGAAATTGTTTTCCGTTGACCGAATTTTCCTTGCACATCCAAACACCAAAAACTCGGAAAATGATTTCCAGAAATCATTTTCCGAGTTTCCAAACACACCCTAAGAGTATTAAAAGGTTACCATCCAAGAAGAATAGAGCCTTTACATCTTTGAAACTTCAATCCCTCTCTTTGATCTAAATCTAATCTAATAGAAAGAGAGGTTTTCCCCCAAGAGGGGAGAAAACCCTAAGAAATCTGATCTAAAACCTAATTGCCTCCCCCTAGGTCTTGGAATAATGAGCTTTATGTAGTGGGAGCAAAATAGGGGCAAAATAGACAATTTTCCCGAAGCTGAAATTTGGGCTGTCACAAGGCTCTCGATGCGTCAAGCCTTGAAAGATTTTCGTAAAATATGCAACGGCATCTTCTCGACGCGTCGAGCCCTGAATCTTCGTGGCCTAGCGCCACACTTGGTTGAGGGCGTGGTGAGCTACTAGAAATGATCCACGCCCCTCCACACGCGTGTTGGGTTACGTGGGAAGTTCCTGCTTGTGGATTCTTCGCTTTTTGCTCGGTTTTGGCCTTGAATCCTTCTTGTGGCTATAGAAATAGCTTCAAAACATCTTCCATAATCGTGTTAGAGGTTTTTTTTATCACATCCGAGTTTTAATGCATGAAATCCTTATGAATGGGTAGGAAACTATGCAATTTTAGCCCGTAAATAACCCTTAAATTGGACTATTCTTGGTGCTTATCAACCAGCAGACCATAACCACTTTCTCCAGCATGTTGATAGGCAAATCATCCCACATCTCCTGAAACCATGAGCTAGCAGACTCCACATACGACAATGACCAATCCTCATCCAGTTCACGCCAGCATGCTCGAGCGAAAGGACAATTTGCGAAAATATGAGACACATTCTCATTCGCCACTCCACACAGAAAGCAAACCTGGTCACAATTAACTTTTTTCATACATAACACATCCTTTGTAGGGAGCCGCATTGAGCAATGGGTCCAAAAAAAACATTTTACTTTAGGGGGAATATTCAACTTCCAAACCCCAGTCCACCCCAACTCCCTCATAGTCGTACCACTCCCTTTTGCTAACCTATATGCACTCTTCACCGAATAAAACCCATTGTCCTCACCTCCCCAAAATATTGAGTCACTAGCAATATCCAAGTGAGTGGGAATACTCATAATAAGGTCAATGTCACGTTGACAAAACATCTCTCTCAATAACTCATAATCCCACTGCTGAGTATTAACACAAAAAAGGTTTTGAACAGAAGGGCTATTTAAGTAAGTAGGCTCCGGGGTAACAATATAAGGATTTTGAGCATCCGGTAACCACGGCTACCCCCACACTCTCACCTTCATCCCATCCCCAATTTTCCATCGAATTCCCTCCCTCAAGACCCCCTGGGATTCACGAATACTTGACCACACAAAAGAAGGGTTGGACCCCATCCCCGCATCAAGAAAAGAGCATTTAGGAAAATACCTAGCCTTAAAAACCTTTGACACAAGAGCATCAAGCTCCATAATAAATTTCCACCCTTGTTTCCCAAGCATAGCCAAATTCATCTCTCTCACCGTACAAAATCCCATCTCACCCTGAACTTTCGGCTTACACAAATCCCCCTAAGTACTCCACCGAATACCTCTCCCTTCTCGTCCCTCACAACCCCACCAATACGAGTTAATGAGCCTCTCAATCACATATCCCAATCCCTTATGTTGGTCCCGATAGGGTGGGAAAAGTCTAGAGGGGGGGGGGGGGGGTGAATAGACTTTTCAAACAATTAAAAACTTTATAACACTTCAACCAGAGTGATCCCAAGTGAATAAATTCAACTTGAAATCCGCAGCGGAATATTGTACGGTAAAGTGCTATAGGACGAAACTACGTAAAACTGAAGAGATAACTCGCATGCAAAACGTTGGAAATACTCAGAACAGCTCAAGGAACAAGTATGCAAAGTTTGAGCCGCATGCGAACGTGGGAACACACAAACCCAGATAATATGCTCAACACAGTACGTAAAGGGTTAGTATGTTAAAACATGCAAATATGTAAAGTGCAGTAAAGTAAATGAGAGGCAAAGATTTATAGTGGTTCGGAGATGGTGTAATTCTCCTAGTCCACTTCTTCCTTGCTCCAAGGAAGGTTTCCACTATCTTCAATCACCCAGATACAATAGTGAAACTCCCGAGTGCTACGCACAAAGCTACACTCAACCACGAGCTCTTCGCACCCAGCTAAGCTCACGAGCGCTACGCACAAAGCTACGCTCCCCGAACGCTACGCACAAAGCTACGTTCCCGAACGCTACGCACAAAGCTACGTTCCCAACTAAGTGGTACGCACAAAGCTGCACTTAGTTCACCCGAGTGTTACGCACCCAGCTACACTCCTTTCTACCCTCGGTAGAGATACAATATTTGTTTTAAAGAAATAAAGATTTCTTTTTCTAAGACTTGAATTCTCTCGTGTATAGCTCAAAATCTCAGCACTCTGTAATTTTCGTTGTAAGTCCGATCGCTGTTATTGCCTCTTGTGCTTGTCTTCAAGTCTTCTTGGGCTTCTTATAAAGAATTATTTGCCCGTTATGAACATTCAAATTTTGAACGTTCACTTGATCTGATTGGCCATTCCAATCTGATCTTGATGGCCATACCTTCTCATTTAATGACCATACCGTTGTTCTGATAACTTGCCAAATTGATCTGATGAAATCTCCAATTTGATCTGCACATTTAATGTCGCTGGTAACTTTTGACAATTTACCTCTGTAATTGCTCACAAAGTCTTCTTTTACGGCTTGATTGATTCTTGAAACTTGTAGCCTCCAATCTTGACTTTGTTGCCTTCTCAGCTTGATATTGCAGACTGTGTATTCTTCAGAGCTTGATATTTTTGACTTTGTTGTGCTCTTGATTCTTGATCTTGGGCAAGTTGATCTTTCAAAATATTTTCCATGTGATTCTTGCTTGAGTATAAACAATAATCTTCAGAAAATCACCATCTCCAGATTTCTCCTGGTTGGTTGTATCACGTACTGGAATAAACTTGAATCATGCAAAAATGGTTAAGTGTAAATTCCACTTTAGGTTGCTCCATAAGTTGCTCCAAAATATTTTAGAGTAACTTTTACATGTGTAAGGTTCATGCGTGTATAATCCATGCAAAGTTCCTCCATGTTGACTTTGACTTCCTCCATCACTTGCTCAATTGACCAAACTAGCTCCAAAATTCACTCTATTGACCAAAGTTGTGCTCTTTTGACTTGGCCGTGTAACTAGCTCCAAAAGCTTCCTCCTTTGTATTAAAAATGTAGCAAGTAGGATTCGAACGCTAGACCTCTGTGTATATGCTCAAGTCTTTTACCAATTCTCCATTTCAGCTCATTCGATCATATCCATCAAATAAATATATTTGATCCTTTTTAGCATGGCATAGAGTGAGACGTAGAGATAGTAGATCTTTGAAGTTCTTCTCGGTTTAGATCAATTGACCCAAACTTCCTCCATTTGACCGAACTTCCTCCCTAAGTTACTCCATGAGTTGCTCTATTGACCAAAACCTTGACCTTTTAGCCGTGTTAGGATTAGCTCCATTCCATGTTCTCCAAGGCTCAAAATGTCTTTAATAGGATTCAAACTTGAGTCTTCTAACAACGATAAACATGCCTTGTCCATTGGATCATGTATACTCATGTGTATAGTGGAAGTAAATGACTTACAAGAGTCATAATAAAATGAACTCTATAAGACAATAATTCGAACCAAACTATTGTCAAGTCTTGCCTTCCGGGTCCAAACTCTACACTCTAAAAAATAAAATAGGGGATTTCTACAAACACAAATTGGCTCATCAAAACTATTACAATTTTATTCCTAACACCTTAGACAAAAGGAAATCTTGCATAGCATAATTGGGAATACTTTGCAGCACAGTTTTCAATAATACCTCTCGCCCCGCCGTTGACAACAACCTATTCCCCCAACTAGAGATTCTCGCTTTCATCCTATCCCGAACAAAACCAAGGATCTTCCTCTTTCTACGCCCAACATAGCCCGTTATGTCTCAATTTAGGGACTAAAAAAATGATATTTTCCCTTTTAAATAATTAAAAGAATTGTGGCAATGTGTTTTATTTCTAAATTTTTAAGTTCTTAAATAAATTTTAATAATATTAATTTAAAATGGTTGTTTAAAAATTTTGAGTTCAGTTCTTGTCGATAATATGTTAATACCCGATCTCTGTTAGGGAATAACAACATGTTGTTAATAGGTGCTAACGAATTTTTATTGTGCGGTTAAATCCATAGAGCACACACTCAAGCTTGAGGATCAATCAAAGGACTTAATCGAGTTGCAAAACTCTCTCGATGTTTCACTTATGCCCACAAAATCTAAATGGATGTATAACCCATGTTCCTAGTTGAATAAAAAGCATTCAAAAGCATACTATTGTACAACATTAGTCACTTAAAAAGATGTTCCAAGAAAAATCTTTTGGCCTCGTTTACTAACTAAAAAAATTCTCCAGTTTTATGAAAAACTAGAAAATTGGAGAACAGAAAACATAAAATTTTTAAAATTCTAAAAGGTATTCGATTTATATTTTTAAGAATCTTTAAAGTTGGGTGGGACTAAGGGGGGTGTATTCAATCACGACTTTCATGAACTTTTAAATACTTTTATCAACTTTAAAAGTTTGGTGGTATTCAATTTAGACTTTTATAAACTCTTTAAAAGTTTACCTGTATTCAATTCAAACTTTTTAAAACTCTTTAAAAGTATACAGGTATTCGATTCAGACTTTTACAGAGTTATTAAAAGTCTACTGGTATTCAAAAAGTTACTGACTTTCACAAACTCTGTCAGAATAGGATTTCTGTAGACTTTCTCTTCATTAATATAAATAGATGAAATCTAACCCTCCAACCCCAAACTTTTCAATATTCTCCACAAACTTTTTTTCCTTCATCTAAACTAGGTAAATTTTCCATCAATTTTACGGTACGTTTCAAATCTTTTATAAATACTTTTTTCTTTTTATTTTATGTTCAAGCAATCTTTTTGTTGCCATCGCAACAAAATAATTACAGCTACTGCTGTTCGCATGAATCTGTTGCGAACAACAGCAGCAGCTTGCTGCTGCTCGCAGCAGATTCATGCGAACAGCAGCAGCTTGCTGCTGTTCGCAGCAAATATTTGCTGCGGACAGCAGCAAGATTGCTGCTGTGCAGCAACAATATTTGCTGCAACCAGCAGCAATTGCTGCTGGTTGCAGCAAATTTTTTAATTTATAATTTTATTTAATTAATATGTTTATAATTTTATATAATTGTGTGTTTATTAATTATTAATTTATAATATTATATATATATTGTATTAAGTTGAATTTTTTAAGAGATTTGTTTATTTATTTTATAGTAATTATAAATGGGAGATACTCATCAAGAAAAGAGTAAAGGTAAAAATAAAGTTAATGGAAATTATGCATTATGGGCAACTGATGAGAGTAACGAGTTGTTACAACTCATGGTTGATGCTATAAAAAATGGATGGCGTGATAGTAGTGGAGGTTTAAGCAAGTTAACTGTGGAGAAGAGGATACTTCCTGCTCTGAATGAAAAGCTTGGGTGTCAAAGATCGTATGCACAATACCAAAGCAGATTGAAATGGTTCAAGAATCGTTTTAACAACTTTTCTGAGCTTATGCGTCATAGTTCTGGATTTGGTTGGGATCCAATAACAAAGAGGTTTACAGCTAGTGATGAGGTGTGGGAAGATTATTTGAAGGTGAGATTGTTATATCCTTTAATTAACGCTGCTTAGTTTTTTTTTTTTTTTTTTTTTTTTTTTAAATCATTCATTAACTATTTTCTTTTTCTTTCTAGTCTCATCCTACTCATAAACACCTACGGACCGATACGGTTGCTGACTATGAAGATTTAGCATTTGTATTTGGAAGTACTACTGCAGTAGGAAAAAACTCTATCGGATTGGGTGATGAAACTGATGCAAGAATCTATAATGTTGAAGAAGATAATCAACATAGAATTGATCAACTACATTTTGATTTTGTTAACGATGGATTTACACAAAATGATATACACGTAGATTCTCAAGATCCACGATTACCACAATATACTTCACCAGCACCTCAAGAGATAAATGTAGAAGCAAGTTCAGCAAAGTATTATAAGAGGAAAAGAAATAGAACTGAATATGAAGGAAATAGTAGTTCACCTGAGGAAACAAATCGATCTAATGTGTTAGATAAATTATCTAATACTCTTGATTCAATAGCGGCTGATATCCATTGTATGGTGCAGAGAAGAGAAAAAGAAAATGGTTGTTGGGATGCTATTAAGGAACTCCCTGACTTGGATAGTGATACTTGTTTCAAGGTTTTGGAATGGTTGAACACGAAATCAAAGAAGGATGCATTTATAAATATGTCACCCCAAGACCGCTATAATTGGATAATGTTCAAATTGTCCAAATGAGAGTTCATAATATTATTATTATTAGTAGTATTAGTTTCATAAACTTTATTCTATGTATTAATGATATTTGTTAAGTATGTTTTACAAGAAGTTAATTGAATTATTGTTAGTATTACTATTTTTTTTACTAGAAATTCTTTTCTATTCTCTCCTTTTCTTTACTTTTTTTTTAAAAAATATTTTTATTGTTTCATATAAATAATTTTGTTTGTAGGTACTATTTAATACCATTTAGGTGATTGATATATAATGTCGGATAGCAATGATGACATTGAGATGGTTGATGTGGAGGAAGAAGAACAAGTAGATGAAGAATTTGAAGAAGTAGAGTTTTATGAAATCATTCAGCGTTTATTGGAAGCAATTGCTATGCTTATACACGTATTGAAAGAGGTTATTATTGATAATAATGGGGAACGAATTGAACATCCACTAGCTCGGCGACCAATTACTTCACGTGGATACAATTACATACAAAACGTATTGACTGAAGATTCTGATAACTTTCGGCAGGTATATAGAATGTATCCAAATGTGTTTTTAAAGTTATGCCATATTATAAGAGAGAAAACATTTCTAAAGGATACAAGATATATTACTGTTGAAGAAATGGTTGCAACATTTTTACTAACGGTTGGCCAGAACTCTAGATATTGTCATACTCGTGAAACATTTTATCGGTCACACTTTGCTACAAGTAAGAATTTTAACAAAGTTTTAAAGGCTCTTAACACAATAGCACCTGAGATGATGGTCAAACCTAGCTTCACAGTGCCTACACGAATAAGAGAAAGTACAAGGTTTTACCCTTACTTTAAGGTAAGCAAAAAATTACTCTATTTGCAAAAAATTATAATTACTCTATTTCATTAATTATTGTTCTCTTTTATGAGTAGCATATATATTCTTATACATGTGAATATGATATTATACTTATGTGTGGAATTTACTTCAGGATTGTGTTGGAGCTATTGATGGCACACATATTCCAGCAATGGTAACTGGGCGTGATGTAAGCAGTTATCGTAATCGTCATGGAATAATTTCACAAAATGTATTGGCTGCTTGTAACTTTGACTTAGAATTCATATATGTTCTTAGTGGGTGGGAGGGTTCAGCACATGATTCAAAATTGCTAAGTGATAGTTTGTCAAGGAGGAATGGCCTTAAAGTGCCACAAGGTCAGTTTAGTTTATTATTATTATTATTATTATTATTATTATTATTATTATTATTATTATTATTATTATTAATAATAACTCTACATATTGGATAACTAATATGTTAAGTGTGTGTAGGTAAATACTTTTTAGTGGATTGTGGATTTCCAAATCGACAACAGTTTTTAGCTCCATATCGAGGTGTACGTTATCATCTTCAAGATTTTGTCGGGCAAGGTCGTGACCCTGAAAATGATGTTGAGTTATTCAATCTACGACATGCTTCTTTGAGGAATGTAATTGAGAGGATATTTGGTATATTCAAATCAAGATTTACGATCTTCAAGTCAGCACCCCCGTTCCCTTATAAGACTCAAGCAGAACTTGTACTAGCTTGTGCAGGACTTCATAATTTTCTTCGCAAGGAGTGTCGTAGCGATGAGTTTCCAATTGAGCTAGATAGTGATGAATCTCCTTCACCTTTACCAATGAATGATGTAGATAATTTTGAACAACTGTTTGAAACTCAAGAACAACAACGGGAGCATGTAAATGAATGGAGGGCTAAAATAGCTTTGGATATGTGGAGAGACACCCAACAAGGCGAAACCAATGCCAATCAAAGATAATTGTACTAACAAGATGAATATTTTAATTCGTACTTTTTTTTAAAGGAAAATTTGTACTTTTTCATTCTAAACATTTTGATAATTATATTACTCAGCATTAGTTGTTTCATTAGTTCAAGAAATATTTTTATTGGTTATATTTATAAAAATTGATTATATTTTTTTTATGAATAATATACTCTATTTTTGTGACATCAATATTTTTTTTAATTTTTACAATGCACTAATTTATAGATAATATATTAATAGAAGTTATATATAGATATATTAAGAATATGGATGTTGTGAGGTGT
>CP025659.1:27746234-27758713 GCA_003576665.1 Ipomoea trifida
AATACACCCTCACAAACATTCCATAACTTCTATAATATATTCTATATTTCTTCATTAATATATTATCTATAAATTAGTGCATTGTAAAAATTAAAAAAAAAATTGATGTCACAAAAATAGAGTATATTATTCATAAAAAAAATATAATCAATTTTTATAAATATAACCAATAAAAATATTTCTTGAACTAATGAAACAACTAATGTTGAGTAATATAATTATCAAAATGTTTAGAATGAAAAAGTACAAATTTTCCTTTAAAAAAAGTACGAATTAAAATATTCATCTTGTTAGTACAATTATCTTTGATTGGCATTGGTTTCGCCTTGTTGGGTGTCTCTCCACATATCCAAAGCTATTTTAGCCCTCCATTCATTTGCATGCTCCCGTTGTTGTTCTTGAGTTTCAAACAGTTGTTCAAAATTATCTACATCATTCATTGGTAAAGGTGAAGGAGATTCATCACTATCTAGCTCAATTGGAAACTCATCGCTACGACACTCCTTGCGAAGAAAATTATGAAGTCCTGCACAAGCTAGTACAAGTTCTGCTTGAGTCTTATAAGGGAACGGGGGTGCTGACTTGAAGATCGTAAATCTTGATTTGAATATACCAAATATCCTCTCAATTACATTCCTCAAAGAAGCATGTCGTAGATTGAATAACTCAACATCATTTTCAGGGTCACGACCTTGCCCGACAAAATCTTGAAGATGATAACGTACACCTCGATATGGAGCTAAAAACTGTTGTCGATTTGGAAATCCACAATCCACTAAAAAGTATTTACCTACACACACTTAACATATTAGTTATCCAATATGTAGAGTTATTTAATAATAATAATAATAATAATAATAATAATAATAATAATAATAATAATAATAATAATAAACTAAACTGACCTTGTGGCACTTTAAGGCCATTCCTCCTTGACAAACTATCACTTAGCAATTTTGAATCATGTGCTGAACCCTCCCACCCACTAAGAACATATATGAATTCTAAGTCAAAGTTACAAGCAGCCAATACATTTTGTGAAATTATTCCATGACGATTACGATAACTGCTTACATCACGCCCAGTTACCATTGCTGGAATATGTGTGCCATCAATAGCTCCAACACAATCCTGAAGTAAATTCCACACATAAGTATAATATCATATTCACATGTATAAGAATATATATGCTACTCATAAAAGAGAACAATAATTAATGAAATAGAGTAATTATAATTTTTTGCAAATAGAGTAATTTTTTGCTTACCTTAAAGTAAGGGTAAAACCTTGTACTTTCTCTTATTCGTGTAGGCACTGTGAAGCTAGGTTTGACCATCATCTCAGGTGCTATTGTGTTAAGAGCCTTTAAAACTTTGTTAAAATTCTTACTTGTAGCAAAGTGTGACCGATAAAATGTTTCACGAGTATGACAATATCTAGAGTTCTGGCCAACCGTTAGTAAAAATGTTGCAACCATTTCTTCAAAGTAATATATCTTGTATCCTTTAGAAATGTTTTCTCTCTTATAATATGGCATAACTTTAAAAACACATTTGGATACATTCTATATACCTGCCGAAAGTTATCAGAATCTTCAGTCAATACGTTTTGTATGTAATTGTATCCACGTGAAGTAATTGGTCGCCGAGCTAGTGGATGTTCAATTCGTTCCCCATTATTATCAATAATAACCTCTTTCAATACGTGTATAAGCATAGCAATTGCTTCCAATAAACGCTGAATGATTTCATAAAACTCTTACTTCTTCAAATTCTTCATCTACTTGTTCTTCTTCCTCCACATCAACCATCTCAATGTCATCATTGCTATCCGACATTATATATCAATCACCTAAATGGTATTAAATAGTACCTACAAACAAATTATTTATATGAAACAATAAAATATTTTTTTAAAAAAAAAGTAAAGAAAGGAGAGAATAGAAAGATTTCTAGAAAAAAAATAGTAATAAAAATAATTCAATTAACTTCTTGTAAACATACTTAACAAATATCATTAATACATAGAATAAAGTTTATGAAACTAATACTACTACTAATAATAATATTATGAACTCTCATTTGGACAATTTGAACATTATCCAATTATAGCGGTCTTTGGGTGACATATTTATAAATGCATCCTTCTTTGATTTCGTGTTCAACCATTCCAAAACCTTGAAACAAGTATCACTATCCAAGTCAGGGAGTTCCTTAATAGCATCCCAACAACCATTTTCTTTTTCTCTTCTCTGCACCATACAATGGATATCAGCCGCTATTGAATCAAGAGTATTAGATAATTTATCTAACACATTAGATCGATTTGTTTCCTCAGGTGAACTACTATTCCTTCATATTCAGTTCTATTTCTTTTCCTCTTATAATACTTTGCTGAACTTGCTTCTACATTTATCTCTTGAGGTGCTGGTGAAGTATATTGTGGTAATCGTGGATCTTGAGAATCTACGTGTATATCATTTTGTGTAAATCCATCGTTAACAAAATCAAAATGTAGTTGATCAATTCTATGTTGATTATCTTCTTCAACATTATAGATTCTTGCATCAGTTTCATCACCCAATCCGATAGAGTTTTTTCCTACT
This sequence comes from Ipomoea trifida, assembly GCA_003576665.1. NCBI lineage: Eukaryota > Viridiplantae > Streptophyta > Magnoliopsida > Solanales > Convolvulaceae > Ipomoea > Ipomoea trifida. The sequence continues at coordinate 27,748,840 of CP025659.1, forward strand.
GCAGTAGTACTTCCAAATACAAATGCTAAATCTTCATAGTCAGCAACCGTATCGGTCCGTAGGTGTTTATGAGTAGGATGAGACTAGAAAAGAAAAAGAAAATAGTTAATGAATGATTTAAAAAAAAAAAAAAAAAAAAAAAAAATAAGCAGCGTTAATTAAAGGATATAACAATCTCACCTTCAAATAATCTTCCCACACCTCATCACTAGCTGTAAACCTCTTTGTTATTGGATCCCAACCAAATCCAGAACTATGACGCATAAGCTCAGAAAAGTTGTTAAAACGATTCTTGAACCATTTCAATCTGCTTTGGTATTGTGCATACGATCTTTGACACCCAAGCTTTTCATTCAGAGCAGGAAGTATCCTCTTCTCCACAGTTAACTTGCTTAAACCTCCACTACTATCACGCCATCCATTTTTTATAGCATCAACCATGAGTTGTAACAACTCGTTACTCTCATCAGTTGCCCATAATGCATAATTTCCATTAACTTTATTTTTACCTTTACTCTTTTCTTGATGAGTATCTCCCATTTATAATTACTATAAAATAAATAAACAAATCTCTTAAAAAATTCAACTTAATACAAAATATATATATATATATATATATATATATATATATATATATAATATTATAAATTAATAATTAATAAACATACAATTATATAAAATTATAAACATATTAATTAAATAAAATTATAAATTAAAAAATTTGCTGCAACCAGCAGCAATTGCTGCTGGTTGCAGCAAATATTGTTGCTGCACAGCAGCAATCTTGCTGCTGTCCGCAGCAAATATTTGCTGCGAACAGCAGCAAGCTGCTGCTGTTCGCATGAATCTGCTGCGACAGCAGCAAGCTGCTGCTGTTTTCGCAAAGATTCATGCGAACAGCAGTAGCTGTAATTATTGTGCGATGGCAACAAAAAGATTGCTTGAACATAAAATAAAAAAAAAAAGTATTTATAAAAGATTTGAAAACGTACCGTAAAATTGATGGAAAATTTACCTAGTTTAGATGAAGGAAAAAAAGTTTGTGGAGAATATTGAAAAGTTTGGGGTTGGAGGGTTAGATTTCATCTATTTATATTAATGAAGAGAAAGTCTACAGAAATCCTATTCTGACAGAGTTTGTGAAAGTCAGTAACTTTTTGAATACCAGTAGACTTTTAATAACTCTGTAAAAGTCTGAATCGAATACCTGTATACTTTTAAAGAGTTTATTAAAAAGTACAAATGTGATCGGAAAAAATTAAACCTCATTTTATCCTAAATTGGAAGGGGTAAAATAGTCTTTTTTATTATGTCTGACTTGCTCTTTGACCATCTCTTCACTGAACACTAATGAAGCGGCGTCGGACGGCGTCGACTTTGGAGCAATTTACAGATCTGGATTTTTGCAGGTTTCTGAAGCAATTTTTTTTCCAGCTTCATCTAGCCCTTCTCTTCTACGCTTTAAAGCGCAAGAATCTAAAAGGTTGGTGCCTTTCCCAAATTCAGCCAGCAACAATAGTCAAAGACCATAAGGAAGATGATGTTTCATGAAATGGGTTGTTTGGTTATTTTGTGATTGTTGGGTTTTGATATTATTGTCTTTTGATGTCTTGTATAGATTACAAGTAGTTATTATGTTCATTCAACCAATAGTGACGTTGTTAGTGATCCTGATTGGCTGCCATAGTGATGTTAAATGAAACTTTGGATTCTTGCTTAGCTGCCATGGGATTTCGATCTGCTAGCACTGAACTGATCTTGATTCACTGTAACCGGCCTGCAGAAAAGATGATGATTGGTTGATGGACAGAGCCTGAGTGTGGCAAGAAGCTAGTGGAGAAGAGGAACAATCTGATCGTTTTCTCCGTTGGTCGTCGTTGGAAGCAGATGTTGAGCGCCATGCCGGAAGAAGAGAGAGGTGACAAGCAGCGCCGGAGGAGAACTGAGCATCGGTGTTCGGAGAAGAGAGGGTCAAAGAGGAAGTCAGACACAAGAATAAAAGACTATTTTGCCCCTTTCAATTCAGGATAAAATGATGTTTAATTTTTTCCGGTCACATTTGGCCGGTAATTTGGCCGGCGTGACCAAAATTGAGAAAAAATGCATAGTCAAGGTACGAAATCAACATTTTTGAAAGTCGCGGATAGCAATTAACACTACTACAATAGTCATTGGACCAAAATGGCAATTTACTCTAATTGAAATCCATTGAGCTGTTCTCTGTTTTCTAAATCCTAATTTTCCAGGGTTTATTCTCTGTTTTCTGTTTAAACAACTTGTTTACTAACAATCTTTTTTTTTTTTTAATTTACTTTTTATAAACTAACATTATAAAATTAACACAAGTTTAATTTCGAGTGATTTTAAAACCTTATATTTAAAATATTTTTGGACGATATGTTTGGTTTAAATTGAATTTATAAAATTTTTGCTTTTAAGTTTAATATATGTAAGATTTTTACATTTGATATCTGAAAAAAATTTATATCAGTATATAACATAACTAAAAACATATCTGTGAAACCCTTCATGAATGCACACAATCTACTATACAAATTAACACAAGACTAGATTGTGTTCTATTTTTCCCTACATAAATGCACACAATCTACCCTAGAATAGTTTATGTGCATTTGTGTAGCATATTGCGTGCATTCATGAAGAGTCATACGAATTCACAGGAAGAGATAGTCTCACTGAAAAATTAACACTGTACCAATAACTTATAAAGTTCACCTAAAATTTAGTTTAGATAATATTAATTTTTTAAAACTAATATTTAAAATATTTTTGGATATATTCATTTGAATGACTTGTATACATATAATTTTTACTTTGATTTCTAACATATTTGAAATTTCAATATTTAATATCTAGAACAAACATGTATTACGATATAACATAACTAAAAATATATGAACTGATTACCTATTGAGTTCAATCAAAATCAAAAACTTGGTGTAGATTTTAAATTTTAATTTTGAGAATGTGAATAATGTCTAACTTTAAGCGTAAGCAAAAAGGTTATATTTATATAAGTAAATGTGAATAGAAAAGATAGAATATGGTGATAAAGAAAAGAATATGATAATGAATGCAATCGTAGTAATGAATAAATATGTAAGTAGATAATTATGAGAATGTGGTTATAGTGGTATATAGCCAAATAGATAATAGATGATTCTGTTTTTCATTTAGAGAATAATTTTTAAAAGTTGGAAAATGTTTTCAATTTTCAAAATGGAAAATTGTATTAGTAAGCATGGGGTCTGTTTATTAACGGAAAAGTTTCTCTAATTTTCTGGAAAGTTGGAGAATTGGAGAATAGAAAAAAAATGCATTTTCTTGTGCAATTATATTTTAAAAATCTTTTTAAAAAAATCATTTTATGTAGATTTGAAAAAAATCTTACCAGCTCGTTGATCCTTGCCCCATCTCTATCTTCAAAGAATTATATTCACTTGAAATCCAAAACTGCTTACCTCGAATAAATTGAGTAACATTTAGAATTAAATTAATCAACAAATTTGTTGGTCTGTTTTCAACACAATTTTTAAACATCTTCGCATCATAATTTGACATTGGGTTCTTATGAAAAGTGGTAGTCTTGCGATTTTCCTTTCTAATGTCTCATGAATCATCTCATTCTATTTACCTAAAATATATTAATAGGACTCCAGTAGTTTAGTCTCTTTAGACTTCTAGTTATTGCACTTGTCTATATGTATTTTATGTACTCAATGTATCTGGTGATAATCTATTGATGTATACAACACATTCATCTGGTATCATACGCTATCTATGATTTTGGTTATGGCTTCCATTGTGCAATCTGACGCTTCCTTTGAACGAACCGTCACCGCTGCGGCGTCTTCGGCGGCTTTACTAGTGTCTACTCTGCCTTCGCTTAATTCTGCTCACCATTTTATCTCGTTGAAGCTGTCCTCCAAGAATTATATGTATTGGCATGCTCAAATCCTCCCCTTTCTTCGTTGTCAGGGACTTCTCAAGTTCGTCGATGGCACGTCTGTTTTCCAGCCGCTACCAGAAGCTGATAAGAAGGATGCGCCGCCCGTTGAGGATCCCGCCGTGAGTGTTTGGGTTCAGCAGGACCAAGCGGTCCTCTCCACATGCTTGTTGCCAAGTTGTCGGAGGAGGTTTTGTACCTTGCACTCGGTCACTCCACATCTTGCTCGCTGTCGAAAGAGATTGGGACGACGTTTGGGTTCGTTACTCGGGCTCGTTCTCTTGGTCTTCTCACGCAGCTGCAGGAGCTGCGCCAAGGTGACAACATAGTTACAGACTATCTAGGTCGTGCAAAGGTGTTGGTTGAGGAACTTGCGATGGCGGGGCAACCGGTGTCGCTGGACACTCAAAATCTCTACATCTTCAAGGGGTTGCGACCGGAGTTTAGAGCCATGGGATCTTCCCTGGTCACTGTTGGCTCTCCGATGAACATTGCTCAACTCTCTTATCTGCTGTGTGCCCAGCAATTTATCAGAAGTGATGATCTTTCCCCTGCGGTGGATTCCCAGCCGGCGGCTATGGTGTCGCGGCGAGCAGGCGGTGGCCGGCAGTCTGGTGATGCCGACGGTTGGCGAGGTCGCGGCTCTGTGTGTGGTGGCGGTCGTTTTGGCCGACCTGGTCGTGGCGGTGGCAGAGGTCCTCGCTACAAATATGCAGGAGCCATGGACACACGGCGGTGCACTACTATCGGCGCTACTTTGAGGCAGCTTCCCCGCAAGTTCACGTCGCTACTACTCCCGGTGATTCTGCATCGCAGGCGTGGTTTCCGGACACCGGGGCTACGCTTCACGCCACGCTATCGGAGGATGTTCTAACGGATACGGAGGCTTATCGCAGTTCTAATTCCCTCCGGGTCGGTAGCGGAGAAGGTTTGCCTATTACCCGTATCGGTCATGCTCGTGTTTTATCTTCTCGGTCTCTTAATTTATCTAGTGTTCTGGTTTTTCCTAAGTTGTCTCATTCGTCACCAAAACTCCGCTACTTAAGGGTCCAAGTTTGGGGGGTTTATACACATTGCGGCTTCCTATGTCTCCGCCTTTACCTGCTGCGTTTTTGTCTGCCCGGGCTCCCTCAAGTGTGTGGTATAGTCGTTTGGGTCACCTGCATTTTCGGGTGTTGAGTAAAGTCTTACGTAGTTGATCAGTTAGTAAATTAGATTTGAGTTCATCTCAACTTTGTTCGTCATGTCAGTTGGGGAAATCCTCCCATTTTTCTTTACCTCGTGTTAGTTCGACAAGTTCTGATGTATTAGGTTTAATTTATACAGACATTTGGGGCCCTGCACTCCTTTTATCTACATATGGATTTCGTTATTTCATGTTGTTTGTTGATGATTTTTCTCGTTACTGTTGGTTATTTCCTTTACGCCTTAAATCGGATCTATATGTTGTGTTTGCTAAATTCCGGGCTCTGGTTGAGACTCAATTTTCATGTAAGATTAAGTCACTACAGTCTGATTTAGGGGGTGAATACTTAAAGTTGAGTTCTGTCTTAGCTTCTCTTGGCATTATTCATCGTAAGTCTTGTGCATATACGCATGAGCAGAATGACCATGTCGAGCGACGTCATAAGCACATTGTTGAGACTAGGCTTGCTCTTCTTGCTCAGGGGTCGGTTCCGCTCAAGTATTGGGACTTTGCGTTTGAGGTCGCAGTGTACTTGATTAATCGGTTGCCGTCCTTGGCTATTCCAATGGATAGTCCTTTTCATAAGTTGTTTCGGTCTGTTCCCTTGTATTCTCACCTACAGGTGTTTGGGTGTCTGTGTTTTACATATTTCCGGTCGTACAATCGCCACAAGTTTGCTTTCCGGTCTTCTGCTTGTGTGTTTTTGGGTTATCCTTTGTCTTTCCGTGGGTATCGGTACATGGACCTCAATACGGGTAAGCTCTTTGTGTGTCAACATGTTTGCTTTGACGAGACTGTTTTTCCTTTGGCTAGTACTGTTGTGTAGGGTTTATCTCGACCGCCTGCTAAGCCTTAGGGTGCTGGTTCTGTGGTTGTTTCACCTGTACCTAATTCTGTGTTTCTCTCATCACTGGTTGCTCTTCCTCCTAAGCAAGCTGCTGAGACAAGTGTTGTTGCTCTACGTCCGCAGCATGGTAGAGCATGGGTCGGGCCTCCTTTGCCTCGGTCTCATTCTATGCGTCTCCGTCATATGGAGCGTTCTTCGCCTTTGCGGCCGTTGTTAGCTGCTGGTGGGGACCCCACTTGCTCAAGCGGTTTTTCATCCCGAGTGACGTACTGCAATGGATGAGGAGTTTAATGCGCTGTTGGATAATCAAACTTGGTGGTTGGTCCCGGCTGCACCGGATATGAATGTTTTGGCCTGTAAATGGGTGTTCCGGATTAAGTGCCAGGCTGACGAGTCGGTAAAGCGGTTTAAGGCACGGTTGGTCGCGAAAGGGTTCAATCACGTGACCGGTGAGGATTTCTTCGACACTTTTAGTCCGGTGCTGAAACCCACCACGGTTCGCCTTCATCTTTGTTTGGCGTTGTCTCACCGGTGGACCCTCCGTTAGTTGGATGTGCACAATGCCTTCCTGAACAGCTGTTTGGAAGAGATTGTGTATATGAAGCAACCGCCTAGGTATCTTGATCCACGCTTTCCGAATCATGTGTGCCGCCTACAACGCTCCCTCAATGGTTTGAAGCAGGCTCCGTGGGCCTGGTTCAAGCGTTTGCATGACTTTCTGTTGCCAGTTGGGTTCACACCATCTAAGACTGACATTTCTTTGTTTCATAGGTCCAGTGTTGGGGCTCATCTGTTTATTCTCGTTTATGTGGATGACATACTAGTGATGGGGAGTGATTCGTCTCTTGTATCCGGGCATTTGCGGAGTTTGGCTTCCACTTTTAAGATTCGTGATCTTGGTGATCCACATTTTTTTCTTGGGATTGAGACTGTGCCGGTTGATGGTTGTTATGTTCTTTCGCACCGAAGGTACATGGCTGATATTCTCAATCGTGCTGCTATGGTTGACTGTAAGCCACTAGCTAGGCCTGTGTCTACAACTCGTGCCACTGATGAGCTTGATTCTATGTTTGATAATCCCACTCAGTACAGGAGTCTCGCGGGTGCTTTGTAGTATTTGACTGTGACGAGACCAGATCTTTCTTATGCGGTCAATATCCTGTGTCAGCACATGCACTCGCCTTTCGTTTCGCACTAGGTCATGTTGAAACAGGTGTTATGGTATGTCAAGGCAACTCTACAGTTCGGCCTGCATTTGCGCCCTTCTCGGACTTTGGTTTTGCATGGCTATTCTGATTCCGATTGGGCTGATGATGTGCTTGATCGATGTTTACCAGTGGGTTCGCTGTCTATCTGCGTGACAATTTGATTTCATGAGTCTACCGGAAATAGCGGACTGTTGCATGTTCCTCGACTAAAGTTGAGTATAAGAGCGTTGCTGATGTTGCGGCTGAGGTCACATGGGTCGTGTCGCTCCTGACTGAGATTGGTCTGCCGCTGTTTGCTCCTCCTCCCTTGTGGTGTTACAATCTGGGAGCTACGTATCTATGTGCCAATCCAGTGTTTCATGCGCGCACAAAGCATGTTGAGGTGGATTACCACTTTGTCCGGGATAAGGTTGCTTCTGGTGATCTCAAGGTTCATTTTGTTTCTGCGCAAGATCAGGTTGCTGACATTTTTACAAAACCTTTGTTTGTCAAACGGTTTGTGTTGCTTCGTGACAAGCTTAATGTTGTGTGTTTACCACCTTAAGCTTGAGGGGTTGTAATAGGACTCGAGTAGTTAGTCTCTTTAGACTTCTAGTTATTGCACTTGTCTATATGTATTTTATGTATTCAATGTATCTGGTGATAATCTATTGTTGTATACTTGTATACAACACATTCATCTATATAACTAGTTAACGCTGCAGGAATATTATAAATATTTTATTTGATTTTTTCCATCTCCTTTAATGAAGGATAACATTGAATAGGAAATCTTCAAGATCCTTTCTTTTTTCAAGCCTGAATATGAAAAGGGTAACACTTGTGTGAGACCGTCTCACAGGTCTCAATTCGTGAGACGGGTCGGATTTTTGATTAGTTGGTCAAATATTTGATTAATGGGTCGAATATTTGACCTCATTAATCAAAGATCTGACCCATCTCATAGATTGAAACCCGTAAGACGGTCTCACACAAGTTTTTGCCATCGAAAAACTCCTTATGGGTGTATTTAATCAAGACTTTTGACTTCTAAACTTTCTCCCTAACAAATCTACCAACTTTTTCTCCCTACCTAAATTCTACCTACTTTACACATTTTCATCCTGCACTTTGGCAAAATTTTTTTCGATCCTTACCTATACTCTACATATATTGTCTTCATACGTGCCTCAATCGTTATACCGTGGGCCACGGTCCACAATGCATTGTGGATCATGGTCATTGATACTCCAGTTCATCTCAAAAGATACTGCCTTACATTTATTTTTATCGAAATGTAACTGTAGTTGTGTCGAAATGTAACTATAGTTGTGTTGAAATGTAACTGCAGTGTATATAAACTGATACTGAATAACAGTTTCACATTTGTGTTTTATATTATCGAATGAAACTGTAGTTATATAGAAATGTAGTTGTAGTTGTGTTGAAATGTAACTGCAGTGTATATGAACTGATACTGAATAACAGTTTCACATTTGTGTTTTTATATTATCGAATGAAACTATAGTTATATCGAAATGTAAGTGCAGTTGTGTTGAAATGTAATTGCAGTTATGTTCAAATGTAACTGTAGTTGTGTTGAAATGTAACTACAGTGTATATGAACTGAAAGTGGATGGCGCGGAACGAAGGTCGTTTCATCTTTTTATTTTCATTAATCAAAACAACGTCGTTTTGATGCGCGGTTCACAATCCATTGGGGACCGCGGTCCACGATATAATTTGCGCCAAAACTTTTCAAAATTTTCTCTTTACCAAAACTTTGTAGACCTTTTCTTTTTGTCTAAACCCTATAAACTTCTCTTCTACTTCCTCGTAGACACAGATAGGGAAAATCATTTCCTTAAATCTAGTGACTAAATACACATTTCAGTTTTTTCTCTAATTTTTTTATTTTATAGTGTTATGAAGTACTATTTTCTTTTAATATTATATTATTTTGTCAAATATGAAGTTCTTTTTAAATTTATAATATACATTTTTTTTATTGAAATCAAATTTAATTTTTTTTATCGATTACAATATATAAATTTATTTAAGGTCCATAAAAATATGTGATATATCATAAAAGTTTTTTAAATAAAATTCTAATATAAATAATAAGTATTAATATTTGGAAAAATAATAATGATAATAATAATAATAATAATAGAAGTTAATGAAAATTTGTAAATGTGTACTCAATTTAAACTTTTAATTACTTTTGTAGACTTTTTAAAATAAAATTCAATAAAAGGCTATAAATGCTAGTGAAATAAAAAGTTTATAGACTCTTGCAGAATTTACAGAAATTTAAAGAGATTTGTAAGAGTCATTTAAAATCTATCATTTTAAAAGTTTACAAAAGTCTCGACTGAATGCACCTTAACTTTCTTTGCTCCCAATTGTCTATCTTCAATGCCTTTTTATTTATTTATTTTTTTAATTTTTGAATGATTACAATCTAACCTATCTATAGTATCTTATTAAAATGACTATGCCAACATCCTTGATTGGTTGGACTTGACTCAAGCCTATGACTTTCCATTTGAAACGATAACAGTGATGTCATCAGAATACAAGGTACTTGGCTTCTTCAATGTCTTCTAAAATTAAGAAACCAATATATGAATAAGTGATAACAATACATGAAAACATTCTTAAATGTACACAATATTTACAATTTC
>CP025659.1:27790082-27809477 GCA_003576665.1 Ipomoea trifida
ATAGATTATAACAATGTACTAATCCTAATGTATAACAATGTTTTGATGTTATAGGATTTCGTATTTTAATATTATTGTACTTTTAATATTATTTTATTGTTTTAATTGTTTTAAAGTACAATATTTTGGGCGGGAAATAGGATTTCGTTTTGGAGGATTTTGTTTTTATAATTATTTTTATAACAACTAGTATTTTCGCCCGTGCGTTGCACGGATTGGATTTGTTATAATATTTTAAGAATATTTTGATCGATATACAATTATATAAATTATAACATCGAATATTATATAGCGCAATTGATGAAATTGGTTGGATCGATTATATTTTTTGATGTTTCTCTTGCTTGAATTTGAGCAAATAATTGTCCAATTACCCAATGCGATGCACGGATAAATTTTTTATTATATATTTAGATAATAAAAATAAATATGAAATTATAAAAAAAAAAAACTAATATTGAACGTATACATTTATTTTATTATAAGATTAGTGTAAAAGTATTACTCAATTAATTGAATAATATATGACTTGTTTGTCAACAATTATCTTAAAAAGATCGATATGTAATAATACTTATGTACTTATATTATTACTAAAATAAATATGAGAAAATGAGAAATAATTTAATTATATTTAATTATTTATTATAAAAATAAATTCAATGATCAATATTTAGCTAATTAGCTTAATTACCATAATGCCAAGACCTTGTGGTCTAATGATACCCGGTTGCACTCCCATATTGAAGGGGAAGGGGGTGGGTTCAAGTCTCAGTGGAGGCAATGTTGACGTACGGTTGACTTTTTGTGCTTCAGTAGGTTGGGAAAGTAATTATGAACAGATACTACACTAATATATGTACAATTATACTTTTAACCATATTGCATTTAGTTTTTTTCTTCCCCATATTTGAATGAATTAATTTTAATTATTATAAAAAAATCTAACAACCCATGTTCAGTTAATTTTTTTAAAAGTTTAAATAATTTAAATTTTTCAAAAAAAAAGTGTAATTAATTTTTTTCATGTTTTAAAATAATTTTCAGTCAATTAGTAATATCCTTTCTCTTTTTCAATTTGCCTAATTTATGTTTCCCTTTCTATTAGGATCTTTTTATTTTTATATTTTTAATCAATTAGTAAAATCAGCTTTCTTTTCCATTTTATCTTTACAAAGGATTATTTTATTTTTATTGATAGTAGTATAGATATAGAAGTATAGATAATTTGTTGAATTATTATTATTGGTGTAAATAATAATTAATAAATTATTATTTTTCTTATAAAATTACACAGATTTTGTTTTCAGTATTCTCACAATTATAATGGTTTAATTATTATGAGAATTTGGTAAATAAAATTTTGTTACCAATTAAACGTTATTAATTTTTTTACCAATTAATTAATAATATTATTTTGTGCGAGAAAGTTGAAGGGGAGGATTTTACTTTTATTAATAGTATTGATACGTGAATATAGAAACAGTATTACCAATTAATAGATATTAGTTAATTTTTATTTTACATTTTCTTACCAATGTTAGTAATGTTACGTTTTATATTATATGCTTTTATATAATTGTATTTGTTTAGTAGTTATATTTGTATTCCTAGTCAATAACTATTACCTATAGCTTAGGAGAGTTTTGAGCTAACTCTCATATAGGTATTGTAATGTTGTTGTAATTCAGTTATCGATTTGAATCGTAAGTTCATCACCAAATAAACTTTATTAATTATTTGACCAATAAAATATTTAATTAATTGACTACAAAAATTTGAGCGAAAAATGAAATAGGAGGATATTACTTTTATATATAGTATAGATGTTTTCGAATGATCCCGTACCAACATATGTTTGGTATATCACATGTTCTTTGCATTGCACTAACTATACCATCAAATAAAGTAATTACACTACATTCTTTTACAAAATTATTGAGTTTATAATATAATCGGTCTTTCTATATTTATTTATTTTGTAAATTATATATTAATTTGTAATACCTAATACTAAAATTGTTAATAAGTATAGTTATCATTACTCTATGTTGTTTTTTCTTTTGCAGGAATGGTATTACAAAATCAAGCTGTTTGAAAACATTACCTGGGAGTCATGGAGTAGGCACTCCAGTGTCTGTTGGTTGACTGCGGAAGGTTGATATTCCCGGGACAAATAACAACGAATCAATCAAAGTCTTATACAACTTTTTCTTCGTATTGGGGGATAGGTCCAGAGCATAGACAAAAGCAGGCTCCATTAGTGAAAGAAAAAAATTGTTTTTGATTTGTAGAATTGAAAGAAAACAGGCGTAACAATAGAATTTGCAGATTTGACAGCGGGGAGTTCTGGAATAGTTGTACTGCGTTTCTCTTTTAAAGTTCGAATCCTAAATATTGTAGGACTGTTTTGGGTGGGAAGCTTAAAGTGAGGAAAAGTGAGGATTTTGTTTTTATATATAGTATACATTTATGACTGCTATTGGGTAATTACTTACCCTTATTCACCCATGCTCTACACAGCTGTAGTATAACAATCAGTGGTTCTGCCAAATCAACATTATAGTAAGGCAAGACAGAATCCACGTGCTCCTCTCATAGGGTAACAGTGAGCCGACTACCCCTGAGTAGTGTAAACAACAATGAACATGATGATGCCTAAATTTATACTTAAACAAATCAAAAAGACATCCAAACCAACACATACCGAGAGTCTTCAATGACAAAATCAATCAACCTTTGAGGATTTGAATGAACTTGGACAACTTTTTGCTTAGTAATGGAAACAACACGGCCAATCATATCTACAAAAAACAATATTGTTGAAAGATTTGCGTGACAATATCGTTTTACTATTTCGATTTGTGTGAGCAGGTTATAAAATTTCTAATTGATGAATGTATTTATAATACGAATAGACGGAGGAATTGTAGTATAGGAATTGTAGAGGAATTGTAGTATGCGAATTGTATTGGAATTGTAGAATAGTAGACTTCATTTTGTAGTATTGGATTTCGTGTTTTAATACCAGATTTATTTGATACGAATTGTATTGGAATTGTAGTATATGAATTGTATTGTTTTAATATTATTCTATTGTTTATACGAATTGTATTGGAATTGTAGTATAGGAATTGTATTGTACTTTTAATATTATTTTATTGTTTTAATTGTTTTAATATACAATATTTTGGCGGGGAATATGATTTCGTTTTGGAGGATTTTGTTTATATATATATATATATATATATATATATAACAATGTACTAATCCTAATGTATAACAATGTTTTGATGTTATAGGATTTCGTATTTTAATATTATTGTACTTTTAATATTATTTTATTGTTTTAATTGTTTTTAAAGTACAATATTTTGGGCGGGAAATAGGATTTCGTTTTGGAGGATTTTGTTTTTATAATTATTTTTATAACAACTAGTATTTTCGCCCGTGCGTTGCACGGATTGGATTTGTTATAATATTTTAAGAATATTTGATCGATATACAATTATATAAATTATAACATCGAATATTATATAGCGCAATTGATGAAATTGGTTGGATCGATTATATTTTTTGATGTTTCTCTTGCCTTGAATTTGAGCAAATAATTGTCCAATTACCCAATGCGATGCACGGATAAATTTTTTATTATATATTTAGATAATAAAAAATAAATATGAAATTATAAAAAAAAAAACTAATATTGAACGTATACATTTATTTTATTATAAGATTAGTGTAAAAGTATTACTCAATTAATTGAATAATATATGACTTGTTTGTCAACAATTATCTTAAAAAGATCGATATGTAATAATACTTATGTACTTATATTATTACTAAATAAATATGAGAAAATGAGAATAATTTTAATTATATTTAATTATTTATTATAAAAAATAAATTCAATGATCAATATTTAGCTAATTAGCTTAATTACCATAATGCCAAGACCTTGTGGTCTAATGATACCCGGTTGCACTCCCATATTGAAGGGGAAAGGGTGGGTTCAAGTCTCAGTGGAGGCAATGTTGACGTACGGTTGACTTTTGTGCTTCAGTAGGTTGGGAAAGTAATTATGAACAGATACTACACTAATATATGTACAATTATACTTTTAACCATATTGCATTTAGTTTTTCTTCCCCATATTTGAATGAATTAATTTTAATTATTATAAAAAAATCTAACAACCCATGTTCAGTTAATTTTTTAAAAGTTTAAATAATTTAAATTTTTCAAAAAAAAAAGTGTAATTAATTTTTTTCATGTTTAAAATAATTTTCAGTCAATTAGTAATATCCTTTCTCTTTTCAATTTGCCTAATTTATGTTTCCCTTTCTATTAGGATCTTTTTATTTTATTTTTTAATCAATTAGTAAAATCAGCTTTCTTTTCCATTTTATCTTTACAAAGGATTATTTTATTTTTATTGATAGTAGTATAGATAGAAGTATAGATAATTTGTTGAATTATTATTATTGGTGTAAATAATAATTAATAAATTATTATTTTTCTTATAAAATTACACAGATTTTGTTTTCAGTATTCTCACAATTATAATGGTTTAATTATTATGAGAATTTGGTAAATAAAATTTTGTTACCAATTAAACGTTATTAATTTTTTTACCAATTAATTAATAATATTATTTTGTGCGAGAAAGTTGAAGGGGAGGATTTTACTTTTATTAATAGTATTGATACGTGAATATAGAAACAGTATTACCAATTAATAGATATTAGTTAATTTTTATTTTACATTTTCTTACAATGTTAGTAATGTTACGTTTTATATTATATGCTTTTATATAATTGTATTTGTTTAGTAGTTATATTTGTATTCCTAGTCAATAACTATTACCTATATAGCTTAGGAGAGTTTTGAGCTAACTCTCATATAGGTATTGTAATGTTGTTGTAATTCAGTTATCGATTTGAATCGTAAGTTCATCTGGTATCAGCCTAGGTAGGTCCTTCCGTTAACCAAACCCACCGCTAACTTTTCCCGAATCTTTTGCGATGACGACGCAACCCAATGACTGAGCTCTTACTCCTGCTCTCGTTACAGCGTCGCCACCACCGCCACCCACCATCTCAACGGCGAACCACCATGTTTCGATTAAACTCACAGCCAGAAATTACATTTACTGGCGAACACAAATCCTTCCCTTCCTCCGAAGCCAAGGATTGATCGGCTACCTTGATGGATCGATCCCAAGCCCGCCGCCGACGATCATCTCCGCTGTGTCATCTTCGACTACGGCTCCTCCACCGCCGGTTCACAATCCGGCGTACCCAATCTGGGTACAACAGGATCAAGCAATCCTTTCACTCATCGTCTCCTCCCTGACTAGCGAAGTTATGTACCTCGCCGTCGACAAGGAGACGTCACGGGAGGTTTGGGACTCGATCACGGCGGCCTTTGCGTCTCAGTCTCGGACCCGGTGCCTCAGCCTACTCGGACAGTTCCAAACTCTCCGTCAAGGCAATTCTACACCATCGGAGTACCTCGGTCAGGCACAAATGCTCGTTGAAGCATTATCGCAGACGAACAGATTCTGTACGTCCTAAGGGGCCTACGACCGGAGTTTCGCGCAATGGCGAGTACACTCACGGCGGCTGCAACACCGATGACCCTCCCGCAGCTAGCCGACCATCTCCAAGCGCAAGAGTTCTTGCATGCAGAAGACCTTGGCGCCATGGACTCGTCGCTGCAGCAGACTGCGCCCGCGGCGTTTTATGCTGGGCGTGGCAGAGGCGGTTCGCAGAACGCTGGTCAGAATTCTGGTGGACGCGGAGGCTGACAATGGCGTGGTCGAGGATCCGGCAACGGTGGACGTGGTGGTGGGCGCAATTCTCCTCGATGTCAAATTTGTAGGAATTACGGTCACATTGACGTAAATTGTTTCCGTCGTTATGACGAGAAACCTCAACAGCAAGCTCATGCTACGTACTCAGGCGAGGCTGCCGCTCCTTCGCCGTCGGAATCGTGGTTCCCGGACACAGGGGCCACATCGCACGCCACTCCAGATATTGGACTGATGGATCATGCAGAACCTTACACGGGCAATGATGTTCTCAAAGTGGGCAACGGTACAGGTTTGGATATCACTAGTGTGGGTTGCACCGTTATTCCATCTAAAACGCATTCCCTAAAAATGTCTAATATTCTACATGTCCCGAACCTGTCCCTTTCTTTACTTTCTGTTTATAAGTTTGCTAATGAAAATGACGTTTATTTTGAATTTCATAAGGATTCATTTTTTGTGAAGGATTGCACCACCAAGGAGGTGCTCCTTAAAGGCTCTACGTCGGGTGGTCTGTATCCACTGGTGCTTCCTCATAGCCATAAAGCCTATCTTTCTGCCCGTGCGTCATCCAAAGTTTGGCACCAGCGTCTGGGTCACCCGCACAGTCAAGTGTTGCGGCGCATTCTGAAAAATTGCCCGGTTTCATCTCATAAAACTAGCACCCTAGATGTCTGCTCGGCTTGTCAAATGGGGAAAGCGTCACGTTTTCCACTAGATAGAGTCCCGAATAATAGTACTCATGTATTAGAATTAATCTTTACAGACATATGGGGTCCTTCACCCGTAATTTCTCATTCCGGCTATCGCTATTTTATTTTATTTGTAGATGACTATACCAGGTATACCTGGTTTTACCCACTCCGTGTAAAGTATGATATTTATAAAACTTTTCATTTATTTCGGGCGATGGTAGAACGTCGGTTTTCACGATCTATCAAAGCCATATAGTCCGATCTGGGTGGGGAATACCGTCATCTTCATACTGTTTTTGAATCATTGGGAATATCACACCGTCAGTCATGTGCCTACACGCACGAACAAAACGGTAGAGTAGAACGTCGCAATCGTCACATAGTAGAAACAGGGCTGTCTCTTTTAGCCCAAAGTTCCACACCTCTTAAATACTGGGACTATGCCTTTGAGTCAGCTACCTTTTTAATTAATTGCTTACCCTCATCGGCTATACAATTCCGAACCCCTCATTTCCAAATATACAACACTCCCCCGCCTTACACATTCTTCCGTGTGTTTGGCTGTCGTTGTTACCCATATCTCCGCCCCTACAATCGCCACAAAATCGAGTACCGCTCCGCACCTTGTGTCTTCTTAGGTTACCCAGTTACTTTTAGGGGATATCGGTGCATGGACCTTAACACTGGTAAAGTCTATACCTGTCGCCATGTTCGTTTTGATGAAAATGATTTTCCTTTTCAGGAGTCCTTGCAGGCCCTTCCATCTACGTCATCTGAGAATACAACTTGGGGAACTGCTCCTATATGCACCACCACTACTACTTTATCTCAGTCAGCAGCTGCCGCTTCGGATTCTATTACTCCCCAAATTGATTCCTCCAGGACTCACACTGACTCCTGTTCGTCATCTCCTACTCACACTCAACCACCTGTTACACCTGGTGCATCTAAAAAGGTTGCGGTTCCCATTCACGCTATGCGAACACGCAAGAAGACGAAGGGAACTGGTGAGCAATTTTATGCTCTACACACCACGACTGATCCAACTTGTTATACTCAAGCAGTCAAATATTCTCACTGGAGGGATGCAATGGATCAAGAATTTAATGCGTTACTGCATAATAACACCTGGAAATTAATACCGGCGACACCTGTAATGAACATCATTGGTTGCAAGTGGGTATACCGCACGAAACGTAAAGCAGATGGTACTGTAGACCGATATAAGGCCCAACTAGTCGCAAAAGGCTTTAATCAGGTAGCAGGGGAGGACTTTTTTGATACTTTCAGTCCTGTTGTTAAACCGACAACAGTTCGACTCTTATTTTCGCTGGCTGTTTCACATTCATGGGTTCTTCGCCAGTTAGATGTTCATAATGCTTTTCTAAACGGCCGTTTATCTGAGACTGTGTACATGAAACAACCCCCGGGGTATGAAGATCCACTACACCCTGGCTATGTTTGTCAGCTGCAGCGTTCACTATATGGCCTGAAGCAAGCACCCCGTGCCTGGTTCAAACGGCTACATGATTACTTGTTATCTACAGGGTTTGCTTCATCTAAGACCGACGTCTCCTTGTTTCACTACGCTTCCGGTGATTCTCGTGTATATTTACTCGTATATGTTGATGATATTATCATGATGGGTAACGATGCACCGTTGGTTAACTCTCTACTACATCAACTCAGCAATGCTTTCAAGATCCGGGATTTAGGCACACCCGGATTCTTTCTTGGAATAGAAACTCTGCAGTATAATGGGGGCTTTTTGCTCTCACAGAAGCGGTATATGCAGGATATTCTTGTTCGGGCAGGCATGACTGACTGCAAGTCTCTAGCCACACCAGCCGCCGTCTCTCAGTCTGCTTCTTCTTCATCTGAGCTCTTTGATAATCCTACTCAGTATCGCTGCATTGTCGGAGCGCTACAGTATCTGACTATCACTCGTGTGACACCCCAACCTCACACCGGCTGAGATAGCTACACACTTAACATAAAAGCTGCCAATCTCAACCAACAAACCAAGCATAGCGGAAGCAATTTAAACTTAAGGGCGTCATGCCACACCTAGGTATTAACAAAGCCTAGATGCACAGGCTAAACAAGAAACTAAACAACTGTCATATCATAAAACCAAGATAATAATCCTCAACAACATCCATAAAAATCCAAAAGATCATACTCAAAGTACTGAACAGAGTATCAAAAGATCTCAAAGGCTCACAGGCCATCAAAACAGAGTCTAATCATAACTAGCTAAGGCTAAGGTCCTCATAAGGGAAAAGCTCTAGCGCGCTCACGGTGCAACTACTCCATACCTGGAAAACACGCAAAGAACCATTAGCTAGGGTAACAGTGAGCCGACTACCCCTGAGTATGTAAACAACAATGAACATGATGATGCCTAAATTTATACTTAAACAAATCAAAAAGACATCCAAACCAACACATACCGAGAGTCTTCAATGACAAAATCAATCAACCTTTGAGGATTTGAATGAACTTGGACAACTTTTTGCTTAGTAATGGAAACAACACGGCCAATCATATCTACAAAAAACAATATTGTTGAAAGATTTGCGTGACAATATCGTTTTACTATTTCGATTTGTGTGAGCAGGTTATAAAATTTCTAATTGATGAATGTATTTATAATACGAATAGACGGAGGAATTGTAGTATAGGAATTGTAGAGGAATTGTAGTATGCGAATTGTATTGGAATTGTAGAATAGTAGACTTCATTTTGTAGTATTGGATTTTCGTGTTTTAATACCAGATTTATTTGATACGAATTGTATTGGAATTGTAGTATATGAATTGTATTGTTTTAATATTATTCTATTGTTTATACGAATTGTATTGGAATTGTAGTATAGGAATTGTATTGTTTTAATATTATTCTATTGTTTAAATATTATTCTATTATTTTAATTGTTTTAATGTACAATATTTTGGGCGGGAAGGAAAATTTCGTTTTGGAGGATTTTGTTTTTATATATATAAAGATAAAGATGTATTAATCCTAATGTATAACAATGTTTTGATGTTATAGGATTTCGTGTTTTGATATTATTGTACTTTTAATATTATTTTATTATTTTAATGTACAATATTTTGGACGGGAAATAGGATTTCGTTTTGGAGGATTTTGTTTATATATATATATATATATATATATATATATATATATATATATATATATATATATATATATTATTAAGTTATTACTTATTAGACTATTAGAGTATTAATTAATACATTATAACATTAATAGTTTAAATGTTTAAGATTTATAAAATTTAAAATTAAAAAAAAAAAAAAAAAAGGAAAAGCAGTCGGCGGTGGCGTAGGCGGCCAGGTGCCCGGCCAGGCGGGCTAGGCGGCGCCTAGGCAGCCTAGGCACCCGGCCGCGGAGGAGGCCGATTTCGGCCTTCCTCGACGCGGCCGGGCGCCGCCTAGCGCCTAGGCGTGATTTTTGCAACACTGCAAATATATACCATACGTCTATAAATATATAAAATTTGAAGGTCCTACAGTCCTATTATAGTTATAATAAGTTCTGCCAACACAATCAAACCGCTGCAATTACTTTAGTGATTTTAAGTGAAAAGTATATCATACTTCTTAAACAAATTAATAGGGGTAGAATTTGGCATATTCCAAATATAAATAGATGGATTTTAGTGAGTTAGATTCAATTATTAAAATTTTAGGGGTGCCTTTGCAAATTTTAAAACTTTGATATGATTAAAACTTTAACATGTTTGATTCATGGAATAGGTCGTGAATGAAATATCATTCCTAAGAGGCTGAGAATAGACCTATTCCATTGTTTGCCTGTCTTTTATTTCTGTAAATTGCATTATATTTATTGAAGTATATGCATAAATTTATTAATAATAATATTATTTATTATTATTATTATGCATATATATACACACACATATCTTTATTTATATCTTCTTTATTGTTGTCGTTGTTGTTGTTATTCTCACACACACATTTATAAAATATCCTGCGTGAAGGATATTTATGCTATTTGAATATTTATTTCGTTTTTATTTCTTAAACTAACCAAACGCTGTAATATAACTCATAAAATTTATTCTTCGAGTGAACCAAATAATAAAATATAATTTATATTCTATTCATTATTTATTTCATTTTCTATGGAATAACATTTTTATTCTTTTAAAATTTATTCTTGTGAATCAAAGATGAGTAAAAGTTTTTCCTTGTTTTATGGGATGTACTAGGTTAAATGACAACTCACTCACGACGCATAAATCATAATCGCTAAATCGTCCCCATCGAAAGCTTCCAGCGTTGAACTGATGAAATTAGCAGAAGACATTTATTAATAGTGTAATTACTATAGTAATTTCATCTAAAGATTTTCTGTTTTGGGAAATAAAAGCATTGAATAATTTAGGGTTAGAGGTAGGGTGTTTGTTTTAATTGTGGAAGCAAATCAGGAATCATTAATGGAGGAGATAACGGAGGGAGTCACCAATATCAACATTAGCGCCGGTGATCTTCAGAAGAAGAATCGCATTCAGGTCTCCAGCACCAAGAAACCATTGTTCTTCTATGTCAATCTTGCCAAGGTAATATAATCTCTCCTTCCATTCAGCTCTCATGCACATATATGTATATATTGTCGTATAAAATTGAAGAGTGTTTGTTGCTTTTGTTAATCTGGATCTAAATTTGAAATAGTAACATAGTGTGTTGGAATGTGCATTAATGTTGATGTGGATGGATGGATATGCTTGGTATTTTGAGTGTAATTGGTGTTTGGGATTTGTGTTTTTTTTATTTATGCAGAGATATATGCAGCAGTACAGTGAGGTGGAGCTTTCTGCTCTTGGAATGGGTATGGCTTCACTTGCCCCTCCCTCTCGAGTTTTTCTGGCTTTTATGCCAAATTGCCAATGGAGTTTTTACTTGCTCAATACTCTTATCTGTTTCTGGGTTTTATGTTCATATTGTTCATTGTAATGAGCAGGAGTAATATGTGTTCATAATTGTGAATGTGCTTAATATATAAAAATAATGGAAACTGATCTATGCAATAATGGTTGGTTATATAATTTTATATAGTGTTAAGTATATTAATAAGAATAAATATACAGTAGTTGATGACTTGTTGATTTTTGTGTGACAAATTTAGGGAATGTCAATTAGTAATATATTGAATGTGCTGCATGTTATGGACTGATTCAGTTTTTGGATATTTTTTCAATTAACAATCTTACTAATAATCATTGTTGTAAAAATAGGCCTAGGCGTGCCCCTAGGCTGAGGTGAAAAGGGGTGTAGGCGGCAGCCTTGGTGGCTGTCTAGGCGGTCGAGTCGGCCAACTCGGCTCCGAACTCGGCCGAGTCGGTTTTCTTAATTGGTTTTAATATATATATAAAATATATTAGGCGGCACCTAGGCGCTCAGCTAGTGCCTAGTGCCTTCTGCAACATTGCTAATAATACAGTTGGCTATGATTTTATTTTGGCCATATACGAAACATATGTTTTGTTAATTGTGTGTTTGGCATGATTGTTAATAATTCATTTGGGGAGAAGGGCCAAATACGCCCTCAAAAGCTTCAATATATGCGAACTTAGAAACAAAAAAGTGCAATTAGCATTTTTATAGGTTAAAATCAAGTTGCCCTTCACATCTGCTTACATGACACCTTACATCAAAATGTTAACCAATTTTTCACTAAGAAATTTCTGGTGACTTTCAACTTTTTAGCAACTCTTCTTTAATCTTTTGGCGAGTTAGAGGACAAGGAGATTCCATAGTTTGGAGAATTGGGACTGAAGGTCCATGTACATTGCTGTGGAGTGTGGAGGATGAGGATGAAGGCCCTCGATCCTTGGCTGTTGAGGTCCATGCTCATCCTCCCATGGCTATGTAGGATGAGGTTCGTCCTTGTCTTCCCATGGCTACGTAGGATGAAGTTTGTCCTTGTGGCTATGTAGGATGAGGTTCGTCCATGTCTTCCCATGGTTGTGTAGGACAAGGACGACTCCCATCCTACATGGCTGAAGATAGCTGAGAATGAAAAAAATATATATATTGTTTTTTTTTATTGCCTAATTTTTTTTAAATATTCTTTAAGAAACATGTCAGCGAAAGAAAACATTTTAAGGGTGCAATTGAACTTTCCACCATATTTTGAGGGCTTATATGTCCCCTTTCCCTTTCATTTGTATTGGCAAAAGGTTGCATGTATTCCAAATATATAAATATTCCAAGTTATCCTTTGCCCTTTTATTGCATCATTTTGATGATTTTCCTTCCCTTTTTCTTTGTAGCTATTGCAACAGTAGTCTCAGTGGCTGAAATCCTGAAGAACAATGGATTAGCTGTTGAAAAGAGTAAGAATTTCAGTATTTGTAAAAGAGAATCTATATCCCAAACTGGAAAAAAAAAAAAAGATTTTCTGATTCATTCTTCCAGCAGTTTTCCACACTGTCCAACATTTGCCTGCTAAGCTAAATTTAGCAGAAAGAATCCTTTATCCATGGTCAGATTTATTGTTCCTACTGTGCTAACCCCCCCAAAAAAAACATTTATGTTGCAGAGATTATGACATCAACTGTTGATGTCAAGGATGATTCAAGAGGAAGGCCAATTTCTAAAGCCAAAGTAAGTTCTATTTTATGATTTTATTTTGTCCCTGTTTGGTAAAAAGTAAAATAGTTAGCTTATCAGCCAATTTTGGCTTATTTGATCACTATTAGCTGTTTGACTTGATTAAAAAATCAATATAAGTGTTTGCTTAATTAGCTTTTTGTAACTCTAAAATGTTAAAATTCAAAAAGCTGCTCAAAACAACTTTTTCAATTAGCTTTTTGAGAAAGAAATTATACCAAAATAGCTATCAACTAATAGCTAATTTACCAAACACCTTTCTACAATCAATTATTGTTATCGATTAGTCATACCCTCTAACCTAATCAGTTAACAGTTAACAACCATTTACCAAACAAGGACATATAGGAACTATAGATTTCCATATGGTAGCCCATGGTGTTAGGGTTTTGGCATAGCAGGACTTTTTATTTCGTTATTTTGTGTATGTCCGTTGACATACCCTTCAATCTGATGCAAAGACTCCCTGTTGACATGTCTGATCTTTCTTGTGTAGATTGAGATAGTGCTTGGGAAGAGTGAAAAATTTGACGAGATAATGGCAGCTGCGGCTTCTGAAAAGGACCGTGGTGATGGAGAAGTGCAAAGTTAATTCCACCATCACAATCATCGCCTTTTTTTTTTTTTTTTGCTTTATTTATCTTTGATTAGGAGTTGAGGCTTTGGAGTTGGTGGTTTTGCCAACATATGAGAACATCTAGAATCCTAAGTTGGCTTGTTTTAAGCAACAGAGGTTACTGTGTTGAACAAGCAGTTTTGTTACTTTGACAAATTTGTAATGTTTCTTGTATGGCAGCCAAGTGCATCATTATTGCAGTTTCAGAATTAAGGGAATGAATCATTTTGTTCGGTAGTATATAGGAATTTTAGTAAAAACAAACAAACAAATAAATGATAAAAATAAAAATAAATAAATATATAATAAAGATATATGTACAATATATGTGTATATTTATTAAAATTTCATATTTAATGCATGCACAATGACCTTTTTATTTTATTTTTTTTTCTTTTTTTTCTTTCCTTATGATTCCATAGGAGTAAAAAGGTAATGGATTTTGTAATTATTAAAAGATTTGATTCCAATAATTCAATAATACGATAACAAAAATAGACAACAAAAATGGTAAAAGATATTAAAACTCATAGTAAGGTGCAAAAGTTCCTAACCCAGGGTGGACGATATGGGTAAATATTTAGGCATTCCCTCAATCCATGAGAGGTTGAAGAAAAAATCGTTTACTAGCCTCATCGAAAGGATCCAACACAGGTTAGTAGGATGGAAATCGAAGATCCTCTCGCTAGCTAGAAGACATGTCCTTGCTCAATCAGTGGATGCATACCAAAATCATTGAGCAACTCATTAGGAATTTTCTGTGGGGAAGCTCACCAGAAATAAAGAAATTCCATAAACTAGGATACAGTCACTAAGAATAAATCCGAGGGAGGGGTGGGGCTTCACAAACTAGATAAAATGAATGAAGCCTTCCTAGCCAAACTTGGGTGACGTCTTATGCAAAACGAGGAAGGTTTATGGATTCAAGTTTTGAAGGCAAAATACTCTATCACTTCGATAGATTGTGTCTCTTGGAGACCAAAAATGAATATGTCTATTGCTTGGAAAGGGATTTTAAATGTTGTCCCAATTCTACAGGAAGGTAGTACAAAGTTGGTCAGGAATGGGAGAAACACGATGTTTTGGGGAGACAAGTGGATGGGCCACTGCCTTCTAATAAGCTAGGCCACTTCAACAATCCATCCCCTAGATCGTCACAGGTCAATTGCATCTTATTGGAACAAAGACAGTGGTTGGAATTGGGATCAACTACAACACCTCCTCCCAGAGTCATCCCTTAACGAATTGGCTGCCATTATAATTAGGGATGGCAATTACCGCACCCAACGGTTACCCGCATCCAATGGTAATAAAATACCCGCATAATTTGTGTAATGGGTGCGGGTATGGGGAAAAAGTTTTAAACGCGCGGGTATGGGGGCGGGTGTGGGGGAGGTATCATATATATATATATATATATATATATATATATATATATATATATATATATATATATTATTTTGTGTTATTAGTATTTAGCTCAAAGTATTATGTTGTTTATTTAATTCTTAAATTATTTTTTAAAATTTCAAAATAGTTTAAACGTATAACTTTTATTAAAAATTTATTATTAGTATTGTTGTTGTTATTACTATTAGTATATTACTATATGTTTTTTTTATTAGTTACTTAATTATCACTTTAGCAGACTACTAGTAGCTTTCTCTCTAATTAATGGGAGTCCACCGTGTGGTGGTAATATAGTAATTATTTATCAAGTGTCATATTAATGACTAATGTTACATAATGGGTATTCCCCCGCACCGCAAAATCCCACGGGGGCGGTATGGGAAGGAATTTCATTACCCGCGCGGGTGCGGGTGCGGGTATGGGAGTGGGTGGGATTGCGGGGCGGGGGGCGGGGGATATATCCCGCCGCCCGCCCCATTGCCATCCCTAATTATAATTAATGAGGATCTGGATTTAGATGACCTCACTGTTTGGAGAAATGGAGCATCTTCTACATTCTCAGTTAGTTCAGCCTATGACTTGGCTTCTAATTAATCCAATACAACTGAAGCAGCTAAATGGAATGTCATTTGGAAGTTAAAACTTCCTAGCCACGTCAAAACATTCTTATGGTTGGCCCGTCATGGACAGATTCTGACTAACAACATGAGGACAAGAAGAGGTATGGTAGAGGATGACAAATGCTGGCTCTACATGGATGTAATTTGGTGTAGAATCCTACCTCTATTCTACTCGAAGTCAAATGGTTTAGCTTTCAAGGATTGGTTGGACCAGGGAATCACTAGTAAAGGTAGTTGCCATAGACCTGAAGATGATAACATCATATTCGCCTTAACGATATGGTGGGTATAGAAATGGAGAAATGAAGTAATCTTTAATAACACATTCCAACCCCTCAATTCCAAGATCTCTAGGATTAAATCATAACTGGAGAAGATATCCATAGCCTTCGAGAAAGGAAGAAGCCAGTTACATACAATTCACTCGTACAACTGGGAAAAGCTCAAGTAGTCCAAACCAGAGAAAGGAATGGTTAAGATCAACTTTGAAGGCTCAATCGATCTTTCATCAGGTAACACATGTTGTGGAGGAGTAATTAGAGACTTCAATGGTACGTGGAAAGGAGGATTCGTATATAACATTGGATCATGTCCTCCATTGCAAGCAGAGGCATGGGCCTTGCTTAGAAGCATCTAGTTAGCTACCGCCATGGGATTCAAAAGAGTCACTCTCGCGAATTAATTGATAAAAAGAATGAAGGCTCAACTCCCAACGATGTGGTCTGCAATATCATTAGAGCATGCAAACAGGAAATGCGACATCTCGAGACTTGGAAGATTACTGCCGTACCTCGTGAGATTAATGCAACTGCTGACTTCCTGGCCAGTATAGCGAAGAATTTCCCTAAAGGTCTCTACATCCTAAAGGACCCTCCTGACAACCTACTTAGCTTACTAGAGTTTGATAACGCGGGCTACCCTTCATGGTGTTTAATGTGTAATCTTAGCTAGGTCTCTTGTACTTTGTTCGGGTTTCCCCCTTCCAATGAATATACAAATAATAATAATAATAATAATAATAATAATAATAATAATAATAATAATAATAATAATAATAATAATAGCTACAAAAATTATCTTGTTCCTGAGAAAAAATTAATTTCTAGTAATTGGAGCAATGACACTGGGGATAAAATAAGGATCAAGCTATTAGGACTGTATTTTAGGCACACTAGAATTCATCAACCTTCTCCACATATTATTAGGAATAATATCATTTACCATTCATATCTTTATTGAATTTTTTGTATCCGTATAAATACATCTCATCATTATGGATAGGGCTGTTAACGAACCGAACATAAACGAACGGAGGCTGTTCGTGTTCGTTTGTTAAGGATTTTGGGGTGTTCGTGTTCGTGTTCGTTTGTTAAGGTTTTTGAAAATCCTGTTCGTGTTCGTTTGTTAAGCGTTCGTTAGTGTTCGTTAATGTTAACGAACACGTTCACGAACGTGTTCGCAAACGTTAACAAACACGTTCATGAACATGTTCATGAACATTTAATAACCAAACACCTGCACATGCTCATGAACACAATTTGTTCGTGAACAATAAATAATCTACGTTCATGAACAATTTATATGTTTGTAAACATGTTTGCGAACATTATTAAACGAACATTAAACGAGCTTGTTCGCGAACACTTAGAAAACGAGCTTACCACTGTTTAGACTCTGTTCGTTTATTGACCAAGCTCTAAATTTTGTTTGTTAATGTTCGTTTACCTTAACAAACGTACATAAACGAACGCTTACCGAGCTCGAACACGAGTAGTTTGTCGAAAGCTCTGTTCGCTAACACCCCTAATTATGGATTGATCAATAATAAGATTATTTTCATTATTGTTCTCATCTAGTATCAATAGACCAAACAATGACTACAAACTCTACCAAGATAATAAATTTAAAAAAAAAAAAAAAAAAAAAAAAAAAAAAAAAAAAAAACCGCCACCGGCCAGTGAAACACCTCTTCTTGCACAACCTCTTATATTGCCTATTCAACAATAGCCCAAATAATACGCTACTCACTTTGTCTCCATTGAAGATACTTCCTCAAATGATATATTATGGAATTTAGGTTGGTACACCATGGAAATGGGGCAACATTTGTTCTAATCCTTGTGAAAACTTGGAATCCTTTGTGCTAGCCTTGAGAACCTAGGGTTAATGTTCTTCCCCCAAACTTAAGTGTTAAAGCATCTAGATGGTAATGCCCCTAACTTGAGTCTTATTTCTTTATTTTGCACTTATCTATTGTTTATGTGTTTGTTCTACCTTATTTTCGTTTGCTTAGCTTCTTGTTGATTTCCTTGTGCCAGTGCCTAGTTTTGTGATTGCATATTGCGTGTCATAACCCCCAATCCTCAGCGGAACGACATTTCACACCCGTACACTCAACATCACTCATTTTTGCTACACGTCAATTTCTTTCTTCTGCAGATTCAGCTTCTCCATTTTGGTGGTTGAGGAACACGACTTCTCGTCGGATCCCCATGGACGACGCCATTTGATAGAACCAATTAGTTCTAGATCACATTTTGTATTTGTATGTATGAATGTGTATCAAAATTGTATGAAGCATGGAGAGAAGATTCAAGAAAATGGCTTCATAGAACCTTCTTTATTTAGTGTTTAGAGAGAGAGTAGAGGTAAGAGAGACCCCCTTATTGAAGGGCTAGGGCCTTATATAGGCACCTAGACCCATACCCGATACTGAGTTAACGTACAAAATACATAGGGCGGTATATCCAGGGTATATTCCCTATCTCTCAAAATCTTAGTGAATACGTTGAAGGCATGTTTCTGTATCCAACTTAATTTATTAAAGCTCCGGATGAGTGTCTTGTTGTAGTCGTGCTTCGGATTAGTGTTCTATTGTAGCTGGGCTCCGGATGAAGTGTTCCGTTGTAGCTATGTTCCAGATAAGTGTTCCGTTGTAGCTGCGCTCCAAATGAATTCCCTTGTAGCTACACTCTGGATGAGTGTTTCGTTATAACTGATCATGCGGCCAAAAATTTGGTACGTAATGATTCTTTTATTTTGTTCCTGACAAGTAACATGAAAGGAACTACTCTCTACAAATGACCAATTGGCAGGAATCTTGACCAAGTCACTAACTACAGTAAGGCTAAATGATCTAAGGGACAAACTCAATGTTCTTTCTAGAGAACTTTAAGCTTGAGTGGGCATATTAGAACTCTGTATTCTAAGCACATTAGAATTGAATTCATCATCTATCTTCTTATATTATTAAGAACATTACCATGCACCATTCTTATCAATTACGAAGTATTATGAATATTACCAATATTACCATTTACTATTTTTAATTGTTGTTCTCATCAAAGCTACATGAATTAATTTTCTTTTTTAATAAAAATCCTTAACAATAACCAATTGTTCTCATCCAAGCTACATGAATTAAATTTTTTAAAAAAAATCAAAATCCTTAACATAACCAATGACCATTTGACGTAATCAATGTATAAAGGGTTTTTATTGTTATGTTGGTGAAAATTTTTTATGGAATTTTTTTTTTGTTCTTGTAGCTTTGTCAAATAAAATAATCGTTATTTAAAAT
>CP025659.1:27879523-27890579 GCA_003576665.1 Ipomoea trifida
GAACTATTGCACAGTTCGTTGGTGTTTATATTCTATATGGGTGTGTAAACCTATTTACCAGCCTATTATATATCTATATCTCCTTGCGGGTGTGAATGGTGGTTGCTTAGCATTCTTTTGCTAATGGTTCTTTGCGTGTTTTCCAGGTATGGAGTAGTCTACGCGAGAGTGCGCTAGAGTTTCCCTTTCTGAGGATGCGTAGACGTAGTTTGCCTTGTTTAGACTTTGGTTTTTTTTTGGGCCTGTGTGCCTTGAGATATTATGATATACTCTTGATTAGTCCGTTGAATACTTTTGGATATTTGTGGATTTATACTTTGAGATTATTATTTCAGTTTATATATGATGATAGCTTAGTTTATTCTTGTGTTTAGCCTGTGCATCTAGGCTGTGATTGTACCTAGATGTGGCATGACGCCCTTAGGTTTTAATTCGCTTCCGCTATGTTTTGTTATGGTTTTGGTTGAGATAGGCAGCTGTCGTGTTAAGTTTTATCTATCTCGTCCTGTGTGAGGTTGGGGTGTCACAGTTGGTATCAGAGCCTGTGTTGAGGTCTAAGTAGGAATCCTAGGGTTGTAATCTGAGACTCTAGGACTTGATCAGTAGAAGTTAAGATGTTTAAGAGTTCTAAGATGTGTGAATTCTTAGGCCGCGCGGTGAGGACTCGTTTACTTGCTTTTGTTTATGCTTTGCAGGTTGTTTGTTGTTTGCTTGCTGTGAGCTCGTTCTCACTTGCTTTCTTGCGTGTTTGGTTTAGACCGACCGCAGCGTCCTTCTCATCTTCTGTTAGTACCTTCCCCTTCTAGCGATCATGGTGCCGCCACGCAGACGCGAGGACTACCGGGAAGTGCCTATCGTGGAGCAGCTGATGCAGAATCTCCAACAGCTGACGCAGATCACCTAGCTACTCGGTAACGCGATGGTTCAGAACAACCAGCGCGGTCAGCCAGACTTGGTCCGGAGGGTAGCAGGGC
The DNA here is from genome assembly GCA_003576665.1 of Ipomoea trifida. Taxonomy (NCBI): domain Eukaryota; kingdom Viridiplantae; phylum Streptophyta; class Magnoliopsida; order Solanales; family Convolvulaceae; genus Ipomoea; species Ipomoea trifida. The sequence continues at coordinate 27,880,498 of CP025659.1, forward strand.
AGCACCCACCTTTCTATGCTGGAGAGGAGGACCCCGCAGTCCTCGAAGAGTGGATCCGAGCCTTCGACAAGATCCTCGAGGCTGTTCAGTGCCCACCTGGTCGTCAAGTGGAGATGGCGAGCTTCTACCTGAGGGAGGAAGCTGATCTTTGGTGGGTCCACAGTGGCCCGGTGATGCGCCTGGAGCCCGGTTTCGGGTGGGAGACGTTCAAGGACCGGCTGAGAGCCCGCTTCTACCCGGCCCACGTCAAGGCGGCCATGCAGGAGGAGTTCTTACACCTTCACCAGGGGACGAGGACTGTACAGGAATACCATCGACGCTTTCTGGAGTTGGCTCGCTTCGCACCGACCTTAGCCCCGACAGAGGAGACACGGATCGAGCGGTTCGTGGCTGGCCTAAACCTGGAGACGCGCATGGCCCTTGTGGTGTTCAAGTTCCAGACGTTGAGCGAGGCCTACAGCAGCGCTGCCGATCATTATCGAGTGCTGTCTATCCGGCGAGGGGTTCAGGACCGCTCCAAGCGGCCGGCAGAAGGTGGAGCTCCAGACTCCAAGAGGCACCGACCCGGGGGATCCGGCATGCGAGGAGGTTTCCAGCAAGGTGGCTCTAGCCGAGGTGGTGGATCTCGCCCTAGCTTGGGGCAGGGGTCAGGGCGGCGAGGGAGTCCGTACCCGGCACTTCCACTGCAGGCGTTGTGGGAGGGACCACCCGGGGCGTGACTGCGAGGGCCAGTTGGTGGAGTGCTTTAGCTGTGGTCTGCGAGGTCATCGAGCTTACGAGTGCGCAGCCAAGAAGGGAAGTTCATCTTCAACGAGACCGAGCACGGCTCCGGGGGCCCCAGCAGCGGCCCGACCATCCCGAGAGGCTGTGGGTAGCGGGGGTAGCCGGCCGAGTGGAGGCCGAGATCAGCAGGCTAGGCCGCAGCAGAAGAAGATCTTTGTGATGGGCCGCACCCAAGCCGAGGCGAGTGGGCTTGAAGAAGGTAACCCCGAGCTTAATCTTTTAATTGCCTGGTTTGTGTGCATTCAGAGTTTTCCGTTAAGTGTTTTAGTTAGTGGAACCGTTAAGTGAGCCTTAGGCGACCTCTCGATAGTTAGGGAGCTTTAGGTGACGTCTCGTTAAAGGTTTGAAGACTCGGTTTTAAGTTAAGTGGTTGGATCGTTCGTGAAGACAAACCAAAGGAGCAAAATGCAAAGGAAAGGGAAAAAGGAGCCTAAAGACCTAGCCCATGTTCACAAGGGGACTCGAACCCACGCCTGAGGTTTAACAACAAGGAACCACGCCATCCAGCCACTCTGTCACGTTGTGATGCAAGTGAAAGACTCTGTTTTTAGTTCTAGGCGCCTAGTAGCAACAGCGGTGCGGTGGGGAGGAACGGAACAAGGGCTTCCGTGTGGGTGGTCCGTGTGCACGAGCGGAGGAAGACAACGGAACAAGGCGCTCCGTCGAAGTGCTCCGCGAAAAGAAGGTGAAGCAAGCAACGGGGTTCGGACTTCCGCGGGCCCGGTCCGCAAGTTTTAAAGGGCACATGCGTCATTTGGCTTCCCTTAGCGAATATAACCCTAGATCATCCGCTCTAGTTTTCCGCTTCTTCTTTTTCCTCCTTCTTTCTTCTTCCGTAACAGCACGCAGCGGCAGAGTAGAGAGCAGCAGAGTCCGCGACCCTCTTCCGTCAAACAGCACCCAGGTCCGCGAACCGGCTTCCGTCGTCTACGCCAATTTCGCGAGTTCATCCGCAAAGGTCCGCAGTCTTGAGCATCGTCAACTTCGCCCACGGAAAACCGAGTTCGACTCTCAACAAATACAAAAATGTCGAGGAGAAATCAACCCGAGGCAGGAGAAGGCTCAAGCAACATTCGCTACAACGTAATCGATGGTAAAGCTCTTGACCCGTTACACTTTTCGCCCGAAATTGTGAATATGCTTAATTTCCAAGGCTTATTGAACACGTTCTTGAGGATTGAGGATGTGGTATATCCCAACTTGGTCAATCAGTTTTACCAGAATATGAAGGTTAAGATTACTAATCAAGTGCCTGTGCTCACTTCAATAGTAAAAGGGGTAAGGATCTCTTTTGACCCGCCTAAGTTGGGTAGACTGCTTAATTTGCCGTTAGGAGGTGTTAATGAGTATGAGCGTAATGCTTGGGTTGAGACGCAAGAAGTGGGTTTTCGTGACTATTTGAGGTACATGTTGGGGCCGAATGAGAATGTCGCTTTGGATACGCGCCCCGATAAACACAATCTGATGGGTGAACAGAGGATTTTGACGCTGTTAGTTGGGGAGAGTTTGTTGTCCAATCGAAACAACAGCCGACAGGTTACAGCCATCGAGTGTGCCTTTGCGTACTTTCTGAAGCACCGGGTGAAGTTCGACTTACCTACCTTGATGATCTTGCACATGGATTTCTGCAAGACGGCTAAGAGGCGCAATCGGCCGTATGGGATGGTTTTGAGTTGGTTATTTCAGCAGAGAAGGGTCAATGTGACCGGAGAGTTGGCCAGGCAGCCGGTTCACAGCGCGTTCAATGCGCCGAGTTTGCAGTTCTCCGGGTTGTTCCAGGTTGAGGGGAACGAGTACATTACCGCTCACGAGTTGAGTAAGATGCCAGCCGATGAGAGTAGAGAGCTGATCGAGCGCTATCATATCCCACGCAAGAGGTTGCGGGGGTTAGTCGCTTCCCAGCAGGCCGAGCAAGCAGATGAGGGTGAAGGAGAGGATGAGTCTGAGGAGGAAGCTGAAGAAGAGGAACCCGTAGGTGAGGCTGACCTAGAGCACCGAAGGAAGGAGCAGCATGATCCCTTAGCTCCTGCGCCACCAGTTGGCCCTGTGCTCCGACAGCTGCAGGAGATGCAGCGTATGGTTGAGGCGAGGTTTGACTCGTTAGATCTGAGGGTGGATCGCGACTTCCAGCGTCTGGGCTACATCGAGAACAAGCTTGGCATTGAAGTGCCACCGGAGTACCTACCATCGTATCAGCAGCAGTATCCCTATCCTTATCCGTACCCTTACCCTTATCCGCCGCATGGTCCAGGCAGTTCGTCTCAGGGAGGCCATCCAGGTTAGTTGCTAGTTCCTCGTTAGTATTAGCTTCGTAGTAGAACCCTGTAGAATAGATGAGTAGTTTAGCTTATGGTTGCGTTGCATGCTAGTTTTGGGTTGGGCAAGTTAGGAGTATAGTTGCATGTTAGTATGTTCTTGAGGTTAGGAATAGTTGAGCAATCGTTTCTTTTCAGTCTTTCGTTAAACCTTCGCTTCCTTTGAACTCGCTTCATTCCATTTCGTTTCTAGTTCCCGTTAGCCTTGAGCTTCGGGGACGAAGCTCCTTTTAAGGGGGGTAGAGTGTAACACCCCGTAATTTCGTTCAAGCCTTTCGATTGTTAATTAATTCCTCGGGCAATCTAATTAATTTCTAATTGGGCTAATCCTTTCAATTTAATATATATATACACTTATATATATATTCATGAGCCTAATTTAATTATTCTATTCAAGAGACCAATTAATTGAATTATTCTTGTAAGGGATTTTATTCAATTTGGACCCTTACAATATTGTAATTAAATATTCCTACAAGCCCAATTTATTGATCTTATATTGTATGGTATATATATAATATTCCTAAGACATTCCTATGGGCTCCCTTGATTTAATTCTTGTATTAATTATAAGGGATGATTTCACTAGCCCACTTTGTTAGTCTTGAATATATATACAATTAATTCTTCTAGCCATCACATTATATACTTAAGCCCAATTCCATTTGGAGAGAAATGGAGAGGAAAGTGGCGTGAGAGTGTGTAGGGAGAGAGGAAGAAGAGTGTAAACTTTTAGGGTAATTTTGGTCTTCAAATCATATACCAAAATACATACAATATTTTAGTACAATATTGTAATTAAATATTCCTACAAGCCCAATTTATTGATCTTATATTGTATGGTATATATATAATATTCCTAAGACATTCCTATGGGCTCCCTTGATTTAATTCTTGTATTAATTATAAGGGATGATTTCACTAGCCCACTTTGTTAGTCTTGAATATATATACAATTAATTCTTCTAGCCATCACATTATATACTTAAGCCCAATTCCAATTAAAGTCTTACAATCTAAAATATTGTATGTATTTTGGTATATGATTTGAAGACCAAAATTACCCTAAAAGTTTACACTCTTCTTCCTCTCTCCCTACACACTCTCACGCCACTTTCCTCTCCATTTCTCTCCAAATTTGATCTCCATTTTCCTACAAGATTTCAAGTAAAGATTGCTCTTTTATGGTTGCTTAGGAGTGGGTAAGATCATCTAGCCTAGAATCTCTTTTGTATTTTGTGTTTTTGATAGTCTTTTAAGCATATTCTTATGATGTTCTTTTGGGGTTCTTTGGGAAAAGATGATCAAGGTGAAGGTGGGGCATTGTGATCTTGATTAGGGCTTCTTGGAGTTGGAAAAGCTATTCAAGGTAACCAAACATGTCCATCAAAACTATTTTCATTCACTCCTAATCTATATGATGTTCTTGGTGTTGGAAATCCTGAAAATTCCTTGTGATTAGCCTATTTTGTTGAATCTATTTGTTGGATTTCATCTTGATCTTTTGATTAGTGTTGTATGATCATTGATGGTTTGGATTTCCATGTTTTTGGCCTCTAAATTGGATGAAATGTTGATGTATTGGGTTTGATTATACTCTCTGGAAACATTTCTTGCGTGTCTGCTTTGCTCTCTGGAATCTGGGATTGGTAATTGACCTTGCGGAGGACCAAGGCGGTATAATGTAACCCGCCGAGGCGATCCGCAAGGCCAAGGCGGTTGCGTCGAACGGATGTGAGTGATCCGCTGGGGTGGTCCGCCTCTTTCCTGCGGAGGAGTGCGGCGGAGGACTGTGTTCCGTCTGAGTGGTCCGCATGTACTCTGGGAATCTGCTCCCAGAGGATGTTTCTGTGATGTTGTTGTCTGTTGTTCTCCTTTGTTTCTGATTATTGTTGGATTGTTTTATGGGGTATTTTACCATGTCTTTGGAATATTTATCCATGCCTTTTGTTGGATATTTATTACCTTATCTTGGAGATTTATTCGAGTCTTTAGTTTCTCTTTTTGTACCCTTGGTCTATTGATTCTTGATATTCTTTTTACCTGGGTGTTTGTTTGTGTTCATAGATGAGATGAACACTTTGTTTGGTTGTTTTGGGATGATGTTGGAGTATGAGTATATGATGTTGATGTTGGTTTCTTTAGAGTCTGTTGGTGAACTTGTTGTGATGCCATTGTTTGCATTCGGGTTCATTACCCCTGTGATTGGGTTCATTACCCCTGTGATTGGGTCGACGACCCCTGTGATTGGACTTAGGTCCCTGTGATTGGACTACGGTCCCTGTGATTGGGCTCATTACCCCGTGATTGGGTTCATTACCCCCGTGATTGGGTCGATTCACCCCTATGATTGGACTTCGGTCCCCGTGATTGGGTTTTTTTACCCCTGTGCACTTGGTTTTGTTTGGGTTTGGGTTCGGTATGATGCTTGGTGCGAGGTTCGTGGTTGGTGTTGGGTTTTTCTTTCGGTTCTTTGAGTATGAGTCTTTGTTTATTCGATTGATATCTCGTTGTTCTCGGTTATACTTGTTTATTCCTTGCACTTATGATCAGTTGGTATCCTGGTTATGACTCGTTGTTGTCTTATGCTTCCCTCGTTGAACTTTGGCTTTATTTGAATAAGTTTTGGTTTATGATTCGTTCAGCTTGTTGTTGTTGAGTATCGTTTTGAACTATTGCACAGTTCGTTGGTGTTTATATTCTATATGGGTGTGTAAACCTATTTACCAGCCTAATATATATCTATATCTCCTTGCGGGTGTGAATGGTGGTTGCTTAGCATTCTTTTGCTAATGGTTCTTTGCGTGTTTTCCAGGTATGGAGTAGTCTACGCGAGAGTGCGCTAGAGTTTCCCTTTCTGAGGATGCGTAGACGTAGTTTGCCTTGTTTAGACTTTGGTTTTTTTTTGGGCCTGTGTGCCTTGAGATATTATGATATACTCTTGATTAGTCCGTTGAATACTTTTGGATATTTGTGGATTTATACTTTGAGGATTATTATTTCAGTTTATATATGACGACAGCTTAGTTTATTCTTGTGTTTAGCCTGTGCATCTAGGCTGTGATTGTACCTAGATGTGGCATGACGCCCTTAGGTTTTAATTCGCTTCCGCTATGTTTTGTTATGGTTTTGGTTGAGATAGGCAGCTGTCGTGTTAAGTTTTATCTATCTCGGCCTGTGTGAGGTTGGGGTGTCACAACAGCTGCGGGTTGCGAGGACATCGGGCCTATGAGTGCACGACAAAGAAGGGAGGACCACCTCAGTCTCGACCGAGCGCAGCACAGGGAGCCCCAGCAGCGACCCGACCCTCTCGAGAGGCCGAGGGTAGTGGAGGCAGCCGGCCGAGTGGAGGCCGAGGGCAGCAGGCGGGGCCGCAACAGAGAAAGATCTTCGTGATGGGCCGTACCCAAGCTGAAGCCAATGGGCTTGAAGAAGGTAACTTTCGAGCTTAATCTTTAAATAAGTGGTTTAAGTGATTTCCGAGTCTTTCGTTAAATGTTTGTAGTAGTTGAACCATTAAGTGAACCGTAGGCGACCCCTCGTTAGTTAGAAAGTTTTAAGACGCGTTTCGTTAAGAAGTTTGAAGACCCGATCGTATTACAAATGTTGGGAGGTTCGTGAAGCCAAGCCAAGGGAGCAAAACACAAAGGAAAGGAAAAAGGAGCCTAAGGACCTAGCTAATGTTCAGAAGGGGGCTCGAACCCGCGTCTAAGGGTTGATAGCAAGGGACTACACCATCCAACAATTCTGGTTCGTGGTGTCTTAGGCGCAAGTTTTTGGTTTTAATCATAAAGGCCAGTAGCAGTAACGAGGCGGTGCAGGGGAACGGAACCAAGGGTTCCGTGGAGGTGTGCCGTGTGTGTATGCGGAAGTAGTTAGCGGAAGGCGGAGTTCCGTCGAAGCGATCCGCGAGAAGAAGGGAAGACAGCGTAACGGAGCCCAGTTTCCCGTTGGAACGATCCGCAAGTTGGAGGGCACGTGCGTCCTTTTCGTGTCGAGCGTGTTCTTTTAACCCTAGACAGCCCGTTATCCCTCTCCGCTTCTTCTTTTTCTTTTCCCGCAAACAGAACACAAACAGCAGCAACGACCGGCAGAGCAAGAGAGTAGCGTAGTCCGCGAGTTCCTTCCGTCAAGCAGCGCCCACAGTCCGCGATCGGCTTCCGCCCGTCGCTCCAGTCCGTGAGTTCGTCTGCAAGGGTCCGCAAGTTCTCCGCCAAAGTCCGCAGTTTTGTGTGTTGGCGTTCCTTCTACATCAACCCAAGTTCGAACCTCAACATCAACAGGAATGTCAAGAAGGAATCAAGCCGAGGAAGGAGAAGGATCGAGCAACATCCGTTACAACATAATTGATGGTAAAGCTCTTGACCCGCTACACTTTTCGCCCGAGATTGTGAACATGCTTAATTTTCAAGGTTTATTGAATATGTTCTTGCGAATTGAGAATGTTGTGTACCCCAACTTGGTTCATCAGTTTTATCAGAATATGAAAGTTAAGACTACTAATCAAGTGCCCGTGCTCACTTCGATAGTGAAGGGCGTAAGGATTTCTTTCGATCCACCTAAGTTGGCTAGAATGCTTAATTTACCGTTGGGGGGTGTTAATGAGTACGAGCGTACTAATTGGGTGGAGACACAGGAGGTAGGGTTCCGTGATTATCTGAGGTACATGACAGGGCAGAATGAGAATATTGCCTTAGATACTCGCCCCGACAAGCACAACCTGACGGGTGAGCAGAGGATTCTGACTTTGTTGGTTGGGGAGAGTTTGTTGCCTAACCGGAACAACAGCCAACAGGTTACAGCTATCGAGTATGCCTTTGCATACTTTCTGAAGCACAGAGTGAAGTTTGATCTGCCTACTCTGATGATCTTGCACATGGACTTCTGCAAGACAGTTAAGAGGCGCAACCGGCCTTATGGGATGATTCTGAGTTGGTTATTTCAGCAAAGGATGGTCAATGTCACTGGGGAGTTGGCAAGGCAGCCGGTTCACAGCGCGTTCAATGCGCCGAGTTTGTAGTTTTCTGGGCTGTTCCAGGTTGAGGGGAACGAGTACATCACCGCTCATGAGCTGAGTAGGATGCCAGCCGCCGAGAGCAGGGAGCTGATCGAGCGCTACCACATTCCACATAAGAGGCTGCGAGGTTTAGTCGAGCCTCAGCAGGCTGAGCAAGCAGGGGGTGATGAGGGAGAGGATGAGTCTGAAGAAGAGGCCGAAGAAGAAGAACCGGTGGGTGAGGCTGACTGAGAGCACAAAAGGAAGGAGCAGCACGATCCTTTGGCTCCTACGCCACCAGTTGGCCCTGTACTCCGACAGCTGCAGGAGATGCAGCGTATGGTTGAGACGAGGTTTGATTCGTTGGATCTGAGGGTAGATCGCGGTTTCCAGCGCTTGGGCTTCATCGAGAATAAGCTTGGGATTGAAGTGCCACCGGAGTATCTGCCGTCTTACCAGCAGCAGTATCCTTACCCTTACCCGTACCCTTATCCCTATCCACCACACGGTCCAGGCAGTTCTTCTCAAGGAGGCCATCCAGGTTAGTTGTTAGTTTTCTCGTTAGTGTTAGCTCCGTAGTAGAACCCTGTAGTGTAGTTGAATAGTTTAGCTTATGTGTTTTTGCATGTTAGTTGGGTTGGGTAAGTTATGAGCTTAGTATGTGTTGAGTTAGTTGCATGTTAGTATGTTTAGGAGTTGTTGAGCAATCGTTCTCTTTAATCTTTCGTTGAATCCTTGTTTCCTTTGAATCATTCCGTTTCTAGTTCCCGTTAGCTTTGAGCTTCGGGGACGAAGCTCCTTTTAAGGGGGGTAGACTGTAACACCCCGTAAATTCATTTCAAGCCTTTCGATCGTTAATTAATTCCTTGGGCAATTTAATTAATTCCAATTGGGCTAATTCCTTCAATTTGATATATATATATATATACACTTGTATATATATTTGATGCCTAATTTAATTATTCTAATCAAGAGCCCAATTAATTGAATTTATTCTTGTAAGGGATTTCATTTAATTTGGACCCTTACAATATTTGTAATTAAATATTCCTACAAGCCCACATTCTTGATCATATACTATAATATATATATTGTTCCTAAAACATTCTATGGGCTAATTATTGTATTTAATTTGTAAGGGGTGAATTTATTAAGCCCAACTTACTAGTCTTGATTATATTCATTTTCCTACACCCATTATATTATAAGCTACTTAAGCCCACATGACTTTAAATGTCTTACACCCTAAATATTGTATGTATTCTTAGTATATAATTTGAAGATCAAACTACCCTAAAGATTTTCACTCCTTCTTCCTCCTACACTCAATCCACACGCCATTTTCATCCTAAAATTCCCTAAAATTGATCTTCATTTCTCCTACAAGTTTCCAAGTCAAGTTGCTCTTTTATGCTTGATTAGGAGTGGATAAGTGCATCTAGCCTAGAATCCATCTTGCATTTTGTGTTTTAGATAGTCTTTTTACATATTCTTATAAGTGTTCTTTTGGGGTTCTTTGGGAAAAAGAAGATCAAGGTGAAGGTGGGCTTTGTGAGCTAGCTAAAGGCTTGTTGGAGTAGGAAAAGCTCTTCAAAGGTAACCACTATGTCCATCAAAATCTATTTTATTCACCTATTCTATATATGATGTTCTTGGTGTTGGAAATCCTGAAATTTCTTGTTATTTGGCCTATTTCTTGGATGTATTTTGTTGGTTTTCATCTTGATCTCTTGCTTAGTGTTGTATGATCAATGATGTTATGGATTTCCCTATTTTTTGGACTCTAAATTGGATGAAATGTGAGTGTATTTGGTCTGATTTTGTATTCTGGAAGTGGATTTGTTGATCTGGGTTGAACTGTCTCTGGAAGGGTTCGGGTTTGGCCTTGCGGAACACTTGAGCGGCACAATGTAATCCGTTCGAGTGCTCCGCAAGGTGGCGACGGTAGGCTTAGGCGGAGGAGGGTGATCCGCCGAGGGAGGCCGTCT
>CP025659.1:27898847-27915287 GCA_003576665.1 Ipomoea trifida
GGTATGCTCCCGCAGGAGTGAAGTATGCCTCAAGCAGAGGTTTATAAAGAAAAATCTTAGTCAGTTTCTGGTCCACTGGAATAATTATTGTTATTCCAGTTTTCCTCAATAAAGTTATCCCAATCATCAGTTTGGTGATGATCGTTATAAGTTGAAAAATTGAAAATTTGGAGGTTATCTCCGAGATGATAAGTGGCATTCGTTTCATAAGGTCTGAGATATCCTCTAAAGTTGGATATGTGTTTTGAAGAAGTGATAAAGTAGGATAACTCTTTGAGTTTAAGTTCCAGCTCGTGTTTTTCAAAACGTTGACCAACAGATTCTTTAATTATATCAAGAGTAAGAGTTTCTTGAAAAGTTTGGAATTCTAGTTTAGAAAGTATATTATTTGAAATCTCAGTAGGAAAGATTTTTTCTAATCCTTCTTTGATCAAGTTATGGTTTGGTACAGTATATCGTAATCAAAATATGTTTCTGAGTTTTGGTCTAAGTAAAAAGTATGGATTCCATTAGTTTCCTGATGTATTTTTTCAGTCAGAAAGTTTTTAGTACTTTCAAAGTATTGTTGAATAAGTTTTTTATCCATGGAGATAAATAAGTTTTTTCAAGAAGTTATGAGTTTAAGAAAACCTTCTGGTTTAAAGATTCTTCTCTTCTCTTGCATCACAGATTGTTATACTATGAGTTTTATTACTTGTTTAGATCTATTTAGTTTATGTTTGTTCTTACTTTTATTGCTTTATTATCGGGTTTGTTCTTTTATCTTCACCTTTTCATCCCTAACCTACTAACCAAAGGATCCATTGACCCTTCGTTTACACACTAGTACAAAATTGATCAAAAATATAGGACAATTTGCGTCCGGAGTTTAAACTCCGGACGCGTAAAGTGATGCGGTGGCATTTTTGTAATTAAAAATTTAATATTTAATTATTTTTTCTTTTAAAAAAAAAAACAAATGGACCAGCTGCATCCGAAGTGGGCACTTCGGACGCAACTGGTCCGTAGCGTAACAACACTTGCGTCCGAAGTGCGAACTTCGGACGCAGCTGCTTATTTATTTATATTTAGATTTTAGTTAAAATCTTTAGATCTGGATCTCAATCTCACCGCACCATCTTCAAAGTCCAAACACCTTCCCGACACAGGCATTATCGCCGCCGTCGACACAGCCACCGCCGCCGTCCACAGCCTCCGCCCAGCCGTTGCACTCCGTCGCCTCACGCCCTCTCCTCAAGCCCAGCCGCCGCTGCACTCCGTCGCTGCTCTCCACCACCCGTCGCGTCGCCACTGCTCCTCGCCGCCGGACGCAACTACCGCACCTCCCCCCCACTCCTCGCCGCTGCTGCTCGTCGGGGCCGTCTCAGGTACGTACATTATTAGTTTATTTTATTTATTTGTTTTGTATTTAAGAAATATTTATTATTGTGTGGACGTTATTACTATTGATAATCTTGTGAAAGTGTTTGGTTATATAGGTCAAGTGGATTGTGATAGTATATTGTATTCAAGTTCAAAAAGTTCTTTGACATCCATTAGTGGAGGTGGTGTTTCATCATTTATTGAATTTCAACCAAAAGTGAAGAGTGGTTTTGTGAGGTCTGAGAAATACACAAAGGGGAAGGCTGAGAAGAAGGATTACTATGAGCAATAATAGTCTGGGCAAAATGTGGAAAGAAGTGCCCTGCTTGGCCTGCCATTGTTATTGATCCACTATGGCAAGCACCTGAATCTGTTCTTAGAGCTTGTGTTGCTGATGCAATTTGTGTGATGTTCTATGGGTACTCCAGAAATTGACAAAGGGTAATGTGTGTGTGTGTTTTATTTATTTATTTATTTATAAATTTGAATAGTAACTTTTCCAATGCTTCTATACCTCCTTAATTGCACTCATGGAGATAAAATGGGTTGTCTTAAATTGTCTACATATTTCTGTGGATTTACAACTAAGGGAACAAAAAGCCAGGTACCTTGATTTACATGACATATGCTACTGCACTTTCATTTGGCCTCAACATTAGTTTACTTTTTGACTTGTAACTTCCTCAATCCTCATTGAAATTTTCTGGCAGCCTTTCAAGCAGGGCTATGGAAAACAATAAACAAACTGCAATGCCTGAAAAGGTTGAAGTTGTCTGCATGGGTGTTTGAAGGAATTTATTACCCAAATCTTCATTTGTAAGTTCTTAAATTGAATCAAGGAAAAAAGAAAACTTCCTATAAATTTCTTAGTCTATAAAGGTTACTGATTGTGATCTTGAATGAAATTGACTGTTTTTATCTTGTCTTATGGTGTTCTTGAATTCTGATTAAGAGGAATACTAAATTGTTTTTATTCCTTATTATATCAGAGTTCAGTGCAAGTGTGCTTCTTGCGGGACAAGGAAACAAACACTTAATGAATGGGAACGACATACAGGATCCAGGGCAAAGAAATGGAAGCTTAGTGTCAAAGTGAAGGGTTCAATGATAACTCTCGAAAAATGGGTGTGTGCCAGATTTTGAAGTTTTTAACCATTGCCTTCTCTGCTTTTCTTATGCTTTCTTGCAACCATTATCTCATTATATTCTCTCAATGATGATAGTCTTTGAAATGACTTGTGGCCTCAGGCTCATTTTTTGTTAGCATAAATAAAATGGACTCAACACTTATTTTGCAATTTGTTACTCCTGATATTGCAGATTAGGGATCATAGTGTTGCTGCTGTGAAGTTAGATCATCAGCAGTTGTTTGCTTTTCTGCAAGGTAGTAGTGTTTCTCTGACGCAACTATATTGGGTTTCCTAATCTCTTCCTCTATGACTTTATAAAATACTAAGATTCTTGCCTTTTCTCTATGGCAGGCGTTATTGCTTGTGTTACACCGTTAGCTGACCACAATACTAAGATTGCACTGCCAATGACCTCTTCATTTGCACCTTAAATGAAAATTTTCTTTTGGGAACCCAAACAATCCATTTTTATTAGTAGTGACAGCAGTACCATGACACCAATGCCATCTCTATTTATTTATTACCTTGTATTCTAACTTGGATGTACTTGAGAAACTAAATTGTCTGATTTAAGTGGATGGGAGCTGGGGCTTTAGAATCTATGTGAATGGTTTACTTTTAGGAAGCAGATTTTGGCTTATAAGGGCATTTAGATACTTTCTTATTTGCTTAGCAGTCAGGTATATGGTTCTCACTACTTATTCATAAAGATTAACATTCTTGTGCATTTATTTGATTGTGTGGATTCTAAGCATGGTACATTCTCACTTTTAAAGATAGGAAACAGTTAAGAAAAGAGTGGAAAAACATGATGTTTCCTCTAACTATGCTCAGGATTTACAAATGTACCAACCATTGACCTATGTTTGAAATTTTGAAGTTGATATCTTTTTCCAACTAATTCTTACCCCCCCCCCCCTTCTCCCAAAACACACACACACACACACAAAATTGTCTACATTATCTACATCTGAGAGGAAATAGGTTTGAGCTGTGGCCAGTGCTGGTTTTTCTTTTCTACTTTGTACGTGCGTATTGTTGTGGTTTCATTATCCTTTATCTTTGACTGCAGCAAAGTTCAGAGAAAGACTAGAGCCTAATAAGGATAAGATCCCAGCACATGTCATGCAAGTTATTGAAGAGCTGACCAAACTCCAACTACTTGAAGCGAGTTCTAGTGAATTTAACGTGACACGTAACTATTTAGATTGGTTGACTGCTTTGCCATGGGGCACTTACAGGTTTGCTGTTCTACTTTTTTTTTGTTTTGTTTTTTGTTTTTTGTTTTTTAAAGTTTTTATTTATTATAAATTTTATGTTAGAATAATATTTTAATCTAAAATTAGTTATGACTCTGGGATGGACATAAAAGAAAGGGGAGGGGGCAGTTCACACTTTAAATGATGGAAGATAATTATCTCATTTCAAAAGTCAGATGGAGAGAATTTGTGAAATAGATCTGAATACATATGCTGCAACATTTCTGTTAGCTGCTCTCTGATTGAGATATTAATTTTAGTTATGATAGCTGCAAGAATTGGTATGCACTGTAACCAGCTGCTTATGCTGTGAAGATGTGAACAAACATCATTTATGCCTATTTCACTAAGCAGTTAAAGATGTTTCTTGTTTTGGATAGTTGTAATCAATTTTTTTAAATAAGAAGAAATCTAGTTTTAATCAAATTTTAGTTCTGATTTGCTGCTGCTGATTTTAGCAATTTTGCATTATAGTTATGCTGCACCAATTTCTGAATAATATCCTTGTAACATAAATGCAGCAATGAGAACTTTGATGTGTTAGGAGCACAGAAAATACTTGATGAAGACCATTATGGACTAAGTGATGTTAAAGAGAGAATACTGGAGTTCATTGCTGTGGGAAAACTTAGAGGAACTTCACAAGGTTGGTAACTTTTTATCTCATTACTACATGACTATGACAATGTTACAAGATCCTCTATTCATCTCCTTGAACAGTTAATACATAACTACAAAAAATGTGTGTAAATAATGCATCAGATAAACAGAGACTGGTGCAACATAAGTGGATTAAATTTTGTCCAGAGCAACTCATATTAGTTCAAAGAGATTTTACTGATATTAGTTCAATTGTTTGGCTGATTTTTATTTTTATTTTTTTTATTTTTTAATGAGGCTGATTTTTATTTTTTAAATGCATTCTTCAAATAGGTAGTAGGTAGTTACACTTTCTGTTCAACGGTTTCTTATAGTCAACCATTGTATTTATTATTATTTATTATCAATTTTTCAAATAATTTTTTTTTAAATAATAATGACTATCTGCGTCTGGAACTGGGCAGTTCCAGACGCAGATAGTCTATTTAAAAAAAATAAAAAAATTACCAGCTGCGTCCGGAACTGCCCAGTTCCGGACGCAGCTGCTTAATTAAAAAAAAATATAAAAGACCAGCTGCGTCCGGAATTAAGTAGTTCCGGACGCAGCTGGTGACAATCTGCGTCCGGGGCAACTCCGGACGCAGATAGTCCGTACCAATTGCGTCTACGGAGTATGCGTCTGGTGTACTCCAGACGCAAAAAGTCCAAAATTCCAGACGCAAATACCCCTTATGAGTTTAAGAAAACCTTCTGGTTTAAAGATTCTTCTCTTCTCTTGCATCACAGATTGTTATACTATGAGTTTTATTACTTGTTTAGATCTATTTAGTTTATGTTTGTTCTTACTTTTATTGCTTTATTATCGGGTTTGTTCTTTTATCTTCACCTTTTCATCCCTAACCTACTAACCAAAGGATCCCTTGACCCTTCGTTTACAACCTTAACAACATCTAAGTATTCAAACTCAGGCTCATATTTTCCCCACATGGGTACTTTCTTTGCCTGACATACAAACTTAGACTACACAGGTTGCTTCGGTTCAAGCAGGACTTACGTCTTTTAGATATGAACATCAAGCATAACAAAGCATAATAATAAGAACAAACACAAAGTAAAGAGATCTTGTTTAAGTAATATTACCTCTTAGTAGCAATCTGGTTTGCAGAGAAAAGAAGAAAGTTTTTAGAAGTAGAGTGTTTTTTGGAAAGGATTTTTCATTGCTCTGGTAATTTTCTTTCTTGTGTTTTTTACAAATGTACAAGCTTCTCCTTATATAGAGAGGAGAAGAAGAACCTAGAACTAACTTTACAGCTGTCTACAACTATTTACATTATTGACATGCCGAAGATAAGATTTAGCTTTATCTCATATCTTCGGTTGAAGTAACAGAAAGATAAGGAATCTTATCTCCTTACCTTGCAGTCAAAAAGTCTACAAGAAAAGTAGTACAGCTAAAGTAAAGTTGAAAGGGACAGGCCCCCTTATCTTGGCCAAAAGTAAAGTAGTGCCGTCTCTTCAAGATATATTCATATCTTCTGATAGAAGACGACAAAGTTCTTGGCAGTATCCTTTTGGTTCTTGACTCGAACCTTCTCTTGTAGGAGTTCACAAGTCTTGGGTTGGAATGAGTAACATCAAAGGGAAAGAAGTGTCTGGCTGCAATACTTGGCTCACAGTAAATTTTCCCTTGAGAGTCTTCTCTGAGTATGTTTTTGTTTGCAAATTTGGACTTAGTCCAGTTGAAGTTTTCTGTAAGGATCTTGGCCCTGGCTTGGTCCAAAGTTTCTTCAAGTTTCAAAGCTTTAGGTTGTTGATGTTCTACCTCAAAGCCTTTGTACTCATCATCAATCCTTTGGAAATTAACTTCAACTAGATGATAAGATGGTTTAGTTTCTTTGAAGTCAGGATAAAGAGAAGTAAAATCAAGTCTGAATTTTTTGGGAAATTCAGGAATGATTGTTTCAAAAGTTTCTGCCAAAGTTTCGAGAAGAATTCCAGAGAATTCATGAAGTGGTGAAACATTGGCTGAACTAATCAACCCATATTTTAAAAGTGATATAAAACTAACTGGATAATCCTGGAATTTAAAGGCTTTAAATTCAGGGATAAGAAGTCTTGCCCTTCTGATGGCAAATTCTAGTTTGCATAGACATTCAAAGTCTTCAGTTTGTTGGTTTTCTAGACAGTCTGAAAAAAGTAGAGAACAAGTTTTGTAAGGGTTATAATTGAAATCCCAGGAAACTGAGATTCCAGGAGTAGAAATATTTGAATTAGCCAACTGGGCTAAACATTCTTGAAGTAAAGCAAAAGTTTTTATAGAACATTCTCCCGAAGAAATTGGAGTCTTGGTAAGTGAAGGTGAAGTAGTAACAGATCTGAGAGAAGTGGCTGGAGTTGGGATCTTTCCAAGTGAAGGAATCTCCTTTGCGCGGGACTTACAACAACACCGGCTTCAACAACAGAAATTTTACCTTATAGACAACGGTTTTTAACCGTTGTCTACGAGCATTTTTCTTGTAGTGAGTACAAATTGAATGGAGAAGACGATGGAGAAGAAATAAGATAAAGTAAAATGACTAAAATACCCTTATTGTTTGGCCTATTAATATTTTCCGGTCACATTTGGCCGTCAATTTGGCCAGCGTGGAAATAGTGTCGTGTGCATGTGACTACTAATCAAACTAATACATTACTGGTTAGACAAAAAAGGGTGAACTGAGGTAAACATTGAATAATTTAAAAGCTTAATATGTTTCCGACTATGATTTATAAACCTTACGTTTGCATTTAAATTCGTCTTTGGGTCAAATTTAAATATAATGTCAATTTACCGACACGCATCATTCACACATACTTCATGTGGTACATTCGTTGAATTTTATGGACATTGAAATGATTTTAAATGTTTATTAATACATTTATGCGCTTATAACTTGAATGCGGAAGCACAATGAATTGCATGTAAATCAAATCAATAAACTAAACAATGTTCATGATCATGGATCTTTAATTAAAATAAGTATAAGGATAAAGACTTACATGATTCCATTAGAGATGTAATCTCTAAACTGAATAATCAAGAATGTTTCACCTCTCTGATCTGTATGCCTTAATCACCTCCTGATGATATGGAGACTAGAAAACTCATAGCTAGACTAGAAACCTATGATTTAAAACCATATGATCCCTAGAGTTTTCCTAGGTATTTATAGATGTGATGAGAAATCCTCTTTCAAGAGGAATGTGAAACCTTCTTTTAGGAATAGAAATTCCTTTAGGAATGTGAAACCTCATTTTAGGAGAACCCATATCCTTTTTCCATTATACATCTTTTTACCCTTAGCTTATAAACTTAAATTTGAACAGAATGGGAGGAAGGGAATTTCACCTAGTAATTCCGCCTTTATACATCACTAATCATCAACGTGAGTCCCATATGGAATTACAACCTTTATTATGTAAATCAATTGTTAGGAAATAATTATTTCTAACATTGTTCCCTTCTTCATGGCCTGCAACAAGCATCGCCTAAGGTATAATTGTCGTTATTTTGCCAAATTATTTGTCATATACCTTGCAATTCTACTCTGTCTGCTGACACTTTGCATTTGCAGTATATATAATCATATAAAAGAGTTCATTGAAAAGCTATTTCAACCCACTTACAGTCTACGCGAATAGTGGACAACTATCAGTAATACAAAAGAAGGTGAGTCTCATTTGATTATAGTACAATGTTACTTCAAGTTTCTACTGCTACTAATATGATTTGTGCTTTTACTAAATGCATTTTTTGTCAGTGGGATTTAATGTTTGATAGCTATCTCTTTTAAGTGTTTGGCAGTGAAAGCAAACAATTATTTAGTTAATGACATATTTTGGAAGTTCTTTTAATGGGGGAATGTTTGCTCAATTGCAATTGGAAGATTAGTATGAATATCACCGCCAAAGAAAATTCAGAAAAGTCCATGCATTAATGTCTCCCCAGTGATGTGAAAACATGCAATGGATCTTCAAAGTAAATAGTAAGCAGGGAGTTTTGATCACATTGTCTAACAACCCACTTGATTCATATAAGCATGACACCTTTATTATATGAATCAACGTTAGGAATAAATTATTTCTAACATTCTCCCACTTGATTCATATAAGCATGACACCTTTATTATATGAATCAACGTTAGGAATAAATTATTTCTAACAGTCTCCCACTTGATTCATATAAGCATGACTTTACATTTTCAATCCTTAATTTGAGCTCACTTAATATGAAAATGTAGAAGTCAGAACCTCATCGAACTTTACTAATCGAATCATGGTGGTTACAGGCCTGACATAACGTCCTGCTCCCTTCCATGTATCATAGTTAATAAGAATTCAAACCATAATAATAAGGTAAAATCGGAAAGTACCTTATTCCTTATGTCTTAAATAAATAATGAATTATGCATAAATAAGTGATCAACATCAACAATAGCAAAATCAAAACTTGAATAGATATCTAAGAGTACCAATATCCCAATGTGCTAATCAAACATAAATCCATACATGTATGGCAGGATTCACCGTTATACAAGGACTTTACTAGTATGCCCTTTCTACCAACATGGCCAATGAAGGTTTTGGGCCCTAATCCCTTAGTCAACGGATCCGCAATCACAAGATCGGTGCCAAAAATGCACTATTGATACTCTTTTTGATTTTGTACCTTCTCCTAACAGACAGAAATTTCTAATCCATGTACTTGGCACCTCTAGTATATCTGTCGTTCTTTGAGAAGAACACAGTTGCCGCATTATCATAATGAATCCTCAATGGTTTGGCTATAGTTGTAACACCCCGAAAATTCCTACTACTCTTTTGAATATTATAAGGGGGTTATTTTATTATTAAATAATTATTTAAATAATTATAAGTATAATTATTTCCTATGGGCTTGGGATTATATACTCTTGTATATATATATATAGTTTATTGATATGATTTTTAATAATAGGCTATGGCCCAATATTTCTATAGTTATATATATATATATTTCCTACATAAATAATATTATTGAGCCCACCTTGAATTATATTTTCTTAAGATACATACTAAGCCCATAACTATGATTATATATATGTATTATAGACTATAGTTAGCAACCCAACCCAACTCAAATGATCCAAAGGTCTAGCCCAAATCCAAAAGAGGAAACTACCCTAAATGGAAACCTACCAAATCAACATGCAGTAGCAAAAGAAAACCTTCGTTTCTGCCTCTCGTCTCTCCCTTCTCGTTACCTCTCTCTGATCGGCTAGCCACAGCATGAAAGACGCCAACTTTCCCTTTTCATCCTCGTCTTTCTTCAACGCCGGCAGTGAAAGGGAGTATCGACGGCAAATGTGGCGAGTTCCGGTGGCGGCAAGGGCTTCTCCGACTTCCTTTCCATCTCTTTCGATTGACGGCAGCATGGGAGTGGCATCCGCCGGCAATAACGCGACAAGCTCCTTCTCCTGATCGTCGACGACGTTGCGCGGTGGCGGCCGGTGGGCGAGTTCTGAAGACGAGCTCTCGGTAGCGGTTTCGACCTCCACCTCCTTCTCTCCGACGAGCTGTTATGGATCCAAAGGACGGTCGACGGTCCCCTCTCTTCCGTCGATGGCGCAACGAAGCAGAGAAGCGGCGTGTAAGGTGGCGGAGCACCTTGGCGGTCTTGGCACCTCCGCCACCCTCCTCCGTCTGGCGGCAGCGGCAGAGCCCAGTGGTGCATCTCCCTCCGTTCTCCTTTTTGACGGTGCGACGCAGCGGTCAGCAAGGACGGGCTCCCAGGCCCCGTTCAGCTTGAGCAGCTAACGACGAACGGCGATCTCTCGGTCGATGGTGGCAGTTGGTGCTTCCCCGGTGAAGGCGACGTATTTTTTCCCCTCCCAGACCGGCGTGCGTAGCAGCAGCAAGTCTCGGCGACGGGAGCAACAACGGTGGAAGGTGGCGGACGTCTCTTCTCCGTTCGGCACGCAAAGAGGAAGCATTGGCGGTGGTGGCTGAAGTTAACTTCGTTAGTAGCATAACATAGCAACAAGAGATGAGTGGTGTAGCGGTATGGTGCGTGAGTGTGGAGCTTGTGGGCGAGGGTTTGAACCCCTGCTGGCGTTGGACTAGCATATTAACTGTTTTAAGGTGATGTTGGTTTATTTACTAAGCTTATAGTTTTAATAAGAGTCATAATATTATAAGATTAGATTAGATTAGTATTTTGATCGTATCCTAGTTATAACAGTATGGTTTAAGTTTAGGATAATATTATTGGATATGTTGCATTAGCCTTTGAGCATGGAGTATAGGTTATTATTATAATGGACCAAATAGGAATGTTAGTATTGTTACTAATGGTAAGTTAGTGACGGTGTTAGATTATATTAATTCTTCAGGTTCGTGATTATGAACCGAGCTTTGAGTTTGACGTTGCTTTGGATTAAAATGCTTTTGGGATTAATTACGCTTCAAAGGTAACCACTATGTCCATCAAAATCTATTTTTACACTCACTCTATATGATATTAATTGGTGATTTGGAAATCCTGAAATTCCTTGATTATTAGCCTATTATTGATTGTGTCTATTGGATTCTTGGACTTGTGTCTTGATCCTTTGCCTAGTGTTGTTATGATTATTTGATTGGTTGGATTTCCATGTTATTTGGCCTCTGTTGGATGAAATGTTGGTGTACTGTGATCCGATCTTTGTATTCTGGAACCTTTCTTTGTATTCTGAGCTGAGTCTGATTTGGTGTGTGAGAATTGCTCTTGCGGGAAGCTCTAGCGGGAAAATGTAACCGTTGGGGTCTTCTTTGAGAGTAAGGGTAGTGTTTGGTAGAAGTGAGTGATCCGTTGTTTGTTTCCTTCTTTGTTTTGAAGTTTGTTGAAGTATTCTATTGGATATTTTACCGTGATTCTGAGTATTTATTCATACCTCTTAGTCCTTTGTTTGAGTCTATTATTTGGGAGTTGGTTGGTGTTCATATCTGAGATGAACACTCTGAGTGATGGTTCTTGGGTTGAGTTGAGTATGAGTATGTGGTGGTGATTTTGTTGGTATCTTTTGGAGGTTGATGGGTGATCTGACTGTGCTACTATTGACTTTGGACTTCGGTCCCTGTGTACCAGTTATCTGGGTTGGCTACTATTGACTTTTGACTTCTGACTTCTGACTTTTGACTTCTGACTTCTGACTGTGGGTTTGACTTGGTATGATGGTTGGTACGAGGGTTTGGAGGTTGGAGTTGGGATTCCTTTCTTGGTTGCTATATTCGTGAGTTCCTTTGTTTATTCGGTTGATATCTTGTTATTCTTGGTTATGATTGGTTGGATTCCTTATGATTGTTGTTCAGTTGGTATCTTGTTATGGATTCGTCGTATTGTACTCTCGTTATTGGATATTGGCTTTGTTTGGATGAGTCTTGGTTTGTGATTCGTTCAGCTTATTGTTGTTGAGTATCTGTTTTGAACGGTTGAACAGTTTGTTGGTGTTTATATTCTATATGGGTGTGTAAACCTATTTACAACTTATATATATATCTATACTTCCTTGCGGGTGTGAATGGTGGTTACTTAGCAGTCTTTTGCTAATGGTTCCTTGTGTGTTTTACAGGTTTGCCTTAAAGTCTATGCGTGAGCGCGATAGAGATACACCCGTATGAGGAGGCTTAGATAGTGGTTATGTTTTTAGATTTATGCTTTGGCCTGTGAGCCATTTGAGATTTCACATACTCTTGACTAGTTTTGGATATTGTTGAACATGGTTTAAGGATTGTCATTTATACAGTTCCGTTTTTATGGTTAGCCTGTGCATCTAGGCTGTGTTATCTTACCTAGATGTGGCATGACGCCCCTTAGGTTTTAAATTCGCTTCCGCTATGTTCTGTTTGGTTGAGTTAGGCCGCTGTTATGTTGAGATTTTATCTATCTCAGCTTGTGTGAGGTTGGGGTGTCACAATAGTGTCGACAATGCCCAAACTAGAAATGAAATTGCGCAACATGATGATTTGAATCTGTAGCCTCAAAGCATGCTACAAATTCTGCCTCCATAGTGTAAGGAGTAATGACAGACTCCTTCACACTTTTCCAAAATATTGTTTTACCAGCAAGTAGGAAAATATGTCCGAATGTGGAGTTTCGGTTATCCAAACATCCGCCATAGCCTGAGTCTGAATAACCTACAACCTTCAGGTTATTATACCTTCAATATGTGAGCATGTGGTCCTTTGTGCCTTGTAAGTATTGCAGGACCTTCTTTGCAGTTTACCAGTTTATATATTTCTAAAACTTTGTTAATGTAAGCCTTCTAGGATAAACCTAAAATCCCATGTGATCTATCATGGAATATTTCTATTCCAATCACAAATGAAGTCTCACCCTTATCCTTCATTTCAAAGTTCTTAGAAAGATATTCATTAACATCACGCATTATACCTTTATCATTAGCAGCCAGAAGAACGTCGTCAACATATAATACTAGGATTACAAACTTGCTTCCATTAACCTTTATGTAGATACACCTATCAACAGTGATCTCTACAAAACCAAATGACAATACAGTATTGAATTTCAAGTACCATTGTCTGGAAGCCTATTTTAATCCATAGATCGACTTCTTCAATTTACATACTAGATTTTCCTTTCCTGTGGCCATGAAGCCTCCACCTTTGAAAAGACAGTTTTAACATCCATTTGGTGGTGCTCAAGATCAAAATGAGCAACCAAAGCCAAAATAATTCTCCAAGAGTCTTTCTTAGAAACTAGAGAGAAAGTATCTTTATAACCAAAATGAGAATTATTTCCCTGTATGGCTTGGATAAATGAGACTAGATCATTATCAATGCTCAAGTTACTTTCATGCTCAAGTGCATAAACAATGTAGTCACTACATCAGGAATGACTGATCTTTTCTGTCTAATAAATCTCCTTATTGCCAATTCCTGTTGAGTTTGCACTTAATCATCAATTTGAGTTTCAACCTCATCTTCATTTACAATAGCTTCCTCATGTGGAATTGGAGCATCTAGTTGCTGTTGTTTCAAAGTATTTCCATAAAGCTGTACTTACAGCAATAGGAACTAAAGCAGGGAAATGATCACTTGATGAACATGGATCCATCAATGACTCCTTAATCTCAAAATTACGAGCTCCCACACTCCCATAGACTTTGCTATTTTCAATGAAGCAAGCATTAACAGACTCAACAATCCTCGTACTATGATTAGGACAATAAAACATGTATCCTTTAGACCTTTCTGGATATCCAATGAAATTACCACTAATGATTATGGAATCCAATTTATTTTCATGTGAATTATACATCTTCACTTTAGCTTGACAGCCCTAAATGTGAAAATGGCTCAAACTAGGTTTCCTTCCTGTCCACAGTTCATAAGATGTTTTAAAAAACAGCCTTAGTAGGAACCCTATTGAGTAAGTATGATGTTGTCCTTAATGCATACATTCAGAATGAAACCGGCAATATACAGTTTATTAACCATATTCCTAACCATTTCCATAAAAGTACGATTTTGCCTATCAAAAGAGCCACATATATCTGTATGTATTAAGTAATCCCAAACTTCTTGTGGCTGAGTGTTTTGATACATGTCTAACTTGCTAACCCTTTATGCAATCGACACATGCATCATTCCAGTCAATAAAATCCAATTGAGACAAAATTTCGACCTTAATAAGTCTCAATATCCTTTATTTGGATAAATGACTAAGCCTTTTACGCCACAAGAAAGTTAAGGATTCATTCGATGCACTTCCTTTAACACAAACCTCACGCATAACATTAAATAAGGAATTAAGAAAGTCTGCATTAAGATTGAAACAATAGAGAGTATCCAACAAAACACTAGAACCACAAAAGGTCTTTTGTTGATACAAAGAAAAACATTTGTTTCCAATCTTAAAGTTAAAACCCAATATGTCCAACTTAGATGCTGAACCAAGATTTCTAGAACATTCTGGAACATACAGACAATTCTCAAGATCAAGGCAAAAGCCTATATCCAGCTTAATTCTGTAAGTTCCAATACCTTTAATTCTAGCTTTTATCTTGTTCACATGAAAAGAAACTTTTCATTTTCCCTTTGAGGTTGAAACATTAGAAAACCTTGCATAATGTTAGAAACATGTGTTGTAGCACCAATGTTTAACCACCAAGTATTAGAAGGAACCTCAATAAAATTGAATTCAAAGCATACTGAAACTGAATGTATACTTCTCCTTTCCATCCAAGCTATCCTTTTCAGGCATTCAGCCTTCTTGTGCCAAGGTTTGTTATAAAGATAGCATTTCTGCACTTTCTGAACAACACATTGCACCTTCACTGGATGCTTGCCCTTCTTTTACTTTTAGACTTGCTGCCATTATACTTATTTTAATTAAAGATCCATGATCATGAACATTGTTTAGTTGATTGATTTGATTTACATGCGATTCATTGTGCTTCCGCATTCAAGTTATAAGCGCATAAAGGTATTAATAAACATTTAAAAGCATTTCAATGTCCATAAAATTCAACGGATGTACCACATGAGTTTTCACGTCCACAATAAAGAGGATTTTGATATTAACTCCATTCAACCATGCCGTTGTATTGTGTGGCGTTATGAATGTTCTTAGAATGATGCATGTTGATTTCACTGGAAAAAATCTCTCACATAAAATACATCTTTAACAAGTCCAGCTCCTTAGTATCTCCTTTACGCAAACAACACTCCTAATCGGTTGCCCCTTGCCTAACAAAAGTCTCCATGTAGTGCATTGCATAAACCCCACACCTTTAAGATGCACGAAGACGAAAAGAAATGTCATAAGTAAGCTTATGAAGTGTGAGGAGATTAAGAAGAGAATTATGAAGTAAGGGCATCGTACGACCTATCCGATACACCTTGGGAGTACTGACTCGTATAAGGACTTAAGGAAGGAATTTTAGTGGTAAGAATGGAACAAGAAGTAGCTGAGCTTGTGATTAGAAGATTGAATTGTCAAAAGATGACTGACAGGAGTGAACCTAAGGATCAGATCAATCATTGGATTTGCCTAAGTGGAGTTGGATTGGGCATTAATGAATTTCCGTAGAGGACTTGCCATTAACTAAGACAAGAGGGAACAAAGTTTTAGATTATAATTGATTGATTTATAAAGACCGCAATATTACTAATCGTGAACAAGATTTGGTTTACTAAGTGATTGACAAAGTCACAAGAAGAACATGTAGCAAAATATCGTAGAGTGCTTCAAGACTCCGAATCTAGCAGAACTTTTGGTTATACCCCGCTTTTGGAAGGTGGCATGGGCTCACTAGACACACGACTGAAGTTGAATTCTGCGTTTCACTAACTATGGTCAAGTGTGACGCAACGATTTGAGAATTTGCACTATTGACCTGCAAGGATCACAAAATGAACACTAAGATTAGATCGAATCTTCTCACAACGATGTTTACTAGTCGAGTAAACAAAGGATTCTCAATAAGATCTTGTATGATCAGAAGAGCAAGAACTCTTGATGCTAAAAAAGGTAAAAGAGATGCATTGGTGTTAAGGCCTCAATGTTTTAAGGTACAACAAGGAAGTAAATCTAGTTCATAAGGTCAGTAACATCATATGATATCAAGAATAGATAACCGACCGAAGGTCAGAAAGGAAAAGAAAATACTGCTAAAAGTTTCACCTGTTAAAGGAATGACAAGGATCGGTAAGAAAGATAAGCTGAGTCGAGGGTTCATGGTTCATAAAAATGTCTTACGGGTGTAAGATAACGTGAACATTCATACGATGAAGATGCTATGATGTTATGGCTAATGAAGATTGGGTGGAGTATATTTAGAAACTACACTAGAAGTACAATTAAACACAAAAAAAAATCAAATTTAAAAACAATTAAAAAATGATAAAGAAAATAAACAAAGAAGAAAGAGTTGGTTTGACTAATGAATAGTAAGTAAGACAGATAAAATGTGACAGAGAGTGTGTGTGTGTGTGTGTGTATGTGTATATGTGTATATATATATATATATATATATATATATATATATATATATATATATATATATATA
>CP025659.1:28008448-28019840 GCA_003576665.1 Ipomoea trifida
TAAAATAAATTTCCATCGCTATAGTGTGACTTAAATATTGCCATAGCGCGATGGAAATATCGACCATTGCATTTTCTATCTCCAAATTGTCATCCCATTGGCAACGAAACTAATTCCATCATCTCATTCAATAATGAAAATAAACATTGATTAAAAATTTAAATATTTTTGCAATAGGAAGAACGACCGTCATAAGTTCCATCACCAATCTCAACAGTCAATTCTCGCTTTGTGCCAAAGGTTACAATGAAATTAATTTCGTTGCTGATTCCATCGTCATAGCATGATGAATTTATAGGGTGTCACATTTTCTATTGCCAATGTGTTAACCTACTGGTAATAGAATTGATTCCGTCGTCTCATTCTGTAGCTAAAATAAAATTTGATTAAAAATTAAGTATTTTTACCAACATAAGAAATGATCGTCGCAAGTTCCATTGCTAACCCCAACCATCAATTATCTATTTGCGCTAAACATTTTAACATAATTCATTTCCGTTGCCGATTCCATTGCCATAGGATGACAAATTTATAGGGCGTCGCATTTTCTGTCGCCAATATGTTAACCTACTGGCGACAAAATTGTCTCATTTTGTAGTTAAAAATAAACTTCGATTAAAAATTAAATATTTTGGTGACAAAATAAACGAACGTCGCAAGTTCCGTCACCAACCTCCACTGTCAATTCTCTCTTTGCACCAAACATTGCAACAAAATTAATTTTTGTTTCCGATTCCATCGCCATAGCATGACAAAACATGTAGCGCATTGCATTTTGCTGTCTCCAATGTGTCAACATATTAGCGACGAAATTAATTTCATCGTCCCATTCTGTGGTGAAAATAAATTTTACACAAAAAAAAAAAAAATATTTTAGTGACAGAAAAAAAAATCGTCGCAATTTCCGTTGTCACCCTCTCTTGTCAATTCATTGGCATAAAAATTATGCGGAGTATTTCTCACTTTGCACCAAACGTCGCAATGGAATTCATTTTCGTTGATGATTTCGTCGCAAAAGCGCGAACGAAATATTGGTTGTTGTGTTTTCGGTCGCCAATGTGGCCATGGAACTTAAATAATAGCCGAAGACTAGTAATTGGAAAATTTATGGAATTGCTTAGACGAGATACTACAATATAGTCGTAGTTTTAATAATATAAAATTTATATTTAAACAATTTAACAAAATATACAAATATATTAAAACTAAATAAAGACATAAATGGAAATACAAATAAAATATAAGGGCAGTTTGGGAATAAACAAACTACACCAATTTGGTGTTAAATGAATAGTGCAACACCAAATTTGGTGCTGCACTATTCATCTAACACCAAATATTTGGTTGGATGCAGTGACCAATAGAGTATATATGTATGCGTCATTTTTTTTTTTTTTACCATTTTGGTGTTTTCTCGTGCCCATTAGAGATGGTCTAAGCATGTGAAATTGCGTACATTTAACTTTTGAAGGGTGTAATTGAATAATGTTGGTGGTGGTGAATAAGTCGATACACACACACACACACACACTCTCTCTCTCTCTCTCTCTCTATATATATATATATATATATATCTATATATATATATATATATATATATATATATATATATATATATATAGGGGCGCTCTCTAATGAGAACGGGTGCCTAGGAAAGAAATAAGAATGATCCATAGCCGTCCACGTGTCCAGATCAGCGAATCAGATGTAATTTTAAAATACGATGCGGTGGCATTTTCGTAAATAACTTGAACTTTGGTGCAAGTAAATGTGTTATAAGTGCAAGTAGTTGGTGCACATTTACAAGTAAAAAGTGCAAGTAAAATCACTTACAAGTGCAAGTAATTTACCTTGTTAACATTTGAGCACTTAGGTGCAACTAATTATACCATTAGGTGCAACTAGTTATAACGTTAGGTGCATTTAGTATTGATGCTCAATGTACATTTTACTAGCACATGTAATACATTTTACATGCACTTGTGCACCTATTTTCACTTACAAGTGTAAGTAATTTACGTTGTTAACAATTATGCACCTAAGTGCACCTAGTTATAACCTTAGATGCAATTACATCTAGACACGTGGAGCGCTGCGAAGCGTTCTCATTTCTCACCTGGCGCATTATCATTTGAACGCAATCCTATATATATATATATATATATATATATATATATATATATATATATATATATATATATATATATTAGTGATACTAGGGATTTATTTTATGAAAAATAATCTCAACCAAATTAGTACGAAACTAGTACCAAGTGATTTAATTTTGAAAAATTAATCTCACCACGTTTGGTACGAAACCAAGAACAATATATATAAAATATATATAAAGACGAGAAAAGGATTCTCAAACCTAAGGTTTAAACCCAACGGGAAGAAAGAAGAATCCGAGTCGTGTGTACTCACACTTTCCTTAAAACCGATTCGCCACCTCCCGAGGTTGCTAGGAGTGTTGTGGTGTCAGTCCCCCCAAGATAAAACAGTTTAAGACTTTGGTGTTTGAGCACTCAAACCTAAAACCGTGCGAACTAGAACAAAGTCGAGCAATCTGTAGAAATTTACGGAAGTGTTGGCAGAATTTCTTTTATAAGAAAACAATTGAGAAAATTGTAATTTATGTCTCTCACAAATATGCCAATTATCAATGTCACCCTTGAATTATTAGTGATGTAAATGTTGTTTCTCAATTTTCAAAACTTGACATATATTGCCCTTCTCCTAATAGGAGGAGGAAGAAGAAGAAACATTGTTGTCGGCGGAAGGAGAACAAACGAAGAAAGAAATATGGATGAAAAGAAAACGTGGTCTTCGGACAGGAAAAACGATGGGTAACCACATTTACACCACTAATAATTTATGGGAAGGCATTAAGGCAATATATGTCAGGGTTTGTGTAATACCCCGTATTTAATTCAAGCTTTAAAACCGGTAATTAATTCTACCGTGTAATTAATTTAATTTAATTGGGCTCCGACCTTTTCATAGATATATATTTTCCATCCGGAATTATTTATTTATTCCAAGGCCCAATTTCCTTGAATTAATTTTGTAAGGGATGTTCTTTAATTGAACCCTTTCTATTCCTTACAAGTATATTAAGTATGTAATGGCCCGATCATTGGAAGGACCATATTTATAGCCATTAAATTAATATTGGGTATGGATGACCCATTTCTTGTAAATAAGCCCATGTCTTGTTTTAATACCCTAATATGATACATACATGATATATGTGATGATTTTCCCTGCTCATATTAAAGTCTTGTACTTACAACCCTATCTCTCTTTTCTTTTTCCTGCAAAATACATTTCATCCTACTCCTTTCACCTCTAAAGAACCCTGATACAACAAAATACGGAACATAATACTGTATTTATATTAGATCGGGTACAAAGTACAATACCCTAGGGGAGACCGAGCTACGTGACAGTGGGTCAGAGATTCCCGGTCTCTTTAGCTACTGTATTAGAAGACATAGCCAAAAGTCCATCTTCCCGCATTAAATGCACCTTTTATAGTGCCCTCGACAACACCTCCGGTCTGACGGCATGTAGGACGCGTGGCGGACATGCACCGGTCACTCTGTCGGTCCAGCGTGCCCGCGGATATGTACGCGGGCGTGGGGTCTCTGGTTCGAACCTCTGCAAAGGCCCTAACTGTGGCCCGGAGCGCAAGGTTGCCCGGCCTGGTCAGATCGGGTAGAAGTTTCGGAGGGTGATCAACCCCTATTTGGGCACGCAGACCGGGAGGCTGGGATACGTAGACCGGGATTTTACCCCTATCATCGGGATACGTAGACCGGGATTTTACCCCTATCATCTAGCCCCCCAGCCCGGTCTTTTACGACCATCGGGAAGAAAAGTCCGGGCTGTGCGAACAGTCCCGGGTTGCGTCGTTCTCGTTTAACCGAAGAGCAAGGATGGGAGGCGACGTCAGAAGAAGTCGTCAGCCCTAACGCCCTCGCGTCGTGTTCCCGTGGACCTCGGAACTTGGGGCTAGGCTAGGCCTAGGTCGCGGGGAACCGAACCGGCAGCCCCTTACTCTTCCCTCTATAAAACGGGACTCTCACGCCCTTTCCAACTTTCACGAAAAAAAGTTCAACCCAGAGCTTCCCGAGCTATCGAAATTTCCCGAGCTCACCCCCGTCAACTGCAGTACGTATTCCCGCTTTCTTGAACAGGTAATTCCCTCGCTCACTTTCATAGATACTTTTGATTTATTCTTGCTAGGTACAACCATGAGCGGATCGGATAGCCAGAACCTATCCATTTATAGCTACGGCGGCTCAGTCGAGGTCGGATCATTCACGGTCTCGACCTATGACTCCGTGATCAACGCCATAGACACTTACTCCAGGGAGAACGAGGGCTTAGCCCGACCTCATAATCAACCGGGAACCGGGAATGACGAAGCAGACTCCCAGCCCGCCATAGAGCCCCTCGCCACGGAAGCAGGGCCTTCGGGTCGAGGGAAGCCCGTCCCTACCGCTCATGGTAGGGATTGGTTCGCCAGTTTGCCGGTCGATTCCACTCCTCCCGTGACTGCTAGCAGGATCCGCTTGGAAAATAGCGGCCTGCGGTAACATACCAGTCTCCTTACCCGTGGGGAGATCGAAGAGATCTCGGCACTACTAACCGGGGTCATTAAATTTGAGACCAAACGGTCCTTGGGGAGCGTCGTCGACCGGACGAATGGGGACTGGCTCGGGATGCATTTGGACTCCATCAAGGCCCCGTTAACCTTCCCGTTCCATCCCTTCCTATTGGGTTTTATGAAGTATTACGGGGTTCTGCCCGTGCAGATCGCCCTGAACGCCCACCGTACCTTGGCGTGCTTTCCGCAAATATGTGATCGTCACGGTCTCCCCGCGACTTTGGAGCTTTTCCGGTACCTTTTTTTCGGTCCGGCCTTTATCGGTAAAACACGGGAGCGGCGTCTTGTGCATACAATCTCGCGAGCATTTCTGCAAGATTCTACATCTGCCCGAGAACAACAAAGGCTAGAAGGATCGGATCCTGTTAGTCAAATATCCATGGCCTCTTTCGGTCGACAGAGAATGGCCGGTCTTCGTGACGGAGCACAAGCGACCCAGGCAAAGCCGGGCTCTAAACGATGCGGCCGTAAAAATCTCGGCCGAGGAGTACGAGTATGAGATCTTCCGGTCACCCGAAGAGTACCAGGAGGTGAACCTCGAGCCCCCCAAATATGACCTAGCGGAGAAGTACACGCCCAAGAGGGCGGTGGTGACAGTGGCCGTCGGGCCTCCCCTTCCGGAGGCCAGTTCACGAGGTTTGTAAGGGTCGCCGATCTACGGTCGGTTGTTTGGAGGTAGGGATTTTAACCTCGTTTTTTTATTCTTCAAGTACCATGAGGAGCTTTCCGGTCTTTGCCCGCCCGCCCGCGCCGGTGACAAAAATCAGCCTAGGGTCCAAGAAGGCCGAGCCTTCGAAACCAGCGGATCCCAGCGCCGAAGCGTCGGTCCCTACCGGCCTGCCCTTGGCCACCACGCGCCCTGCCGGTTTGAGCGGCGAGCAAGACGCGGCCCGGGCTGCCAAGCGCGGGAAGGAAAAAGAGATCGTAGAGGTCGAGGAGGTCGCGACGGTGAAACGCCCTCGCCGTGACGGGTCCGGGTCTACGACCCCGGTGATCGACGTGCTGATGAAGCACGGGGACAAGCCTCCTGCGGCCCTGTTATCGAGGATCTGCGCCGCGGCCCCTCCTCCGGAGAAGACTAGCGGGTGGTCGACCGTTCTAGTCGGGGAACGCATTGCCTACGACCTGATTCAGGTAGTGCGAACTTACTTTAATATGCTTCGTTGCTGGTTACGGCCTCTCTTACCGGGAGTTTTGCAGATGGCTTACTCGGTCACCGACCTGTTTTCCCGAGCGAAGGACGGGGTCGAGATCCACCGTCGAGAGGTGGCGCCGCTTAAGAAGTCCCTCGCAAAGCAGGAGCAGCGGATCAAGGAGCTCGAGGGCAAGCTGAGGACGACCGAGGAGACCGGGAGACGGAACCTGGAACGTGCGGACCTCGGGGAAAAGATCCTCACCGACCCCGTCTTGCTCGCCCTGCACATCTGCCGAGGGCAAGAGACCAGGGAAGCCGTCCTCGCAGCCATCACACGGACCCCGATCGGGGAGGACCTGATGTACGAGTTCGGGTCCTGGGCGTTCAACAACGACCGGAGGGCCATGCAGAACGACGTTAGGACTGCGCTGGAGGTTGCGATCGACGATGACGACCTTCCGAAGATCCTGGTCGTTCTCCCGGAGGAGGTGCCCGACCCCGGCCCGACGCCATTCTCTAAGGTTCCAGACGGGCGTACCCTACCGGTCCTTGTTGTTAGGGTTTCCGCTGGACCTGGACCAACGGCGGAATCCGTGGCGGCCCCAAGTGCCGGACCAGCGGCGGAGGGCGACGCTGAGCCTAGAGCCGAGCCGTCTGCCGAGGCGAAGTAGACTAGATGACGCGAATCGAGAGCCCGACCTCGTTGTGCCGGGCACTACTTTATTTTGACGGCGTTTCAGCCGATTAATAAAACTTTTCGATCCTCCGTGCGTGTTTACTTTCGTTTGCTTTGTGTTATTTAGTTTTGCGCATATCAGTTAAGGTCCGAAGACCGGTAACCGGGCACCTTACTCCCGGGGTGAGCACCTTGCTCTCAGCATTAAGGTTCGAAGACCGGTAACCGGGCACCTTACTCCCGGGGTGAGCACCTTGCTCTCACCATTAAGGTCCGAAGACCGGTAACCGGGCACCTTACTCCCGGGGTGAGCACCTTGCTCTCACCATTAAGGTCCGAAGACCGGTAATCGGGCACCTTACTCCCGGGATGAGCACCTTGCTCTCACCATTAAGGTCCGAAGACCGGTTACCGGGGCACCTTACTCCCAGGGTGAGCACCTTGCTTTCACCATTAAGGTCCGAAGACCGGTAACCAGGCACCTTACTCCCGGGGTGAGCACCTTGCTCTCACCATTAATGTCCGAAGACCGGTAACCAGGCACCTTACTCCCGGGGTGAGCACCTTGCTCTCACCATTAAGGGTAAAACATTTTAAGGAAAAGCCAACCTAACCGGTCGGTTCTACATTTCAAACAGAACGACCTCGCAGGGTCTACCGAATCGGCCGCGCAAGGCCAAAGTAAACTGGGGCACGCAGGCTCCCGATCCTATTACAAGCTATTGATAAAAATGAACCAGGTGCTGAGAGTTCCAAATGCGGTCAATCGGCCTGCCGGTAGTGGTTTCGAGCCGGTAGGTTCCCGGTCTCACCACGGCCGAAATAACATATGGTCCTTCCCAACTCTAGGCCAGCTTCCCGCCCTCGAGCGGCTTGCTGGACTGTCTCTCTCGCAGCACGTAATCCCCGACCTGGAAGTACCGGGGGCGCACCTTAGGGTCGCGGTATGCTTTCAATTTCTTCTGCTATTCCTCGACCCACCGGGCCGCGACGTCTCTCCTTTCTTCCAGGGAATCCAGCTCGGTGACCATCAGGGAGTTATTGCCGTTCTCATCGTAAACCCGCTCTCGAGAGGTCGGTATTCATGCCTCCACCGGCAGATGGGCTTCGGCGTCGTAGACTAATGCAAAAGGTGTTTCCTTCGTGGCTTCGCGGGGCGTAGTCCGGTATGACCACAAGATGTACGGGAGCTCGTCAGCCCAGCTTTGTCCGGCCGAATGCAACTTCTTCTTGAGCCCCTCCAAAATGGTCCGGTTTGCGTTTTCCACCTGGCCGTTCCCTTGAGGGTATGCTACGGAAGACTGGACCGATCTGGTGCCAACAGTCGCTAGGAAGTTCTGGAAATATTCGCTCTCGAACTGCTTTCCGTTGTTGGTCACCAACTGAACTGGAACCCCAAAGCGGGAGATCGCATTTCGTCATACAAACCGGGCGCACTACTGAGAAGTGATCGTCGCCAACGGTTCGGCTTCGACCCACTTCGAGAAGTAATCAACAGCGACGATGATGAAGCGACGTCGACCGATCAACTGCGGGAAGGGTCCCAAGATGTCCACTCCCCATTTAGCGAACGGTATTGCCGTGCTGACCGGATGGTAAAAGGTGGCTGGTCTGCCCAGGACCCGGGCGTACAGTTGGCACGATTCGCACAATTTTGCCAGCGCCTCATAGTCTAACTGAATCAACGGCTAGTAGTAGCCGATCAGCATTATTCTTCTTGCCAAGGCCCAGCCCCCCTGATGAGGGGAGCAAAGTCCGGAGTGCAGCTCGGTCATCACAAGTTCAGCCTCAAACCGGGACAAACATCTCATCAACAGCCCCCCCATAAGACCGTCGGTAAAGGCGGTTGTCGACTATCTGGAACCGGGGGGGGGGGGGGGGCGTAGCTTCACTTTCCTGGCCCTCTGCTCGTTCTCTGGTAAGGTTCCGGTTTCTAAGTATGACCGAAGGTCGGAGATCCACTCATCCGTCCCTGCATCAACCAGGACCACGGGTAGCACATCAATACACGCAGTCGACAGCTCTTCCACCCGGGCAGCCTTGGATATATATTCTGGGGCCTCGTGCGATAACCGGGATAACATGTCTGCGTCTGCATTCTCAGCCCGCGGGATATGCTCGGCGACGCACGCGTCAAACGATCCCATAACGGATAGGGCGTGGTCGCGGTACCGGGCTAGCCGTTCTCTGTAACCCCTCGGTTTTTACGACAAAGTTAAGATTCGAGAATATAGATATATTTTTTTTTAAGCTCAAATCGTTACAGAGTAACTCTTTTCTCATCTTTAAAACCTCCTTAGTTTCTGTTAGTAAGTGAGGCCTTTGGAGGCATTTTCAAACTCCCATTCTGACCACTTGGATCATCGAACTCGGGTTCAGTGGTCATCACCCGGTCTAACACTGATCCCCTGGACGTAAGGTTCGTTAAAATGGTTCCTAGCTGGCCTAGCTAGGTCCATAAAAACCAACACCTACCCGAACTTCTGGTAACTATACCTTAAATCTTAGTGCCATCCCATAGGAATACCTCATCCTACGAGTTATATAGTACCCGGCGAATAGACTTCGCCCTGCAGTATGAACTGGTCATACAATATCCACAACGACCACTGGGCCATGGCACTCGAAGCCACCCGTGGGTCAATCAAGGTCCTCCTCAACTCGCTTTAGAAACTAAGGGTTTGAAAACATGATTCTTCCTTCAGTTTTCTTCTCAAATCATTTCTTTTGACACATTTCTCATTTGAGTCCAATAGTTGAAATCGGCTATCTCATCAGCCCAAGAAGGATTTTAAAAATACTCTCAGTGCCCTTAGGCCTTTCAATCATCATTTCTCATTTTTCTCACGTAAAGTACTCACTCATTAAAAGTGGTAATTTTCTCAAAAGGTAAGGTTTTGACAACCTGTTTACCAAAATAGCATACGTTCTTTCAACGTAAGTTTTATAAACATTTTATTTACTCACAGGCTTTCCAACACAATTCCCCAAGCCACCAGAGTTGTACTTATTTCTCAACAACAATATTTTCTTCTAAAGTGATGTACATAATTTTTCCAAACCGATATTTCTTTCGAAAATAGATCTCTTTTGCCCATAAGCCTTTCAAATATTGTATCACATACATACGTAAAATTTTTGGGAGATAGTACAGTTGGAAAACAACTTAGACATAGTTTGACATCATGCCCAAACTCTTTGGACTGAAATTTTGGATTGAACATTCTGGACGTCAGTGGACGCATGGTGGACGCGCGTCCACCTTGGCGTCCACTCCTACGGCTTTTTTCCAAAAAACACTGGACGCCAGTGGACGCACGGTGGACGCGCGTCCACTGGGGCGTCCACCCAAATCTGCCAGAAAATTTCTGGCGCAGTCCGAAAGATTGAGCCGGTAAAAATAGTTCCCGAACTCTTTTTCACTTGAAATTTTTATGGTAGAACCCCAACTTATAGTACTTAATGTCCATAAAACGTTTTGGTCACCTAGGTTCACGAATTAACACAGAAAATTACATCTTTGCCCTTGGCAGTGTGCTGTCTCTCTCTCTGGACCAGTTTTGGAAAAATACTCGAAAACCATACTTATACTACTCCAAAAATATGAAATTTTATATGTAGGT
This sequence comes from Ipomoea trifida, assembly GCA_003576665.1. Lineage (NCBI taxonomy): Eukaryota > Viridiplantae > Streptophyta > Magnoliopsida > Solanales > Convolvulaceae > Ipomoea > Ipomoea trifida. The sequence continues at coordinate 28,018,555 of CP025659.1, forward strand.
CTACACATTATAGATCTACATGTATAAAAAAAATTGGATCAAAAATACCTTACCGATTTTTCCCAATAAATCACGGAAGTTACTGCCAGAGACTATCCTTGTTTCCTTTCACTATTTTCACAAGTATAAGCATTTATGGACTTAATACAACATATAACATGCATAAACTAGCTATAAACATGCATACAAAAATTACTAAACATTAAAGTGTAATTTCTTTGAGCCAACTTGTAGATCTATAACATAGCACATAATTTTCATATAAAAATTCCTAATCATATATTTTCCTAGCAATTGTCTACCTTCAAGTGATTGAGCCAACTTAAGGGATTCCTTACCTCCCAAGTAGATTTCTAAAACCGCAGAAAGATGATGATCTCTTCCTTCAAACCTTTCACTGAAGATCCTAAACAAGAATTACCATAATAACAATATTTCATGAATCTTTAGCTTAAACTTAAATTCTAGGAAGGATTAACCGAACAAAGCCAAAGTCTTTACCTATTTTAGAGCACTTGAGTTGGAGAGGTGACTAGGGAATTCTTGGATCACAAAATAGGAGACTAGGATTTTCCTTCTTCTTTCTTCCCTTGTGTTTTTCGAAAATGGGAGATAGAGAGGTGATGGTGGAAGACTTAGAGTAATTCTTCTTCTTCTTTCTCTAGGGTGTGATACGAAAATGGGATGGGGGTAAGAGAGAGATGAGTGATTTTGTGTGATCTTGTTCTTGAAGATCAAGAAACATAGTACAATGCACATGCTCCATTAAATGCAAGATCAAGACCAAATCTCCCTCTAGGATTTAATGCCACATGTCAACACCTCATTCATCCCTTAAGAAGATATTAATTTACTTGATCAGTTTAAGCCTAAATCAGATGAATGTTCGGAGGATTATAACTTAATTCGGGAAAATTCTAATACCAAAATTATCGTAAAAATATTCCCGTCGCAAATCACCAATTTTGGGAATTTTCCGATAATCCGCTAAATCTAGGTTCAGAGTCCGTGACAATTTATCCCTTACCGTCCATTTAAGAATTTCCTCGAACTAACTAGAAATTCAGGCTTAATCTTATGATACTCAATAATCCAATTCTAGGAAAATTCGAATCAAATCCATATCCTTATAATTTTCTCGGTTCGTGACCGATACGTAGATCGCAACTTATTAATAACTAGTCTCACTTATAAAAATCCTTCTGATGTACCGAGAGATCATCTCGTAAATATCGTAACTTATTAAAAAAAATTCTCTCGATCACCGAGACCTTCTCAAAGTCATA
>CP025659.1:28038756-28054155 GCA_003576665.1 Ipomoea trifida
CCGAAGTCAGAAGTCAATAGTCAGAGTCAATAGTAACCAATGATCCATCATCACAACCATACTCCAACACCATCACAACCAACCAAGACGTGGGTTCATCTCAAATATGAACACCAACCAACTCCCAGTTCATGAATCAAAGAATCAATAGACCAAAACACCAACAAGGGCAAACCAAAGACACGAATCAATACTCCAACTAAGGCATCAATTACTCAACGAATAGCATGAATAAATACTCCAATAACATGGTGAAATACTCAACAAAACAATCCAACAATGATCTGAAACAAAAGACCAACAACAGACAACAAGAACAGAGAACTGCTCACTGGAAATCAATTCACAGTGAACTTGCGGATCAACCTCACGGACCACTGTCTCGCCAACCTGCTCCGCATGAAGCAAGCGGCCTCCCTCGGCGGACCACCCTCCTCCGCCCAACGCCTCCGCGGCCACCTTGCGGATCGCCTTCACGGATTACATTGTTACGCTAGGGTCCTCCGCAAGGCCAAACTCATTCCCAGATTCCAGAGACCAAAAATCAGACATGAACAATACCATTTCCAGAATACAAAATCAGACTAAAACCACTCACATTTCATCCAATTTAGAGTCCAAAAATAAGGAAATCCATAACATCATGATCATACAACACAAGACAAAGATCAAGATGCAATCCAACAAATAGATCAAGAAAGATAGGCTAATCACAAGAATTTCCAGGATTTCCAGATCACCAAAAGCAATATATATAGATTAGGGAATGAAAATAGTTTTGATGGACATGGATGGTTACCTCAAGAGCTTTTCCTCCAACCAAATCAAGCCTCAAGCTAGCCTTTAAGCCTCCCCTCCACCTTGATCATCTTTTCCCAAAGAACCCCAAAAGAACTTTATAAGAAAAGGCTTAAAGACTACTAAAAACACAAAATGCAAGATAGATTCTAGGATAGATGCACTTACCCAATCCTAACCAAGCTTAAAAGAGCAATCTTGACTTGAAAACTTGTAGGAGAAATGAAGATGAATTTTGGATGATTTTAGGGGAGAATGGCGCAAGGATGAGGGAGAAATGAAGAAGGAGAAGTGTAATCCTTTAGGGTAGATTTTAGTCTTCAAAACATATGCCAATAATACATACAATATTTTAGATTGTAAGACATTAATTGAAATTGGGCTCAAGTGTAATGTAATGGCTTACAAGGATTAATTATATATATTCAAGACTAGAATTTGGGCTAATGAATTATCCCTTATGAATTAAATATAAGGATTAGGATAAGAAAGCCCATGGAAGTGTCTTAGGAACAATATATATACATGTATAATACAAGATCAACAAATTGGGCTTATGGGAATGTTTAATCATAATTATTGTAAGGGTCCAAATTGAATAAAATTCCCTTACAAGAATAATCCAATTAATTGGGCTCTTAATTAGAATAATTAAATTAGGTAACAAATATATATGCAAGGATATATATATATATTCGAAATTGAAGGAAAGACTAGCCCAATTAAATTAATAAATTGCCCGAAGAATTAATTAAATTGCCCAAGGAATTAATTAGCGATCGAAAGGCTTGAAATGAATTTACGGGGTGTTACATATATATTTATAAATATTAGGTGTATGTACGTGTAAAGTATATATATATATTTATAAGTATTATGTACATATATAAAGTATGTATGTACGTATGGTGTAATATATATATATATATATATATATATATATATATATATATATATATATATATATATATATTATATGTGAATTAGGCATGTACGTGAATTAGGCATATATATATATATATTATATACGTGTAGTATAGTATATATATATATATATATGTATAATTTATATAGGTGTATTATGTATATGTATATGAAAATCGTATATATATATGTACCTATATGGGTATGTATGTATTAATAAAATGTCACCTTTTTTGTATAGTATATGGTATGTATAACCCATAATTATATATGTGGTTAGTGAGAAGAATAATACTATGTAGTTAGGCATATGTGTTATGTAGAAAGTGTTACATATGTGTGAACTTATAAATAGTATAAGAAGTATCATTATGTGCTTGTAAAGAATAACTATATGTTATGTGTTATGCCTATGTTGAAGTTGGGAAATGTATATGTTATATGCATTGAGATGTACGTGTCAAATATGAGACTTATGTGATAAATGTGGGGTGGAAAGTGTAGAATTGTTACACTTGAAATACTTTTGTGAAAGGTTGTTAGTGGATTATCCAAATGTTTTGCCAAAGAAAAAGAGAATTTTTGAATTGGGTTAAAAGGAGAATTAATTTCCGAGTATTGGGATAGACCCAAGTATGTCCAAACTATTTTCAAAGCATGAAAGAGAAAGGAGTAGAAAAATGTTTTCAAACCTTAGTTCTAGTAAAAGTGGTGAAGGATCGTGTTAACCACGGAATAAAGATGAGCTTAAAGTGTCTATTCCGCATGGTAATTATGTGTATGATCAATCATACTGTGGGCGAAGTCGATTCGTCGAGTACTATATCACCCGGAAGGAAAAGGTACTCCTACGGGGGTGTGCACACTTAAGTATAGTCAATCTATGTTCGGGTAGGTGTCGTTCTTATGAACCTAGTGAGGCTAGCTGGGAATCATTCCAACGCTCCTATAAGTCCAGGGGATCAGTATTAGACCGGGCGATGACCACTGAACCCGAGTTCAACGATCCAAGTGGTCAAAAGTGGAGAAAGAACTCCAAAGGCCTCACACTTTCTATCTAGGACTAAGTGGAATTTTGAAATATGAATGTAGTTACGCTGTAGCTACGGGAAAGAAAGATGTGACAAGTTTTTAAGTACCCAAAGGTTGTGGGTGATCCCTCTTTTTGAAAGGTGAAAAGTGATGAGGATTTCATTATGATGGAAAGGTTTTTCTACTAAAGTGATTACAAGCAAAATGGGTGATTTATGTTTTCTACTACTTACTAGTATGCTTAATTGTTTATCAATATATTATTGGGTATGTAAATGGTTACCAAATGACCTTGTTAAGAGGGAAGGTGATATGAGACGTTATTGAATTTTGCTTATAGTGTATGCAAGTTGCTATTTATAACTGTTGTAGGTAGAATCTTTGCCGATGAGTAAGGTATAGGGTTTTCTATGTAACAATTTTTACAAAACCTTTATTTAGTTTTGAATAACCCATGGATGTCCTTACTTAGCCGTCGCGCTAACTACACTTCACCGTGTCTCTTATCAGATGTTGTCTAGTGTGGGCTCTTGTAGCCCGATGAGCGCTGAGAGCTCATCTAAGTTGTGTTTCCAGCGTTGGACTATGATGATTATGTACAGTTCCTGCTTGATGATGACCCCTACGCTCCTCCTGCTCCGCCCTCTCCGAAGTATACTGTTTAGAACAACTCCTTCCTTTTGTTGTGTGAATATCTTTTGTAGCCTAGTATGGCTAACAAGTTGTGAACAACTTAAACTTTCATGTTCTTGGACCCAATGGGTCGATCCTTGTATATATAGTAGTAGCTAACCTAGCTACCTTCCTTTCTTCCCGCTGCAATATATACGTAAAGCTTTGTCAAGTAGAAAATGTGTGAAACAGTCTTCCTTCTTTAGCCTGTGCATCTAGAGTGAACTCTTTCTGGATTTGATTGGGTTCAGTCTAGGTGTGGCGGTAACTACTCCGGATGTACGGTATAGCCGAGCCGGGGTGTTACACTGAAACTTAAAATTGGGCTAGGTTCGGTACACCGCGAAATTTCGCGATGTACGATCAAAAATAAATTTTTGCTGCTATGGGCTAATTTAATTAAATAGGAAATTCAAGAATAATAGTATGGTGTCTAATAATTCATTTCCTAGGATAATCGGGTACGAATACTAGTTCCTAAAATTTTTACGGTTCTAGACCGGGACGTATGATCGCAGCTTATTACTAACTGTCCTTACTTATAATAATTCTTTTGAGGCATCGAGAGATCATCTCATAAATGTCATAGCCAAAAAAAATATTATTTTTTTCGAACCCTAAACTTATCGGAATAGACGAGGGGTTACAGTCTTCCCCCCTTAAAATAGTTCCGTCCCTGAAACTTCATTTTTGATGCTGCTTTAGAAATATCTTTCTTCGCGATTCACACTTGGTGATGCCATGATCGTAAGTCAATCTTTGAGAATACGCCTGCTCATTTCAACTGATCGAATCGATCGTCGATCCTCGGCAATGGGTATTTGTTCTTTACTTGTGACTCGATCGAGTTCTCTATAATCGACGCACGGTCTAAGGCTCCCATTTTTTTCTTCTTAACGAACAGTACTGGCGCGCCCCCAAGGTGATACACTTGGTCTGATGAATTCTTTCTCCAACAGTTCTGCCAATTTCGCCTTTAGTTCCTCCATCTCTTTAGGTGCCATTCGATAAGGTGCTTTCGAGATGGGTGAGGTTTTTGGTACGAGATCGATGGTGAACTCTACTTCTCTTTCCGGTGGCATTTCCATGAGGTCGTCGGAGAAATACATCAGGAATTCACGTACAACTGAGCTCGATTAATCTCAGGTTCTTCTACTTCGGCATCTTGCACCAAACAGAGATACACTACGCATTCCTGGTGAGCGTACTTTTTCAATTTCTGTGTTGTCAACAACCTTGACTCGGGTTGCCTGCCAATTCCTCGTTAGGATATTCTCCTTCCCTTTGGTCCTCGTAGGATAACCTTTCGCTCATTACACGCTATCCGGGCTTTATAGTTATCTAACCAATCCATCCCGCGTACTACATCGATGCCCTCAAGTTCAAAACGAACGAGGTTTCCGGGACAGTCAGATCCCGCTATTTCTATTGCAACGTTGTCATAACTCTCTCTACGAGCCACTACTATTCCTATAGCAGTTTTGACATTTAGATCTAACCTAATGGTAAGCCATAACTTCAATCTATCCGCAAATGTAGATGATATAAAGGAATTGGTAGCTCCCGTATCAAATAATACCGAGCTAAGCACTGAGTTTATGAGAAAGGTACCAATTACGACGTCGCTAGCCTGAGCTTGAGCGCTGTTGCCGACGTAGATTCGTCCTTGGTTCCCGGTGCTACTTTCTCCCATCGCTTGCTTTTCTTTGTGGTTGGGACCGGATGTGGCGTTTGTTAGTCTCCCTTGATTTACTGACTGGAAGTTGACCATTTTATTTTCTGTCACTGCGGGCATCCTGTCAGGGTTCCCATTAAGTTGTGACACCCCAACCTCACATAGGCTGAGATAGCTAGAAACTCAACATAAAAGCTGCCAATCTCAACCAACAAACCAAACATAGCGGAAGCAATTTAAACTTAAGGGCGTCATGCCACACCTAGGTATTAACAAAGCCTAGATGCACAGGCTAAACAAGAACGAACCAACTATCATATCATAAAACCAAAATAATAATCCTCAACAACATCCATAAAAATCCAAAGGATCATACTCAAAGTACAGAACAAGAGTATCAAAAGATCTCATGGCTCACAGGCCAACATAACCAAGTCTAATCGTAACTAGCTAAGGCTAATGTCCTCATAAGGAAAGCTCTAGCGCGCTCGCGATGTACTACTCCATACCTGGAAAACACGCAAAGAACCATTAGCAAAAGAATGCTAAGCAACCACCATTCACACCCGCAAGGAGATATAGATATACATAAGCTTAGGAATAGGTTTACACACCCATATAGAATATAAACACCAACGAACTGTACAACAGTGCAAATCGATACTCAACAAGGATAAACTGAACGAATCACAAACCAAGACTCAATCAAATAAATCCAACAACCAATGCGAAAGCATAATGCGTAACGAAACGTAACTGAGATACCAACTGAACACAACCATAAGAAACCAGTCAACCATAACCAAGAGCCATACGATGTCAATCGAATAAGCACAAGGACTCACAAGTAAATACACCAAGAAAGAATCCCAACTCCATCCTCCAAACCCTCATACCAACCGAGCCAACCAACACCCAAGTCACACCATAAGTCAGAAGTCAACCACATGGACCGAAGTCCGCACATGGGCCGAAGCCCGCACATGGACCGGAGTCCGCACATGGACCGGAGTCCGCACATGGACCGAAGTCCGCACATGGACCGAAGCCCGCACATGGACCGAAGCCCGAAGTCAGAAGTCAAATAGTCAAAGTCAATAGTCAATAGTAACCAATGATCCACCATCACACCCATACTCCACACCAATACAACCAACCAAGACATGGGTTCATCTCAAATATGAACACCAACCAACTCCCAGTTCATGAATCAGAGAATCAATAGACCAAGAACACCAACAAGAGGAAACCAAAGACACGAATCAATACTCCAACTAAGGCATCAAATACTCAACGAATAGCATGAATAATTACTCCAATAACATGGTAAAATACCCAACAAAACAATCCAACAATGATCTGAAACAAAAGACCAACAACAGACAACAAGAACAGAGAAACTGTTCACTGGAAACCAAAGTCACAGTGGCCTTGCGGAACACCCTCACGGGCCACTGTCTTCCGCCAACCTCCTCCGCAAGAAGGAGGCGGCCTCCCTCGGCGGACCACCCTTCTCCGCCAACATCGACCGCTGCTGCCTTGCGGATCACAGTGGCGGGTTACATTATACGCCCAGCTCTCCGCAAGACCAAACCCATCCCCAGATTCCAGAGACCAAAATCAGACATGAACAATACCACTTCCAGAACACAAAATCAGACTAAATCCACTCACATTTCATCCAATTTAGAGTCCAAAAAATAGGGAAATCCATAACATCATGATCATACAACACAAGACAAAGATCAAGATGCAATCCAACAAATAGATCAAGAACATAGGCTAACCACAAGAAATTTCCAGGATTCCCAATCACCAAAAAAACAATATATATAGAATAGGGAATGAAATAATTTTGATGGACATGGATGGTTACCTTTGAAGCGTAATTAATCCCAAAAGCATATTTAATCCAAAGCAACGTCAAAACTCAAGGCTTGGTTCATAACCACGAACCTGAAGATTAATATAATTCTAACACCGTCACTAACTATTAATAGCGAAGATATTAATAATTCTAGTTGGTCCATTATAATCTATAATCCTATAACCCATGCTTAAAACCAACATACTATGACCATATTAATTATTCTTAATCTAGCACTAACTAGTACTAAAACAAGAATACGATCAAGACTAATCTAAACCTTAGCCATAATATTGTAACCAACACTAACTATTAAGATTAATATTAATAAACAAGGAAATTACCAAAAAGGAACCAACATGCTAAGCTCATGCGCCTCCAGAGATTCGAACCTGCGCCCTTTGCCTCAACACCCGAACACCACACCGCTACGCTACTTTGCTTCTTGCGTTTCGTTACGCGATACAAGCTTATCACTCTTATCACGAGCTTCGGTGACCAAAACAGAGACTGCTGCTCCACAGCTTGCTCGCCTTGCGGAGGAGGGAAGACCGTCCGTGCATTCCGCCATCGTCGAAGGGTCATGGGCGCGGCACTGGCTCACGGAATCGTCACCACCGCCTTCTGCTGCCGCAAGATCCAACGCCGTCGCCCGAAGCTTGCCATGCTTGCCGTCGATGCTCCCTTCACTGCCGGCGTCTAAGAGAGAAAGGTGGAAGAGAGGAGAGGCGAGGAAATGCGAGAGAGAGAGAGATGGGAAGGGAGAGGGGTGGTGGTGGCTGCCGGTGGTTGTCGTCGGAGATTTCATTGTTGTTGGTGTTGCTCGCCGAAATTTCCCTTGTTGCTGCTGGAGTCAGGTTACGGAGAAAAGAGGCAGGGCTGACAGAGGCAAACGGATGGCAAGGCTAGGTTCCAAAAGTGGAAGCTTCTAAAAATATATATATATATAGTTAGGGTAATTGCCATTTTGGGCTAGACTCATTATGGGAGTTGGACCAAGGTAGTTTATATTATACTCATAGTTTAGTTGAAATTAATTCTTGGATCCATAGCTTGATAATAGAAATACTATTGTATGGGCTATTGGGTCAAATTAAAGGAGTTGGGTCACAACCATAGCTTATAACATACATATATATATATACATACGTAATTATGGGCTTATAATATAGTCTTTAAGAGAATATAATTTATGTGGGCTTCTATAGCAATAATCATTCGGTGTGAAATGCATTTATGGATCAAATAGAAATTATGGACTTTTAGTATTAACATAATAATAAATCATGTAGAACTATATGATCTCAAGCCCATAGGAAAATATTTATACTTATAATTATTTATATAATTATTTAATAAGAAAATAACCCCTTATAATATTCAAAGAGTAGTAGGAATTTTCGGGGTGTTACAGAATTCCTCTTGAGAAAGTGCATACCCTATTGCTAAGGAATCTTTTCTATCTTATTAGATCTCCTTGCTATCGTCCCTTACATTCAAATTCCTCTCACTCCCTTTGGAAATTGTATATCCTTCCGTTCAGACAACCTTTCAGTTTATCTCATTCTTCTCCCATTTCAAGATTGAATTTCTTTCTCCCCTTGACGAGTTGAATGCCCTACCGTTGACAAGTCATTTCACCTTCCCAGACTCCGTTCTTAATTCCTCTCGAAACTTAATTTCTTTCACCTCTCGGAGTAAGATAAATACCCTATCATTAAAGAATCCTTTCCATCTTTCTAGACCTCACTACTATCGGCTCTTGGAACCGAATCTCTCTCATTCCCTCGGGGATTGCACACTCCTTTATTTAGGCATCCCTTTCTCTCCATTCTAAATCTTCTTCTCACCTTCGTTGGAAAAATAAACTCCTCTCTTTTCTTTGGGAGATTGAATACCCTACCATCGAGAAATCATTTCGGCCTTACTAAGACCTCGTTCTTAACTTCTCTAGGAACCTGATTCTTCCCTTTCCTTGGGTAAGTTGAATATCCTACCGTTGAGAAACTCGTTCTGCGTTTGCAACATCATTCTTATCTCCTTCTCAATTGAATCTTCTCTTACCTTGAAGAACTGAATATCTTATCATTGACAAACCGTTTCTGTCTTTCGAAACCTTATTCTTAATCCCTTTTAGAAATCTAATTTCCTTCTTTTCATCGAATAAGCTAAATACCCTATCGTTGGAAAACTCCTCCTGTGTTTTCAATCTTGCGCTTATCTGTTCCCGAAGCCAAGTTCTTTTCATTCTCTCTTGTTCAAAGAACTTGATACTCCCTTAAATTGAGAAATTCGTGTGACCACGACGAACCTCGTTCTCATTTCTGTCAAGCCGAGTTCTTCTCTTCCCCTTAGAAAACGTGGCATTTCCTTTTATTGCAAAAAAAAAAAAAAAATCATCATTTCCAACCTCCCGAACGTTGATCTTATTCGCTTCTTGAAAATATCTTGTGCAAGGTGACAATCTTACCTTCTAGTTGCAACCTCGATAACCCTTGATTCTATTCTTAGCCTACCTTGTTTTTGAATCTTAAACCGTAAACCTTTCATTCTCCTTTCTCCGTTGGGTCAAAATTTTCAAAATTTGGGCATATACTCTATAAATATTTTCTCTATATGTACTATCGTACTAGTTTCCAACTCTCTGTCCCCAAAAACGTTTTTCTGAGCTTCGGGGACGAAGCTCCTTTTAAGGGGGGTAGAGTGTAACGCCCCGAAAATTCCTACTGCTCTCTTGAATATTATAAGGGGTTATTTTCTTATTAAATAACTATTTAAATAATTATAAGTATAGTTATTCTCTATGGGCTTGGACTATATACTCTTGTATCGATATATACATATATATATATATATATATATTTTATAACCCATGATATTATTATGGGCTATGGACCCAAGAGCTATTTTAATATTAGATTATAAGGAAATGGTTTAATACTACCTAAGCCCATAAATGTGATTATATATATAAGTATTATAAGTTATAGCCCATACTATATTATGTTTATTATTATGCTACGAACCCAATGGATTACCCAAGGATCAAATAAATATATTATGATCATCCTTAGCCCAAATCCAATACCTCATATATAGTTTGATCCAACCTTCTAATTTAACCCAAACTAGTTAGCCTACTCTAATATGATCTAGCCCAAATTGGAAATTCACCCTAGACCTAAATTAGAAAGTTCCAATTATAGTAAATGGATTCAGCAGCAGCCTCCCTCTCGCCTCTGCCTCTCATCCTCCTCTCGCCCGGCAAAAAAAAAAAACGACGGCCAACAACCATGAACGTTTCCGGCAGCTTACACCCAAGAAGGCCTCCGGTGGCAACAACCCACTCCGTCACCCCTATCTCTCCCCTTCGTCGACTCAAGCCAAACACCCCCTGTTTTTCCTTTCTCCGGCTAGGTGAACGGCGGCGGCCTCCTTACTGACGGCATGCAAGGAACGAGAACAGCTCCTATTTTCCGGCAATGGAGCGTAGATGGTCGGCAAGATCCCAGCCTTCCCTCCTTTGGCGTGACCGTCGGCAAAAGGCGTACAAGCGAGACGACGTGCGGACAGCCCTGACGGTGCGGCCTCTCTCCGTTCTCCTTCCAGCGGTGCGAAACAACGGACAGCGAGAGCGGGCTTCCCTTCTCCGTTCAACTTGAGCAACGAGCGTCGGATGGCGAGCCTCGGTCGGCGGTGGCGATAGCGGCTTTGAGGCAGCAGCGGAGGACTTTGCGGTGGGACGGTCGAACTCCTCATCGGCGTTCATCTACTCGGCTTTCGGCAATCAGAGCGTGCGGTGGATGTTGACGGAAGCCCCTCTTCCATTCGGTGTAACAGACGATCTCCTCCCCTCTCCTTCTTCCGGCGAAGCGGTGGCGGACCTTAGACGGCGTAGGAAGCTTCCCGGCGCCTCCTTCTCTCCTTCCTCTGCCCTCTCCGCAACATAGCGTCAACGGGAGTAATCGGCGACAAAATGCTTTTGTAGTAGCGGTCGAAGGCGTGAACGAGAGAAGCATCCGCATGTGCAGAGCAGGCATTCACAGAACGAGAAGTTAAGTTATGGTTGCGTAACGTATCACCAAGGAGCGGCGTAGCGTAGCGGTTTGGCGTTGGTTTGTTAGGCGTGAAGGCATGGGTTCGAGCCCGGGGCTTGACAGTGAGGTGAGTGTTGTTTTAAGCATTGAGTTATCCTAGTTATGGTGCATTAGTAGTTATTGGTCCACATTAATAAGCTTATGGTTTTTGGTAATTTGTTAGTCGTTAGATTAAGTATGAATTATATGGTCATTAGTCTTGAGCGTGGATTATAGGATTATTACTATTATGGACCAACTAGGAATGTTAGTATCGTTATTATTAGTAAGTAGTGATGGTATTAGATTATGTTAATTCTTCAGGTTCGTGATTATGAACCGAGCTTTGAGTTTGATGTGGCTTTGGAATAGAATGCTTATGGATTAAGTACGCTTCAAAGGTAACCATCCATGTCCATCAAAACTATTTTATTCCCTTATTCTATATATGATGTTCTTGGTGATTGGAAATCCTGGAAATTCCTTGTGATTAGCCTATTTTGTTGATTCTCTTTGTTGGATTTCATCTTGATCTTTGGCTTGTGTTGTATGATCAATGATGTTATGGATTTCCTTATTTTTGGACTCTAAATTGGATGAAATGTGAGTGTCTTTGGTCTGATTGTGTATTCTGGAAATTGGAATTGTTCATGTCTGTTCTTGGTTCTGGAATCTGGGAGGGAGTTTGGCCTTGCGGAGGACCCTAACGTAATAATGTGATCCGTGAAGGCGATCCGCAAGGTGGCAGCGGTGTGCTTGGGCGGAGGGGAGGTGCCCGTTGAGGGGGACCGTCTCCTCCTTGCGGAGGAGGTCGGCGGAGGAGAGAGCTCCGTTAGGTTGCTCCGTTAGTTCTCTGGGGAAATTGTTTCCAGAGGGCAGTTTCTGATGTTGTTGTCTGTTGTTGGTCCCTTGTTTCAGATCATTGTTGGATTGTTTTGTTGAGTATTCTACCATGTATTTGGAGTATGTATTCATGTCTTTTATTGAGTATTTGATGCCTTAGTTGGAGTATTGATTCATGCTTTTGGTTTCCATTCTTGGTGTCCTTGGTCTTTTGAGTTATGATCTGGGAGTTGGTTGGTGTTCATATTTGAGATGAACCACGTCGTGGTTGGTTGAGATTGGCAGCTTTCAAGTATAATGTAATGGCTTACAAAGGATTAATTATATATTCAAGACTAGCATTTGGGCTAATGAATTATCCCTTATGAATTAAATATAAGGATTAGGAGAAGAAAGCCCATAGAAGTGTCTTAGGAAAAATATATAGACATATATAATATAAGATCAATAAATTGGGCTTGTAGGAATATTTAATTACAAATTGTAAGGGTCCAAATTGAATAAAAATCCCTTACAAGAATAATCCAATTAATTGGGCTCTCAACTAGAATAATTAAATTAGGCAACAAATATATATATACAAGGGTATATATATATATATATATATATATTCGAAATTGAAGGAAAGACTAGCCCAATTAAATTAATAAATCGCCCAAGGAATTAATTAGCGACCGAAAGGCTTGAAATGAATTTACGGGGTGTTACATTAAGTCTTCTTCCTTGGCTTGCAATTTGCAGGGGTTTCTGGAAATTGTCTACTTGGGTTCGGCACTCGTAGTACTTGTGCCCCAAGAAACCACACTTGAAGCACCTAATTTTCTCCCTTTGGCAATTCTCTCCGAGGTGATCCCGTCCACATCTCCGGCAAGTCAAACTTCTCCTCTGATTCATTCCTCCCTTCCTTTCTCCTTGCATTGGATTAAATCTCTCCTGTTCAGGTTTCTTGTTGTCCGGCCTGAACTTCCCCTATCTATCATCAACCTTCCTTTTATTCTTGTTGTAGACCTCCTGTTGATCCAGGTACAATTGGTAGTGGTCGGATGCTCTGTCATATGCCTCCTTGAGAGTAGTGCGCATAAACAGTGCAATCGCCCCTCTCACGGCCCAATCCAGTCCACGTACGAATCTTCTGGCCTTACTCGCTTCGTCAGGCACGATTTCTTGAGCGAAACGCATCAGCTCCACGTATTGGTCATAGTAGACCTGAACAGTTTCTCCCTTCTGCTTCAGTCGCAAGAATTCTTCGCACTTGATTCCCTTGATTCGTTCCGTGTAAAATTGTCCCCTTAATTCCTCCTTGAATTCCTCCCAGCCAAAGTCTGAGTTTTGCAGAAAGTCGGGCCCAGCTGTTGACCACCAGTTGTCTGCCGCTTTGGTCAGGTGTTGGTCCCGGTGAAGACGTTATGAGTCTAGAAGGGGGGGTTGAATAGACTCAAGCGAATTTTGAAAACTTTTTAAAGAGTTAAATGCAGCGGAAAGAATTGTATCAAAGTTTTATCTTTTACTTTGCACTAGGGTATTTCCTATCAAAAAGATTAGGTTAAGATGATGTATGCAATGCAATGCGTATGATAAATAAAAGGATAGAGATAGAGAGAGAGAGAGAGTTTTTATAGTGGTTCGGCTGTTAACAAAGCCTACTCCACTCTTCTTCACAACACGTGAAGGTTTGCACTATATTCTCCTTATAGTACAATCTCCTTTACAACAAGCTCCTTTGATCACAAAGCCCGGCAGCTATGTTGTGGTAGGTTTTTCAACTTCTTCCAAGTTTACTCCGCCTCTTTCTACTTCACTCGTAGAGATGGTTGAATAAGTAAGTAAATCTCCAACTTGGAATTCTTGAGCTTCCCTTCTTCAAGCTCACAAGAACTTCCAAATAAAACTGAATAAATCTCAATACGCTTGTTAGTATCACACTGGAAATTTTTGCTTGAACAACAATATTTCGCGCAAATTCAACCCTGTCAAAGTGAGATGGGACAAGGGTATTTATAGGTGGAATTTCAGATCCGTTGGAGGGAGATCGAAATTCAAAACCTATTAACCAGTGAGTATTATCCAATGGGTAATATCTTCTCTTTTTCAGAATGTCAGTACTTGCTAGCCGTTTGTCCACTTTTGGAAAAGGACAAAGTACCTTTTGTCCCTAAAAAGGTGACAATCATTAAATGCTCCTTGGGATCGTTGCATAGGACCCAAGATGACATTCAGATATACCCATTTTCAAGGCAGTAGAAAAGACAACTTATCAGAGAATGTCTTTTCCCTTGGTCGAGAATGATTGACTTTATCATTCTTTCTTTAACTCCTCGAGTCAATCACTTCCTTGATTGCTCGGCTATGGAAACTTGGCCCTTCCAATATTTGACCTAAGATCCATGTCTTCGTGTCTTTGTGTCTTCGAGTCTTCGAGTCTTCATGTCTTCGAGTCTTCGAGTCTTCGAGTCTTCGAGTCTTCATGTCTTCGAGTCTTCGTTTTTCAGTTTATAGATTCGGTGAGATCCAAGAACTAAGCAAAGACTATTCTAAGACACCAAAAAAAAAAAAAATTAGGGGTCTCCTCGTATAGCTTGGTATCATCAAAATTAACTACTCGGGGTTCCTAACAATTTCCCCCTTTTTGATGATGCCAACACCCCATACTCATTCCATTCGGTTCTCTTTTATCCTTAAACGGATTTTCATTTAGCAAGCTCGAATAGTTGAGGTTTTACAATTTTAAGCGAGGAGTAAAGACTAGAACACACGCACACTGAACCAAGAGAGAAGTCTTTTATATATATAGAGAAAATTCATACAACTTTGCAAAAACAAAAACTTAAAGCTGATAGAAACAAAAAGACATAAATAAGAATCTTCTTATTTTGAGCTCTCGCCAACTTTCTTTTTCTTCTCTCTTTCCCAGATTTCATATTGTTGAAGTTGTATCATGTCATTGATTTCCTTTCTTGCCTTTACGATGTCGAGGCCTTTAATCTTGAAGGCAAACTTTCGGTATAAGTTCAGCATCAGATAATTTTGAACAACTTCTCCAAGATTGTAACGCCCCGTAAATTCCTTTTTAAGCCTTTCATTCGTTGATTAATTCCTTGGGCAATCCAATTAATTCTTCGGGCAATTTAATTAATTCCAATTGGGCTAATTCTTCCTATTAAATATATATACATATATATTACACTCCTTGAGCTTAATTTGATTATTCTAATCAAGAGCCCAATTAATTGTATTTATTCTTGTAAGGGATTTTATTTAATTTGGACCCTTACAATATTTGGTATTAAATATTCCTACAAGCCCACATTCTTGATTTTATATTATACATAGACATATATTGATCCTAAGATATTGCTATGGGCTAATTTTTGTAATTAAATTGTGAGGGGTGAATTTAATAAGCCCAACTTACTAGTCTTGATTATATTAATTTTCCTACACCCATTATTCTATAAGGATTACTTAAGCCCACATCATTTATTGTCTTACACCCTAAATATTGTATGTATTCA
>CP025659.1:28085207-28097477 GCA_003576665.1 Ipomoea trifida
TCAAAATCTGGAGGGAGTCTATATAAAATCTCCTCTAACCGCCTATGGGTATGTCATCCAGTCGGGCACACCATGACTGCTACTGTGGGGAGCCTAGCTACGAGTAGTCCTCCAATCTTCTAGTAACGTGATCAAGCTGTAAGCTCCGAGTGCTGAGATATGCTCCTGATTTGATACCCAATCCAGGGTATCCGATCCATCAATCAATAAACAACTTTACAATAACTTGAATTTGTACATTGTGGTAACTCTTTTGTTCTAATTCATTCCGTGGCGTCTGAATCGTCTCTTATTTCTATATGTCCTTTCTCAAATATAGAGAGCAAAAAAAAAAAAATTTAAATCATTTGAACTTAATTAAGAAAATAAATTGTCATAAATATTTATACAAATAGAGAAGCGAGAAACCTTGCGGTGTCTCGAGTTTCTTTATGTGTAGAAATGTTTATGCAAGCAAATGATTTGTCTATGAATGCTGAATGTTATTGATCAGTCTTGACATAAGAAATAATAGATCTTACAAATCATCAAAGTGGTCAATTTAACTAAGCTTATGACAATGTTTATTGGTGATAGATGTTTCCGACCAATTTTAACAAAAACAGTTTTAAAATGTTGCAAAAAAGTTTTAAAATTTTGATAGCAATTGAAAGGCATACTTCCACTAAATATAACTCCCGTCACATATTTAAATTTTATTGGGTGGAGAAATAGAAAGAATAAAATTTATGACTCATTTCTTTTTTTTTTTAGTCTGATAAAAATATAACACGTAAACAAACCATTAAAATAAATTGTAATATTATTCAAATTTTGACTACTTTTAGTAGTAGAAAATTTTGAGTTTTCTAATAGTCACATTTTACAGCATATATTAATCCAATCATGTGATGTGGGGCAGCCTAAATAACGTGACTAAAGGTATAGTATACCTACTCGGATTGTTTTATTGTATCTTTTTTAGTTTAAGCTGTTCACTAATCATGATTACTCAGTTACAGTCAAATGACTTTAGTAAGACCACCCAACATGGTATCATCTAATGTGTCCCCTTTTGCTGACTAGGCTCACTAATAAACATTATGAGATCTTTTCTCCAAAACAACACTCCATACATTGTACATTCTTGTTTGTTGAAGCCAATAATGCAAGTTTTTAATTTTGTATTAAAATTATAAATTTGTTATAATAATGATTTTGGGTCACACTTATATTTGACGGATCGGGTCAATATGCAATATAATACTAAATCAAGAAGAAACTGTTTGTTACTTATAAGAAAAACGTAATATTTTTGAATACAAATGTAATACTTTTATATTTTGATGTAAAAGTATTAATTTTTTCATCAAAAGTATTATATTTTCCCATATAAATAATGTTGCACTTATAAAGAAAATGTAAATCATTTTAATTTATTGAAAACTCATAATTGCTACTTATAGGAGTGTTCTAGGTGAAGCTCGCCTTATGACATTAGCTATCAAAGGATCACAGAGGGTGTTTGGTTATTGGCTTATAAGCCAAATTTTAGCTTATTTGACCAAGTTTAGCTTTTTGACCAACCAATAAGCTATTTTGAAGTGTTGGTAAATGACTTATTGGTCTTGGCTTATTGGGCCAATAAACTGAAAATTGAAAAGCTAATGAATGTAGCTTTTTGTATCAGCTGGTTGGGAACAATGTGTATATTGACTATTTAATCCTTTAAAATCAATGGGATTTACTTTTAAATGGGTGGTGTGTTTGTTATTTTATAATAATAATAATAATAATAATAATAATAATACCCTTAAATGTCATTTTACATTCAATCAGCTACTAGTAAACAGCTCATTTACCAAACAATTTTTTATAACCAGCTAATACAACCAGCTGGTCAAACCAGTTAACACAATCAGCCATCAGCTACTAGCTAAACCAACCAGCTATCAACTATAAGCTATCAGCCGTTTGCCAAACACCCCACAATGAAATAAATCAATTTAGATTGTCTATTCTTGATCAGCTTAAACCAAGAAAGCTAACAGAACGCTCTCACATGTTATTGAACTTAGAACATTGTGATTACTAAACCAACTACCTGACTAATTCGGTGGGGTTGCTCTAATGAAATAAAAATTTATACATGGGAAATGTATGAAATTTGTTTTTTATTGTATTTTTTTTTTAATATGCTTCCTGATTTGGGATATGTATTGGAACTTTAATTTAGAGTAAAGTAAAATTTAACATTATTATTGATAACAATTATGAGCTGAGATGCATGTGCACATTCTTTTGAAATGATAAATTGGTGCAATATATGGTCCTAAATGATGTAGGTTAGTTTAACCATTCACATGCTGGTGTTGATTGCAGACTTGTACTTTTTTTTATTTTATTTTTTATAATTATTATGATGTTAATGTTAATGGACCAAAAAATTTAAATTATGATGGTGATCATCCATTTATATATATTTATAATAGTCATAATTCTTACTAGTAAATATTATAAAAATTTCCCAAATTGGTCTACATAAAGAAATATCAGCAGTGGTGTGGATAAGATAACGCGAATATATTGCAGCTCAATTATAAATCTTGCTTGAACTCAAAAAAATGTAGCTATCAATAAATAGGAATGACAATTTCAATCCGTCTTGCGGATATCCACTGTGCATGTATCGGGTTTTTTGGTGGATGGTGCATTGGTGGTGGGTCGGGTGAGTCTTAAAAAAAAAAAATCTGCGGTGAGTTAGGTTGGATTCGAGTTCTATGTACAAAACGCCGCTTAGAACCCCACACGACCCACCATGTGTGTGTATATATAATAGTAACATAAGTAGTACTAGTATATAGTTAATTATAAAAGTCTCAAATATTTGGATAACTTTTTACTATTTTTATATCTAAGCTACCAAGTTTATTTTTAAAAACTACCAATTTAGTTATTATATTGGAATATTTATATTATTTTATGTTTTAGTATAACAAATGAATTTTATTGTTTTATTATGTGTAAGTAATTTAAATATATATATATATTTTAAAAATAATAAGTTGATAAGTGGTGGGCATCGGCATCCGGTGGGGTGGGGTGAATTTTGAAAATGGCCACCCGATGCGAGTTGGGATGGAGGTGGGTGGAGAAAATGTAAGGTGAATCGGATGATGGATGTAACCCGCCCCGACCCATCCTAACCCATTGCTATCCCTATCAATAAAGAATTAAAAACATAAAAGATTTTATAAAGTCAAGCTAATACAAAACAAAATTGTTTAAAGGTAGTTTCAATGTTAAAATATTTAAAAATATATAATTATCTATAAAATTTAGTCAAGCAAGCACTAAATCACATCTCGATTTGTAACCAAAAAAATTCATATGTAATTAAGTGAATAAGTAAATTCAAAATAGTAACAATATAAATGTTTCAGTTTAGATAATTGGTAAAAAAAAAAAACGAGCTTAATTAAGCCTCAAACGCTATGAAACATAATGATGGTTGTATTTGATACAAAGGTATTCAGGTCGTTCAACATGTACGTAATTTTAATTAAATATACCACTTAGTCAATGCATTAATATCATTTTAAATTTTGTGTGTCTAGTTGGAGTGGATTTATTATTATTATTATTATTATTATTATTATTATTATTATTTTGAATGACTTGAAAAAGTAGTCACAACTTTACAGTGTGCATGAGATAAACCCGCTCATGTTTAATAGTCCACAAACTACACATGAGAAATAAACTAAATTATGAAGACCTATACGATAGACTCAATAAAAATTCTCAAAATTAGACTAATGATTTTCTAGTGTGAGAATTATATTTTATCCATTTGATATATCTTTCAAAAAAAAAATATGCAATATTTTTAAGAAGGAGTATAACAATTCTGAGATGATATTGCCTAATTAAATAGGACTTTACAGTAGGGACATGATATGACATCAGATCAGTGAATCTAGCATTGGATAAAATTTGAGATTATATTGCCTAATTTGTAACGGTTACAAGTAAATGACACTACCATAAGTCACTTCTTATACCGTGGACCGCAGTCCACAATGCATTGTGGACCGCGGATCCCCAAAACGACGTCGTTTTGATTAATGAAACATACGGATGAATTCGCGCCACTCACTTTCTTTTCATATATACTGCAGTTTCTTTTCTATATATACCACTCACTTTCTTTTCAAATATAATGCAGTTTCTTTTCATATATACTGCACTTTCTTTTCAACATAACTACAGTTTCCTTTCAACACAACTGCAGTTACTTTTGGATATAACTATAGTTTCATTCGATAATATACAACTGTAGTTTTATATGAAAAGAAACTGCAGTATATATCAAAAGAAACTGCAGTATATATGAAAAGAAACTGCAGTATATATGAAAAGAAAGTGAGTGGCGCGAATTCATCCGTCTATTTCATTAATCAAAACGACGTCGTTTTGGGACCGCGGTCCACAATACATTGTGGACCACGGTACACGATATAATTTGCGACCATAAGTAAATGCATTATTATTATTTTTTATTATAAAAAAATACCATAATTTTCCCTACATAATATTCCGACGGACAACACAACGTAAACGCGGTAACTCCCTGTGCAACGTTGTCTTTGACCGTTGATCAACGATTCAAAGTGCCAAATGTACATTGACCAATGGAAATCCCGTTGCTTTTTTTGGCAGATAAAAAAAGGCTTTTCTCAACGAAAAATGGACCCCACTCCCAGCTGTACAAAACAAGACAAAAAAAAATTTATGCCCATAAATTACCTTAAACTCCAGCCCGCAAACCACGCCGTCAAACCTTGTACCCACTCCCCTCGTACAAACTACAATGTGTTTCATGGCTTCACATACACATTTGAGGTTAGAAATTTTCGCCTCATGACTAATCTACCCTTTGAAGCTATTTTATTTATAACCCATATTTCATGACTTAATATAAAATTGCACACTTATACAAGGAGTCCAACCCAAATTCATACCCTCAATGTTTAAGACGGGAATACTACTGTAAGTAAGTTTTAAGTGAGATTCTTATCCAATAGAACAATGCTCTTGAGATATTGAAGCTAATTTTTATACAACACGAAATGAATAAATAGCTAAGAATTACATAAATTGTGACTAAGTCACTCCTACCCAATCAAAAGTTAAGATTGGTTGTAAATTATCTGAAGAGTTTTCAAGTACTAGCAAATTTAAAGGACGATCATTGATTATCGATGTTATCAGTGACCACAAAAGTTAGCTTCTAGACATGACACAATGTGTAGTTTATACTATTTCAACTTATTTCATTAATTGGCTAATTGCTTGAACAATGATAAATGGGGTCTCTATTATTAGTTCCTCTTCATATCTATCAATTGCGAGTTACTATAGAAATGCAATACTTTTAACTATTCAAAATATATCTATCATGCGCTTGGTAAATTCATTCCATTCATAAACAATTAAATGTAGTATATTCAAGAATGACATATCGTATGAAACTATTATACTATCTTATATTTGTTAATGCATGCCTAATTTGTCATTAATTGATGATAATTACGAAAATATCATCGTATTTAAAAAAAAATTCAGATAAAGTCCATTGAATTTTTATCAATGTAAGACTGATACCGATTCTTATTTCTCTCATATGGTATTATTTTCACAGGATCCTTATCATATATATATATATATATATATATATATATATATATATATATATATATATATATATATATATATAAAAGCTTTTTATATGATATATTTAGATTTTTTTTAAATAGAGATATTTTGAATAAAATAATTTTATCATTGTATTTGCCAAATTATATAATATATTTTCACATTGTTATATGACTCTAGTCTCTAGGATCAAGTATTAATGTATTATATCCTTATCCCTATAAAAGAATAATATATTCCGAAATCTGTACGGAGTATAACAAAATTCAGCAAAGGCGATTTCTGGGAATTCCATACCTCGCCATAATTTGTTGTCGATACGTTTATTTTAAAAGCTGGGGCCCAGCCGCGTCACGCTCCAGTCCCTTATCTCCACGTCACCCTCACTCCTCTGCGCCCGAGATCTCGTCCCCCATTTCTGATCCAACGGCTGAGAGCTCGTGTTCTAGACTTTTCCAGGAAGCCACTGTAAACTCCGATTAACCATGGTAAATTAGCATTTTAGCTAACCACGGTCCAGGCACGGCGTTTCCTCCACAGTATATTTAGGGAGAAAATGAGAGCTGTAGACCGAGAGAATATAAATCCACTACAACACATGAATATATAGATACACACATATTATACGGATATATAGACATATATAGAGAGAGAAACAGGGAGGAAAAGCGTTTAGAGAGAGAGAAATCCACAGCGCAAGGCACACAGGGAAGGAGAACGAGGGTTTTGTTGGCTTGTACGGCTGTACCTGTATACGTATATTCGCTCTGATTGATCCAGTGCTAGTCGTTGAGCCTTCCGATTCTGAGTTATCGGAGGCCGGAGAAGGAGCGAAGCATCGGAGTCTTTTGCCTTGCCGCCGCCTCTCAGATCTGACAGTCTGGTGAGTTTTCCGCTTCATTTCGTGTTTTAATTTTCTCTCTTTGCCTAGTGTTGATTTTTTGATTAGTTATTCAATGTCGGTTGATCCGCTTTGAGAGCTGGAATTCTGAAGATATTGATTTGCTAAAACTTTGAACAATTGATTGGGATTATTGCTTTTTCGTTTGGTTTGTTCAGTGAAAAAAGGAATCTAAAAAGAGTTTTGGTAGATACTCCTTAAATACTTTCTGTAATGTTGGCATTGATTGTAGATAGAGCCATAGAGGTAGCAGTAATTATAATTTATTATCTAATATTGTGGAATTTTTGTATACCTTTGGATTATTCCGTAGTGTTAAGGAAATGAAAGGAGCATTAAATATAGTCTTGGAGGATTGCATTATGTTGTGCTTTTTTGCTGTTTAGTGGTTGTCAACTCTTCAGTTTTCGATCTGAGAATCCACAAGCTGGTGTCTACCTTTAACAGTTCCTATTAGATTTCTGATGCTGTTGATCTGTTATATCTGATACGATTATAGTTTTTTAGTTCTGTTTGGAAATATGACTCATTTCTTTGCACTTTACAGATTGTAGCTCTTATCAACTGCCAGATGGATCCTTCAATGTAGTAAACGGGATACTATCACTTTCTCTCTGTTCTGATTTTCTGTGCTGTGACATCAACTGTTTCGGTGCATCACTGGTTTTGGTTCAGATCTGTGTGTCTCTTTGATGATTGTTTCTGGATTGAGTGATTTTGTAGCTCACTCACAATCGGCTTCTGAGTTCGGCGTCCAATTGAGAGTGCGGGGGAGGCTCTCTGCTGTCGCCATCTCTGTTGCCGATTGTGAGATCCAACTGCCTGTCTTGTTGTATAATGTCTCCTAACCTGGACAGCCCTGTGCAGACCCAGATGGCTGTGGCACCCTTCAAAACCCCACTTGGTGGGGAGTTCAAGAGGATGGAAGGGAAAGCTACAGGAAGAAGACGAGTTTTTGTGCAAACTGAGACTGGTTGTGTTCTGGGATGGAGTTGGATCGCAGTGACAATGCACATACTGTGAAAAGGAGGTTGCAGCTTGCCCTCCATTTCCCAATTGAGGAAAGTTCTTTGACTTTTGGAGATATGGTGTTGAAGAATGACCTTAGTGCCATTAGGAATGATTCTCCTCTTCTTCTGACTCGGAACACTATGCATAGAAGTTCATCAACTCCCTGTCTTTCACCCACTGGGAGGGATAACCAACAGCGAGATTGGAGTGGTCCTATTGAGATTTTGGGGAAGTCTAGTAGCTTTGCAAAGACAAAACAACTTGTCAAGGAAATTGTTAAGGCCATGAAGGCAGGTGTTGAACCTCTTCCTGTCCATGGTGGGCTTGGAGGGGCATATTATTTTAGAAACAATAGGGGTGAGAGTGTTGCCATTGTAAAGCCAACTGATGAAGAACCCTTTGCCCAAACAATCCGAAAGGATTTGTGGGCAAAGGTCTGGGCCAACCTGGCTTGAAACGTTCAGTGAGGGTTGGTGAAACAGGTTTCAGAGAGGTTGCTGCGTATCTTCTTGACTATGATCACTTTGCTAATGTGCCACCCACTGCTTTGGTGAAAATCACTCATTCAATATTTAATGTAAATGATGGCGTGAACGTGAACAAGCCTAATAACAAGGGTCAATTTGTTAGCAAGATTGCATCTTTTCAACAGTTCATCCCACATGATTTTGATGCCAGTGACCATGGAACCTCAAGTTTCCCAGTTGCTACTGTGCATCGGATTGGGATATTAGATGTTAGGATTTTTAACACAGATAGGCATGCAGGAAATCTTTTAGTTAGGAAACTTGATGGTGTTGGAGGTTTGGTCAGGTGGAACTCATTCCTATTGACCATGGTCTCTGCTTACCAGAATGCTTGGAGGATCCATATTTTGAGTGGATTCATTGGCCACAAGCTTCTATTCCGTTCTCTGATGATGAGCTCGAGTATATAGATAAGCTTGACCTATACGGGACTCTGAGATGCTGCGCAGTGAGCTACCTATGATTCGTGAAGCCTGTCTTAGAGTCTTGGTCCTTTGTACCATTTTCCTCAAGGAAGCTGCTACTTATGGATTATGCCTTGCTGAGATTGGTGAGATGATGACTCGAGAATTCCGTAGTGATGAAGAGGAACCAAGTGAACTTGAAGTTGTTTGCATTGAGGCTAGAAGGCTGGTTGCGGAGAAGGAACTGCCATCACCTGGTGTTGAAGTGGATGATGATGAGTTTCAATTTGAGATAGATTATGAAGACACTGGATATGATTATAATCCAAAAATGCCCTTCTCAGATTTCATGAGTAGAAATCCATTTCATGTACCATTTGGAGCAAATGGCCGCACACCACTCTCGAAACTCGAGGAAAGTATTGAGGAGGAAGAAGAAAGCAGTGGGGAAGAGGAGAAGATTTCTCCTGATCTTCTTCCTACCATTAACAAAGAAACCATTTCAAAGCTATCTATGTCTCTTAAGAATACAAGTCTGGGTGAGAAGAACCTGAAGTACCCTAGTTTTTCAGGGCCAAAACAAGAGAGTTCATCCTCTGGCCACCGCAGTGCAAATGAGCAGCTTCCCACGAGTGTCAGCTTCGTCAAGCTAGCCGATATGAACGAGGAAGAGTGGGCAATGTTTCTAGAGAAGTTTCAAGAACTGCTGTTACCAGCCTTTGCAAAGCGCAAGTCAGTGGCCATTGGTCAAAGGCAGCGACAGAGGCTCGGAACTTCGTGCCAGTTTTGAGGTTGAATCTCCTACGATCAGGATGAGAGTAGTAGTCAGTCTCTGAATAAGGATTTGCAGGCTTGCTGAAGTGAAGGTTTCCTAGCTTAGTTTGGTTTTAAATGGATCATCTCCCCCATGAAGTTTGTAGACAGGAAGTAGTGGTTTAGTAGGTTTTGTAAATACTGCTGGAGGTAGCTTGCTAAACGAGCCAGTTAGACTTGGTTGCATTTTTTTGTTAGACATTTTCAATCTCTTTTTTCTTTCCTCATTAACTTCGTTATGGAGACATGTTGGATAAATAATTTGCAGACTCCCAAAAAAAATGATAAAAAGGTTATGTAGATACTGGTTGTTTGATCTCTAATTCTGTGTCCTACAACGTTTTTATGTTTCCGTTCATTATTGTCTTCTATATTTCGTTGAAGATCATAAAAAAATTCCCCTTGAAAACGTCATCCGCGAAGATATTTATACGTATTTTCATTTCCAAATAACACCGATTAGTAAACACTTGAGTCGCACACAAGACGACTAGCACTGGCCCATTACTAGATGTCATGTTCTTCAAAAATTATTTTTCAAGAAAAAAAGGTTTACAGAGATGGAACGCCATTGACGTCGACACCCAAACAATTTTCTTATCGCCACCCACAGGAGAAAAACAACATCGTCCCATCAAGGAATCTTATCTAACCCTTGAATTGCCCTTTCAAATCTCGACGGGTTCTCATATCAAATCTCATATATATCACTTAATTATAAGATCTACAACATCATTCTTAATCATGTTGAGAAAACCGCTAACAGGTGCCAGTGTCTAGGCGCCTATGACCGGTTATGTGATACGCTAGGCAGCGCTAGGCATTTTTTAAACACTATTCACCATAACTATAATTCTATGAATACTCTATATTTTCACCAAACGCATGAACTGCTAAGCAACATGAGGTTTTAAATTTCACTTGTTGAATTGCTTAGTGGAACGGAAAGTACGTACCAATGAATTAGAAGCAACCTAGTTGAATAAAGCGTAGAGAACAAATATTTATCTAATTTTATTAGATTGCGAATCCGAAGAGATCACACAAGCTTTTCACCAGATTATAAATTATAGTTGTAAAGTCCTCAACTTACTGGTAACATAGTCTTGTCATCGATGACAAAAAAAAAAGACAATTTGCCGTTCAATCCAACGTTGTTGGTTGATAAGAAGGATAAGGTTTATGTGACTTCGGTGCAAGTCCTTTTCCTCCCTTGTCAATTCCCCAGCAAATTACATGCCATTTTCATTCACCCAAATCACAAAAAAAAAAAGAAGAAATAAATGGCAGGTCAGGGATTCGAGTATCAGTGGGGCGCTATTAATTGACTCTTTGTGCTTCAATAGATTGAAAAAGTATCTATAAACAGATATCACATTGTAACAGAATCAGTAGTACTCGAAAAAAATATATATATTAGACATGCCTCCAAGGTCTTTCTGCAAGATTAACACATTCTTTGTATCTAAAGCAATCCACAAGGTGATCTATGGTCATCCCTGCAGCTTGCATGAACGAATAAACGATGACCGGGCCCACAAACCGGAACCCACGTTTCACCAAATCTTTGCTGATGATTTCTGCCTTTGACTCCTCAGAGGAACATTTCTGGATATCTGAATCTGTTGATCACAGGTTTGTAGCTCACGTAGTTCCACATGTAGCTGCTGAACGACCCGAATTCCCGACCTGATAACAGGAAAAAGGGTTACGGTCTTACTATCAGTTTAACTTTTAGCTGAAATGCGGGGTCGGATTACTTGCCTTGACTGTGCATTTGGCATTGTCAACTATGTGCCTCACTCTGCCCTCTGCTAACATTAGTGATTCATTGGAGGCTATTTCTTCGATCTCTTTCTCCCCCATTTTCGCCACGCTGTTCACGTTGAACCCAACAAAAGCTTCTCTGCGTTTCACCATTTGTGAATGCACAATTAGGCATTACAAGAAGCACAATCGTAATTACAGAAATATCACTACTTTTTAAAAAAAAACAATACTTGATAGTTGATAGGGTGTTTGGAGCTGATAATGTTTCCAGATGCAGATGCACAATTGGGCATAACAAGATGCACAATTGTAGTTACAAAATGTCACTTTTTTTTCCCTTAATTAAAAGGGAGGAAATGAAATGAAAGGTTTACCTGAAAAGGTCTCTCCTTTTCAGAATTTCAGTCCAGTTGAAATCCATCAGCATCCAGACAGGGCTAGCAGCTCAAACAACTGACTGTTTCAAAACATGTTTCAGCATTTGTTGTCGAAAACGAAGTCGAAAAACAATGAGTGTAAAAGGTGGATGGCTTACTGGTCATCATAGACTGGAACTCCCCAGCACTCATCATGGAACTGCACATATACTTTGTCTGTGTACAAATTTCAGTCAGCCTTAGCTTTCATGTTTATAATCCCTATGTTGTTGTTTTAATTTCCTTGTATCAATTACTTTGAAATGCAGTGTTGAAGCAGCATTGAGGTAATGAAAACATCTTATGATGAATGATAAAAGTTAAGGTATGAGAAACATGGAATTTTCATTAGTGTTAGCTACATTTACTTCAATTTTCAAGTTTTTTTTCTCTAGAAAAATGGAAAATTTCTTTCCCACAAAAGGAAAATTCGCTCGCTCAGACCCTAACTCGACAGGATAGTGGAAGGGTAAATTACAATGACTCAGCGGCCTATTGGGTGATAGGACCAATGCCTGTTGCCCACAAGGAGCACACCACATTTTGGGTGTAATATAAATATAAGTCGTGGCTGTTAGGGCTCGGTCTTGTATCTTTGCCTATAATCTACCAGCTAAGAACTAACTGAGCTGTCCGTATGGCAAAATGGATTTCGGTTACTAAATGGACTCCACAACCATTTACCTAATACTTTTAGAATATGACATATTATCTGATATGTGTTGTTGCAG
>CP025659.1:28104118-28148457 GCA_003576665.1 Ipomoea trifida
AAAAAAACCTCATTTAAAAAAAGATAATATTGAAGTATGTAAAAAATCATTTTTTTTTGTTAGCAACTTCATTACCGATGTGCCCTAGAAATTAAAGTGATGAAAAAATCATCACCAGGTAAGAATTTAATCGATATTTTATTTTTTCAATTTTCAAAATCATTTACAACATATTAGGTATGTTGATAAGCAAAATATTTTAAAAATCTAAAGGTTATGAAGGCTTTGAAGATTCAAAAATTGAGCTTCGAAGAGCTAAGATTTTATAAATTGAGGACAACCAAATAGTGGTTCCCGACACTATTTGAATCAACTTGTTATGTATGGAATAGTTGATTTTGATTTTAATTTCCATTAGAAAGAACTCTGCATTGTCCTATCCTCCTAAGTTAAGTGGTTTAATGTTGTGTCACTTTCACTAATTTGATCCCACAATCTATACATCTAGATCTTGACCTCCAAATGTTGTATCAATTCTGGTGGAAAAAAAATGATGAATTATTATATAATATAATATAAGAGCATTGTCTATAATATGTCAACCTAATGTGTAATATTATCTCAAAGTGCAAGCCAAATGACAGCAGTTAGTGACAAAAACTTGTCAACTTCTTCAAATTGGGCAATTCATAGGCCTTATTACAAGCAAAATGATCCAATCCCTATTTACACCTAAATCCCTTTTTCTTGCATTAAAAAAAAAGTGGCATATATAGCTTCGCTGTTTGCTTGAATGCATGTACTCCTCGAACTATCTACACTTATAATAAGAGCCAATAATGTTAGACCCCTAACTGGAACTAAAAAAATGTTGGTGTAATAGTCTGCTATAACATATTGTACTTTGTGTTCTTCTTATCGTGCAACCTTCAATTAAATTCCTAATATATCCTAATCCTTTATAATTTTACCAAATTCTTTCCGTTAAATATAACGGAAGTTTAACATTAAATTTTTTAGGCAATTTATATCTTTATTGCAGTTTTCAAACAAATTGGCAATATTCTATAATACAATTTTGTATAGATTCCTAACTTAAAATTAGAATATTAAAGAAGAAAGGGTAGAATAGAAAAACAAAATATGCTGATTAACTAAAAATAAATAAAAGTAAAAGAGCTCAGTGTGTGTTTGAGTTTTACTAATAAGAAATAAAAATGTTTATGCTTATAATAAAAAACTAGTTTTATACGCGCATTGCGCGTATGGGTTGATGTCCAATGTTTATATTTAAATAAATATTTGAAAGTATATCAATGCAAGATTATATAGGAGAAGTTTATACACGGGTAATTGAATGTCGAATTTTTTATTTAAATATCTAACTCAAAGTATATGAATCCAAGATAATATAGAAAATTCATTATAATTATTACTAAAATAAATGTTTGTAACCTTGTAAAATCAATAGTCTAAATATTTGGTCTAAAAATGATAGTCTAAATAAATATTCCGTACTACTTTTCATTTGAATTTTTCTAAGTGTTCTTAATTCTCTTTTGAGTAACATTTCATTGTCTTCATCTTTACTATTTGTTCTCTTCCTTTTTGTTGGTAGTGTGTTATTTGCAATTCGGTTATTGTTGGTAGCATAGATGACAACGTCATGCAATGAGATTATGATATAGGAGCTATGGATTTTCCTTTAGGTGTTCTGCTTGGGGTTCATTTGATTCAACCATTATTGTTGAATGAGTTATTGTGGATAAAGAAATCCATAGTTTAAGAAAAAAGATTAAATAAATTAATAAAAATTTGAAAATTTAAAATATTATATATTCCAAATATATTAAAAGGTATTTTCTCGCTTCAATTTGTTGGGTAATGGGTTATTTGAGTAGTTTCATTGTCAACAAATTCCCCAAGTAGTTAATATGATTGGTTTCAAACTATTCTTTTATATTTGTTTTCATGGTATTAAAGAAATACATATGTATCATTTTTTTGTGTAACTACTAATTTATTTAATTCAATAAGGGTAAAATAGAGCGATTCCGCTTCAATTTGTTGGGTTATTTGAGTACTCTCTTTGTCAACCAATCCCCAAATAGTTAATATAAATAGTTTCAAATTATTTTAAATTTTTTTTCATAGTATTAATAAAATAATTGGTAAATAAATATATAACATTATTTTGTACTATAACTTTGATATTTAATTACAAGATATTGTAAAAATAAGATAATGGACAATGTAATGAATATCAATTATATTGATAAATTTGAATGTAAAGAATCTTTGCATGGGAGAAATTAAAGACAATATAACTAATGAAATTATTTCTCTTATTTAATTTAATTTTTTGATAATGAATAATTTTTTCAGATAAAGGTATTGTAGACACATAATAATTAAAGAAATACATATGTATCATTTTTTGTTGTAGCTACTAATTTATTTAATTAATTTAATAAGAGTAAATAGAGTGAGAAACTTAATTATGTCAAATTTTATTGAGATGTGGTTTGAACCTAAGATCTGAATTAATGGGTAAGTTAAAAGTTAACGGAATATTAACGGAGAAGAGAATATTTAACGGAAAATTTAACGGATAATCATAAAAGTAAGGTTAAATTAGGTAATCTCTATTAATAATATTAATCTGAATTATCTTAACCATCTATTTGATTAAATAATTCATCTGAACCATCCATTTGATTAAATAATTTGACCGTCATTTTTTCTACCCATTTTAGGCCTAACTCTCTTTGGCTCTTATTAGTATAGTAGATATAATACTTTTGAAGACAAAATATAATATTTATTGATTTACAAACAAAAGGTCAAGACTTATTAGAGATAAATATATAATACTAGTGGAAATATGCTAGGCCCTTATCAAGTGACCTACGAGAACTTCCCTTTTGAGTGTCGCGTTGTTTGGAAGGAAACTTCCTATCTTGACTTTGTAATGTCTGAGTCACCGGTCGTCTACTACACCCAAGCTCTTCAAATCTATAGATTACTACCAAATTGCTAGCAAACCAAGACACAATGAAGATAGTATACTCAGATCAATTTCAGCTATGGCTTCTTCTTCATCATTCACGGTCTGGTCGTACTATGGTTTCTTGAATTTTAGAGAAGAGTGAAAGTTGTGTAAAAGGGTTAATAGAACGATTTTGTTGACGGGGGACAAAAAATGGTCATGTCATACTAATACTAGGACCAATGTGAAAGTTCTGATAAGGTGGTGGGTTCGAGTCTCAGTGGAGGCGTTGCTGTCTCTTTGTGCTTCAGTAGGTTGAGAAAGTAGTTTATGAACAGATACTACATTGTAAAAGAGTCAGTAGCATTCAAAAAAAAAAAAGAACTAAAATAGATTGTCATCTATCCATCTAAGACCAAAAAAGAAATTAACACTTATATCTATATATAATAATTTAATAAATGTAAATTTCATTTTAATTGCATAAACAACACGAACAATAATCATTTTTAAAATTAAATTATTGTAATATTTATATCTATTGGCAGTGATGAGGATATAAAAACATTTTTGCTTAAGGATAAATCATGAACACTTTTTTTTTGAACCAATCATGAACACTTAATATGGTTGATGTTAGCATCACCATCAATGGTTTATTGTGGGGTTTTGGAATGATACATACTTCCAAATTCTACTCTCTTACTTTTACTCCATGAGGTGACAAACAAGGATGGGTTATTTTCATTATCTGGGTCCACATGAAAGTATCTACATCAAGAACATGCAAGAGTGAGTAAAAGTTGGGAGTATAAAATGAGAGTCCACCAAGTATTTTCCTTTTGAAATAGTAATATATGACATGGAAGAAAGAGAAAAGAGGAAAGAGAAGAATGGGATCATATGCAAGAGAGGTCTTTTGGAACAGTGCAAATATAAGAGAAGGGACAACTGTTGTGCTCGTTTCGCACACAGAAAATCTTTTTCTCCAATTATTTTCTCTTTTCTATTCACACTTACAAAACTCTTCAAAAATTAAAAAAAAAAAAAAACTTCACTATTTAGGACGCAATTCATGATGCATGTGGGGTCTAGGAAAAAGACAAAAGTTAAAACATGTCACGTGAATGATCCTGTACCATGATTGCTGGAAAATATCATAACGTTTTATACTTTTATGTGGATGGTCCCATTACGTAGAATTATTGGTGTACTGGGAAATTATTAAGAAGACCAAGTCAATCAAATATATGGTAGTGTGCACATAGCAATCCAACATTGTCTATGAAATTTCCATTGAATTTGGCAGTGGCCGGAAGGAAATTTCCATTACGGTATCGTCTGTCTTCACACGCATTTATCAACCTCTTTAAATCTTTAGAAACTAGCAAATCAAGATAGAAGATAGTTTCTCAATTTCAAATATGGCTTCTTCTTCTTCATCTTCATCTAGTACTGTCTGGGTGTATGATGTTTTCTTGAGTTTTAGAGGAGAGACACGGAAATCTTTTACTGATCATCTTTATGAAGATTTGCGTCAGGCTGGAATTAACACCTTTCGAGATGATGAAGAAATCCGAAAAGGTGAGAACATCTCTGATGAGCTATTGAAGGCCATCAAGGGGTCCAAGATATCTATCATCGTATTTTCCAAAACTTATGCTCAATCCAGATGGTGCCTTGATGAACTGGTGAAGATTCTAGAGTGTAAGAAAAATTTGCAACAGGTGGTTCTGCCTATATTCTACAACGTTGATCCTTCAGAGGTTCGTAAACAAACAGGCGAATTTGGTAAGGCATTGACTCAACATCGACAAAGATTTGATGATCAAAAAGTTGATGAGTGGAAAGTTGCACTCACTACTGTTGCTGATTTGTCCGGATGGAATTTACAAACCATGACAAACGGGTAAATCCTCTTTTAGATTTTGTTTTGTTTCGTTTTTTGATTTTGTTTTGTTTCGTTTTTTGATAGTATGATATATTTGTAAGAATTTGGATCACAAACTCATATTGTCAATAATATTAATTATGTTAGTTTCGCTAATTAATAATTGCGTCCAGCATCTATACATGCATCTTTACGGATGGATTAATATTTTTGGTAAAACAAGCTAAGAAGAATCTGCACTGTGTATTTCAATTTATTTGTCATAAATATTAACTCCTTTTAAAAATTATAATTATGGATTGATTATGAGAGTTGTTTACCTCAAATTAAACAATATAATGGAACCATGACAGACTAAATATACATATTTCGTGTTCTGTAACATGTGCTCTATTTAATTTCTTAGTTTTATATTTTCCACCTATATTTTCTTTAATAATTTAGATTGACATGCATTCATTGGAAAAAATGTGATAGGTATGAATCTAAGTTCATCAAAAAAATTACTGAAGAGGTAATGCAGGAAGTGAATCGTACATACATTAATGTTGCAAAGTATCCCGTTGGAATTGAATCTCGTGTGAGTGATATACTTCATTTATTGC
This sequence comes from Ipomoea trifida, assembly GCA_003576665.1. Classification (NCBI taxonomy): domain Eukaryota; kingdom Viridiplantae; phylum Streptophyta; class Magnoliopsida; order Solanales; family Convolvulaceae; genus Ipomoea; species Ipomoea trifida. The sequence continues at coordinate 28,109,544 of CP025659.1, forward strand.
AAACTCAAAAACATAATGATATCAAGATGTTTGGAATTTTTGGCATGGGTGGTGTGGGAAAAACAACCCTTGCCAAAGCCATTTACAACTTGAGTTTTCAAAAGTTTGAAAGTTGTTGCTTTATAGCAAACATTAGATCACAAGCTTCGGATGGGTACAATGGTTTAGTTCGTCTACAAGAAAAACTTCTTTGCAAAACACTGAACGGAAAGAAACTTGAAATAGATAATGTTGATGAAGGAATAAGTTTGATTAAAGAAAGACTGCGATCAAAGAGTGTTCTTATTGTTCTTGATGACATAGACGACACTCGTCAACTAGAATCATTAGCAGGACAACGGAATTGGTTTGGTTCAGGGAGCACAATTATAATAACAACTAGAGATGTTCAGTTGTTGAGTGACCTGGAAGCACATGAGAAGTACATGGTAGAAATGTTAAGCCATGATGAATCCTTGCAACTCTTTAGTTGGCATGCTTTTGGTGTTCCTATACCATTAGAGGAGTATATGGAACTATCCAAAAGGATAGCAAGTTATACTGGTGGACTTCCACTCGCACTTACAATTATAGGTTCTCATTTGCATGGCAAATCAGCGCAAGAATGGAGTGGTGATGCTGAGAAATTAAGAGGGATACCTCATCATGATGTTCAAAAAATTCTTAAAATAAGTTATGATTCACTTGATGATGATACTCGGAATATCTTTCTTGATATTGCTTGTTTTTTTATTGGGCATAACAAAAATGACACTTCTATGATATTGGAAGCTTGTGATTTTTATGCTAAAAGTGGAATAAGAATTTTGATTGAAAGATGCTTGTTGACAACAAATGGAGGTGGAGAGTTTGAAACGCTTCAGATGCATGATTTAGTACGAGATATGGGAAGAGAAATTGTTCGAAAAGAATCTTCACGTGAGCCGGGCAAACAAAGTAGATTGATTGACCCAAAGGATGTCTTTGATGTTCTTCATGGGAACAAGGTAACACATTTCCTTTGTATTTGAATTACTCTAGTTAATTCATTTGCTTTCTATACTTACCTTTATTAAAATCAAAGATTTCAAAATATCTAAAATCTAAAATATTGTTATATAAATGTTTTATTTTTATAGGGCACAAAAGCAATTGAAGGGATGATTGTAAATTTTAACATGTTAAAGAATGTGCCTTTGAATACTCAAATATTCAAAAAGATGGTAAAGTTACGAATACTCATATTGAATGGTACGTGTCTTAGCGGATCTTTTAAATATTTATCCAATGAGCTCAGGTTGCTTAGATTACACAATTGCCATTTGAGTTGCATACCATCTAATTTTCGCTGTGAGAAACTTGTTGAGTTAGACATGAAAGGTAGCAATATCAAAGAATTCCAATGCAATATGCGGGTTAGTATGTATAATGTTTCTTTCAACATTAATTGCATATTTCTTAATTAAGAATTTGACTAGAAAAATATAAATTGATTAACCTTTTTCTACTTTGTTTTTTCAACAGCATTTTAGATGCTTGAGGATCTTAAAGCTTGATAATTGTAAACAACTTAAGAAAACTCCAAACTTCACTGGGGCACATACTCTTCAAAAAGTATCCTTTAGGTGGTGTTCAAAGTTGGTCAAGGTACACCCATCAATTGGAAGTTTGGAGAGACTTGTTGAGTTAGAAATGCAAGGTTGTAATATCAAAGAATTCCAATGCAGTATGCAGGTTAGTATGTTTAATGTTTCTTTCAACATTAATTGCATATTTCTTAATTAAGAACTGTAACTTGGAAAATAGAAATTGATTAAATCTTTTTCTACTTTTTTTTCAACAGCATTTTAGATGCTTGAAGATCTTAAAGTTTTATTATTGTAAACAACTTAAGAAAACACCAAACTTCACTGGGGCACATACTCTTCAAAAAGTATCCTTTTGGTGTTGTTCAAATTTGGTCGAGGTACACCCATCAATTGGAAGTTTGGAGAGACTTGTTGAGTTAGATTTTGAATGGTGCAAGAAACTCAAGGTTCTTCCAAGTAGCATTTGCAAGTTAAAATCACTTGAAGTTTTAGGTATAAATCATTGCGAAAAACTGAGGGAGCTTCCAATTGACTTGGGAAAATTAGAGCAACTAAGAGAGTTATGTGCTTATGAAACTGACATCTCACATATACCATTTTCTTTGGGATGTTTGAGAAATCTAAAGAGACTGGGTCTGCATCAGAACACTCAGAAATCACGTGATGGAGCTGTTTTTTTTCCACCTTCAGTTGCAAATTCGTGCTCCTTTGAAGGTATTGAGAATTTGACCTCATTGGTAGATTTACATTTATCAGGAAGAAGTTGTTATCTTCAAAGCTTACCCTTCCGCCTTTGTCATCTTTCAAACTTGAAACTTCTCCACTTGGTGGATTTCCAAAATCTTAGAGTACTTGTAGAACTTCCGCCTAGTTTGGTGAACCTCTCTGCAAGAAATTGTGTCTCATTGGAAAAAATAGTGACTGTATCAAACTTGAAGAAACTTGAACTGTTGGATCTTAAAAACTGTGAAAGTTTGGTTGAGCTTCCAAACATGGAGAATCTTTCATCCTTAAGACATCTTAACATAAGTAATTGCAATGCTTTGAGTATTCTTGACAACTATTTGCATGAAGAAGATTTTCCAATTGCTCTTAGGAGTTTGTCCTCCTCCTTGAATGAAATAGATTTAATGGGGAGTTATTATCTTCAAAGTTTACTATTAAGCCTTTGCCATCAATATTCCAATTTGGAGAGCCTCTGCTTGGACGATCTGCAGAATCTTAGATCACTTCCACAACTTCCTCCTAATTTGGAGTATCTCTCTGCAAAGAATTGTGTCTCACTAGAAAAGATGGCAGATCTATCCAACTTGAAAAGACTCCATGAACTAGATATTCAGAACTGCAAAAGTTTGGTTGAGCTTTCAGGCTGGGAGAGTCTTGCAATTAAATCCTCACTTAGTCTTGGGATAGCAAATTGCAGCAGTTTGAGGATTCCTTCGATTGAAAAGTGGTTCGAGGTTAAAACTTGGATTGAGGTTAGTTAATTATATATATATATATATATATATATATATATATATGTTCCCTTCATCTCAACCTGATATTATATTAGAAAAGATGGTAATAGCTAGATATGGTATTAATAATTGTTATATTGTATGTATGTATTCCGTAATGTAGGTAGATGATACAGTCTATATTCATGTGAGAGTAGATGGCCGGGGTAGAATATCCTTCCGTACTGTATTCACGAATCCATTCTTTGAAATCCTGGTGAATGTGATTGATCCCAGTGAAATTGATTATGCTGATGATGGTCGTTATAGAATTGATTTGAGTGTGAGAAGCAAAAGCAGTGGTGCTAATTGGATTCTAATGGAAAAGCAGAATGACTTCTTTGACGGTTATTATGTCGTTCCAATAATGATGGGAGAAGTATTGGAGGTGTATGTAGAAGTCCATGATTGGCAGAAGATATTTTGTGTATGTGAAATACATAGAAACAGTGAAGGGGAAGTGCGTTACTTTCCATCCACAAGGGGATGCATTCCTTCCTATAATAAGGAAGATGGAGAGAAGAAGTGGAAGAGGAAAAGGAAGGTGCAGATAAGTAGAGGCGGACAGAGGCGTTTCCTTCCAATCACAAGGGGATTGATTCCTTGTGTTATGACCCAGCTGGGACAAGATGGACAAAGGAAGAGGAAAAGGAAGGTGCAGATAGACAGAGGCGGCAGATCTATCCGGCAGAGGCGGTTATAATCTTCACCTTTTAATTTGCTGCAAAAAGGCCCCATTATTATTATTATTATTATTATTATTGTAACATATTGTAAGTATATCCGCCCTTCACACTTTACCACACTTCTTTAACATCTATATCTTTTCTTGTTTATTGAATGTCATTTTAATATTTGTTTATTATTTATAATTTATGAATGAACCGACACTGCAGTATTTGAATTATCACATTTTTTTATATTTTATTTATTTTGATTAAAGTGTAATTAACTATGACTTAACTTACTTTCATATTTCATCCTGTTTTACATCATATTTTTATGCTTAAAATTTAGTGATTAGGTTCAAAGAGCTTTTATTTGTTTTGTGTGTGTCAATTTAATTTGATCAAAGCAATTAAGAGTGATTTTTATACAAATGGAGGATGGAAACAAAAGGAAGATCAAGAATTGAACCAAAAAGTCGCAAGTCAGAGCTGTATGTATATGGGATGTGATCCAGACGGCGGTGCTGCTTGGTGAAAAAGCTAAGGGGTAAGATGTGATTTGTATTCAAGTGGATTGATTTTCCATTAGTTGGGTTATTCATCAGAATTTGATAAGAGTACTCTCTTGTTTGCAGGATATTCTTTTGACAGTAATAATTGGAGATAGGTAGCAGTCCACATTTTCAGTTTCTGCAATTACTCTTCAACAAGTGCTATATTTAATTTCCAGCATGTTCACTCTATGCCCAAGTGTCTCCCACTTGACAGATTTCAGCATTTTGAGCATTCTTGTGTTCAACATCTGTTGGTAAGACCATAAAATATATCTAATATCATCAGAGATTTGTTTGTTCTTTTTTGTTGCACATGTACAATCCAAATCTTAGTTTTTTTTTTTTGTTTGATAATATTTGGTTTTAAACCTCTGTTTTGCATATGAATCTTTTTATTTTTTTAAGAGAAAGAGATATATTGTGGGTTTTATAAAAAAAAATCAACATCGTATTTTTTTTAAAAATGAAATACGGCATCAATTCTAGAAAATCGACGACAGCAAGAACTACGTCGCAAAATAACCGATGTTGTATTTAGAAAATAACCAACGTTAAAAGGTGTTTATGTAGTAGTGCATATAACAACCATATAAAATACTATACATATTTAAGCCAGACTTGTACGTACAGGATATATAGATTAATGAGTCAATTGGATGGTGGAAACAAAAGGGATCAGAGATCAAGAATTGTACCAAAAAGCCTCAAGTTAGAATTGTACGTACAGGATGCAAAGAGTCACATATAAGAATTGAAGTACATGAGCCATCCAGTGTGCTGAAAGTGAAGGAACAAAGCAAGGTGGACCCCTATGTATAGAGTAAAAGATCGAATTGATTTTGAGGTGTGAAGAATGATTGGAGGTGTACGTATAGTATGCACAACAAGTGTATAAGAGCAGGATGGTTGGAGTAGGAGAAGACACAACAAGCAAGTTGCATTTCTGAGTTAAGTTTTTCCTTTAAGTATTTTTATTGGGTTATGATGTGTAGCTAGTATGTATAGCTTAATTAATGTTATGAAATTGGAGGGTACAAAATGATTTAATTTAGCAATGTTGTTTTTTTTTTTTGAAATCATTTAGCAATGTTGTTAATACAGGAAGAATCAACAATTAAGAAGAATAAGAAGATGGTGAGAGTGGATGCAAATTGCAGTGGTTTGAGGCTAAGTGAGTTTAAAAGAATTCACTTTGAGGTCCCAAGAGAAGTATTTGACATACACAGAAACAAAGATGGGGAAGTGTGTTTCAGGTTAGTTATGTTCCACTGATCTCTACCACTTTGTGTCTGTCTCTGATGATTTGGTGTTCAGATTAGATGGTAATAATGCTTTTGGTATTAATTAACTCAGACTGTGGATGCATGTTATGAGTGAAGGTGACACTGCATGTCAAGATTTTGCTTTAAGTATGTAAATAAAACATTTGTCTGTTGCATTATTCCAACGTTTTCGAGGCATGGATTCCTTTATATGTTTTCGATGGACTTTCATTTTGGTAACTGCAGGCAATGGATCAGAGTTGATTGGTATCACTACCAGAAAGCAAAGCCAGTGGTGCCTCCGCAAGTAAATATCATAATATATTTATGCTATTGTAAGTTATTTTATATGTAATTAGCTAACAGTTAAATTTTACCAAATACATTTTACAAGTAGCTAATACTATGCCAAACCAGCTAACTTAATCAGCTAACTCAATAAGATATCAGCTATTCGCTAATTGTTATATGGAATCCCACAATGCAGGCATATTCTGAAGGTGACCGTGCCAAGATTTCACTTGATAAAGTGATACATTTGTCAGTTGCATTGTGCCAACGTTTTGGAGGCATGGATTCGTTTATATGATTTCGATGGGCTTTTGTTTTGGTGACTGCAATGGAGTTCGTATCGCTACGAGAAGCAAAACCAGTGGTGACTCAGCTTGGGTTGGAGATGAATGTTGTGTGGAGAAGAAGAAGTATGGAAGAGTTGATTTTGAGGTGGCACTGTGGCAGTAATGGTGTGGAAGTAGTAGCAAATGTTTTCAATAATCAAACTAGTGATTTTTTGTTACAAGAATCATGTGTCACTCCACTCGATTATCTTTTGAGACTTTTTCTTTTCTTTTTTAATCCATGTGTATTGCAAATTTGTGTTCCTTTGAAGTTATTGATAATTTGACCTCATTGAAATATTTAGATTTATTAGGAAGAAGTTATCTTCAAAGCTTACCCTTCCGCCTTTGTCATCTTTCAAACTTGAAAGTTCTTAGCTTGGAAAATTTGCAACTTCCTCCTAGTTTGGAGAATCTCTTTATATATAATGGAAAAAAATAGCAGTTGTATCAAACTTGAAGTTTTGTTTCTTGAAAACTGTGAAAGTTTGGTTGAGCTTCCAAACATGAAGAGTCTTTTATTCTTAGTAGAGCTTAACATAATGAATTGTAAAAGTTTGGTGGAACCGATGGGAGTAGGGGGTGCTAGTGGTGGAAGCTCGGCTGCTGAATAATTTTTACAAAAATACTAGATGCACTCTCAAAATTATACTCTCAACCTTTATTCCCACTTGTGTTCAAATTTGATTGGAGGATGAAACAAAAAGGAATGAATAAACACATGGTCCCCTATTAAATTGATCAATCAAAGCATGCCAACTCATATGGAGTAAAAAATGGGAGTGAATTGGGAGTATATGTAGAATTACTCTAATTTTTAATTACAAAATATACATTTTTACCAATTACCTAAAGTAACCTATTAATAAATTTAATTGCATAAAAATGAGGCATTAATGTGTCTAATTGAAGCGTTTTTTTTTTTTTTTTTTTTTTTTTTTTTTTTTTTTTTTTTTTTAGTTTGAGTGACTAATTGCATTTTGGGATTGATTTGGTTCACAGAATGCAATTATAATCAAATTTTGAGGTGTTCATTTGTAATAGTTGGTATCCAACTATCCCGAGCCCTAATAGGTTACACGTACGGAGAAAATAATTTAAAGTAGAGTTATTATCTAAGGTATGAATTTTTCTATATGAAATTGGAAAAGGTTAAATCATCCATCACCCTTAACCTACTCTTTAAATCTTTACTTTTAGACTTTTTGTACACGACAACTTGAGCACCACCCCCACTAATCTATATTTATTATTAATTAAGAAATTTCCTTTTGAGTTTGGCCATTTTTGACATAAACTTTCATGCCTTGACTTTAAAAAGATATTTGACTGATAAGTCATATACTCATATTCCACACTCCCACGTAGAAAATTGTAGTCGGAAAATGTAAAAAATAATCCTACAAACGGATACAGGTAATGGAGTTATGCTTTTGAGAGATTAATTTTACATATGACATTGTTGTCTGTTAAATTGGATTGTTGTGCGGAAAGGTCTAACAACCCTTTCCACCATTGCAGTTTAATTTATTAATTGATTTGTGGTTGAAATTCTTTTAGTACCAGTCCTATGCACTACTTTACAGTAAGTTTTGTCGGGGGTGCATGATAATACCAATTATATTGCATATTATACTATATTTTTCCAGTGTAATTTAATTTTAATTTATTAATAAAGATAAATTATATGCTATATTAAAATGACCAAACCAATGAACGATGATCTGGTTGAAACATTAGGACGTTTTAGTTTTTGGAAACTTTTAATTTTTTTTAGAAAATAAAAAATGAAAACATAAAAATGAAGATGGTATTCAAGTGAGTTTTGTTGTTTAAGATAAAATATTTTAAGAATAATTAAATAAATAAAACAATATATTTATGTGCGCATAGATGTTACACATTAATTTATATCTAGAATTAATTCCATTTTTGGTCCTAGATTTATAGGTGACAATTCACTTTTAATCATTTTTATCAGAACACCCACATTTGGTCCTAATGTAATTTTGGCATGCCCATTTTGATCCTCTATCAACAAAAGTACAAAACAGTTTTAATGTGATTAAATACAAATGCATTTCGGTCTTCAATTACTGACTTTTTAAAAGAATAAACATTAATATCGCAGGCTCAATTCACTTTGTATAAAAATAATCGAAATGTCTTTGTATTTAACGGCATTTTAACGATTTTATTGACGAATGACAAAATATGATCATGCCACTATAATAATACTAGGATCAAATGTGAATGTTCTGATAAAAAATGATTAAAAGTTGATTATATCTATAAATTTAGGACCAAAAATGAAATTAACTCTTATATCTATATAATAATTTAATAAATGTAAATTTCATTTTAATTGCATAAACAACACCAACAATAATCATTTTCAAAATTAAATTACTGTGATATTTATATCTATTGGCTGGGATGAGGATATAAAAACAGTTTTGCTTAAGGAAAATCATGAACACTTAATATGGTTGATGTTAGAGATGCAGGTGGGATCTAGGAAAAAGACAAAAGTTATAACATGTCACGTGAATGATTCTGTACCATGATTGATGGAAAATATCATAAAGTTTTATGCTTTTATTTTATGTGGATGGTCCCATTAAGTAGTATTATTGGTGTAGTGGGAAATTATTAAGAAGACGACCAAGTCAATCAAATATATGGTAGTGTACACATAGCAATCTTAAGCTGGATTGTCTAAGAAATTTCCATTGAGTTTGGCAGCGGTCGGAAGGAAATTTCCACTACGGTATCGTCTGTGTACACACGGATTTTCCAAGCTCTTTAAATCTTTAGAAAACTAGCAAATCAAGATAGAAGATAGTGTTCTCAATTTCAAATATGGCTTCTTCTTCATCATCTTCATTTACTACTACCTGGGTGTATGATGTTTTCTTGAGTTTTAGAGGAGAGACACGGAAATCCTTTACTGATCATCTTTATGAAGATTTGCATCAGGCTGGAATTAACACCTTTCGAGACGATGAAGAAATCCGAAAAGGTGAGAACATCTCTGCTGAGCTATTGAAAGCCATCGAGGGGTCCAAGATATCCATCATCGTATTTTCCAAAACTTATGCTCAATCCAGATGGTGCCTTGATGAACTGGTGAAGATTCTAGAGTGTAAGAAAATTTTGCAACAAGTGGTTCTGCCTATATTCTACAACGTTGATCCTTCAGAGGTTCGTAAACAAACAGGCGAATTTGGTAGGGCATTGACTCAACATCGACAACGGTTTGATGATCAAAAAGTTGATGAGTGGAAAGTTGCACTCACTACTGTTGCTAATTTGTCCGGATGGGATTTACAAACCATGACAAACGGGTAAATCCTCTTTTCGATTTTGTTTTGTTTCTTTTTTGAATTTGTTTCGTTTCGTTTTTTGATAGTATGATATATTTGGCAGAATTTGGCTCACAAACTCATATTTTCAATAATATTAATTATGTTAGTTTCGCTAATTAATAATTGCGTCCTAGCATCTATACATGCATCTTTACGGATGAATTAATATTTTTGGTAAAATAAGCTAATTAAGAAGAATCTGCACTGTGTATTTCAATTTATTTGTCATAAATATTAACTCCTTTTAGAAATTATAATTATGGATTGATTATAAGAGTTGTTTACCTCAAATTAAACAATATAATGGAACCATGAGAGACTAAATATACATATTTCGTGTTCCGTAACGTGTGCTCTATTTAATTTCTTAGTTTTATGTTTTCCACCTATATTTTCTTTAATGATTTATATTGACATGCATTCATTGGAAAAAATGTGATAGGTATGAATCTAAGTTCATCAAAAAAATTACTGAAGAGGTAATGCGGGAAGTGAATCGTACATACATTAATGTTGCAAAGTATCCCGTTGGAATTGAATCTCGTGTGAGTGATATACTTCATTTATTGCAAACTGAAAAACATAATGATATCAAGATGTTTGGAATTTTTGGCATGGGTGGTGTGGGAAAAACAACCCTTGCCAAAGCCATTTACAACTTGAGTTTTCAAAAGTTTGAAAGTTGTTGCTTTATCGCAAACATTAGATCACAAGCTTCGGATGGGTACAATGGTTTAGTTCGTCTACAAGAGAAACTTCTTTGCAAAACACTGAACGGAAAGAAAGTTGAAATAGATAATGTTGATGAAGGAATAAGTTTGATTAAAGAAAGACTGCGATCAAAAAGTGTTCTTATTGTTCTTGATGACATACACGACACTCGTCAACTAGAATCATTAGCAGGACAACGGAATTGGTTTGGTTCAGGGAGCACAATTATAATAACAACTAGAGATGTTCAGTTGTTGAGTGATCTGGAAGCACATGAGAAGTACATGGTAAAAACGTTAAGCGATGATGAATCCTTGCAACTCTTGAGTTGGCATGCTTTTGGTGTTCCTATACCATTAGAGGAGTATACTAAACTATCTCAAAGGATAGCAAGTTATACTGTTGGACTTCCATTAGCACTTACAGTTATAGGTTCTCATTTGCGTGGAAGATCCGTGCAAGAGTGGAGCGACAATGCTGAGAAATTAAGAAGAACACCCGATGATAAAGTTCAAAATATTCTTAAAATTAGTTATGATGCACTTGATGATGATACTAAGAACATCTTTCTTGATATTGCATTTTTTTTCGTTGGGCATGACAAAAACGACACTTCTATAATATTGGAAGCTTGTGGTTTTTATGCTAAAATTGGAATTAAAACTTTGATAGAAAGATGCTTGTTGACAATAGATGGATGTGAAGAGTCTGGAATGCTTCAAATGCATGATTTAGTACGAGATATGGGAAGAGAAATTGTTCGAAAGGAATCTCCACGAGAGCCGGGCAAACAAAGTAGATTGATTGACCCAATGGATATCTTTGATGTTCTTCACGGGAACAAGGTAAAACATTTATATTGTATTTGAGTTATTGCTTTCTATACTTAACTTTATTAAAATCAAAGATTTCAAATATCGTAAATCTAAAATATTGTTATATAAATGTTTTTTTGATAGGGCACAAAAGCAATTGAAGGGATAATTGTAAATTCTAACATGTTAAAGAATGTGCCTTTGAATACTCAAATATTCAAAAGGATGGTAAAGTTACGAATACTCATATTGGATGGTATGTGTCTCAACGGATCTTTTAAATATTTATCCAATGAGCTTAGGTTGCTTAGATTACACAATTGCCAATTGAAGTGCATACCATCTAATTTTCGCTGTGAGAAACTTGTTGTGTTAGACATGAAAGGTAGCAATATCAAAGAATTCCAATGCAATATGCAGGTTAGTATGTCTAATGTTTCTTTAACATAAATTGCATATTTCTTAATTAAGAACTTTGACTAGAAAAATTGAAATTGATTAAACCTTTTTCTACTTTTTTTGAACAGCATTTTAGATGCTTGAAGATCTTAAAGTTTGATTATTGTGAACAACTTAAGAAAACACCAAACTTTATTGGGGCACATACTCTTCAAAAAATATCCTTTTACGGGTGTTCAAATTTGGTCAAGGTACACCCATCAATTGGAAGTTTGAAGAGACTTGTTGAATTAGACATGCAAGATTGTAAGAAACTCAAGGTTCTTCCAAGTAGCATTTGCAAGTTAAAATCACTTGAAGTTTTAAATTTGAGTTTTTGCGTAAAACTGAGGGAGCTTCCAATTGACTTGGGAAAATTAGAGCAACTAAGAGAGTTAGATGCTTTTGGAACTGACATCTCTCATATACCATTTTCTTTGGGATGCTTGAGAAATCTAAAGGAACTGGATCTGCGTCCGTACACTAAGAAATCACGTGATGGTGTTGCTCTTTTTGCACCTTCAGTTGCAAATTCGTGCTCCTTTGAAGTTATTGAGAATTTGACCTCATTGGTATCTTTATATTTATCAGGAAGAATTTGTTATCTTCAAAGTTTATCCTTCAACCTTTGTCATCTTTCAAACTTGAAATTTCTCTACTTAAAGGATTTCCAAAATCTTAGAGTACTTGTAGATCTTCCTCCTAGTTTGGTGTGGCTCTCTATAAAAAATTGTGTCTCATTGGAAAAAATAGTAACTATATCAAACTTGAACTTGGTGGAGTTCTCTGCAAAAAATTGTGTCTCATTGGAAAAAATAGTAACTACATCAAACTTGAAGAAACTTAAAAGGTTGAATCTTGAAAACTGTGAAAGTTTGGTTGAGCTTCCAAACATGGAGAGTCTTTCATCCTTAGAATATCTTAACATAAGGAATTGCAATGCTTTGAGTATTCCTGACAAGTATTTGCATGAAGAAGATTTTCCAATTGCTCTTAGGAGTTTGTCCTCCTCGTTGAATGAAATAGATTTAATGGGAAGTTATTATCTTCAAAGTTTACTATTAAGCCTTTGCCATCAATATTCCAATTTGGGGAGACTCTTCTTGGACGATCTGCAGAATCTTAGATCACTTCCACAACTTCCTCCTAATTTGCAGCTACTCTCTACAAATAATTGTGTCTCATTAGAAAAGATAGCAGATCTATCCAACTTGAAAGGACTTGAATGGCTAGATATTCAGAACTGTAAAAGTTTGGTTGAGCTTTCAGGCTTGGAGAGTCTTGAATCCTTATGTGTTCTTGGGATAGCAAATTGCAGCAGTTTGAGGATTCCTTCGATTGAAAAGTGGTTCAAGGTTAGTTAATTATATATATATATATATATATATATATATATATATATATATATATGTTCCCTTCATCTCAATCTGATATTATATTAGAAAAGATGATAATAGGTAGTTATGGTATTAATAATTGTTATATTGTATGTATGTATTCCGTAATGTAGGTACATCCCAAAGATGATAGTGTCTATATTGATGTGGGAGTAGATGGCCGGGGTAGAATATCCTGCCATATTGGAGTCCTTCAAATGCTGGTGAATGTGATTGATCCCAGTGAAATTGATTATGCTGATGATGGTGGTGGTAATAGAATTGATTTGAGTGTGAGAAGCAAAAGCAGTGGTGCTAATTGGATTCTAATGGAAAAGCAAAATGGCTTCTTTCGCGTTCCAATGACAATGATGGGAGAAGAATTGGAGGTGTATGTAGAAGTCCATGATTGGCAGAAGATATTTTGTCTGTTTGAAATACATAGAAATAGAGAAGGGGAAGTGCGTTACTTTCCATCTACAAGGGGATGCATTCCTTCCTATAATATGGAAGATGGAGAGAAGAAGAGGAAAAGGAAGGTGCAGATAGGTAGAGGCGGACAGAGGCGTTTCCTTCCAATCACAAGGGGATTGATTCCTTGTGTTATGACCCAGCTGGGACAAGATGGACAAAGGAAGAGGAAAAGGAAGGTGCAGATAGACAGAGGCGGCAGATCTATCCGGCAGAGGCAGTTATAATCTTCACCTTTTAATTTGCTGCAAAAAGGCCCCATTATTATTATTATTATTATTGTAACTTGTAAGTATATCCGTCCTTCACACTTCACCACACTTCTTTAACATCTACATCTTTTCTTGTTTATTGAATGTCATTTTAATATTTATTTATTATTTATAATTTATGAATGAACCGACACTGCAGTATTTGAATTATCACATTCTTTTTATATTTTATTTATTTTGATTAAAGCAATTAAGAGTGATTTTTCTGCTCAAAATTTAGTAATTAGGTTCAAAGAGCTTTTATTTGCTTTTGTGTGTGGACTGTGGACAGGTACAATTTAATTTGATCAAAGCAATTAAGAGTGATTTTTATACCATTTGGATGGAGATGGATTCAATGATGGGAGGTGTACTTATAGTATGCACAACAAGTGTATAAGAGCAGGATGGCTGGGGGAGTAGGAGAAGACACACAGAACATGTTGCATTTGCGAGTTATGTATGTTTTTCCTTAAAGTATTTTTATTGGGTTATGATGTGTAGCTAGTATGTATAGCTTAATTAATGTTATGAAATTGGAGGGTACAAAATGATTTAATTTAGCAATGTTGTGAATACAGGAAGAATCAACAATTAAGAAGAAAAAGAAGATGGCGAGAGTGGATGCAAATTGCAATGGTTTGAGGTTAAGTGAGTTTAAAAGAATTCACTTTGAGGTCCAAAGAATAATTGGCTTTAAGTATGTAAAACATTTGCATTATTCCAACGTTTTAAGACGCATGGATTCGTTTATATGTTTTCGATGGACTTTCATTTTGGTCACTGCAGGCAATGGATCGGAGTTGGTTGGTATCACTACCAGAAAGCAAAGCCAGTGGTGCCTCACCAAGTAAATATCATACTATATTTATGCCATTGTAGGTTATTTTATATGTAATTTTACCAAATACATTTTATAATTAGCTAATACTATGTCAAACCAGCTAACTCAATAAGATATCAGCTATCCGCTAATTGTTCTATGAAATCCCACAATGCAGGTATGTTCTGAATGTGACAGTGTCAAGATTTCGCTTGATGAAGTGATACATTTGTCAGTTGCATTGTGCCAACGTTTTCGAGGCATGAATTCATTTATATGATTTCGATGGGCTTTTGTTTTGGTGACTGCAATGGAGTTCGTATCGCTACGAGGAGCAAAACCAGTGGTGCCTCAGCTTGGGTTGGAGATGAATGCAGTGTGGAGAAGAACAAGTATGGAAGAGTTGATTTTGAGGTGGCACTGTGGCAGTAATGGTGGAGGTGTTTGCAGAATTCCATCCTTTGCATACACTTTTTTGTATTTGAAATGCAGAGGAACAGTGATAGACAACTGCGCTTCTTTCCATCCACAAGAAGGCCTTCCCTGCAATTTCATCAACCTCAATTACAAGTGGTAGAGCAGCATCATGTTTGGGCTTAGCATATACTATCTCATAGTTTGTTAAATTCTGCACAGACAGGTTCAACCGAAAAGTGTTTGCAATAATCAAACTATTGGTCTTCTCTTACAAGAATCATGTTTCACCCACTTAATTATCTTTTGAGCATTTTTCTTTTCTTTTTTAATCCATGTGTATTGCAAGGATGACAAAATTTGACATCATCACTCTTTTGGAGCCATGCTAGTTTCATTATAACAATATTAAAGTATCATTTTAATTCTACTATAATTTCATTTGATAATGTACAGTATTTGCTTGAGTTGTGTTTTTTTTATTTCATTTTTTACACAGACTAGTTTAATTATAGTAATATTAAAGTATTATTTTAAATTTTTAATTGCACTTCAGGTCATTTGACAATATATGTCGTTATTGTATGACTTTGAATTTTAGTTTCCTTAATTTCTACGCACATAGTTCCATAACTTCCATTATTGCAATAATAAAGTATCATTTTAATTATACTACAGTTTCATTTGATAATAATGTGCTCTGATTTTTAGTTTCGTTTTCTAAACACACTAATTTTATTTTACTAACACTAAAGTATTATTCACAAATCTTACTTTTTTAGACTTTTAGCACACTCAACGAATCTTTACTTTTAGACTTTTATAGTCGTCTACTATAGTACTATACGCATTTTCCAAGCTCTTTTAATCTATTGAGAGTTGAAACTATCTAGCCAGGCAAGGCTGCTAGCATAAGCAAAAACTAACAGAAGCAAAGATAGTGTGGTGATCTCAATTTCAATTCAAGCTACTATGGCTACTTCTTCTTCATCATCATCGCGTTCTCATTCGAAGTATGCTGTCTTCTTGAGCTTTATGGGCGAGACGCGGAGATCATTCACCGATCATCTCTACACAAGCTTGTGGGAAGCTGGGGTTGCAACCTTTCGAGATGAAGAAGAGATCCGGAAAGGCAATGAAATTTCTGATGAGTTGAAGCAGGCCATTGAGGGGTCTGAGATATCCGTTGTTGTATTCTCCAAAAATTATGCCCAATCTAGATGGTGCCTTGACGAGCTGGTGAAAATGGTGGAGTGTAAACAGAAATTGGACCAAAAGATTCTTCCCATATTCTATCATGTAACTCCTTCGGAGGTTCGCAAACAGACAGGCGAGTTTGGCATCGCACTGAATCAACATATAGAGCGATTTGGAGAAGAAATAGTTAATGGGTGGAAAGCTGCACTCACTACAGTTGCTGATTTGTCTGGATGGGATTTAGAAATCATGAAAGACGGGTAATTTTAGATTGTTTTAATTTAATTTTTTATGTGATATATAGTATGTTATATATATTTGTCACAGTCTGCACTGTTAATTATATAGGCAATACTATCATATCATTATATATAGTACATTTGCTAATTGAAATTTGGGGTTTGGTAAATTAGCTGATTGGGTTGGTGGGTTTGACTAGTCTATAGCATTAGTTGATTTTAGAGAAGTGTTTGATAAATTTAGCTGATTAAATGCAAAATGATTTTTTTCAAAAAACTGATCGGAAAATCTACTTTGAACAACTTTTTAAATTTAAACATTTTGAAACAATAAGCTGTTACAAAAAGTTAATTAATTAAATGTTCATATTGATTGTTTAACCAAGTCAAATGACTAATAATGATCAAATAAATTAAAATTGGCTGATAAGTTACCAAACAGGGCCTTTGCCTTCTAGCTATACTAGCATCTATCTATAATCTATATATACCTCATGAATTCATATTTGTAGATGGTTAAACCAAGAAGAATCTACCTCATGTGTTCAATTTGGTTTCTTAAACTTGTGTTTTTTTTTTCTTAACTTTTCTATTTTAGATTGAGTGGTTGATATTTATTTAATAAATTTAAATGTAATCAGGTATGAGTCAGGGTTCATCAAAAGAATTACTGAATGTGTACTAAGGGAATTGAATCATGCATACATGAATGTTGCAAGGTATCAGGTCGGAATTGATTCTCGTGTGAAACATATAGAGAATTTATTGCAAAGTCAAACAAATGATGGTGTGAAGATGATTGGAATTTTTGGCACGGGTGGTGTTGGGAAAACAACCCTTGCTAAAGCTGTATACAACAGGAATTTTCTAAGGTTTGAAGGGAGTTGTTTTATCTCAAACATTAGATCTGAAGTTTCTGGGGGACGACATGATGATTTGGCTCGTTTACAAGAGAAACTTGTTTGCAAAACGCTCAAGAGAAAAATACATGAAATAGATAATGTTGATAGCGGAATACCTTTAATTAAAAGAATACTGCCATCAAAAAAGGTTCTTATTGTTCTTGATGACATAGACCATAGAAATCAACTAAACTCATTAGCAGGACAACGAGATTGGTTTGGTTCAGGTAGCATAATTATCATAACAACTAGAGATGTTCAGTTGTTGAGTAACCTTAGAGCACACGAAAAGTATGAGGCCAACATGTTAAGCTTTAATGAATCTTTTCAACTCTTGAGTTGGCATGCTTTTGATGTCCCTGTACCATTAAAGGAGTATAGTGAACTATCCAAAATGATAGCACGCTATACTAAAGGGCTTCCATTAGCCCTTGAAGTCATAGGTTCTCATTTACATGGAAAATCAGTGCAGGGATGGGGGCACTATGCTGAGAAATTAAAAAAGATACCTCATGGCGATGTTCAAAAGATTCTTAAAATAAGCTATGATGCACTTGATGATGATGATACTCAGAACATCTTTCTTGATATTGCTTGTTTTTTCATTGGGCATGACACAAAAAACACTGTTAAGATATTGGAAGCTTGTAATTTTTTTCCTGGAAGTGGAATCGAAACTTTGACAGAGAGATGCTTGTTAACAATAAATAAATCTGGAAAATTTGAAATGCATGATTTAGTTCGTGATATGGGTAGAGAAATTGTTCGAATGGAATCCCCACGAGAGCCCGGCAAACGCAGTAGATTGGTGGATCCAAAGGATATCATTGATGTTCTTCAGGGAAAGAAGGTATAACATTTCCTTTCTACTTAATTGAGTTATATATTCTAGTTTATTCATTTGCTTGTAGTATTTAATTAGTTTCATTAAAATATGATGATTTTATAATGTCTAACATATTTCTATATAAAATGTTCTTTTTTCTTAATTAGGGCACAGATGCAATTCAAGGGATGATTTTAAATTCTAAGATGTTAAAGGATGAGCCTTTCAGTACCGAAGCATTCGAAGGGATGAAAAATTTACGGATACTCATATTGGATGGTGTGCGTCTTAGTGGATCTCTTGAATATTTGTCCCATGAACTTAGAATGCTTTGGTTATGTAATTGTCATTTCAGTTGCTTACAATGGCCATCTGATTCTTTCTTTGGGAAACTTGGGAACCTTGTTGAGTTAAACATGTCTCGTAGCAAAATCAAAGAATTTCAGCCAGATATGAAGGTTAGTATGCCTAATGCTTATTTAATTTTAACATTACATATTTTCTTAGAGCTTTGATTTTTTTTTTAAATAGAAATTGATTATAACTCTCCTTTATTTAAACAGCATTTGACATGCTTGAAGATCTTAAAGCTTGATGGTTGTGAAGTTGAGAAAACGCCAGACTTCACTGGAGCACATAGTCTTGAGAAAGTCTCCTTTCGTAGTTGTTCAAAATTGGTCGAGGTGTACGTGTCAATTGGAAGTTTGAAGAGTCTTGTTGAGTTAGATTTCTACTGTTGCAAGGATCTAATGGAGCTTCCAAGTAGCATTTGTGGGTTAACATCACTTGAGGTTTTAAATTTAGATTCTTGCATGAAATTGAAGGAGCTTCCAGCTAAGTTGGGAGATTTAGGGAAACTAAGAGATTTAAATGTTAGGGCAACTGCCATCACAAATATGCCCGCTACTTTGAGAGGTTTGAGAAATCTAAAGAACCTGGACTTGAGTTTACTACGATCAACAAGAACTACTCGTGGTCCAAGAACTACTCGTGGTCGTGCTGGTTTACTTCCACCTTCGGTTGCGGAATTACGCTCCTTGGAAAGACTGAGTACTCATAGCAACATCTTGTATGAAATAGATCTTCCAATTGGTCTTGGGAGTTTGACCTCATTGACATATTTACGTTTATCAGGATGTTTCTATATTCAAGATTTACCATTCAGCCTTCGTGATCTTTCTAACTTGAAAAATCTCAACTTGGATGACTGGCAAAATCTAAGAGTGCTTAAAGATCTTCCTCCTACTTTGGAGTCTCTCTCTGCAGGAAATTGTGTGTCATTAGAGAAAATAGCAGATATATCAACTTTGCAAAGACTCCAGGAATTGAATATTCCCAACTGCAAGAACTTGGCTCCGCTTCCAGGCCTAGAGACTCTTGAAAACTTACAGTTTCTTGAGATAAGAAATTGCAGTCGTTTGACTCCTTCCGTTGAAAACTGGTTCCAGGTTAGTTAGTTAGTTAGTTATGTTTCCCTGATATGAGAACTATCAGTTTGTGTTTTTGTAGCAGCTATATATATATATATATATATATATATATATATATATATATATATATATATATATTATTGTTATTGTTTTAGTATTAATTGTCATATTGTAATCCATATATAATAATGTAGGCACGTTCTGAAGGTGATAGTGTCAAGTTTTGTCTTGAAGGATGGGGAGTCGATAGTTTAACATGCCATGTTCCAACACTTTTGGGGCCTAAATTCATAAGAACCAATAACCCTATACTTTTTGGCAGTCCCCTTGAAGGACTTCGTATCTCTGTCAGTAGCACAACCACTGATAGTTGGGTTCAATTCCAAGATGAATATAATAATTGTAAGCCTGCATTTACAGAGTCTGAATTTACAGACTATAAAAGAATTGACTTTGTGGTCCAACCAATAATTGGAGAAAGATTAGAGGTGTATGCAGAATTCAGGCCTTCAGAGTTTACACTTTGTCTATTTGAAATACAAAGAAACCAAGATGGGGAATGGCGTTTCTTTCCATCCACAAGGGGCTGGTTGCCATCTGCATGGGGCTACCTGCAGCAAGGTGATGATGAACCAACAACATCACATAGGGAGAAACGTCTTAAATTGCTGCAAGTTGATGAACCAACAACATCACATAGGGAGAATCGTCCTAAATTACTGCGTGTTGAAGATTTATCTACTAGTATAACGCGCGGTTTCAGACCTAAGGAGTATTGTTGTTGGCTGAAGGAAGGTAAAAGGCCAAATCTAGCACTTGGTGGCAAAAGGATTGTTGGGCAGAGGCCTAGCAGACCAAGTGAAGTTAAGTCCAGCATCCTGACTGCTACAAGCAATAGACGTGGCTAGGGCATTTGGCATGGTGGTAAGCGGTTTGATCCTAAAAGTTGTGGAGTTGTAAGTATATATATACATATTTTTTAAAGTTGGTAATAATATTATTAATTTATTGATGATTTTAATCAGATATTTTCTAATATATGTATCTTTTGATTTTCATGTATTTTCTAATATTCCAGAAGAGAGGAAAAATCAAAAGGGGTGAGAGTTGTTATTGACCTCTTCTAGTTAATCGCAAGAGTTGCTCTTTTCTGGATAAATCAAACTAGGAAAACCATGTGTGACGGACTGGCTCAAGCTTGAAAAGACAGGAAAAGGTTGTATTTTCCCAACTGCAAAAGGTTGGCTGAGCTTCCAGGTCTACAGAGTCTGGAATCCTTACAAATTGCAGTTATTTGGGGAATTCCCTCTGATCAGATTGAAAAGTGGTTGCAGGTTAGTTTATGAACCACTGATCTCCATCACTTTCTGTCTCTCTCTGATGATTTGGTGTATTGAGAAGGTGGCAGTGTCAAGATTTCGCTTCAAGTATGTAAAACATTTGCCTGTTGCATTATTCCAACGTTTTCGAGGCATGGATTCGTTTATATGATTTCGTTGGACTTTTGTTTTGGTGACTGCAATGGAGTTCGTATCTCTACCAGAAGCAAAACCAGGTAGGGGTGCAAATGAGCCGAGCAGCTTGGTCAAAGCTTGGCTCGAGCTCGAGCCGCTCGTTTAGTAATAGAGCCGAGCTCGAGCTCAAATATGTTAAGCTCGTGGCTCGACGAGCCATATATATATATATGTATGTATATATATATCAACTTACCAGTCTTACACTCTTAACCTATGCAGTACGCACCAAAGCAAAGCCGACTGCTGACGACGACAACGAAGCTGCTGCCGACGAGGGCTCAGCCTCCCCTGCGTTTCAGCTGTTCTGCTTTTTCTCACTCTTCGCCCACCGCCAGTAGGTTTTTCTTTTCATCTTATTTTACTTTCTTGGCTGCAATTCTAGTTTTCTGTGTGTATGTGTGCTGAAGTTTTCTATATTTTTGTTTATATATGTGTATGTGTGCTGTTAATCCTGTGTCGGAGTCCAAAATAACGAAGTGATTGCATGGATGGGTGGTAGGATTCCAATAAATGGTCAAAAATAACTAGGTTATATGTCTAGTTCTATATTTGTTTATATATGTGTATGTGCGCTGTTAATCCTGTTATTGGTAACATTTTCCTTATGTATGCATCATATGCTCCAAGAAGAATTTCCCTTGTGCTAATTCAATTCATGGCTTATGCTGAAGAACAATAATGTTGGCACTGTATCATTCTACTTGGTGTTTTAGGAGTAGTGTTTGAATTGTTGCATGAAGTTGTAGTTGTTGCTCCAAAGTTGATAAAACTTTGAAATGATTTCCATGTCCCAAATGATTTTGGAATTCATACCATTTTGTGTGTTTTACTAATTCAATCAAATATACAGTGATTGGGAAAAATGTCAAATAGGCATTTAAATTTTATATGAGAAGTCAAATTAAATTATAATAATTTTATAATAATTGTGGCTGCTGCCGACGAGGGCTCCGCCTCCCCTGCGATAGTCGCCGACAAGGGCTCTGCCTCCCCTGCGTTTCAGCTGTTCTGCTTTTTCCCACTCTTCGCCTACCGCCAGTAGGTTTTTCTTTTTATCTTATTTTTTACTTTCTTGGCTGTAATTCTAGTTTTCTGTGTGTATGTGTGCTGTTATATGTGTATGTGTGCTGAAGTTTTCTATATTGGCACTGTATCATTCTACTTTGTGTTTTAGGAGTAGTGTTTGAATTGTCGCATGAAGTTGTAGTTGTTAGTTGATAGGACTTTGAAATGATTTCCATGTCTCAAATGATTTTGTAATTCATACCATTTTGTGTGTTTTACTAATTCAATCAAATATACAGTGATTGGGAAAAATGTCAAATAGGCATTTAAATTTTATATGAGAAGTCAAATTAAATTATAATAATTGTGGATGCTCATTTAATAAGCGAAGCTTTTATTCTTGATGGCCCATTGTTTTCTTAAGGTAGGGGTGGTGAGTTCTTTCTTCAATCACCACCTTGCATTATTGAGTTTCTTGTTGCTTTTGGTGGTTTCTACTTTCTGTATATTCTGATTTTCCAATCTTGTTTTGTGGCTTTTACTCTGGCAGCTTCCCCATTAGAACAGGAATTGAAGACCCTGAAGCTTCTAATATATTGAAGTTGGCAAGGAAAACTTATTTAGGAGATTCTTGTGGCCTTCTAGTTGAGTGAGACTGAAAACACAGAATAGTAAAAAGGCTGTTCTTTTAAAGATGGGGAGGCTCTATGTGATCATGTTCTAGTGGGTTTTCCTTACTGATATCTTTAAATGAAACACACATTGCTGTAATGAAGAGTTGTCTCTACAAGTTAAATGAAGAAAAAGAAAGAAATTGATTTTGTGCTTAGCAACAACCATCAACTCTATGATCAAAGAAAAACTCACAGATACTATCTGATTGTGTGTTAAATTCTGTTCGACGAAATTCATCGAAAGGATGTTTAATTTACAATAATCAAACTTATGGTCTTTTCGTACAAGAATCATGCCGCTTCATCTCACTCAACTATTTTTGGGACTTTAAATTTTATTTTTTTTAATCAATGTGTATTGCAAGGATGACAAAATTTGACATCATCAACCTTGTGGAGTCCATTTTTTAAAAAGATAAAGTTAAATGTTAATTTAGTATTATATTATATTTTGAGAGTGAATTAGAATTATAGTGATGAAGAGAAATTATTAGTGAAATGAAAATATGTGATATGACAGTATGATTCACTTTTAAAAATAAGAGAGTATTTTAAGGATGCAAATGACCTTTCTTAAAATTTTGGTGCAAATAAAGTCCTCCCAACCATAAACACCAAATTTTACACCAAAAGAAATATTTTCAGTATATTATTACATTAAATGTTTTTCATCTCCAACTTATTTATACCAAATTTTGGACTAAAAGTTTTTTCATCTAATTTGTTTATTTAATGACATTTCATCCAAATTTTAATATTTAATACTTAATATTTTATTTACTAAATAAACCGATTGTATTTACGAATTAGAACCAAATAAATCCAATTAGGTGAATGGTTTGTAGATAAATTAGTGTGTGAACCATGCTCCAATAAGTTATGTGGACCATGAATGCAATATACGTTTTTAATATATTAAAAGTACATTATTTGTGTATTGAATGTATATTATTAGATAATATAAAAAAAAAAAAGACAGCAACGTCCGGGAAACTCAGCTCTGCCACTGCCATTGGCCTCCGTGCAACTCCGACGCCGATGTTGTCGTTCGCCGCCTTCCATCGCCGTTGCAACTTGAACCAGTCACCGCCGTTCAGTCGTCTTCTGCCGTCGCTACAGGCCACCGGTGAACACAAGGAGTCCGGCGAGCAGTCAGGTCGACAGAGAAGAAAAACGACGCAAGCAAGATAACCCAATTGATTTTGGCAATTTTGACTTTTGTTTAATTGTTTCTTGATGCGGAAAAATTC
Source organism: Ipomoea trifida (assembly GCA_003576665.1). NCBI lineage: Eukaryota > Viridiplantae > Streptophyta > Magnoliopsida > Solanales > Convolvulaceae > Ipomoea > Ipomoea trifida. The sequence continues at coordinate 28,133,419 of CP025659.1, forward strand.
AACAAAAAATATTTTCAGCAGCCCAAATTAATTACAAAAAATTTAAATATGTATCTTAATTGTATAATGCATACAACATATTCAAATATCACGTATATGCAATTAATAGAACCATGCAGAGATTATACAGGAATCTGATACCAACTGTTAGAATAATTGTATCACATGTAATCATATAATATGTGATAACAGGATCGTACTAACCTCCAGCCATAACTCTTAATCAACGAGGTCGAGGTTGAATGATCCAGACTGCAACAGAGTTTCGCGTAAGCGTTGTTGTCTCTCACTGGGCTCAACTCTCTCTAGATGGTGTATGAGGAATATAGTGAGTTGTGAGCACTTGTGACCCTATATATAACCACTGACCATCATTGTGGTTGTATTCCAATAGGCCCTAACCATGCTCTTAATCATAATGGGAGTCCATCTATTAGGTTATTAGTGTTGCACCACATATCAATTACATAATATTATTATAATTAATCCTAATGTTATAATAATTATGATAATAATAACAGGAAAACGTTACAGATGCATGATTTAGTACGAGATATGGGAAAAGAAATTGTTGGAAAGAAATTTTCAGAAGAATCTGGGAGACGAAGTAGAATATTCAACCTACGAATAGTGTTGTTGATATTAAATAAAAATTATATCATTATCTCGTAATGAAAAAAATAAATATAATTTAACTTATTATTAGAGTGAGAAACTTTTTTACTTTAAAATTAAGAATGTGTGGTGTAAATTATATTTGAAATGTTTAAGATATTACATTTGTTTAATTAATTTGATGTTGAAAATTTTGTCTAGAGGGTGGATTAGTTGGAGACTAGGAGTAGTCAAGAAGATAATATTAAGTATTGTATCGTTTATCATGGAGCTATTAAATATAAATTATTTCACTATCTTGAAATAAAAATAACTTGATTGGGCCAACATTTGTCTCGGCGGTGGTGGATGTATAGGAAGCATTTATGTAGGCGGTTACAATTTTGGTTATGAGGGTGGAGAAGGGCGGTTAAAATGACCAAGCCAATGAACGAAGATCTAGTTGCAACATTATAAGGACGTCTTTGTTTTTGGAAACTTTTAATTTTTTAGAAAAATAAAAAATAATAACATAAAAAAATAAGATGGTATTCAAGTGAGTTTGTTGCTTAAATGAAATTTATATTTAAAGTATAGGTGGGGTCTAGGAAAAGGATACAATATCATAACATTTCCCGTTACGTAGAATTATTGGCTTGGTACGGCATAGTGGGAAATTATTAAGAGGACCAAGTCAATCAAATATATGGAAGTGTACATACAACAATCTTACGTTGAATTGCCTAAGAAATTTCCATTGAGTTTGGCAGTGGCCAGAAGGAAATTTCCATTACGGTATCGTCCGTCTACACACGCATTTATATATAAGAAGCTCTTTAAATCTTTAGAAACTAGCAAATCAAGATAGAAGATAGTGTTTTAAATTTCGAATATGGCTTCTTCTTCTTCATCATCTTCATCTACTACTGCCTGGATGTATGATGTTTTCTTGAGTTTTAGAGGAGAGACACGAAAATCCTTTACTGATCATCTTTATGAAGATTTGCGTCAGGCTGGAATTAACACCTTTCGAGACGATGAAGAAATGCGCAAAGGTGAGAACATCTCTGATGAGCTATTGAAGGCCATCGAGGGGTCCAAGATATCCATCGTCATATTTTCCAAAACTTATGCTCAATCCAGATGGTGCCTTGATGAACTGGTGAAGATTCTAGAGTGTAAGAAAAATTTGCAACAGATGGTTCTGCCAATATTCTACAACGTTGATCCTTCCGAGGTTCGTAAACAAACAGGCGAATTTGGTAAGGCATTGGCTCAACATCGACAACGATTTGATGATCAAAAAGTTGATGAGTGGAAAGTTGCACTCACTACTGTTGCTGATTTGTCCGGGTGGGATTTACAAACCATGACAAACGGGTAAATCCTCTTTTCAATTTTGTTTGTTTGCTTGTTTTTTTTTTTTTTTTTTTATAGATTTTTTTTAGTTTTTTTTTTAAAGTTTTTTTTTGGGTGATAGTATGATATATTTGTCAGAATTTGGCTCACAAACTCATATTGTCATTAAAAAAAAACTCATATTGTCAATAATATTAATTATGTTAGTTTCGCTAATTAATAATTGCGTCCTAGCATCTATACATGCATCTTTACGGATGGATTAATATGTTTGGTAAAACAAGCTAAGAAGAATCTGCACTGTGTATTTCAATTTATTTGTCATAAATTAAATATTAACTCCTTTAGAAATTATAATTATGGATTGATTATAAGAGTTGTTTACCTCAAATTAAACAATATAATGGAACCATGATATATACATATTTCGTGTTCTGTAACGTGTGCTCTATTTAATTTCTTAGTTTTATGTTTTTCACCTATATTTTCTTTAATGATTTATATTGACATGCATTCATTGGAAAAAATGTGATAGGTATGAATCTAAGTTCATCAAAAAAATTACTGAAGAGGTAATGCGGGAAGTGAATCGTACATGTATGAATGTTGCAAAGTATCCCGTTGGAATTGAATCTCGTGTGAGTGATATACTTCATTTATTGCAAACTCAAAAACATAATGATATCAAGATGTTTGGAATTTTTGGCATGGGTGGTGTGGGAAAAACAACCCTTGCCAAAGCCATTTACAACTTGAGTTTTCAAAAGTTTGAAGGTTGTTGCTTTATCGCAAACATTAGATCACAAGCTTCTGATGGGTACAATGGTTTAGTTCGTCTACAAGAGAAACTTCTTTGCAAAACATTGAACAAAAAGAAATTTGAAATAGATAATGTTGATGAAGGAATAAGTTTGATTAAAGAAAGACTGCGATCAAAAAGTGTTCTTATTGTTCTTGATGACATAGACGATACGCGTCAACTAGAATCATTAGCAGGGCAACGGAATTGGTTTGGTTCAGGGAGCAGGATTATAATAACAACTAGAGATGTTCAATTGTTGAGTGATCTGGAAGCACATGAGAAGTACATGGTAGAAAAGTTAAGCCATGATGAATCCTTGCAACTCTTGAGTTGGCATGCATTTGGTGTTCCAAAACCATTTGAGGAGTATATTGAACTATCCCAATGGATAGCAAGATATACTGTTGGACTTCCATTAGCACTTACAATTATAGGTTCTCATTTGCGTGGAAGATCCGTGCAAGAGTGGAGAGACAATGTTGAGAAATTAAGAAGAACGCCTGATGATAAAGTTCAAAATATTCTTAAAATAAGCTATGATGCACTTGATGAAGATACTAAGAATATCTTTCTTGATATTGCTTATTTTTTCATTGGGCATGACAAAAATGACACTTCTATAATATTGGAAGCTTGTGGTTTTTATGCTAAAATTGGAATTAAAACTTTGATAGAAAGATGCTTGTTGACAATAGATGGACATGGAGAGTCTGGAATGCTTCAGATGCATGATTTAGTACGAGATATGGGAAGAGAAATTGTTCGAAAGGAATCCCCACGAGAACCGGGCAAACAAAGTAGATTGAATGACCTAGATGATGTCTTTGATGTTCTTCACTGGAACAAGGTAAAACATTTCTTTTGTATTTGAGTTATTCTAGTTAATTCATTTACTTTCTATACAAACTTTATTAAAATCAAAAATTTCAAAATATCTAAAATCTAAAATATTGTTATATAAATGTTTTTTTATAGGGCACAGAAGCAATTGAAGGAATGATTGTAAATACTAACATGTTAAAAAATGTGCCTTTGAGTACTCAAGTATTCAAAAGGATGGTAAATTTACGAATACTCATATTGGATGGTATGTGTCTCAACGGATCTTTTAAGTATTTATCCAATGAGCTTAGGTTGCTTAGATTACACAATTGCCATTTGAGTTGCATACCATCTAATTTTCGCTCTGAGAAACTTGTTGAGTTAGACATGAAAGGTAGCAATATCAAAGAATTCCAATGCAATATGCAGGTTAGTATGTCTAATGTTTCTTTCAACATTAATTGCATCTTTCTTAATTAAGAACTTTGATTAGAATAATAGAAATTGATTAAACCTTTTTCTACTTTTTTTCAACAGCATTTTAGATGCTTGAAGATCTTAAAGTTTGACGGTTGTAAACAACTTAAGAAAACACCAAACTTTACTGGGGCACATACTCTTGAAAAAGTATCCTTTCATGGGTGTTCGAAGTTGGTCAAAGTACACCCATCAATGGGAAGTTTGGAGAGACTTGTTGAGTTAGACATGGAAGGTTGTAATATCAAAGAATTCCAATGCAGTATGCAGGTTAGTATGTCTAATGTTTCTTTCAACATTGCATATTTCTTAATTAAGAACTTTGACTAGAAAAATAGAAATTGATTAAATCTTTTTCTACTTTTTTTTTTTTTTCAATAGCATTTTAGATGCTTGAAGATTTTAAAGTTTGATTTTTGTAATCAACTTAAGAAAACACCAAACTTCACTGGGGCACATACTCTTCAAAAAGTATCCTTCGGGTGGTGTTCAAATTTGGTCAAGGTACACTCGTCAATTGGAAGTTTGGAGACACTTGTTGAGTTAAATTTCTGTAGTTGCAAGAAACTCAAGGTTCTTCCAAGTAGCATTTGCAAGTTAAAATCACTTGAAGTTTTAAATTTGGGTTATTGTATAAAACTAAGGGAGCTTCCAATTGACTTGGGAAAATTAGAGCAACTAAGAGAGTTACATGCTTATGGAACTGACATCTCACATATACCATTTTCTTTCGGATGTTTGAGAAATCTAGAGTTACTGAATCTGTATCAGGACACTGAGAAATCACGTGATGGTGTTGTTTTTTTTCCACCTTCAGTTGCAAATTTGTGCTGCTTTGAAGTTATTGAGAATTTGACCTCATTGGTATATTTACATTTATCAGGAAGAAGTTGTTATCTTCAAAGCTTATCCTTCCACCTTTGTCATCTTTCAAACTTGAAATCTCTCAAGTTAAAGGATTTCCAAAATCTTAGAGTACTTGTAGATCTTCCTCCTAGTTTGGTGGAGCTCTCTGCAAAAAACTGTGTCTCATTGGAAAAAATAGTAACTGTATCAAACTTGAAGAAACTTGAAGTGTTGAATCTTGAAAACTGTGAAAGTTTGGTTGAGCTTCCAAACATGGAGAGTCTTAGATCCTTATTCGTGTTTGACATAAGGAATTGCAATGCTTTGACTATTCCTGACAACAATTTGCATGAAGAAGATTTTCCAATTGCTCTTAGGAGTTTTTCTTCCTCGCTGAATGAAATAGATTTAATGGGAAGTTATTATCTTCAAAGTTTACTATTAAGCCTTTGTCATCAATATTCCAATTTGGAGAGACTCTTCTTGGACGATCTGCAGAATCTTAGATCACTTCCACAACTTCCTCCTAATTTGAGGATACTCTCTGCAAAGAATTGTGTCTCATTAGAAAAGATAGCAGATCTATCAAACTTGAAAAGACTTCAAGTGCTAGATATTCAGAACTGCAAAAGTTTGGTTGAGCTTTCAGACTTGGAGAGTCTTGAATCCTTAAATCGTATTGGGATAGCAAATTGCAGTGGTTTGAGGATTCCTTCGATTGAAAAGTGGTTCAAGGTTAGTTATATATATGTTCCCTTCATCTCTGATAATATATTAGAAAAGATGGTAATAGCTAGTTATGGTATTAATAATTGTTATATTGTATGTATGTAGGTACATCCCAAAGATGACAGTGTCTATATTTATGTGGGAGTAGTTGGCCGGGGTACAATATCCTGCGATTTTGGAGTCCGTCTAATCCTGGTGAATGTGATTGATCCCAGTGAAATTGATTATGCTGACGATGGTCGTAATAGAATTGATTTGAGTGTGAGAAGCAAAAGCAGTGGTGCTTCTTTTCTAATGGAAAAGCAGTGGGGCTTCTTTGACGTTCCAATAATGATGGGAGAAGAATTGGAGGTGTATGTAGAAGTCCATGATTGGCAGAAGATATTTTGTGTAGCTGAAATACATAGAAACAGAGAAGGGGAAGTTCGTTACTTTCCATCCACAAGGGGATGCATTCCTTCCTATAATATGGAAGATGGAGAGAGGAAAAGGAAAAGGAAGGTGGAGATAGGTAGAGGCGGGCAGAGGCGTTTTCTTCCAATCACAAGGGGATTCATTCCTTCTGTTATGACCCTTGGAGAAGATGGACAAAGGAAGAGGAAAAGGAAGGCGCAGATAGGCAGAGGCGGCAGATCTATCCGGCAGAGGCGGTTATAATCTTCACCTTTTAATTTGCTGCAAATTAAAAAGGATTATTATTGTAACTTGTAAGTATATCTGGCCTTCACACTTCACCACAACTCTTTAACATCTACATCTTTTCTTGTTTATTGAATGCCATTTTAATATTTATTTATTATTTATAATTTATGAATGAACCGACACTGCAGTATTTGAATTATCACATTTTTTTTATATTTTATTTATTTTGATTAAAGCAATTAAGAGTGATTTTTTTGCTCAAAATTTAGTAATTAGGTTCAAAGAGCTTTTATTTGCTTTTGTGTGTGGACTGTGGACAGGTACAATTTAATTTGATCAAAGCAATTAAGAGTGATTTTTATACCATTTGGATGAAGATGGATTCAATGATGGGAGGTGTACGTATAGTATGCTGTATGCACAACAAGTGTATAAGAGCAGGATGGCTGGGGGAGTAGGAGAAGACACACAGAACATGTTACATTTGCGAGTTATGTATGTTTTTCCTTTGAGTATTTTTATTGGGTTATGATGTGTAGCTAGTATGTATAGCTTAATGTTATGAAATTGGAGGGTACAAAATGATTTAATTTAGCAATGTTGTGAATACAGGAAGAATCAACAATTAAGAAGAAAAAGAAGATGGCGAGAGTGGATGCAAATTGCAATGGTTTGAGGTTAAGTGAGTTTAAAAGAATTCACTTTGAGGTCCAAAGAATAATTGGCTTTAAGTATGTAAAACATTTGCATTATTCCAACGTTTTCAGACGCATGGATTCGTTTATATGTTTTCAATGGACTTTCATTTTGGTCACTGCAGGCAACGGATCGGAGTTGGTTGGTATCACTACCAGAAAGCAAAGCCAGTGGTGCCTCAGCAAGTAAATATCATAATATATTTATGCCATTGTAGGTTATTTTATATGTAATTTTACCAAATACATTTTATAATTAGCTAATACTATGTCAAACCAGCTTACTTAATCAGCTAACTCAATAAGATATCAGCTATCGGCTAATTGTTCTATGAAATCCCACAATATATGCAGGCATGTTCTGAATGTGACAGTGTTAAGATTTCGCTTGATGAAGTGATACATTTGTCAGTTGCATTGTGCCAACGTTTTCGAGGCATGAATTCGTTTATATGATTTCGATGGGCTTTTGTTTTGGTGAGTGCAATGGAGTTGGTATCGGAAGCAAAACCAGTGGTGCCTCAGCTTGGGTTGAAGATGAATGCTATGTGGAGAAGAAGTATGGAAGAGTTGATTTTGAGGTGGCACTGTGGCAGTAATGGTGGGGGGAAGTAGTGGAGGTGTTTGCAGAATTCCATCCTTTGCATACACGTAACAGTGATGGACAACTGCGCTTCTTTCCATCCACAAGGCCTTTCCTGCAGTTTGATCAACCTCAACTACAACTGGTAGAGTAGCATCATGTTTGGGCTTAGGAACAACCATCAACTCTCTAGGGTGACGAGGAAAAGTCGCAGATACTATCTGATGGTGTGTTAAATTTTGTACGACGGATTCAATCGAAAGGGTGTTTAATTTGCTATAATCAAACTTATGGTCTTTTTGTACAAGAATCATGCTGCTTCATCCCACTCAATTATCTTTTGAAACTTTTTGTACAAGAATCATGTTCCGTTTAACACTCTCGCATGGATGATGGGAGTGGGTTCGAGCATCAAATACTACATTGTAACAGTCAGTAGTGCTCAAAAAAAACAAATAATATGACAGTCTATATGACTCACTTTTAAAAATGAGAGAGTATTGTACAGATGCAAATGACCTAACTATCTTAAAATTTTGGTGCAAATAAGGTCATCTCCAAATCTCCAATCCATAACACCAAAAGGTATATTCTTATACCAAATTTTTTTCCATCCCCAACTCATTTACACCAAATTTTGCACCAAAAGGATTTACATTGGAGCCTCATCAAAATTTATCTAATTTGTTTATTTAATGACATTTCGTCCATATTTTAATATTTAATATTTAATATTTATTATATACTAATAAACCGATTGTATTTATGAATTAAAACCAAATAAATCCAATTAGATGAATGGTTTATAGATCCCACAGAAATAATGGACCTATTTCAAGCAGCTCGTTACAATAAATCCAACATTAAATACTATGGGCTTTGGACGGACCTACCAAATTTAGTAATGCATGCTTCCCTATATTAAATGAGTTATGGGTTATTAGGTTTTGATTAAATGCCTTAACATGTTTAGTATGATGGTGAAATTTATTATCTTTGCCCAGTTAACACATTTTGTATCCATAGTTAAAAGTTTTTGTACATTTAAACAAATAACTTGATAATTGTTGACACATAATATGATGGCTACAGGTACAGAAACTATCAACTACTAGTACAAAATGTATCAACTATAGATACAGAATCTGAATGTTATTTTTGGACCATGGTCTACGATGTAAGGTAGACACAGGTCCATGGTATAATGTGCGTTTTTTTACGAAGTCTATCATATGACTCAGTCAAGAAATTAAAGTCAATAAACGGTAATTTATATCATGGACCAGGGTGCACTGTGAACCTTGGTCCAATACACAGAATTTGACTCTATAATGTACAAAATTATATTCATGTTCATAATGCACAGAATTCATGTTCATAATACACATACACAGAACTGTGGACCCTGATCCAATATACAGAATTTGACTTCATAATGTACAGAATTCACGTTCATAATGCACAAAGTTCATGTTCATAATACACATATACATAAACATAGTATAATGAAAACGAATTAAAGACTTAGCATACAGAATAATTCATGTTCATAATGCACAGAATTCATGTTCATAATTAATGTACACAATTCGTGTTTATGTGTGTGTATTATGAACATGAATTGTGTGCATTATGAAGTCAAATTATGTGTATTTGATCAGGTTCCACTGTGGACCCTGGTCCACGATATAACGATTGTCAATAGACAACTTTTACAGGAAGTCAAATTTAAAACTTTATGGTTATTAAATCAACTGTCAAACCAATTCGACTGGGAGTTGTACGTCCCTTGCAATTTGCCATCTACTTTTGCAAGTACACTATGGTGAAGCTCGCCTTTTAGCGCTAGCCAGTAAAAAATCACAATGAAGTAAGCACATCCATACTAAGGGGTCTTTTCATCACGATTTTTGATGATGAAATGGCCACATGAAGGAGAGAGAAAATGAAATTTCATTTGCAATAGTATGATTTTTGAAACAGTAACTCACTGACAGCACTAATGAAGTTGTGCACGTTTCACGCACATCAAAGCCCAGCTGGGCGCGTGTAGTGCATGCGTCGGCTGGCGCATTACTCACCTTTTGTTTGAATACAACTGACCCTATTACATTGTAACATCTGTTCATCTATACTTTCTCAACCTATTGAAGCACAAAAGTCAATATCGCCTCTACTGAGGCTCGATCTCATGATCTCCCATATAGTAGAGTCACTACATGCCATCTGAGCCCAACCGACACAAAAACTCTTCAAAAATTCAAAAAAAAAAAAAAACATACTTCACTATTAAGGATGCTCTAAATAAGTTTAAATTATTCATAACTGACCGACACAAACTAAAGAAACAAATAAACAAATTTGTTAGGTAGTCCAACTTGGCACCCAACTATGGTTTCTTCTTTAACATTTGTCCTATCATCAAATGTTCCTTCTCACCTACTTCACCTTCTCCACACCTGTTTACCAAATTGGGAATTTCCATTTTTACAGTCAACCAAATTGGAGGTAGGATGGTCCCTCCCCACTCCCCAGTCCTCAAGACAGCAAATATTCAATAAATAATAAGATTATTTTGTGGAATTATTGTCAATAGACTACCAAGGATCTAGGAGTCTAGCACTCTAGGTGTGGTCCATTATTGATTTTATATCTTTAATTCTTTTTATTTTCTTTTTGCTACTTAATCCTGTACAAAAACCCAGAATATAAAATTAAGTCAGTGTTTCATGTTAAGACAGATAATATTATGTTAAAATACAGAATACCTGTCTTAATATTAAGATACTGCAAAATTTTTTAATTAAATAAATAAAAAACGATAATTAAATAATATTAACATGTGCGTATTTTTATTTATTTTATTTAAAAAGTTTACAGTATCTTACACAAATATTTCACATTTTGTAAGATTGTAATCTGGAAAATTATCAGGTCTATTTTGTATTGTAGACCCTGATCCAAAATAATATTCAGATTATATGTCTGCAGTTAACATATTATGTATTTGTAAATAAATTGAAGACACCTGATAAGTTTACAACAGACACATAATATGTTAACAAGAAGCATATAATATGCTAATTGCAGATATATAATATACAATTAACATATTATATGTGTATACAGTTAATATTATGTATCCATAATTAATAAATTATGTGCATGTAGTTAATAAATTATGTGCTTTTTAATTTATTTACAAATACATAATTTATTAACTGAAGGACACATAATATGTTAATTGGAGACATTTAATTTTTGAATGAGAATCTACAAAGCAAGGTAAATCCTAATTCATGATATAACAACTGTAACCGAGTCAAACCAACTCCAACTAATTAAACTGATAAAGCCTATTTATCCTTGTACACCACTAAAATAGTAAACTTGTAAGAAATCATAGTACTAGGATCTCTTGTGAGATTAAATATGAGATGTTTACTAGGATTCAGGTGCCAATCTAGTACACCTATGATATGGGGTAGATCCACAGATAGCTGAAGCAAGTTATATAGTTCAACTATATATATAACTTTAACTATTTTTGCAACATTTTTAAAAGATTTCAGAAAACATTTTCCTTTCTAGTGTTTGGTTACATTCCAAAAAACTGTCTTGGTGTGTTTGGTTCATTTTCTGAAAAATGAGCATAATTAATTTTAATTTTAAATATTTAAAATATACAATGGTAATGGTAGTAGGGGTGGGTGGTGGTAGTGGTAGTGGGGGTGGGGTGGCAGTGGTGGTGGTGGGCGGTGGCGGTGGTGGTGGGGGTAGTGGTGGCGACTGCGACGGGGTGATTGGCTGCTCCACAGCTGTAAACGGAAAATGACTTCCCGGAAAAAAAAAGTCATTTTACGGGAAATCTCCTCTATTTTCCATTGACCATACATTTATTTTCCATTGACTTTCATTTTCCCCCTAAAGCCAAACACTAAAAGCTCAGAAAATAAGTTTCAGAAATCAAGTTTCGAAACGCACCCTAAATATACTTTGTGCTTGACATTATTCGACCATAAGGGTCGTCTAAGAGATTGGAGGTGGCATCTTCCATTGTTCTTTGTACCATATATAAAATGGTACATGGACGTACTGCTCCTGTTTGAAAGTCGAACTTGTAATCACCAAATCAACAACCTAACAAATTTGATTGATGTTAGCCCCTCCTCCTCCTCATTATTATTATTATTATAAATTATAATTGTAGGGATGCAGAGAAATCATTGGTGAAGTGTAAATATGACGATATTTGACAGTGTGATCCATTTTCTTTTTAAATAGGAGAGTTTTTCAAAGATGCAAATTAAATAACCTAATAAGTACCTTTTGCTGTTCTAAAAAAAAAAGTACCTTTTGCTTTTGGTGCAAATAAAAAGGAACAAGGTATACATCCATAACATTTATTTAATTTGTTGTTTATTTAATGACATTTCATTCATATTTCAACATTTATTATTTGTTAATTACAAATAAATTTATTGTCATTTGTATTATCACATTTTTACATTTAAAAAAAATGTCATTAAATTGTTAGAAAAATGACTTAACGTATATGATTGGAAGAAGACATCAATATACCTAAGTAACCTGACATTATAACAAATAAACTTAAGTGTCATCACCGCTCTTGCTTTAAAGATGAAGGGATATGATGAAGTAAATCATGATATATGTTTTAACTGATATGCCAAAGGCCTTGTGGTCAAGCAGCATCCGGTGTACACTCCCATGTGGAAGGGAGTGGGTTCGAGTCTCAGTAATGCTTAGTAGGTATATTGTAACTCAGTTAGTAGAACTCAAAAAAAAAACTGATATACCAACTCCAAATTAAGTACCTAGCATTAAGTCTCATAAATAAAAAGCATTCATATTTTACGATTTAATAATCCACATAACAAATTTAATATGTTGGAAACTTGGAACTCTGTACCAAATTATAAATCCATTTAGGTGAATGGGTTATATATAGATCCCAATTGAAATGGGCCTACTCCAAGGAGCTCTGATCTTCACTATCATCCAACTTCAAATTCTATGGGTTTTGGACCTAGCTACTAAATCTTGTAATGCTTCCCATATATTAAATGAGTAATGGGTTATTGGGTTTTGAATTAATGTCATAACATTGTCCATTAGTTTAGTATGATGATGTAATTTGCCCAGTTGTTATGCCATGGACCCGGGTTCTATGTTCACAATTTCATAACTCTATGTTTATAACTTCATAATTCTATGTTCACACTTTCATAACTCCATGTTCACAGTTTTATCACTCCATTTTCACAGTTTCATAATTTCATGTTCACAATTTTATGGCTCTACGTTCACAATTTCATAACTCTACGTTCACAATTTTATAACTCTATGTTCAACAATATAACACAATTTTTGAATCTATATAACAAAATTGTGAATATAGAGTTCAAAAGTTGTGACTATTGAGTAATGTAATTTTGTATATTGAGATTTAAAATTGTGAATATAAATTTCTAAAATTGTGAACATAGAGTTCTAAATTTGCGAACATAGACGCGGGTCCACCTTGCAAGGTGGACCCGAGTCCATAGCATAATTTGTCATCTACTCCGGAAATTTATATATTATGGACCAAGGTGTACATAGATACATACTTCATACTCATAAGATACATAATTTCATAACGCAAGACACAAAAAATTACAACACGAGACACAAAGCATTATGGACTTTGGATTGAAACGACGAGGTACAAAATTCATACTTATAAGGTACAAAATTTCATAACATAAGATACAAAAAATTATAATGCAAGACACAATGTGACATACACATGTTATATATTTACTTAGCATTTGAATTTGATTTAGGTACATAATTTGTGTTCATAGGCACAGAAGTCCACAACACAACACAAGAATTCATAACACAAGATACATAAATTCATAATATAAGACATAATTACTAATTTGTTCCAGGTATATAATTCATACTCTTAAGGTATAGAATTTCATAACCAAGACACAAAAAGTCACAAAACAAAACATATACACATGAACTGGGATCCACAATGCAGTGTGAACCCTAGTCCATGGTATAAATGTATAATGGTTGTGACAAATTATACCTTGGACCAGGTTCTACCTTGCATAGTAGACATTGGTCCAAAAATAACTTTCAAATTATGTATTTGTAGTTAACACATTCTGTATCTGTAGTTAACAGTTTCTCTACTTGTAACTATCATATTATGTGTCAGCAATTATCAAGTTATTTGTTTACATGTACAAAAATAGTTAACTATAGCCAAGTATAAAATGTGTTAACTGAATGTACAGAATTTTTGTATCAGGATTCACAATGCAATATGAATTGAAACCTGGTCTATGGTATAACAATTACTCTTTAGCATGGTCCAATTACTAATAGCACGAGGTTCACTTGGTAGTTTAATTACCAAATAATTAATTAGTAATTAAACCAACTCTACCACCCACTTCTTCAACTTCTATGTTCTTATTAGATGCCTAAAAGGGAAAGTTCATTTTTGTAAACAGCCAAACCCTAGGATGGTCCATCCTCATAGATGTCAAGTTTCAACTAACAGTGAGTACTGTACAATAATATAATGGAAAAGCCGAAACACCCTCTTGATCGAGCTCGTCGTACATAGTCTTCTTAGTATTGTTTATATTTTATTTTATGTTTGGACTACATGCTATTACACAAGAACGTGATTTACTCAGTGCACACTCTTTGGTAATGATGGCAGATTCCCTCATTACAAAATAATAATAATAATAATAATAATAATAATAATAATAATAATAATAATAATAATAATAGCAACAATTAATGGTTAAAGATTTTTAAGAATTTTGCTTAACAATTAATTCAGTTCAAAACTATGAATTAATCGAGTAGTTAACCGAATTGCACGTGTATATATATATATATATATATATATATATATGTGTGTGTGTGTGTGTGTGTGTGTGTGTGTGTGTGTCTACACACACACACATATATATGTTTTAATTTGGTAAGAAACCATTGAAAATTTTCAATTATAAATTTTAAAAATTTTAAATTTTACTAAAAATATTTCAATTAATATCAATTAACTGAAAAGATCTTGTGGTTAAGTGGTATGTAGTGTCTGTCTCAAATGGGAGGTCATAGGTTCGAGCGTTGGACTGATAGTTTACCTTGTTTAACATTTGTAACGTTAAGTAGTGTACATTTTACTTGCACTTTAATGCGATCCTCTATATATATAATATCTAAATTAGACCTTGAAAATGACAACATTACATTTTTAATTATAGAGCACCAAAGTTATGACATATGCATGGAATATTATACTATAAAATGTGCCACTAGTATAACGTTATTAATTACCATCCAATATCTACTCATTTGGTCATATGGACATATGCTCAAATATAAATTAATAATATATACACAAACATTGTAATAATCCAAATTATTAATTACATCTAATAATTTGT
>CP025659.1:28229695-28243495 GCA_003576665.1 Ipomoea trifida
GCTCGGCAATTATATGTGGGAACCATTTACGGTCGGGACGATAGTCTGAAGAAGGTATGTCGAGAACCTATCCTCTTTACTGATGATGACTTACCTCGGAGCCAACATCCCCACCGGGATGCTTTGGTTATCGCCATGGACGTCCATGGGACGGTAGTCCGAAGAGTTTTGGTAGACACTGGGAGTAGTGTGAATATCCTGTACTTAGAAGTATTTGAGAGGTTGGGGTTACAACGTAGCAAGTTAACACCTGTAAAGACACCTCTGGCCGGTTTCACCGGGGACTCGATTGAGTCAGAGGGCTCTATACACCTACCCGTCGAAATTGGGACTTTCCCCAATCTACGAAGCATAGATATGGAGTTTGTGGTGGTTAATTTATCCTGCTCTCATAATATGATCTTGGGGCGACCCGGGCTGGAAGACCTGGGTGCTCTTATCTCCATAGAGCACCTTTGCTTGAAATTTCGGACTCCTAACGGGATTGGGGTCGCCTAGTGCGATCAGAAGGCGGCTCGGGATTGCTATTTGCGATCCTGTCGGAAAATTGGGAAAGAGGATCTAAGGGTTCATTCTATCACTAGTCGAGAAGAACAGACAAAGAACCTCGACCGCCCCGAGCCGGCGGTGGAGTTAGAGGAAGTCGAGATTGATCCTGCACGCCCTAAGAGAAGGGTAAGGATTGGAACAGGTTTGGCTGAGAAAGTCAAACAGGAAATCATCCTAGAGTTACAAAAATATCAGAAGGTATTCGCCTGGGGACCTGAGGATATGCCCGGAGTTGATCGGTCGGTGATCTGCCACCGACTAGCAGTCAATCCTAATCACAAACCTGTTATCCAAAAGAAGAGGTACCTCTCTGCAGACCGACGTGACTTCGTTAAAAAGGAGGTAGAGACTCTGATGACCGCCCGACACATCCGTGAAGTAAAATATCCAGATTGGCTCGCTAACGTGGTGCTTGTACCTAAGCCTCCCGCTTGGCGGATGTGCGTGGATTACACGGATCTCAATCAAGCTTGCCCGAAAGATCCTTTCCCGTTACCCAGGATCGACCAACTAGTGGATGAGACGGCTGGTTGTGATCTGCTGAGTTTCATGGACGCCTTTCGGGGGTATCATCAAATCTTCATGCACCCCGCGGATGAAGAAAATACTGCCTTCATCACCCCGGACGGGGTATACTGCTACCGGGTGATGCCCTTCGGATTAAAAAATGCCGGAGCCACCTACACTCGGATGGTAGGTCGTTTATTCAGAGACTTGCTGAGAAAATCCATGGTCGCGTATGTAGACGATATGCTTGTGAAAAGCAAGGACGAAGGAACCCATGCGAAGGATCTGGCAGCCACTTTCGCCATAATGGAGAAATATAATCTGCGTCTAAACCCAAAAAAGTGTGCCTTTGCGGTACGAGAAGGAAAATTCCTTGGTTATATGGTAACTCGGAAAGGAATCGAGCCTAACCCTGAAAAGGTGAAGGCTATCCTCGACATGCAACCTCCGGGAACCTTAAAAGAATTGCAAAGGTTAACGGGGCGACTTGCGGCTTTGAACAGATTCCTGTCCAAATCCGCGGATCGAGCCTTACCCTTTTTCGAAGCTATGAAGAAGAGGGAAGGGTTTCGCTGGACGGAGGAGTGTCAGAAGTCATTTGAAGAGTTAAAGGATTATTTACAGACTCCACCGTTGCTGTCCACCCCGAAGGAAGGCGAGGTGCTGTTCCTTTATCTAGCCGCCTCTCAGAAGGCTGTCAGCTCCGTGTTAATCCGAGAAGAAGAACGGGTACAGCACCCGGTTTATTACGTTAGTCGGGCCTTGAAGGCTTCCGAAATTCGATATACTCCCTTGGAAAAGGTGGTGTACGCTTTGGTGATCACAGCCCGGAAGCTAGTGCCTTACCTTCAGGCTCATCCCATCCGAGTTCTGACTGACCAGCCCCTGGCAGGAGTCTTGCGAAATCCCAACTCTTCAGGGCGTTTGGTAAAATGGGTCGTGGAACTCACTCAGTATGGAATTGAGTACCACCCCCGCCCCTCGATAAAGGGCCAAGCCTTAGCTGACTTCATAGTGGAGTGCACCGCTCATAACCCCGAACCTAACACCAAGGCCCCTGAAGAAGGGGATTGGTGGGAAATGCACGCTGACGGAGCCGCCAGCCAACATCACTGTGGAGGAGGAATCATGTTGACGACTCCTGAGGGGTTTCGTTTGTATTACTCGCTCACATACGAGTTTATGGCCTCGAATAATGAGGCAGAATATGAAGCCGTAATCGGAGGGTTACGCGTGGCCAAAGCTCTTAAAGTCCAGAAGATCCGGATTAAGACCGACTCTCGTCTAGTGGCCGGACAGGTAACCGGAACCTCCGAGACAAAGAATGAAAGACTCGGACGATACAAGAAAGTCACTGAGGGACTTTTAGGCAAATTCGAGGCTCACGAATTGGAGCACGTGCCCCATGCTAAAAATACTGAGGCTGATATCTTGTCCAAAATGGCCCTAGGCGGAATACCAGATCACCTCCTCCGAATTTGCCAGAATGAACGAATTCTCCTACCCAGCATAGAACCGAAAATTATTCCAGAGGACGTATGTGTTGCGGAGGAACTAGATCCTGAGGAGCATCCTGAGGTATTCTGGATGGAAGAAATTCGCAAATATAAAGAAAAGGGAGACCTTCCCGACAACTCGGCCGAGGCCGCGAAAGTTCAGAGACGGTCTTCTGCGTATGTGATAATTGATGGCCACATGTACAAAAAGTCCTTCGGGGGACCGCTGCTAAGGTGTTTACATCCCTTCGAAGCGGATCAAGTTATGGAAGAAGCACACCGAGGAATCTATTCGGCTCACCAAGGGGCTCACACCTTAGCTCGCAAGATAGTGTTACAAGGACTCTACTGGCCTACTATGGTCAAGGACTGTATTGGTCGGGTAGCCCGATGTACGGTTTGCCAGTCCTTTGCTAAGAAGGACACACGGCCAGCCTCCTTCTACACTCTGATCACAGTAGCTATTCCATTTGCTAAGTGGGGAATTGATATTGTCGGACCGTTGCCCCAAGCACCGGGACGATTGCGCTTTTGCGTGGTGGCTGTGGATTATTTCACAAAATGGGTGTAAGCCGAGCCTTTGGCAACCATCACCGAGTTCCAATGCTGAAAATTTCTTTGGAAAAAGGTCATTTGTCGATTTGGACTTCCCGAGCACTTAGTCAGCGATAATGGCAGGCAGTTCGACTGTCAGCCCTTCAGCGATTTCTGTCAGCAATATGGAATACGACACACTAAGGTCTCAGTGGCCTACCCTCAGGCCAATGGACAAGTTGAGAACGTCAATCGAACCATCGTGGATGGGATACGGAGGAAGTTAAGTGATTTGGGAGGAAACTGGGTCGATGAACTGGATCGAGTCCTATGGGCATATCGAACGACTCCTCGAAGAGCAATCGGGGAAACTCCGTTTTCCCTCACTTATGGCTTCGAAGCCAAAATACCGGCGGAGATCACCACCCCAACCCTACGAGTGCTGCAGTATAATGATGACGAAAATGAGGAAAGCTTGCAGATAGAAAAGAACTTCCTTGAGGAAAGGAGGGATGCAGCGTATGGACGAATGACCGAGTACCAGCAGTCGATAAAACGCTATTATGACAAAAGAGTCAAGGAGAAAAGGTTCCAAGAAGGAGATCTGGTCCTGAGAGACCGGGATGCCAGTCAGCCCAATAAGGGAGGAAAATTTGCGGTTAAATGGGAGGGTCCTTACCAGGTCCGAGAGGTCATTCGTCCTGGAACTTACCGTTTGGAGACTCTGGATGGACAGGCTGTGGAGCGGAAATGGAATGCGGTGCACTTAAAGAAATTCTTTCAGTAGAAGGTTAGGCCTCTAAAAATTTGTAATGAGAATTCGGGAGTTTGAATAGAAGCAACTTTACCCTTTTACATATCTTGTTTTGATCTCCGGATCCTCATGAGTCTGGCAGTCTGTCTGCCTTTGAGTGAGTTAGGTTGAGATAACCTAAGTCTCGTATCGATCTCCGGATCCTTATGAGTCTGGCAGTCTGTCTACCTTTGAGTGAGTTAGGTTGAGATAACCTAAGTCTCGTATCGATCTCCGGATCCTTATGAGTCTGGCAGTCTGTCTGCCTTTGAGTGAGTTAGGTTGAGATAACCTAAGTCTCGTATCGATCTCCGGATCCTTATGAGTTTGGCAGTTTGTCTGCCTTTGAGTGAATTAGGTTGAGATAACCTAAGTCTCGTATCGATCTCCGGATCCTTATGAGTCTGGCAGTTTGTCTGCCTTTGAGTGAGTTAGGTTGAGATAACCTAAGTCTCGTATCGGTCTCCGGATCCTTATGAGTCTGGCAGTCTGTCTGCCTTTAAGTGAGTTAGGTTAAGATAACCTAAGTCTCGTATCGATTTCCGGATCCTTATGAGTTTGGCAGTCTGTCTGCCTTTGAGGGGGTTAGATCAAGATAACCCAAATCACTTTTGACCACCAGAGTTTTAAGTTAGGCGATTTTTGCCTTAAAAGGTTGAGAAAACCTATGAGCAAGTCCTCAACTGAGGGACTCGGAGAGCAAGTCCTCGACTGAGGGACTTGGAGTTTTAAGTTAGGCGATTTTTGCCTTAAAAGGTTGAGAAAACCTATGAGCAAGTCCTCGACTGAGGGACTCGGAGTTTTAAGTTAGGCGATTTTTGCCCTAAAAGGTTGAGAAAACCTATGAGTAAGTCCTCAACTGAGGGACTCAGAGAGCAAGTCCTCGACTGAGGGACTCGGAGTTTTAAGTTAGGCGATTTTTGCCTTAGAAGGTTGAAAAAACCTATGAGCAAGTCCTCGACTGAGGGACTCGGAGTTTTAAGTTAGGCGATTTTTGCCTTAAAAGGTTGAGAAAACCTATGAGCAATTCCTCGACTGAGGGACTCGGAGTTTTAAGTTAGGCGATTTTTGCCTTAAAAGGTTGAGAAAATCTTTTGAGTCAAGTTTTCAGTTCGAGGGTCCAGTTTTTGAGGTTTACGTATCGCAGGAGGAGAAACGGGAAAATGCATAAAGAAGAGTTCGCAATATAAAAGGGAGAAAGTGTTCGAAGCATAAAAGGCCTAAAACAATCAAAAGAAGGCCCCATTACAAAAACTTAAATAAAAAACAAAAACGTAGCGGATAATTTTAGGCTCCTAAGTTGCCACCAGCTGTCTCCCCCTCCGTTGGACCAATAGGGGGAGGGTCGTTGGTGAGCGATGCACCAAACCTCCTTCCGCCGACTCTTCCTCTTCCGTTACATTGAGCATTGAAGTCACGGGGTTGCGGTCCATCCCTGCCAGATCAGTCAAATTGGCAGTAGAATTCAGATATGGAGAGTCCATCGGAATTTGCCCGCCACTTGAGTTCTCCGGAGTAACCCTGTCGGTGTCTCCGGCCCCCTGTTGACGTGCGGGGGTAGCAGGGATGCGGGAAGGAAGCTCGGACAATTGCGCCGGAAGGCCCCATCTCACCGGATCAAAGGTCGGATCCCTTGCTAGAAGGACTGGGTAGATGTCCCGTTGCATTTCCAAGGACCCCATGTGGTAGTCCTCCTCTCCCAGGTCCGTCAGATAGGCTCGACCGTCGTCCGAGTTTAGCCACTCCATGGCCAGCAGCCTCCTCAACCTCAGACGCGCGTTAGCCAGCACGTCATCCTCAAAAGCACGAGAGGACTTATACGCGGCCACAGCCTTAGCGCTCTTCTTCCTCTCGGCTTCGAGCTCCGACTCCAGCCGACCCACGCGCAAAGCCGAGTCGTCCAGCTCCTTCTCCCTCTTGAGAAGGTCGGCCCTTAGAGTTGGCACCAGCTCCGCGTCCGCCAGCAGAGGGCTCATCCTTTTTCGCATTTTCGACTGGACGGCCAGAGCCTGTCAAAGAAAAAGAAGGAAAGGATTGAGGAAAAAGGGCAAGTGTAAAAGAAAATCACTCGGTTACTTGATACAAATATAAGTATCACTTACTCGGTACAGATAACGGGAGACCCCTTCGAACACCTTCTCAGAGGAGTGACCTTCGTAGTACGCTGCGTCCTTAGGAAAGATAACTTTGTCCAGCCAGTCGTGAACTGGAAAGGCACCTTGAGCTATGCCGTCATCGGCGTCAGCCTCGAAACCCACCGCCACCCTCTTTGCTGAGGGGGCTGGTAGAGAGGAATCGGCAAGGCGTTTGGAGCCAGACAGAGTGGCTGGAGGCGGGGGCGGCAGCGCTCGGCGAGATTGGCGGACACGAGAAGGCTCTCCGGTGCGAGTGGGGGAGTCATGAAGCACGATTGGGTTGGAGTTGGCCGCGCGATTCCTAGAGCGTTCTTTCAAGGCGGCGTGGCGGCTAGACATGTCGGACGAAGGAGAGAGTGTGTGAGAGTCGTTGGAGGGAGAGTGTGCGCCTTCCTCTTCGCCTTCTTCCTCTGCTCCTCAGGATCTGCAAAACAGTGTATTAAAAGGTGAGCTATGAAGAATAAGGTTCCAAATGGAATGACACATCACCTGGCAGGGCTGCCCCGGCAGGAAGAAGTCCGGCCTCATTGAGAGCCTTCAAGCTCGACCATTCGCTGACTTGGAGTTCGCCCAAGTCTTTCAAAACTTTCAAACCGTCGGTCGTTTGCTGGTCGGGTGGAGGCTTTTTAAGGCATTTAAAGAAGGTGGAGTTCCAAGTTAAGGGAAAATCAAAGACCGGGTGAGAAGAGGATGGTCGGACAAACAGGAAAAGATTTTTCCACCCCTTGAGAGAGTCAACCAGCCTGTCGAAAATTTTACAGCCACTTCGCTGAGAAATTTGGACGTAGCCAGGAGAATTAGACCCGACTCTGTTGACCAGGTAGAGTTGTTGGAATAGATTGATCGTCAGATCAATCTCCAACTTTAGACAGATGGTTTGGAAGCAAACGAGGAAGCGGTGAGAGTTCGGAACGAGCTGGCCAGGAGATAGAGCAAAAAATCGAAAGAAGAGGGAAGCGAATGGACTCATGGGGACTCGGAACTCATGACGAATAGATTGAAGATGTATCCCGACATACCCGTCGGGAGGAGGCTCGGACACATGAAGTTCACGAGGAGCATAAATTTCGGCCGCTGGGCCGAACAGTTCTTGGGCCTCTCCCAACTCGCGGGCCGAGATTTTAGAATGGAGGCCCGCGGGCAGACCAATATCCTCCAAATGGCCTGAAGGCCTTTGAAGTTCAATAGAAGAGGCCGCAATGGCCTGAAGGGGTTCTGGGTTTAGAGTAGAGGAGGAGGGGATGCCCTGCGCACTCAACGAAGTTGAGGCGCTAGGGTTTTCCGTGACTCCTGTACGGCGAGAGGAAGAAGACATAATGGAGAGCAAAGGCGGAGAGCTGAGAGCCTACCTGTTAAAACTGAAGGATAAAGAAAGAAGGTACGAAAGAAGGAATGAGAGCGGAGGTTGAACTCGCCGGTGACCGGAGGTTGATCGGAATACTGAGCGTCAAAATATCGCCGGAAAATGAGCAAAATGCCTTTTACTTGAGGAAGAAAGAAGAACAGAAGAAGGTAAAAAGTGAAAGGGGGCGGTGAATAGGGGTAATTTATAAGGAAAAGGGGAGCGAGGAGATGAGGACACGTGGAGGGTGAGATTCAATGAGGTGATGTTGAAACGACGTGAAACGTACGCGGGAAGGAAGCCGTTACCTCTTTTTGAGAAACATAATCAACGCGAAGTTCAAACGACGGCGACGCTTTGGATATTTCAAACAGGGCTCATAATGAGGCCTCGAGGACGGAGTCGGCACTCGGTCAACCGTGCCTCCCTGAAAAGGGAGTGTAAGAAAAGAAGTCATAAGGAAGGTTCTTGGGTTTGATCGGAGTCCTGAAAACGGAGTCGGCACTCGGTCAACCGTGCCTCCCTGAAAAGGGAGTGTAAGAAAAGAAGTCATAAGGAAGGTTCTTGGGTTTGATCGGAGTCCTGAAAACGGAGTCGGCACTCGGTCAACCATGCCTCCCTGAAAAGGGAGTCTAAGAAAAGAAGCCACAAGAAAGGTCCTTTCGGTTTGACCGGAGCCTTGAAGAGATACAGGAAAGGTCATGAGAAAGTTAAAGACAAAAGGAAGCATACACGCAGCAAAGATACATATGGAAGTACTTTTATTTATTAATTAATAAGGAGTCCAGCCGAGAATACAAAAATAGCCCTATAGGGCTTAGAAGCGTCGACTACGGTTAAGGCTACATAACGGCAGTCAAACTGAGGCAGTGGGAGAGTCGGTGGAAACCATAGAAGGCGTCTGGGAAGGGGGAGATGGTCGATCAGCCTCGAAAGCAGTTGAGGGAACAGAAGGGAAAGCTGTATCTGGAGTTGCGGGGGAAGCCGGAGGAGTATCTCCCAAAGAGTCGTCAGCTAGGAACTCCGTCAGGAATTCCACATAGTCGGAGTCATAATCTGGGTTCAGAGGAGATCCTATCTTCGCCCTAGGGAGTGGTGCGGGTGTCGCTTCCTTCTCCTCATCTGAAGGGGTGGGGAGAGGGTCTTCAGAAATATCCCGCACTTCGTGGCCACCATGGGCCAACTTCCTCTGGCGGAGCATTTCCTGGCGAGCCTGTTCGGCTAAGCGAAGAGAGCGCCGTGACGGAGGACCAGCGTTACCTTTCTTCTTCGTCATAGGAGATGTAAACAACTGTGTTTTTTATAAAGATGGCCGGTATTTATAGTAGAGGAAGCCATCTTGGAGAAAAGGAGAGCCAAAGAGGATAAAGATCAAATAAGGAGCGGATGTCAGAATAAGGAAGGTCTAGAAGGAAGTATCAACGGAATATCTCTTGGTAGTCGAACAAAATCCGGGATTTTGATTGATTTGACAGACAAAGAAGGCGTAGCAGAGATTCGGATCTATTTATGTCAGGAGATGTACTTTCCTAGGTTACGGTTATTTAACCAAGGAAAATGAGGGACTAGATGATGGCATATGAAGCTGACTGGGTAGACCAGTCGGTCGGAAGAGAGGGAAAAGTACTAAAGTATGGATATCCTAGCCATAATCGTCTCAACTCCTTCAGGGTCAGACCTTAAAAGTAGAGGAGTCTTGGAAATGGTCGTACTTCAATTTATATAATGACTTGCCTGACTCCTTGGCAGTCGGTCGGGAAGAAGGACCCGGCCAGACGGTCGGGAAGAAGGACCCGGCTAACAGAGTGTAGGAGGCGGTCGGGTAGCTTCAAAAGGCTCCGAAGAGTGCTTGTAGAGGACGAAAAATCAAGAGAATCCAGGGGCCGTTATGAGAAAACAGTCATCATCATGAAGCCTTTAAATGACCTTTATGAGCTATTATTGCATTAATTGTACTAATAAATGTGTAACCGATCAGGCGATGAGTATATATAGCCTGACGGAATTTGAAAGAAGGGGACAGAGGATTGAGGAGAGAACACACTTGTTTTTATTTACAAATTCTTCTAATTTTCCGGTAGTGTTGGCCCGCCGGCCGATCGCCTGAAGATCGGGAAACCATCAGTCATCCTTGAGAATACGACACTCGAGGAATTCTTCTTTTTCTCCGTTTTACCACCTACATTTACTCCACTAGAACTACTTGTTTCAAAATGACGCCGTTGCCGGGGATGCCAAACGGTTTTTGAATTGTGTTGACATTTAGGAAGTTTTTTGTTAAGAGTTCTTGAATTGCTTTATTTAATTTATTTTATTTTCTCATTTCTTCATGTTAATTGATTGGGAACGTGAGTTTATTTCTCTTTCATATCTTGTGTTCACGCGCATTTGTTCCTAGTTGCAAAGACTTGTTGTTGGTTAAGCTTTGTGCAAGGAATTTGTATGGAGAATCATATAAGGAGCTTACCAATGAGTTTCTACATGGATCCACATGGTTATCCCTACCATGGAGGAAAACATTTTAGAACTATGTCTCCCCAAAACTTTGAACATCACCCATACCATAATCCATATCCTTATTTTTATCCACCAACACCTTATCATTATACCTCGCCTACATATCCGTACTTAAATCCTTATCCTACCTATAACTCTCCACCACACACTCTCTCTTATGTGCATGAAAAAAAGGGATCGTTGAGTTCTATAGCCTAAAATATCAATAACCAATTGTACCATGTGATGAGGGAGATTGATCTGAAATGTGATTTTCCAAGAAAAATCATCAATCCCCCTAAAGACGATCCTCTACCTCCTAATGCATCACTACCAAAGCACAATTATGAGCCACACTTCTACCATAACTCTCACTTGAACATTTGTTACCCATCCCCACCCCAATTTCAACAAGGATATCATGCTATTCACTTTCAAGAAACACTATCTCCTACTCCATATTTCGACCATAATTATCCCTTCACGAGATTACCTTCTGATAAATTTTCACCGGACAATGATGATATTGAAGTTCTCAAAGAGAAGGTGGAAATGTTTATACAAGTAGCCAAGGACGATACGGCTAGGTTAAGGGCCGAGCTCCGGAGTGAGATGAAGGATTATCTTACCGATCTTCGGAAGGAAGGACTCCCTTTGGACGTCATTGAAACTAAAATACTAGCCATGAAAGAGGAACTCATGAGCCGAATTTCACCCCGTCATGACTGCACCACCAGTGCTAACTGCCCAATGCTTGGAGTTGAACCGGAAAGGGGTAGTGGAGCGGAAGAAAGCAGCAAGTGGGGAAAGGAGAATGAAAAAAAAAGAGACAAGAGGAGTGAAACTTTAAGGTTCAATGGAATTTTGACTCCCGTGTTGAATGATCAAAGAGACTATGAAATTGAGAGTGAGGATGACGACAACATTGAAGTCGTATGGGAAGATGATGAGCCGGAACATGGTGTAATTCTTGACCCTTCTTGCAATACTAACTTGGGAAATCATAGTGCTCATATTTTTGTGGACTCTACTTACAATATTGGTGAAGAGGAATCCTTTTTGTAAAGCGATTTCATTAAATTTTATAATGAGAATTCGATGAGTGAGGATGATAATTGATAAGCACCAAGAATAGCTCATTTTAGGGGTCATTTAAGGGCTAGTATTGTATAGTTTATTACCCATTTCATAAGAATATCATGCATTTAGACTCTAATGTGACCAAAACTTCTAACGAGAGTGTGGAAGATGCTTTTTAGGTATTCTACAGCTAAAAGGAGGACTCAAGGCCGAAAACTGAGCAGAAAATGAAGAAACCGTGAAGCAGGAGCTTCCCACGCAGCCTCACACGCATGTGGAGGGGCGTGGAAACATTCCAGAAACTCCCCACGCCCTCCACCACGTGTGTGGAAGATCGCGGAGAAAATTCTTCAGGGCTCGACGCGTCGAGACCCCTGTGACAGCCCTAAAAATCTGCTGCGCTGAAATTGTCTATCTTGCCCCTATTTTGTTCCCCTATATAAGGCTCCTTATTTCAAACCTTTGGAGGAGGGGGAGGCACCCCATAATTTAGATCTTAGTTTTCTTTTCCAAATTCTTCCCCTTTGGGGAGGAATTCCAATACTCCTCCTTAGATTAGAGTAGATTAGGATGAAGATCTTGTAGATTCAAAGCCTTCCTTAGGTAACATTCTTCTTTTAATATAAAGTTTGAATCTTTACTTTCTTGCTTTGCTTCTTTTATTGATATTTATGTTTATTATGTTAGAGTAGAGTAGTTGGGTGTGTGTGCCCTTTTTGATCTATGGATTGATGTTTATATTTTATCTTATGATCTTGGTATTGTGGGAGTATGATTGATGTTTTGTATGGATGATGTTGTTCAATCTTTGCTTCTATTTCCGGCCGGGGTAGTTAGTAAACCGAGTGGAAGTGAGAGTGTGCGCGATAGCGGCCTCTCACGAGCCCAACTCATCTATATCTCCGCTCTTAGTCCGAAAGGACGAGACGCGAGAGGAGTGGTAGGCTAGGTGTTCGATAAAATGCCTCAACCGAATGAGGATTGAGAGTTTGAGTGTGACGCCACTCAATACAAAGACCGTGACTCCCTAGATCAATCCCGAAACCCAATTCCAAGCTACCTACGATAATCAATCCTTTGGCTTAGCATAGGCATGCACCCCCTTCTTTTACCTTTTGTATTTCCCATCTTATTTTACTTTCAAACCTTTTACCCAACCAACCATGAACAAATCCTCCACCCTTGATTCTTGCAACTCTTATCTTCCAACCTCATAAATGCCACACAAATTCGGTTCTCATTCGCCATCCTTGAGAGACACGACACTCGGGGAATCTTCCTCGTTTTACCACCTTCACCTTCACTCCCACTAAAACCACAACATCAATAATGAATCATTTTACTCTTGTAATAACGAGTTTGAAGAAAGTGAGAATGTTGACGGAAAGGATGAGGAAATGTTCGAGATTGAAAAGAGAGATGTTGTGCTTACAAAGGAAATTAACTCTATCGACACTTGTACAGGGGAAAATGTGGAAATTTCGGGTGGAAAAGGTGAGGCATGTGACATCGTGATTGTTCAAAAGGTTACTCTCAACAAGGAAACCTTTAGGGGAAGACTAAAAATAGAAGAGGGAAGGAAAATGCATACTATCTTTGAAAAATGTGGAAAAGTTTACCGACTTACATTAATAATTATTTCCTTCCTCGGTCATATATTCAAGGACGCTCTACATCTTCAGGCGTTCCTTGAAGCTAAAGTTCATGGGACGCTTGGCAGGGTCCCAAAATCGGTGTGTTTCGAGGGATAGGACGCACCACGTCTGGCCAAAGACGTAAAATGTGGCGCACTTGCGAGGCAATCCCAACGTTATCTCTTAGTTTTAGAACTTTCATTTTTGGTTTTTGTCTTGCTTCTCTATTTTGATTATTAGATATTTCTATTTTTCGTATAGCCCTTTTGGAACTAACAATGCATGTTATGCATTTGGAGGGCCTGTTTTGACCACAAATCACCAAAAAGTCATCAACGCTAGCAAAAGAGGCAAAAATAATCAAGGTGGGACTGATTAGGCAAGTCCACGCCTTCTTCACGCGTGGAGGGGGTGTGGACGAAAACCAGTATCCATCCACCCCGGCATCCACGCGTGGAGCCGGCGTGGACATAAAGCAGTACCCATCCACGCGTGGAGGCGGCGTGGATGCGCACCAGAGTATTCGCGGGAATTTTGCGGAAATAAGATTAAACCCCCCTCTTCATTTCCTTCCATTCCACGAGCAAACCACCTCTCCAAGGTAAAAACACTTTATCCTAAGGCATTTCTCTTGCAAGATTTCAAGGCTATTTCATATCTCAAGTCATCTAAAGAGGTAACCTTCACATTTCCTTCCTTTATTTGATCTAAGTGCTAGAGTTTTGCGTTGGTGGGTATTTCTCCCTAGACCTACATTGTGTTGAATTTTTCCATGATTAATTTATTGTGAAAGCATATATATGTTAAGATTTAGCTTGTATTGTTGTCACATTGTGAAAATTTCATGACTTTGTAAGATTATTTATGCTAGAATGATGAACCCTAGATGAAGATTTGAGTATTTCTTACTTGGTTAGATTAGATGTGAAATTGGGAGCATGTGTAGAAAAGATTGATGCTTTACTACTCCATGAATGCTGCATTGTTGATTCCAACCATATATTTTTTGAATTATGAGCTTACTTTTTCATTTCGTTTTCACCCTCAACATGGTCTAAAGGAAGAAGATGAAGTTGACTTTTATGTTGACTTTTGAATTAAATTGTTTCTAGTATGTGAGAAAGAATTGCATGACCATTGTTGTTTGTGAAGTTGGAAAATTATTGAAGATATTGTTGGGAAGAGTTGGAAATTATACAAAAGAAATATGAGGATCTTAGACTTTTACAATGCA
>CP025659.1:28262070-28276152 GCA_003576665.1 Ipomoea trifida
GGAGCTCTGGGCCGATGGTGGCAGTCGGTGTTTTCCCGGTAAGGCAGCGGCGTCGTCTCCCCTGAACAACACGAGCAGGGCAACGTCTTTGGACCTCCGTTCTCCTCCTCATGATCGGCAACGGTGTGATCGGCAGGAAGTAGCAGTCCAGCGAGCGGCGGTCGAGGCTAGCGGAGCATGTCGACGGCACCGGCCTCCCCGCTTCTCTTCTCCGTTCGGCAAAGAGACGTCGGCAACCTCCCCTGTTTGCGGTGATGGCGAGCGGACCTCCCCTATCCGTCTCTCTTGTCCGGCCAAGCAAGTTACGGCAATGGCGGAGGACTGTGGCGGTGACGGCGTGTCCGTGAAGAAGGCCCGTCGGCAAGCAGCACAGCAGTAATGGTTGTTCACCCTCCTTCTTTCTCGTCGGGCGATGGCACGACCTAGGCGACGACGGGCAGCTGCACGAGTGGGCGGTCGATGGACCGGCGTGAAGGCGGCGGTGTATCGGTAGAGCAGCGACCAGCGGCAACGGCGACAAGCTCCTCTCTCTGTCGATGGTGATGACCGGGAGTTTATCTGAAGGTATTAAGTCGGTGGTTACACAACAAAACACAAGAAACAAAGTGGCTTGGTGGATAGGTGTTTGGTTTGTTAGGCGTGAGGGCACGGGTTCGAACCTGAAGCTTGGCAGCGAGGTAATTGTGTTTTAAGCCTTGAGTTATTATAGTTTAATGCTTTAGTAGATATTAGTTCACAATAATACTTATGTTATGTTAGTATTTAGGCATGGATTATAGGTTATTACTATAATGGACCAAGTAGGAATATTAGTATTGTTATTAATAGTTAGTGATGGTGTTAGAACTATATTAATTCTCAGGGTTGTGATTATGGACCTAGCTTGTGAACCGAGCTTAGGATCGGTGTTGCTTTGGATTAAAATATGCTTTGGATTAAATACGCTTCAAAGGTAACCACTATGTCCATCAAAATCTATTTTTACACTCTCACTCTATATGATATTATTTAGTGTTGGAAATCCTGAAATTCCTTGATTATTAGCCTATTATTGATTGCGTTGGTTGGATTCATGGACTTGTGTCTTGATCCTTTGTCTATTAATGCATATGATCATTTGTTGGTTTGGATTTCCATGTTATTTGGCCTCTGTTAGATGAAATGTTGGTATTGTGACCTGATTTGTGTATTCTGGAGCACTTCTTTGTATTCTGAGCTGAGTCTGATTCGGTGTGTGGGAATTGCTCTTGCGGGGCGCTCTAGCGGGATAATGTAACCGTTGGGGTCTTCCGTGAGAGTAAGGTGGTAGTGGTTGGTGGAAGTGAGTGACCCGTTGTTTGTTTCCTCCTTTGTTCTGGAGTTGTTGGAGTATTCTATTGGATATTTGTATCTTGATTCTGAGTATTTATTCATACCTCTTAGTTCATTATATGAGTCTATTATTTGGGAGTTGGTTGGTGTTCATATCTGAGATGAGCACTCTGAGTGGTGGTTCTTGGGCTGAGTTGAGTATGAGCATTGAGTTGTGGATCATTGAGTATCTCTTGGTTGTTGATGGGTGGACTGACTGTGCTACTACTGATTTGGACTACGGTCCCTGTGATTGGGTTGATTACCCCTGTGATTGGACTACGGTCCCTGTGATTGGGCTTTTGCCCCTGTGATTGGGCTTTTGCCCCTGTGATTGGGTTCATTACCCCGCGATTGGGTTCATTACCCCTGTGATTGGGTTCATTACCCCTGTGATTGGACTACGGTCCCTGTGATTGGACTTCGGTCCCTGTGATTGGGCTCATCACCCCTGCGTACCAGATTTCTGGATTCTGGCTTCTGACTGTGGATGGGTTTGGTATGGTGACTGGTATGAGGTTTGGAGATTTGAGTTGGGAGTTCTTTCTTGGTTTATGTATTCGTGAGTTCCTTGTGGTTATTCGATTGATATCCTATAGTTCTTGGTTATGGTTGGTTGGTTTCCTTATGATTGTTGTTCAGTTGGTATCTTGTTTATGGATTGGTTGTTGTCTTGTACTTTCGCTGATGTATATTGGCTACGGTTGGGTGAGTCTTGGTTTGTTATTCGTTCAGTTTATTGTTGTTGAGTATCCGATTTGAACTAATGAACAGTTTGTTGGCGTTTATATTCTATATGGGTGTGTAAACCTATTTACAACTTATGTATATCTATACTTCCTTGCGGGTGTGAAGGGTGGTTGCTTAGCAGTCTTTTGCTAATGGTTCTTTGTGTGTTTTCCAGGTATGGAGTAGTCTGAGCGCGAGCGCGTTAGAGCTTATCTATGAGGACACTGAGACTTAGTTTTATGATGCTTAGACTTTGGATTTGGTTTTTGGGCCTGTGTGCCTTTGAGATTTGATATTATACTCTTGACTAGTGATTTGAATATTGTTGATTATGGATTGAGGATTTTATTTCATTTTATATATGACAGCTTAGTTCGTTTCTTATGGTTAGCCTGTGCATCTAGGCTGTGTTTTATACCTAGGTGTGGCATGACGCCCTTAAGTTTTAATTCGCTTCCGCTATGTTTTGTTTGTTGGTTGAGATAGGCAGCTGTTGTGTTAAGTTTTATCTATCTCAACCTGTGTGAGGTTGGGGTGTCACAGTAGCACCCGCAAATCACTTGGTTAATCATTTGATAAGAGTACCTAACTATTCTTGGCACTTAAGTGATTAGAGTTTAGATAGTATACTTGCTTGAGGACAAGCAAGGTTTAAGTGTGGAAACTTTGATAAGCGTCAAGAATAGTCAAATTTAGGGTCGGTTATAGGACATTATTGCGTAGTTTTGTCACCCGTTTGTAATCATTTCATGCGTAAAAGACTCTGACGTGATCAAATTTGCAAATAGAACTTTTTAGTATGTTTCGAAGTCATTCCCACAGGATAGAATAGGATCCGAGGCCGAAAGGAAAGAACAAACGAAGAAGCAACCGGGCAGGATCAAACCACGCTTACTCCACGCGTGAGGGTGGTGTGGATCGTTTCCAGTGTTCATCCACGCGTGGATGCGACGTGGACCGGGCCATTAAGGGTAGTTTCGGGATTTTGACTTTTAGTTGGCTATTTAAACCCTTCCCCTGCATTTTTGGGAGGAGAACCCCAATTTCCAGATCTGATTTCATTTGTTTTCTCCCCTTTGGGGGAAATCCCCCATTTCCTTAGAATAGATGGATCTCCAATAGAAGATTTAGCTAGATGGATGAGAACAAAGATGTAATAGGATTTCTCATATTCAAATGGTAACTCTTCTCTACTCTTATCTTTTTTAATTTCATTGTTATTTCCTTTTAATCCCTTATTGTCATATTTTGTTTATTCCTTTTGCTTGGAATGATGTTTTCTTAGATTAGATTTGGGGATTGGTGGCCCCAAACTAGTTGATGCGGAAGATGTATTAAAGTATTTCCAATTGATTGTAAGCATGATGAATTAGGATTCTAATACTTGTGTGGTTGATGTTTGAAATGATTTGTGCCTAAGTATGGCATATTAGGTAGCAAATCCTGTGAAAGTGAGTGATCCTTTCATTTTCTAGTCATTCATGTGACTCTTGCCTCTTAAACTCCCAAATGCCAACACGTAATTCAACTCCAATTTATCATCCTTGAGAATACGACACTCGAAAAATTCTTCTTTTTCTCCGTTTTACCACCTACATTTACTCCACTAGAACTACTTCTTTCAATTTGTCTTTAGAGCCAAAACACTAAAAGAAGGGGTGGGGTGAAAGAAAAAAAAAGAAAAAAAAGAAAAAAGAAAAAAATAAAAAAAAAAGAAAAAAAAGTAAGGGCTTATATATGGCAATTCTCCTAAACTATTTGACATTTGAAGATGATGTGATATTTCCTAAACTTTTGAGACATAATGGCCTAAAGTCCTAAATTTCTTCTAAAAGTATTACGGAGTATTGTAGTATGACCATTTTTGTCATTTGTCAACAAAATTATTAAAATGTTGTTAAATACAAAAGTATTTCGATCATTTTTTTACAAAGCGAGTTAACCTTACTATGTGTTATGTTTATTTTTTATTTTATTTTTGAAAAAATTCATAATTGAATATCGAAATGCCTTTGTACTTAATCGCATTGAGGCCCTGTTTGGTAAATGGCCGTTAGCTGATTTTGTTAGCTAATTGGGTTAGAAGATATAATTAATTAATAATATTAGCCGATTGTAGAAAAGTATTTGGTAAATTAGCTGTTAGCTATAGCTGTTTGGTATAATTTCTTCTCTCAAAAGGCTAATTGAAAAGGCTGCTTTGAGTATGCTTTTGAAATTTAGTATTTTGGAGTTATAAAAAACTTATTAACCAAACACTTATATTAATTTTTTAACCAAGTCAAACAACTAATAATGGTCAAATAGGCCAAAATTGGCTGATAGGCCAATTATTTACTAAACAGGGCCTAAAACCATTTTGTTGAATAGATCAGATGACTAAAAATGGTCATGTCACAGTAATACTATGACCAAATATGAATAATCTGATAAAAAAATTAAAAGTACTGTCACCTATAAATCTATGACTAAAAATGAAATTAACTCTTAAGTCTTAATAAAAGTACATGCTTGCATGCATCCGTATGTTTTTCCCTCCCTAAGTTGTGGCTTAGTTCGAATTATTATTATTATTATTATTATTATTATTATTATTATTATTATTATTATTATTATTATTATTATTATTATTATTAAAGTATTACAATGCCTCGGGTAATCCTCAATAATTGAGTTGGGAGTATAAATGGAATAAAACTATTAGGTAATGAAAAAAAGTAATTAAGGTAAAAAAAAAGTGTTCATGACGTGAAAAGAGAATACATATTTACATTATGCTTTAAATATTAAAGTTGTACCAATATGATGAAGTAACAACTGGCAGCAGCACCTGGCAGCAGCTTAGTCTAGCTTTCAAAAGGTCATTTGTGTCTTTTGCTAGAGTTGGTTAGTCATCGTTAAGTCCTAAGCAATGGTATATAAACAAGAGCAGAGCTCTATCTGTCTGTAACAGAATATCATAACAAACACTTTCAATTCAATACAATTTTCCCTCTCAATTCCTTGTTGTTCTTCAACTGCTTCACTCACTTTGATATGAACTGAGATAGTTCATCATGGTATCAGAGCGTGGCGGCCGGAGTTACGCCGCGGTGGTGGTGATGGAAGCAGACAGCGACGGAGATCGAATCGGTCGAGCAGGAAGTTCCTCAAATCAGAATTCGGCGAACCAGAACCAGCGAAACGATGAATTCGATGATCCTTTTTACCTTCACATCACTGAAAACCCTAATGTAAGTCTTGTATCGCGTTCTCTGTCTGAACTCAACTGTGCTTCATGGAGTAGGTCAATGAAGATCGCATTGGAGGTTAAAAATAAGTTCGGATTTGTCAACGGAACTATTCCGTGTCCAGAGGAAACTGATCCGAAGGCTGCATCGTGGAGAAGATGCAATCGCATTGTGAGCTCCTGGATGCTGAAGTCGATTAGCCCTAACATTGCGGATAGCGTAATGTATTTTGACAAGGCCTCGGACATCTGGAACACTCTTCACAAGAGGTATTCGCAGTCCGATCCCCACCGAATTTCTGAAATTCAGAATGAAATCTTCAAGAACCTTCAAGGTAATATGACTGTTAATGAGTATTTTACCAAGTGTAATGCTCTGTGGCAGCAGATGAATGCCTTGAGGCCTCTACTCCAATGCGAGTCTGTTCCGAAGTGTTCCTGTACTCTTATGCAAAGAATGCAGAAAGAGAGGGAAGAAGATCAGATAATTAGGTTCCTGGAAGGTTTAAATGAAGAATATGATACTATCAAATCTGGAGTTCTGGTTATGGATCCAATTCCAGATATGGAGAAGGTTCTTAACATGACACTGAAGGTTGAAAGGAAAATCAGAGGATCAATGAGTCAGAAGTGTAGTGACCTCATCTAGTCTAATGCAGTTCAAAACAGTCAGACACAAACTGGAGAAGAATAGTTGGTTGTGGCAGCTGCAACCTCTAACTACAAGAAGAAATTCACAAACAATGTAGGAAAGACTGTGCCTAAATGTACCTTTTGTGGCATGTTCGGTCACACCATTGAGAAGTGTTATAAGAAACACGGATACCCCCACCGGATGGGTAGCTGGATACAAATCCAAGAATAGGCAGCCTCAGGAAATGCAGCAGGGGTTAAATGCATCTATGAACCAAGCAAATGAGATAGGTTTGTTTGCTGATCAATTTCACAAACTTGTATCTCTTTTGTAGAATTAGAATAAAGGAAATCATGCGTCAAGCAGTGCTGTCATGACAGTGGCTAACTCAGGAATCAAACCAGACTTCAAAGAAACAATGGAGGTTCATAATGAAGGTATTCCTAATATCCATATTAATGCTATCTTAAATTCACATTCTACATGGATATTAGACTCAGGAGCAACAGACCACATTATATGTTCTATAGAGTACTTTGATGTGTGCCACAGAACTCAGGGTTTATCTGTTAAGCTACCAAATGGGGAGACAGTAAATGTTACTCATATATGACAAGTCAGACTTAATAAGAATGTGTTGCTTCACAATGTTTTATATATTCCATCCGTTGGTTTCAACATAATTTCTGCTAGTAAATTGACTAAACAAACAGGCTATAAAATTGTCTTGGGAGCTGATTTCTGTAATATCCAGGGAATTCATGGGACAATGGTTGGTTTTGCTAAAGAAAAGGATGGACTATATATCAGTGACCCTCCTGTGAGAAAGAAAGCTCAATGTGTTGATAGAATTGATGAGATTCATTGTAATAGCTTGACAATAAAGTTGTGGCATGATAGATTAGGGCACTATCCTGTTCCCAAAATACCTCTTTTGAATGGAATAAAAGCTGTTTCTCTCAATAAAAATTCTGAGTTTGTGTGTGAGACTTGTCATCTTGCTAAACATAAAAGATCATCCTTTCCAGTTAGTACATCTAGAGCTGAAAGATGTTTTGATCTAGTACACATGGATGTATGGGGTCCTTTTGCTGTAGCTTCTTTAAAAGGAGAACATTACTTTCTGACTATTGTTGATGATTGCAGTAGATTCACCTAGCTACATTTAATGAGAAACAAGTCAAAAGTTAAGTCTACTTTCCAAAATTTTTATAACTATGTGCACACTCACTTTTCAGTCAAGATTAAAATAGTAAGGACAGATAATGGGAATGAGTTCTTAATGAATAGTTTTTTCAGTGAGAAGGGAATTGTCCATCAAAGATCTTGTGTGTATACACCCCAACAGAATGGGGTAGCAGAAAGGAAGCATCAACACATCTTAAATATAGCCAGGGCCCTGAAGTTTCAGTCTGGATTGCCCACTAACTTCTGGGGTCATTGTGTTCTCCATGCATCTTACCTTATCAACAGGCTACCAACTAATGTGCTCCATGGGAACACTCCCTTTAAAGTGTTAACTGGAAGGGAAGTAGAATATGATGAGCTCAGATCCTTTGGAAGTTTGTGCTTTGGGGAAACTATTTCACAAGGAAGAAACAAAATGCAACCAAGAGCAAGGAAGTGTATTTTCTTGGGTTTTCCTGCTAATGTAAAAGGATATATTTTGTATGATCTTGTTGACAAAGCTGTTTTTGTTTCAAGAGATGTTAAGTTTTATGAGCAGGAGTTCCCACTTTGTAAACAGAATGCAGAAAGTGCAGAAACATCCACTCATGGCATAATCCCTCATTACCTATGATCCCTACCTATGTTGAGACAAATTTCCCCTTGGAACCTTTGGAGAATTATGCCAATTCCAGGGCTGTGACAGATGCTGATGACAGTAGAAGCCATGAAAATGAAGATGGTGATGATAGGGATGTTGGACACAGTGATGAAATGGTTAACAGTACACCCAATGATATTGACTGTGATGGGTTAAGCAATGAAGTCTCAAATGATTCAGCCCATGGCAGCCAAGTGCCACAAACTGATATGGAACATTTACAGCCCAGGAGGTCAGCAAGAGTGAGAAATGTACCTCCAAGGCTGCAAGACTATTACTGTCACTCCTCATTTGAGAATAAATCAGGTATGGGAACATCTCCCCACCCCATAGGCAATTTTGTTTCTTGTGCCAATCTGTCCCCTAACCATTACCTCTACACATGAGCCCCAATCCTATAATGAAGCTGTGCAGCATGAGAAATGGAGACAGGCTATGCAAACTGAAATAGAAGCTTTGATTCAGAACAATACTTGGGTTCCGACAGACTTGCCTATAGGGAAGACACCTATTGGATGTAGGTGGGTGTACAAAGTCAAGCATAAAGTAGATGGCACCATAGAGAGACACAAAGCTAGACTAATTGCTAAGGGTTATACTCAGCAACTAGGAATGGACTACATTGAGACTTTCTCTCCAGTAGCTAAGATGACCACCATTAAAACTTTCCTAGCTGTGGCAGTTGCTAAGGGGTGGGACATCCAACAACTTGACATCAATAATGCATTCTTGCATGGGGATCTGGAGGAAGAAGTTTACATGATTTTACCACCAGGTTTTAAAAGTGATAAGCCCAAGCAGGTTTGCAGATTGCTTAGGTCTCTTTATGGCCTAAAACAGGCAAGTAGGCAATGGAATGCCAAGTTAACAAGGGCACTACAAAATGTTGGCTTCCTACAATCTGCTACTGATCCTTCACTATTTACTAAAACATCAAAAGACTCATTCATTGCCTTACTTGTATATGTAGATGATATCCTTGTGGCAGGAACAGATCATGAACAGATCAAGAAGTTGAAATAGATGCTTGATGAAGCTTTCAAAATAAAAGACCTTGGGAAGCTGAATTATTTTCTAGGAATTGAAGCATTCAGAACTTCCAGTGGTATCAATTTGTGCCAAAGGAAATACACATTGGAGATTTTACAGGAAAATGGCTTTCTAGATGCAAAGCTTGTGAAAACACCATGTACAACTGGGCAGAAACTCAACACCACTGAAGGCACATTGCTTGACAATCCTGAATAGTTTAGAAGGTTGGTTGGCAAATTATTATACTTAACCAACAGTATACCTGATATCTCCTATGCAGTTCAACAGTTGAGCCAGTTTGTTAATAAGCCCAGGGATATTCATCTAACTGCAGCACACAGAGTGCTAAGGTATCTAAATGGTTCTCCTGGAAAAGGGTTGTTCTATGCCTCTAAATCTCCCATCAAATTGCAAGGTTTTTCTAACTCAGATTGGGCTACCTGTACTGACACTAGAAGATCTATAACAGGGTATTGTATCTACCTTGGGGATTCCCTAATATCTTGGAAGACCAGGAAACAAGCTACTGTGTCAAGGTCTTTCTCTGAAGCAGAGTACAGAGCCCTAGCTTCCAATGTATGTGAAATTCAGTGGCTCTTATATTTGTTAGCAGATTTGAAGGTCAGCAGCAGCAACCCTATTGCTCTATTTTGTGATAATAGATCAGCTGTTGCAATAGGAGAGAACTATGTGTTTCATGAACGAACAAAGCACATAGAAATAGATTGCCATGTTGTGAGGCAAAAAGTTCATGAAGGGGTGATCAAATTGTTGAGCATTCCTTCTCACAAAAAAATAGCAGATGGTTTTACTAAAGCTTTGCCTAAACCATTGTTTGACAGCTTTCATGATAAGCTGGGCCTTCAGGATCTTCATGCGCCAGCTTACGGGGGGGTGATGAAGTAACAGCTGGCAGCAGCACCTGGCAGCAGCTTAGTCTAGCTTTCAAAAGGTCATTTGTGTCTTTTGCTAGAGTTGGTTAGTCATCGTTAAGTCCTAAGCAGTGGTATATAAACAAGAGTAGAGCTCTATCTGTCTGTAACAGAATATCATAACAAACACTTTCAATTCAATACAATTTTCCCTCTCAATTCCTTGTTGTTCTTCAACTGCTTCACTTACTTTGATATGAACTGAGATAGTTCATCACAATAGTTGTACTGATTTGATTTTTTAGCCACTAATTAAGTGCATGAGACGTTGACATGGTGGGAATTGGTGCTGGTATAGTGTTATTATATAAGGAAAAGGATATGGCTATGTTGCTGGGATATTCCAATAATGATATTGATGTTTAGGTCTCTATTGCTCGGCAACAACCTTGGTGCCTAATTTGTTTTTATGGCTTTCCTGAGAGATCGAGGAGGCATCAGTCCTGGGAATTGTTGATGGATCTAAGAATACGGTCTTCCCTACCCTAGATCGTAATTGGTGATTTCAATGATCTTGTGAGTCATTTCGAGAAGAAGGGTCTGATTCCTCATCCTGATAGTCTTATTCGTGGTTTTAATGATGTTCTACATGATTATGAGTTATCGGACCTGGGAATGGTGGGTTATGACTATACCTGGGAGAGGGGGAGAGGAACATATCATTGGGTGGAGGAGTGCCTTGATAGGGCTGTTACATCCACGGATTGGTGCATATTGTTTATGGAGGCTACGGTTCGTAATTGTCTTACTTTTACCTCCGATCACAGTGCTATATTTCTTAATCTGGAAGTGCTATCAGTTCGCAAAAGAGGTAAGCAATTTAAGTTTGAGGCCGCATGGCTTTATGATGAGAATTGTGCAAAGATAGTTGAACTTTCTTGGAGGAGGTCGTATGGTTCAACGTTCCAGCAGCGAATCAGTAGTTGCGGCTATGGCTTGTGGAGGTGGGGTGGAGATTATTTCAAGAACTTTGGTAACGAATTTTGCAGTTGAGGAATAATCTGGAAACAATTAGGGGTAGAAGTAATACTATAGATGTTCAATGTTACCAAAATATGGAGGGCGAATTACATTGTCTTCTTTCTTAGGAAGATATTTTTTGGAGGCAACGGTGTAAGCAACTTTAGCTAGAGGAGGGTGATATTAACACCAAATTTTTCCACAAGTTCGCCTCTAAAAGACGAAGAAATAACCAACTCTCACGTCTTTAGGATCCGAATGGGTTTGGGTTGAAGGTAGGGCTATGCATGTAGAGGTTTTAAGGTACTATTATGAAATTTTCACTTTTTCTGGTTATGATGATGGTCGGTTGAATATGGTGCAAAACTGTGTCTTTAGTAGTCAAAATGCCCGTTTGCTCAGGCTAGTGGAACTCGACGAAGTTAAATTGGCTCTCTTCTTGATGGCTCCTAACAAAGCCTCGGGCCTTGATGGTATGACTCCCTATTTTTATCAAGCTTATGGTCTGTAATTAGAAATGATCTTATTGATTTTGTTGCATACTGTTTTAATAATTGTACTTTACCCCATGGCTTAATGACACTAATGTAGTGATAATTCCCAAGAAGAAGTTGCCGGTGAAAGTTTATGATCTGAGACCGATATCGATTGTGCTCTGTAATGTCGCGTATAAAGTTCTAGCTGAAGTGGTGGACAATCGGCTGAAGGAAGTTTTGGATGTCATTGTTTCTATTTGTCATAATGCCTTCATCCTTGACAGGCTCATTACGGATAATATTATTGTGGCGGGAGAGGTAGGACATTTTTTAAGGAGGAAATGTAACGGTAGAGAGGGTTGGGTTGCTTTTAAACTTGATATGGCCAAAGCCTATGACAGGATGAAGTGGTGTTTTTTTGAGGAGTATGTTAACAGGTTTAGGGTTCGCCCAGGGGTGGGTTGATCTTGTATTGCTGTGTGTATCTACAATCAAATATAATATTTTGGTTAATGGGGAGAGTGCGGGAACAATATAATGGCTCCCACTCGGGGTATTAGACAGGGTGATCCGTTATCGCCCTATTTATTTATTTTGTGTGCTGAAGGCTTATCGTTGTTATTATAGAGGGAGGATGCCAGAGGGAATATCCATGGTGTGCGTGTGGCTAGGGGCGCCCCTTCTGTGTCCCACTTGTTCTTCGTGGATGATAGTTTACTTTTATTTTTTTTCATGGCAAATGATAAAGAAGCATAGGAGGTGAGAAATTGTTTAACGCTCTATAGTGTTATTTCGGGCCACGCTATTAATTTTGATAAGTCTAGCATTCTGTATAGCAAAAACACGATTTAGTTATGAGGGATCATGTGTCGGGTATTTTTGGTGTTCACAAGGTGGAGGATTTGGGAAAATATATGGGTCTTCCTTTTTTTTTTTGGGCGTAATAAATCTGCGGTTTTTCGTTATATTGAGCAAAGAGTAAGGGACATGGTTAGTTCTTGGCAAAAGAAATTGTTGACTAGGGTAGGAAAAGAGGTTTTACTTAAAAGTGTTGCCGCAAACCATGCCGATCTTTGCTATGTCTATTTTCCTCCTGCCTCGTGGGGTGTGTGATTCCATTGAAAATATTATGAACCGTTTTTGGTGGGAGAGTTGGGCAAGATTAGCATGACCTAAGTATTATAGTGGTATGGGTTTCAAGAGGCTTCACGAGTTCAATATAACCCTTTTAGCTAAACAAGGGTGGCGTGTTCTTACAAATCCCGATTCTTTGGATTGCAAAATTTTGAAAGCTAGGTATTTTCCTAATGACACTTTTCTGATAGCTAAACTTGGTTATAATCCAAGTTTTATTTGGCGCAGAATTTTGGCAAGCCAAATGGTTCTAAGGGAAAGAGTAGTTCGCAGGGTTGGAAATGGGTCAGATACTTTGGTTTGGGGATGACCGTGACTAGTAGATTCGGCTGACTCAAAATTGCAAACAGTGTGTATTGATGAACTTCAAGATGCCAAAGTCTCCAATTTGCTGACGAGTGAGGGTGAGTGGGGTGTTGAGCTTATTATGGATATATTCTCTGATAATGATGTTAAGAGAATTCTAAGTACGCCCATCCCGCCTTTACATAATGACTCATGGTGCTGGAAGGGTGACGTGAGAGGCAAATATACAGTAAAGCATGGCTATCATTTGTTAACTGCTACTCTCATGATGCAACTTCAGACGACCTCGTTTGTTGAATGGCGGTGATTATGGAGTTTATCGATGCCTTCTAAGGTAAAGATTTTTATTTAATTTGGAGGTGTTTGCATAATATTCTCCCCGTGCGTGAGGTGTTAAAGACTAAAAGAGTTTGGGCG
This sequence comes from Ipomoea trifida, assembly GCA_003576665.1. Classification (NCBI taxonomy): domain Eukaryota; kingdom Viridiplantae; phylum Streptophyta; class Magnoliopsida; order Solanales; family Convolvulaceae; genus Ipomoea; species Ipomoea trifida. Next base: position 28,275,098 of record CP025659.1, read on the forward strand.
GGGGGAGGGGGGTGGTTGTCCTTTGTGCACTACCCAGTTGTAGACCATTTCCCATGTGTTATGTGAATGCCCGATTGCTTGTCAGTTGTGGAATAGCGCCGGTGTGCTGCAAAGTTCAACTTTTGATGAGTGCTTTGTTACAATCAAATTTTGTTCACCAAATGTTGATGATGCTATCTTAATGGCAGCAAGGTTTTGGGTTATCTGGTTAGTTCGAAACGACGCCATATGGAATGGGAAGCAGTGGGGTGTACAAGAAATGAAGGGTTATGTTAATGTGCTGCATGCTTCCTGGAAATCCATCACGTCACATGCATCTCCTAGTCAGCAGCGGGGTGCACATACAGTGCAATGGTCGTCGCTAGAAAGGGGTTTTCTTAAGTGTAATGTGGGCGCGGCTATGAACGAGAGTGGTGCGACGTTTTTCTTGCGGAAGCTATGGGAGTGGTGGAAGCTTTAACGTGGATCAAGAGTCACCTTGTGTCTTTGTATATTGTGGAGTTCGACTGCCTTAATTTTTGTAATAGCTTTAATTCTTTTAGACCAGGCTATTTGCACGTTGTTTTAGTTAGTAAGCAACGCCGTTTGGATGCTCATGACATTGGGAACGTTTTGGTTCGCCATGTCAAAAGGTCAGCGAATCATGTAGGCATGTAGCTTACGCACTTGCTAGGGCAACGGGTTCTTCCTCTATCCTCAGGGGTGAGTATTTTCTCCTCCTTTTTGTATTGCTGATTTGATTTAATATAAGCTAACCGTGGTTTGTTTTAAAAAAAAAAAGTGTATGAGACGAGATGGGGAAGAATAATGGAATAAAATGTCCAAAGATGCTGGAAGGTCTAGATTATTTCTTGTGCACACATGAAGACTAGGATATGACCGATGAGCTGATTGCATGACTTGCTATCTGCCTTCACAATGGCTCTAAGGGCGGAATCTTGTTGAGTTAGAATTAGTTAGGCGAACCTGTGATCACCTAAGTTAAAAGAAAAACAGAATAATAATGGAATAAAACTATTAATTAGGTAATAAGAAAAAATGTATTTAAAGTTAAA
>CP025659.1:28356510-28381656 GCA_003576665.1 Ipomoea trifida
GCTCTACCTCCAAAGAGTGAGATAAGGGAGGTGGACGAAAGGCTTTCAAGAGCACTTCAAGATATTAAGAATGATAGGTTGTTAAAACAAGAAATCACCCAAGATATGCAGCAAGAAATGGCCGCTATGAAACAAGAGTCTCAAGATACAATAAAAAAAATATTGAGACTCAAATGTCTCAAATGATGAAGATCATGTCGGAGAGACCGTGGGGTGTGTTGCCTAGCACCACGGATAATAATCTAAAAAAGCGTATAAACGCTATCTCCATAAAGATCTTGGGTGATGGAAGTGAGAAAAAGGATGCCATGATGCAAATTTGTGAGAAGGAGACTACCTCGTTTGTTCAATCAAGCAAAGGGAAGTAGGCCACCTCTTGTGATCAATCAAAGAAAGGGAAGGAGGTCACCTCTTGTGACCTAAGCAAGCGAAAGAAGGAGGCCATTGCCAAGCCAGTAACCCCACGTTACCGACCACAAATCTCATTTCCCCAAAGGCTATTGAATATGAACAACTTGAAGGAGAAAGGTAAACTCACAAGGAAATCTAAGTGGCAAACTCACTTATGGGCCGAATAGAGAGAGGGGTCAAATCACCTACAGCTCCACTAATGGAGGAAGTGGAAATACTCTCTATAGCCACCGCATCTCTCCAACGGTGAGCTCTACCTCCAAAGAGTGAGATAAGGGAGGTGGACGAAAGGCTTTCAAGAGCACTTCAAGATATCAAGAATGATAGGTTGTTAAAACAAGAAATCACCCAAGATATGCAGCAAGAAATGGCCGCTATGAAATAAGAGTCTCAAGCTACAATAAAAAAAAATATTGATACTCAAATGTCTCAAATGATGAAGATCATGTCGGAGAGACCGTTGGGTGTGTTGCCTAGCACCACGGATAATAATCTAAAAGAGCGTATAAACGCTATCTCCATAAAGATCTTGGGTGATGGAAGTGAGAAAAAGGAAGCCATGATGCAAATTTGTGAGAAGGAGACTACCTCGTGTGGTCAATCAAGCAAAGGGAAGGAGACCACCTCTTGTGATCAATCAAAGAAAGGGAAGGAGGTCGTCTCTTGTGACCTAAGCAAGCAAAAGAAGGAGGTCATTGCCAAGCCAGTACCCCCACGTTACCGACCACCAATCCCAGTTCCCCAAAGGTTATTGAATATGAACGACTTGAAGGAGAAAGGTAAATTCCCAAGCAAATCTAAGTGGCAAACTCACTTATGGGCCGAATAGAGAGAGGGTTCAAATCACCTACAGCTCCACTATTGGAGGAAGTGGAAATACTCTCTATAGCCACCGCATCTCTCCAATGGTGAGCTCTACCTCCAAAGAGTGAGATAAGGGAGGTGGACGAAAGGCTTTCAAGAGCACTTCAAGATATCAAGAATGATAGGTTGTTAAAACAAGAAATCACCCAAGATATGCAGCAACAAATGGCTGCTATGAAACAAGAGTCTCAAGCTACAATAAAAAAAATATTGAGACTCAAATATCTCAAATGATGTAGATCATGTCTGAGAGACCGTGGGGTGTGTTGCCTAGCACCACGGATAATAATCTAAAAGAGCGTATAAATGCTATCTCCATAAAGATCTTATGTTATGGAAGTGAGAAAAAGGATGCCATGATGCAAATTCGTGAGAGGGAGACTACCTCGTGTGTTCAATCAAGCAAAGGGAAGGAGGCCACCTCTTGTGATCAATCAAAGAAAGGGAAGGAGGTCACCTCTTGTGACCTAAGCAAGCAAAAGAAGGAGGCCATTGCCAAGCCAGTAACCCCACGTTACGGACCACCAATCTCATTTCCCCAAAGGCTATTGAATATGAACGACTTGAAGGAGAAAGGTAAACTCACAAGCAAATCTAAGTGGCAAACTCACTTATGGGCCGAATAGAGAGAGGGGTCAAATCACCTACAGCTCCACTAATGGAGGAAGTGGAAATACTCTCTATAGCCACCGCATCTCTCCAACGGTGAGCTCTACCTCCAAAGAGTGAGATAAGGGAGGTGGACGAAAGGCTTTCAAGAGCACTTCAAGATATCAAGAATGATAGGTTGTTAAAACAAGAAATCACCCAAGATATGCAGCAAGAAATGGCCGCTATGAAACAAGAGTCTCAAGCTACAATAAAAAAAAATATTGAGACTCAAATGTCTCAAATGATGAAGATCATGTCGGAGAGACCGTGGGGTGTGTTGCCTAGCACCACGGATAATAATCTAAAAAAGCGTATAAACGCTATCTCCATAAAGATCTTGGGTGATGGAAGTGAGAAAAAGGATGCCATGATGCAAATTTGTGAGAAGGAGACTACCTCGTGTGTTCAATCAAGCAAAGGGAAGGAGGCCACCTCTTGTGATCAATCAAAGAAAGGGAAGGAGGTCACCTCTTGTGACCTAAGCAAGCAAAAGAAGGAGGCCATTGCCAAGCCAGTAACCCCACGTTACCGACCACAAATCTCATTTCCCCAAAGGCTATTGAATATGAACGACTTGAAAGAGAAAGGTAAACTCACAAGCAAATCTAAGTGGCAAACTCACTTGTGACACCCCAACCTCACACAGGCTGAGATAGCTAAAAACTAACATAACAGCTGCCCATCTCAACCAACATTCATAACAAAGCGGAAGCGAATTAAAACTTAAGGGCGTCATGCCACATCTAGGTATAATCACGGCCTAGATGCACAGGCTAAACACAAGAATGAACTAAGCTGTCATATCATAAAAACTGAAATAATAATCCTCAAAGTATAAATCCACAAATATCCAAAAGTACCCAACGGACTAATCAAGAGTATATCATAATATCTCAAGGCACACAGGCCCAAAACCAAAGTCTAAACAAGGCAAACTAAGTCTACGCATCCTCAGAAAGAGAAACTCTAGCGCGCTCTCACGTAGACTACTCCATACCTGGAAAACACGCAAAGAACCATTAGCAAAAGAATGCTAAGCAACCACCATTCACACCCGCAAGGAAGTATAGATATATAATAAGCTTGTAAATAGGTTTACACACCCATATAGAATATAAACACCAACGAACTGTACAATAGTTCAAAACGATACTCAACAACAACAAGTTGAACGAATCATAGACCAAACTCATTCAAATAAAGCCAAAGTCCAACGACGAAAGCATAAGACAACAACGAGTCAAAACCAAGGTACCAACTGAACACAAGTATAAGGAATAATCAACCATAATCAAGAACAACGAGGTATCAATCGAATAAACAAAGACTCGTAACCAAAGAATCGAAAGAAAACCCACCACCAACCACCAAGCGTCAAATCGAACCCAAGCCCAATCAAAAACCAAGTACACAGGGGAAAAACTCATTCACAGGGGTAATGAACCCAATCACAGGGACCGTAGTCCAATCACAGGGACCGAAGTCCAATCACAGGGGTGAATCGACCCAATCACGGGGGTAATGAACCCAATCACAGGGGTAATGAACCCAATCACAGGGGCAATAGCCCAATCACAGGGACCTAAGTCCAATCACAGGGGTGAATCAACCCAATCACAGGGGTAATGAACCCAATCACAGGGGTAATGAACCCAAATACAAACAATAGCAGCACAACAAGTGCACCCAACAACTCCAACGATACCAACAAACCAACATCACATACTCATACTCCAATATCATCCCAAAACAACCAAACAAAGTGTTCATCTCATCTATGAACACACTCCAACTCCCAGGTAAAAGAATATCAAGGGAATCAACAAACCAAGAGCACAAAAGGGAAACTAAAGACATGAACAAATCTCCAAGATAAGATAGTAAATACCCAACAAAAGGCATGGATAAATACTCCAAAGGCATGGTAAAATACTCCACAAAACAACCCAACAATAATCAGAAACAAAGAAGAAACAACAGACAACAACACAGAAACCTGCTCTCTGGAATCCAAATTCCAGGAGCCTTGCGGAACTCACCAGCGGAGCATGGACCTCCGCCGGCCTCCTCCGCACGAAGGGAACGGTCCCCTTCGGCGGACCACCACTCCCCGTCCAACTCCTCCGTTCCGGCCTTGCGGAACTCCTCGGCGGGTTACATTGTGCCGCCGAGGACCTCCGCAAGGTCACCACCAATCCCCGATTACAGAACCCTTCCCAGACACGAATGACTCCAATTCCAGAGAGTAAATTCAGACCCAAAATACATCAACATTGCATCAAATTAGAGGCCAAAAACATGGAAATCCAAACCATCAATGATCATACAACACTAATCAAAAGATCAAGATGAAATCCAACAAATAGATTCAACAAGATAGGCTAATCACAAGGAATTTTCAGGATTTCCAACACCAAGAACATCATATAATTTAGGAGTGAATGAAAATAGTTTTGATGGACATAGTGGTTACCTTGAATAGTTTTTCCCAACTCCAACAAGCCCTAAGCAAGATCACAATGCCCCACCTTCACCTTGATCATCTTTTCCCAAAGAACCCCAAAAGAACATCATAAGAATATGCTTAAAAGACTATCAAAAACACAAAATACAAAGGAGATTCTAGGCTAGATGAACTTACCCACTCCTAAGCAACCATAAAAGAGCAACCTTTACTTGAAAGCTTGTAGGAAAATTGTGACACCCCAACCTCACACAGGCTGAGATAGCTAAAACTTAACATAAAAGCTGCCAATCTCAACCAACAAACCAAACATAGCGGAAGCGAATTTAAAACTTAAGGGCGTCATGCCACATCTAGGTATATCACAGCCTAGATGCACAGGCTAAACATAAAACGAACTAAACTGTCATATCATATAACCGAATCGGTCCTCAAAACATAATCCATAAAAATCCAAGAGAAATACCCAAAATACTAAACAAGAGTATCATAATGTCTCGCGGCTCACAGGCCAACAAAACCAAGTCTAAACAGAACCGACTAAGGCTAAACATCCTCATAGGAAAGCTCTATCACGCTCACGAGTAACTACTCCATACCTGGAAAACACGCAAAGAACCATTAGCAAAAGAATGCTAAGTAACCATCATTCACACCCGCAAGGAGATATAGATATACATAAGCTTGTAAATAGGTTTACACACCCATATAGAATATAAACCCCAACAAACTGTTCACAGTTCAAACCGAGACTCGACAATAATAAGCTGAACAAATCATAAACGAGATACCAACTGAACACAATCCGAAAGGAAACAACCAACTCAACGAGAATGACAAGATGTCAACCGAATAACACAAGGACTAATAAAGCCAACCAAGAAGGAATCCCAACACCAACCTCCCAACCAAAACCAAGTCAACCATCAACCAAGTCAATCCACATAGTCAGAAGTCAGAAGTCAAATAGTCACGAGTCAAACAGGGGTGATGAGCCCAATCACAGGGACCGAAGTCCAATCACAGGGACCGAAGTCCAATCACAGGGACCGACAGTCCAATCACAGGGACCGAAGTCCAATCACAGGGGTAATCAACCCAATCACAGGGACCGAAGTCCAAAGTCAGAAGTCAATAGTAGCACAGTCAATAGTAACCCAATAGTCCACAGTCAATAGTAACTCAATAGTCCACAGTCAATAGTAACTCAATAGTCCACAGTCAACAGTAACACAATAACCACCATCACAACCATACTCCAACATCAACTCAACCAACCAAGACATGGGTTCATCTCAAATATGAACACCAACCAACTCCCAGATTATGAATCAAAGGGACAATAGATCAAGAACACCAAAAGATGGAAACCAAAGACATGAATCAATACTCCAAACTATGGTATCAAATACCCAATAATTAATACGAATAAATACTCCAAGAACATGGTAAAATACCCAACAAAACAATCCAACAATAATCTGAAACAAAGACCAACAACAGACAACAACAGCAGAAGAATCGCTCACTGGAAATCAACTCCCAGTGGCCTAACGGAACACCACAGCGGAACACAGCTCTCCGCCGACCTCCTCCGCAAAGAGGAGACGGTCCCCCTCAACGGGCCTCTCCCCTCCGCCCAACACTTCCGTCGCCACCTTGCGGATCGCCCTCGCGGGTTACATTATGCCGCTTGGGTCTTCCGCACGGCCAAACCCTTTCCCAGATTTCCAGAACCGAAGCAGACATGAACAAATCCAACTTCCAGAATACAAAATCCAATCAAATACACTCACATTTCATCCAATTTAGAGTCCAAAAATAAGGAAATCCACAACATCATTGATCATACAACACAAGGCAAAAGATCAAGATGAAATCCAACAAAATACATCCAAGAAATAGGCTACACAACAAGAATTTTTTTTCAGGATTTCCAACACCAAGATCAATATATATAGAATAGGTGAATAAAATAGATTTGATGGACATGGATGGTTACCTCAAAGAGCTTTTCCTACTCCAACAAGCCTTTTGCTAGCTCAAGAAGCCCCACCTTCACCTTGATCATCTTTTTCCCAAAGAACCCCAAAAGAACACTTATAAGATTATGTAAAAAGACTATCTAAAACACAAAATGCAAGATGGATTCTAGGATAGATGCACTTACCCACTCCCAACAAAGCTTAAAAGAGCAACCTTTACTTGAAATCTTGTAGGAAAAATGAAGATGAATTTTAGGGAAATATGAGAGGAAAATGGCGTATGAATTCTTGTAGGAGGAAGAAAGGAGTGAAAGTCTTTAGGGCATTTGACCTTCAAATTATATACCAAGAATACATACACTATTTTAGGGTGTAAGACATAAAATGATGTGGGCTTAAGTAATCTTATAAAATAATGGGTGTAGGAAAATTAATATAATCAAGACTAGTAAGTTGGGCTTATTAAATTTACCCCTTACAAATTAAATACAAGAATTAGCCCATAAGGGTGTCTTAGGATCAATATATGTATATATATAATGTATGATCAAGAATGTGGGTTTGTAAGAATATTTAATAACAAATATTGTAAGGGTCCAAATTGAATAAAATCCCTTACAAGAATAAATTCAACTAATTGGGCTCTTGATTGGAATAATTAAATTAGGCTCAAGATTATATATATATACAAGTGTATATATATTAAATAGAAAGTATTAGCCCAATTGGAATTTAATTAAATTGCCCGAAGAATTAATTAAATTGCCCAAGGAATTAATTACCGAACGAAAGGCTTGAAAAGGAATTTACGGGGTGTTACAAAAATGGAGATCAAATTTTGGAAGGAATTGTAGATGAAAATGGCGTGAAAATGAAGTGTGTAGGGAGAGAGGAAGAGGAGTGAAAGCTTTTAGGTTATTTGATCATCAAAATATATACTAAGAATACATACAATATTTAGGGTGTAAGACTTTAATAGGAATTGGGCTTAAGTATATAATATGATGGCTACAAGAATTAATTATATATATTCAAGACTAGCAAAATGGGCTAATGAAATCATCCCTTATAATTAATAATAGAATTGGAATAAGAAAGCCCATAGGAATGTCTTAGAAACATTATATATACATTATATAATATAAGATCAATAAATTGGGCTTGTAGGAATATTTAATTACAAATATTGTAAGGATCCAAATTGAATAAAAATCCCTTACAAGAATAATTCAATTAATTGGGCTCTTAAATAGAATAATTAAATTAAGCTCATGAATATATATATATATAAGTGTATATATATTAAATTGAAAGGATTAGCCCAATTAGAAATTAATTAAATTGCCCAAGGAATTAATTAACGAACCGAAAGGCTTGAACGAAATTACGGGGTGTTACATCACTTATGGGCCGAATAGAGAGAGGGGTCAAATCACCTACAGCTCCACTAATGGAGGAAGTGGAAATACTCTCTATAGCCACCGCATCTCTCCAACGGTGAGCTCTACCTCCAAAGAGTGAGATAAGGGAGGTGGACGAAAGGCTTTCAAGAGCACTTCAAGATATCAAGAATGATAGGTTGTTAAAACAAGAAATCACCCAAGATATGCAGCAAGAAATGGCCGCTATGAAATAAGAGTCTCAAGCTACAATAAAAAAAATATTGATACTCAAATGTCTCAAATGATGAAGATCATGTCGGAGAGACCGTGGGGTGTGTTGCCTAGCACCACGGATAATAATCTAAAAGAGCGTATAAACGCTATCTCCATAAAGATCTTGGGTGATGGAAGTGAGAAAAAGGAAGCCATGATGCAAATTTGTGAGAAGGAGACTACCTCGTGTGGTCAATCAAGCAAAGGGAAGGAGACCACCTCTTGTGATCAATCAAAGAAAGGTGTGACACCCCAACCTCACACAGGCTGAGATAGATAAAACTTAGCACAACGGCTGCCTATCTCAACCAAAACCATAACAAAGCATAGCGGAAGCGAATTTAAAACTTAAGGGCGTCATGCCACATCTAGGTATAAACACAGCCTAGATGCACAGGCTAAACATAAGGATAAACTAAACTGTCATATCATAAAACTGAAATAAAATCCTCAATCATAATCCATAATCAACCAAAAGTACCCAAACTACTAATCAAGAGTATATCATAATATCTCAAGGCACACAGGCCCAAAAACCAAAGTCTAAACAAGGCAAACTACGTCTACGCATCCTCAGAAAGGGAAACTCTAGCGCACTCTCGCGTAGATTACTCCATACCTGGAAAACACGCAAAGAACCATTAGCAAAAGAATGCTAAGCAACCACCATTCACACCCGCAAGGAGATATAGATATATAATAAGCTTGTAAATAGGTTTACACACCCATATAGAATATAAACACCAACGAACTGTACAATAGTCCAAAACAGATACTCAACAACGATAAGCTGAATAAATCATAAGCCAAAACTCATTCGAATAAAGCCAAAGTTCAACGATGAAAGCATAAGGCAACAACGAGTCATAACCAAGATATCAACTGAACACAAGTATAAGGAATAACCAACTATAATCGAGAACAACGAGGAATCAACCGAATGAACAAAGACTCACAACCAAAGAACCAAAAGAAAACCCAACACCGACCACCAAACCTCACACCAAGCGTCATATCAAACCCATTCCCAAACCAACCAAGTGTACAGGGGTAAAAACCCAATCACAGGGACCGAAGTCCAATCACAGGGGTGAATCGACCCAATCACAGGGGTAATGAACCCAATCACAGGGACCGTAGTCCAATCACAGGGACCTAAGTCCAATCACGGGGGTCGTCGACCCAATCACAGGGGTAATGAGCCCAATCACAGGGGTAATGAACCCGAACACAAACAATAGTAGCATAACTAGATCACCAACAAACCCCAAGGATACCATCAAACCAACATCATATACTCATACTCCAACATCATCCCAAGACAACCAAACAAAGTGTTCATCTCATCTATGAACACAAACAAACTCCCAGGTAATTGAATATCAAGAATCAAAAGACCAAGAGTACAAAAAGAGAAACCAAAGACATGAATAAATCTCCAAGACAAGGTAGTAAATACCCAACAAAAGGCATGGATAAATACTCCAAAGACGTGGTAAAATACTCCACAAAACAATCCAACAATAATCAGAAACAAAGAGGAAACAACAGACAACAACATCACAGAAATAGTCTCTGGGAGCAGATTCCCAGTGACCTTACGGAACTCATCAACGGACTACTGTCCTCCGCCGCACTCCTCCGCAAGAAGGAGGCGGACTGCCTCAACGGATCACCACCCTCCGGCCACATCCTCCGCCTTGGCCTTGCGGATCACCTCGGCGGGTTACATTGTGCCGCCTTGGTCCTCCGCAAGGTCAAATACAACCCCCAGTTCCAGAATTCAACATCAGACATGGATAAATGTTCCAGAGAGTATAATCAGACCCAATATATCAACATTTCATCCAATTTAGAGGTCAAAAACATGGAAATCCAAACCATCAATGATCATACAACACTAATCAAAAGATCAAGATGAAATCCAACAAATAGATTCAACAAAATAGGCTAATCACAAGGAATTTTCAGGATTTCCAACACCAAGAACATCATATAGATTAGGAGTGAATGAAAATAGTTTTGATGGACATGGATGGTTACCTTGAATAGCTTTTTCCAACTCCAACAAGCCCTAAGCAAGATCACAATGCCCCACCTTCACCTTGATCATCTTTTCCCAAAGAACCCCAAAAGAACACCATAAGAATATGCTTAAAAGACTATAAAAACACAAGATACAAAAGAGATTCTAGGCTAGATGATCTTACCCACTCCTAAGCAACCATAAAAGAGCAATCTTTACTTGAAATCTTGTAGGAAAAATGGAGATCAAATTTGGTAGGAAATGAAGGGGAAAGTGGCGTGAGAATGGGTAGGGAGAGAAGAAGAAGAGTGTAAACTTTTAGGGTAATTTTAGTCTTCAAATCATATACCAAAAATACATACAATATTTTAAGTTGTAAGACTTTAATTGGAATTGGGCTTAAGTATGCAATATAATGGCTAGGAGAATTAATTGTATATATTCAAGACTAACAAAGTGGGCTAGTGAAATCATCCCTTATAATTAATATAAGAATTAAATCAAGGAAGCCCATAGGAATGTCTTAGGAATATTATTTATACACCATATAATATAAGATCAATAAATTGGGCTTGTAGGAATATTTGATTACAATATTGTAAGGGTCCAAATTGAATAAAAATCCCTTACAAGAATAATTCAATTAATTGGGCTCTTGAATAGAATAATTAAATTAGGCTCATGAATATATATATATATATATATATATATATGCAAGTATATATATATATTAAATTGAAGGAATTAGCCCAATTAGAACAATTAAATTGCCCAAGGAATTAATTAACGATTAAAAAGGCTCGAACGAAATTACGGGGTGTTACAAAAGGGAAGGAGGTCGTCTCTTGTGACCTAAGCAAGCAAAAGAAGGAGATCATTGCCAAGCCAGTAACCCCACGTTACCGACCACCAATCCCAGTTCCCCAAAGGTTATTGAATATGAACGACTTGAAGGAGAAAGGTAAATTCCCAAGGAAATCTAAGTGGCAAACTCACTTATGGTCCGAATAGAGAGAGGGTTCAAATCACCTACAGCTCCACTAATGGAGGAAGTGGAAATACTCTCTATAGCCACCGCATCTCTCCAACGGTGAGCTCTACCTCCAAAGAGTGAGATAAGGGAGGTGGACGAAAGGCTTTCAAGAGCACTTCAAGATATCAAGAATGATAGGTTGTTAAAACAAGAAATCACCCAAGATATGCAGCAAGAAATGGCCGCTATGAAACAAGAGTCTCAAGCTACAATTAAAAAAATATTGAGACTCAAATGTCGCAAATGATGAAGATCATGTCGGAGAAACCGTGGGGTGTGTTGCCTAGCACCACGGATAATAATCTAAAAGAGCGTATAAACGCTATCACCATAAAGATCTTTGGAGATGGAAGTGAGAAAAAGGATACCATGATGCAAATTTGTGAGAAGGAGACTACCTCGTGTCAATCAAGCAAAGGGAAGGAGACCACCTCTTGTGATCAATCAAAGAAAGGGAAGGAGGTCTCCTCTTGTGACCTAAGCAAGCAAAAGAAGGAGGTCATTGCCAAGCCAGTTACCACACGTTATCGACCACCAATCCCATTTCCCCAAAGGCTATTGAATATGAACGACTTGAAGGAGAAAGGTAAATTTAATGCTTACATGCTTTGGGCGGAATCCCTAGATATACTTTCCATTTGAAGGAGTTGTTGAAACACAAAGAAGGGGTGAAAAATGTGAAACAAGCTTACTTGAACGAAGAGTGATCGACTATGCTTCATAAGGGGTGCCCATGAAAAATGGGTGACCTCGATGCGTTTGTCGTGCCTTGTATGGTTAAGGACCTTGATTGTGACAATGCATTGGCCAACCTCAGAGCTTCAATTAACATCATGCCTTCTTTCATGTTTGATAGATTGTTGTTGCCCCCATTGACCCTGACTCACCTCACAATCTGCCCTGTCGATGGGTCCATTCGGTACCCAAAAGGCATTGAGGAAAATGTGTTGGTGAGGGTGAAGGGCTTCATAATTCATGTGGATTTTGTTGTGTTTGATGTTAGGAATGATGACATTGATGTTCCGTTAATACTTGGGAGGGAGGCCATTTTTTGCCACTTGTCGTGACATCATTGATGTTGGCACAAGCAAGTTGACTTTGAGAATTGATGGAGAAGAGGCCAAGTTTGATATGGCCAAAATTGAGAATGATGGAAATTTTGGTACAAAAGGAAAGGTCAAGGCTAAGGCTAAGAACAAATCTTCTTAGAAAAGTGATGACGTGTTGTGGAGAAATAATTGGGTGACTAAGATGTGTTTCCAACCAAAAGGATTTGATGTGAGTTGACAAGGAGATGGTATGGTGCGTCTAGCCACGGATGTTAAACGCATCACTTCTTGGGAGGCAACCTAAGGTTCTTGTGTAAATATTTTGGTTCATTTTGTGGTTTTATTGTGTTTTTGGAGCTAACGCTTGTAGGGACATACTTTCCAATGCTACTCTTGCTCCTAGTTAACTCTTGATAATACACCTATGATTGTCAGGCACTCTACTTATCTCTAAATTATCATCCTTGTGAGACCGACACTCGGGGATTCCATCCTCGTTTACACTTTCCATCCACCACCACTAAAAATTATCTTTTAGAAGCAAGAAAGTGGATGGAATAATGGAGCCACCAAGGGAGACCACAAGCAAATCTAAGTGGAAAACTCACTTATCGGCCGAATAGAGAGAGGGGTCAAATCACCTACAACTCCAATAATGGAGGAAGTGGAAACACTCTCTATAGCCACCGCATGTCTCTAATGGTGAGCTCTACCTCCAAAGAGTGAGATAAGGGAGGTGGACGAAAGGCTTTCAAGAGCACTTCAAGATATCAAGAATGATAGTTTGTTAAAACAAGAAATCACCCAAGATGTGCAGCAAGAAATGGCCGCTATGAAACAAGAGTCTCAAGCTACAATAAAAAAATATTGAGACTCAAATATCTCAAATGATGAAGATCATGTCGGAGAGACCGTGGGGTGTGTTGCCTAGCACCACGGATAATAATCTAAAAGAGCGTATAAACGCTATCTCCATAAAGATCTTAGGTGATGGAAGTGAGAAAAAGGATGCCATGATGCAAATTTGTGAGAAGGAGACTACCTCGTGTGTTCAATCAAGCAAAGGGAAGGAGACCACCTCTTGTGATCAATCAAAGAAAGGGAAGGAGGTCACAAGAGGTGACCTCTTGTGACCTAAGCAAGCAAAAGAAGGAGGCCATTGCCAAGCCAGTAACCCCACGTTACCGACCACCAATCTCATTTCCCCAAAGGCTATTGAATATGAACGACTTGAAGGAGAAAGGTAAACTCACAAGCAAATCTAAGTGGCAAACTCACTTATGGGCCGAATAGAGAGAGGGGTCAAATCACCTACAGCACCACTAATGGAGGAAATGGAAATACTCTCTATAGCCACCGCATCTCTCCAACGGTGAGCTCTACCTCCAAAGAGTGAGATAAGGGAGGTGGACGAAAGGCTTTCAAGAGCACTTCAAGATATCAAGAATGATAGGTTGTTAAAACAAGAAATCACCCAAGATATGCAGCAAGAAATGGCCGCTATGAAATAAGAGTCTCAAGCTACAATAAAAAAAATATTGATACTCAAATGTCTCAAATGATGAAGATCATGTCGGAGAGACCGTGGGGTGTGTTGCCTAGCACCACGGATAATAATCTAAAAGAGCGTATAAACGCTATCTCCATAAAGATCTTGGGTGATGGAAGTGAGAAAAAGGAAGCCATGATGCAAATTTGTGAGAAGGAGACTACCTCGTGTGGTCAATCAAGCAAAGGGAAGGAAACCACCTCTTGTGATCAATCAAAGAAAGGGAAGGAGGTCGTCTCTTGTGACCTAAGCAAGCAAAAGAAGGAGGTCATTGCCAAGCCAGTAACCCCACGTTACCGACCACCAATCTCATTTCCCCAAAGGCTATTGAACATGAACGACTTGAAGGAGAAAGGTAAACTCACAAGCAAATCTAAGTGGCAAACTCACTTATGGGTCGAATAGAGAGAGGGGTCAAATCACCTACAGCTCCACTAATGGAGGAAGTGAAAATACTCTCTATAGCCACCGCATCTCTCCAATGGTGAGCTCTACCTCCAAAGAGTGAGATAATGGAGGTGGACGAATGGCTTTCAAGAGCATTTCAAGATATCAAGAATGATATGTTGTTAAAACAAGAAATCACCCAAGATATGCAGCAAGAAATGGCCGCTATGAAACAAGAGTCTCAAGCTACAATAAAAAAATATTGAAACTCAAATGTCTGAAATGATGAAGATCATGTCGGAGAGACCGTGGGGTGTGTTGCCAAGCACCACGGATAATAATCTAAAAGAGCGTATAAACGCTATCTCCATAAAGATCTTGGGTGATGGAAGTGAGAAAAAGGATGCCATGATGCAAATTTGTGAGAAGGAGACTACCTCGTGTGTTCAATCAAGCAAAGGGAAGGAGACCACCTCTTGTGATCAATCAAAGAAAGGGAAGGAGGTCACAAGAGGTCACCTCTTGTGACCTAAGCAAGCAAAAGAAGGAGGCCATTACCAAGCCAGTAACCCCACGTTACCGACCACCAATCTCATTTCCCCAAAGGCTATTGAATATGAACGACTTGAAGGAGAAAGGTAAACTCACAAGCAAATCTAAGTGGCAAACTCACTTATGGTCCGAATAGAGAGAGGGGTCAAATCACCTACAGCTCCACTAATGGAGGAAGTGGAAATACTCTCTATAGCCACCGCATATCTCCAATGGTGAGCTCTACCTCCAAAGAGTGAGATAAGGGAGGTGGACGAAAGGCTTTCAAGAGAACTTTAAGATATCAAGAATGATAGGTTGTTAAAACAAGAAATCACCCAAGATATGTAGCAAGAAATGGCCGCTATGAAACAAGAGTCTCAAGCTACAATAAAAAAATATTGAGACTCAAATATCTCAAATGATGAAGATCATGTCGGAGAGACCGTGGGGTGTGTTGCCTAGCACCACGGATAATAATCTGAAAGAGCGTATAAACGCTATCTCCATAAAGATCTTGGGTGATGGAAGTGAGAAAAAGGATGCCATGATGCAAATTTATGAGAGGGAGACTACCTCGTGTGGTCAATCAAGCAAAGGGAAGGAGACCACCTCTTGTGATCAATCAAAGAAAGGGAAGGAGGTCTCCTCTTGTGACCTAAGCAAGCAAAAGAAGGAGGTCATTGCCAAGCCAGTAACCCCACGTTACCGACCACCAATCCCATTTCCCCAAAGGCTATTGAATATGAACGACTTGAAGGAAAATGGTAAATTTAATGCTTAGGTTAGAAAATTACATCTTGACATGTCTTTCTTACATGCTTTGGGCGGAGTCCCTAGATATACTTTCCATTTGAAGGAGTTGTTGAAACACAAAGAAGGGGTGAAAAATGTGAAACAAGCTTACTTGAACGAAGAGTGATCGACTATGCTTCATAAGGGGTGCCCATGAAAAATGGGTGACCTCGATGCGTTTGTCGTGCCTTGTATGGTTAAGGACCTTGATTGTGACAATGTATTGGCCAACCTCAGAGCTTCAATTAACATCATGCCTTCTTTCATGTTTGATAGATTGTTGTTTCCCCCATTGACCCTGACTCACCTCACAATCTGCCCTGTCGATGGGTCCATTCGGTACCCAAAAGGCATTGAGGAAAATGTGTTGGTGAGGGTGAAGGGCTTCATAATTCATGTGGATTTTGTTGTGTTGGATGTTAGGAATGATGACATTGATGTTCCGTTAATACTTGGGAGGCCATTTTTTGCCACTTGTCGTGACATCATTGATGTTGGCACAAGCAAGTTGACTTTGAGAATTGATGGGGAAGAGGTCAAGTTTGATATTGCCAAAATTGAGAATGATGGAAATTTTGGTATAAAAGGAAAGGTCAAGGCTAAGGGTAAGAACAAATCTTCTTAGAAAAGTGATGACTTGTTGTGGAGAAAGAATTGGGTGAGTAAGATGTGTTTTCAACCAAAAGGATTTGATGTGAGTTTACAAGGAGATGGTATGGTGCGTCTAGCCACGGATTTTAAATGCAGCACTTCTTGGGAAGCAACCTAAGGCTCTTGTGTAAATATTTTGGTTCATTTTGTGGTTTTATTGTGTTTTTGGAGCTAACTCTTGCAGGGACATACTTGAATGGAACAGCATGGGAGAAAAATGTGCAAAAAGTTGGAGAAAATTGTCAAGACCCTCCCCACGATCGTGGGGGAGGTCGTGGCCATGTCTAATTCCCGGTCACGAGCTCCTCACTATCGTGGTGGATGTCATGACTAGGTCTGAACCCTAGTCACGAGCTCTCCACGATCATGGTGGAGTTCGTGATAGGGTATGGATCCCAGTCACGACCCTGCTATGATCGTGGTTGGGGGACAACATAGGTCTCGGATTCTACCCTTTAAATACTTCCTTTTCTTCATTTTTACTTCAATCCCCACGAAATTCAATCATAGCACGAAGGTATTCTTCCATTGTTGATATTTTCTCTATTCTTTTGAGCTTCTAAGCTTTAATCTCTTCAAAGAATCATCCATTCAAGGTAAGAACATCAATTTTTCATCTTCCGTCCTTAAGTTCATGAAGCTTTCTCTCTCTTGAAATTGGATTGCTAGCCTATATTGTTCCATACTTGTTGGTGATTGAAACTTAAACGTATTGCTTATTTTTGCTTGTTAGAACACTTTTATGGTAGAAATTTGTGGATATTTGATTGTATTCTTGAAATTGCAAAACTTTGAAGAACCCTAGTTTCAAATTGGGAATTTCACAAATGGGTTTGATGATAAGTTGTTGCATGTTTGAAATTGAGGTTGGAATTGTGTTGATATATGTTTCCCATGATCCATTGTGATGAGGATTGCACTTTTACTACACTTGTTGTTCACTTTTGAACAATTCACATGCTCTTGACTCCATTGATGCATTGATGAAGAAGAAATTGACTTGTTGACCATGAATATGGAATTCACTGGAAAATATTTTCTTGAATATGATGATTAGTCTAATTGCTATGCTTTGAATATGATTGTTGTGATGATATTTTGAGAAGAATTGTTGAAAAAAAAAAAGGAGAGAAATTTCAAAAAAGTGAGGAATTTTGAAAAAAGAGGTGAAAAAGAAGAGGTTTTTGTGATGCAAGTCTTGTGTTTTTATTGTCTTGAGTGTGGTAAGGATTGATGAGTGTTGTGCTATATTGTTCACTTGTAAATCATGGAGAATGGAATCCTTTGTTTTAAGACTTTGTAGGGAAAACATGCTAATGAGAAAGGAGTGAGCTAAGAAGAGAAAGCATGATGTTGCTAGTACTAGCCGAGAACCGGAGGTGGATGAGCATTGGGGTGATGGGGGGATTGGGAAGAAGAAGAGCAAGATACTATCACCGGAAATAGGAGATTGCAATTGAGTGCCATGGACTTGGCAAAAGTGGCTCGTTTGAAGACCATACCTGTGACACCCCAACCTCACACAGGCTGAGATAGATAAAACTTAACACAACAGCTGCCTATCTCAACCAAAAACCATAACAAAGCGGAAGCGAATTAAAACTTAAGGGCGTCATGCCACATCTAGGTATAAACACAGCCTAGATGCACAGGCTAAACACAAGAATGAACTAAGCTGTCATATCATAAAACTAAAATAAAATCCTCAACGTATAAATCCACAATCATCCAAAAGTACCCAAACTACTAATCAAGAGTATATCATAATATCTCAAGGCACACAGGCCCAAAACCAAAGTCTAAACAAGGTAAGCTAAGTCTACGCATCCTCAGAAAGAGAAACTCTAGCGCGCTCTCGCATAGACTACTCCACACCTGGAAAACACGCAAAGAACCATTAGCAAAAGAATGCTAAGCAACCACCATTCACACCCGCAAGGAGATATAGATATATAATAAGCTTGTAAATAGGTTTACACACCCATATAGAATATAAACACCAACGAACTGTGCAATAGTTCAAAACGGATACTCAACAACAATAAGCTGAACAAATCATAAACCAAAACTCATTCAAATAAAGCCAAAGCCCAACGACGAAAGCATAAGGCAACAACGAGTCAAAACCAAGGTACCAATTGAACACAAGTATAAGGAATAATCAAGCGTAATCGAGGACAGCGAGACATCAATCGAATAAACAAAGACTCGCAACCAAAGAACCGAAGGAAAACCCCACACCAACCACCAAACCTCACACCAAGCATCATATCGAACCCAATCCCAATCAGAAATCAAGTACACAGGGGTAAAAACCCAATCACAGGGGTAATGAACCCAATCACAGGGACCGTAGTCCAATCACAGGGACCGAAGTCCAATCACAGGGGTGAATGGACCCAATCACGGGGGTAATGAACCCAATCACAGGGGTAATGAACCCAATCACAGGGGCAAAAGCCCAATCACAGGGACCTAAGTCCAATCACAGGGGTAATCAACCCAATCACGGGGGTAATGAACCCAATCACAGGGGTAATGAACCCGAATACAAACAATAGTAGCACAACAAGCGCACCCAACAACTCCAACGATACCAACAACCCAACATCACCTACTCATACTCCAACATCATCCCAAAACAACCAAACAAAGTGTTCATCTCATTTATGAACACAATCCAACTCCCAGGTAAAGGAATATCAAGGAAATCAACAAACCAAGAGCACAAAAAGGAAACTAAAGACATGAACAAATCTCCAAGATAAGATTGTAAATACCCAACAAAAGGCATGGATAAATACTCCAAAGGCATGGTAAAATAATCCACAAAATAACCCAACAATAATCAGAAACAAAGAAGGAACAACAGACAACAACGTCACAGAAACAGCCTCTGGGAGCCGATTCCCAGAGTGCTTGCGGAACCTACCAACGGAGCACAGACCTCCGCCGGCCTCCTCCGCACGAAGGGAACGGTCCCCTTCGGCGGGCCACCAACTCCCGTTCAGCCACTCCGCCTTGGCCTTGCGGAACTCCCCGACGGATTACATTGTGCCGCCGAGGACCTCCGCAAGGTCATCCCAATCCCAGGTTTCCAGAACATCAAAGCAGACACGAAAATCATATTTCCAGAGAGCAAATTCCAGACCAAAATACACCAACATTACATCAAATTAGAGGCCAAAAACATGAAAATCCAAACCATCTATGATCATACAACACTAGGCAAAAGATCAAGATGAAATCCAACAAAACACACCCAAGAAATAGGCCAACAACAAGAAATTTCAGGATTTCCAACACCAAGAACATCATATATAGAATAGGTGAATAAAATAGATTTGATGGACATGGATGGTTACCTTGAATAGCTTTTTCCAACTCCAACAAGCCCTAAGCAAGATCACAATGCCCCACCTTCACCTTGATCATCTTTTACCCAAAGAACCCCAAAAGAACATAATAAGAATATGCTAAACGACTATCAAAAACACAAAATACAAGATGGATTCTTAGCTAGATGAACTTACCCACTCCTAAGCAAACATAAAAGAGCAATCTTTACTTGAAAACTTGTAGGGAAAATGGAGATCAATTTTGGGTGCAAATATGGTGAAAATGGCGTGAGAGTGTAGAGAGGGACAGGAAGAGGAGTGAAAGCTTTTAGGGGTTTTGATCTTCCAAATTATATAGTAAGAATACATACAATATTTAGGGTGTAAGACTTTAATAGGAATTGGGCTTTAGTATATAATATGATGGCTACAAGAATTAATTATATATATTCAAGACTAGCAAAATGGGCTAATGAATTCATCCCTTATAATTAATAATGGAATTGGAATAAGAAAGCCCATAGGAATGTCTTAGGAACGTTATATATACATAATATAATATAAGATCAATAAGTTGGGCTTGTAGGAATATTTAATTACAAATATTGTAAGGATCCAAATTGAATAAAAATCCCTTACAAGAATAATTCAATTAATTGGGCTCTTGAATAGAATAATTGAATTAGGCTCAAGAATATATATATATATATATATATATATATATATATATATATATGAGTGTATATATATATTAAATTGAAGGAATTATCCCAATTAGAATAATTAAATCGCCCAAGGAATTAATTAACAAACCGAAAGGCTTGAACGAAATTACGGGGTGTTACACTCTCCCCCCCTTAAAAGGAGCTTCGTCCCCGAAGCTCAAAGCTAACGGGAACTAGAAACGAAATGAAACGAAACGAGTTCAAGGAAACGAAGATTTAACGATGGATTGAAAAGGAACGATTGCTCAACTATTCCTAACCTCAAGAACACACTAACATGCAACTATACTCCTAACTTACCCAACCCAAAACTAGCATGCAAAACAGACATAAGCTAAAATACTCAACTGCATTACAGGGTTTCTATTACGGAGCTAACACTAACGAGAAAACTAACAACTAACCTGGGTGGCCTCCTTGAGAAGAATTGCCTGGACCGTGGGGTGGATAAGGGTAAGGATACGGGTAAGGGTAGGGATACTGCTGCTGGTAAGACGACAGATACTCCGGTGGCACTTCAATCCCAAGCTTATTCTCGATGAAGCCCAGACGCTGGAAGCCACGATCCACTCTCAGATCTAACGAATCAAACCTCGCCTCGACCATACGCTGCATCTCCTGCAGCTGTCGGAGTACAGGGCCAACTGGTGGCGTAGGAGCTAAGGGATCATGCTGCTCTTTCCTTCGGTGCTCCAGGTCAGCCTCACCCACTGGCTCTTCCTCTTCGGCTTCTTCCTCGGACTCATCGTCTCCCTCATCCTCACCTGCCTGTTCAGCCCGCTGCGGCGCGACTAACCCTCGCAACCTCTTGTGTGGAATGTGATAGCGCTCGATCAGCTCCCTGCTCTCCTCGGCTGGCATCCTACTCAACTCGTGAGCGGTAATATACTCGTTTCCCTCAACCTGGAACAACCCAGAAAACTGCAAGCTCGGCGCATTGAACGCGCTGTGAACCGGCTGCCTGACCAACTCCTCGGTCACATTGACCCTCCTCTGCTGAAATAGCCAACTCAGAATCATCCCATACGGCCGATTGCGCCTTTTAACCGTCTTGCAGAAATCCATGTGTAAGATCATCAGGGTAGGTAAGTCGAACTTCACACGATGCTTCAGAAAGTACGCAAAGGCACACTCGATGGCTGTAACCTGCCGGCTGTTGTTCCGATTAGGCAACAAACTCTCTCCAACCAACAACGTCAGAATCCTCTGTTCACCCGTCAGATTGTGTTTATCGGGGCGTGTATCCAAAGCGACATTCTCATTCGGCCCCAACATGTACCTCAAATAGTCACGAAAACCCACCTCTTGCGTCTCAACCCACGCATTGCGCTCATATTCATTAACACCTCCTAACGGCAAATTAAGCAGTCTAGCCAACTTAGGCGGGTCAAAAGAAATCCTCACGCCCTTCACTATCAAAGTGAGCACGGGCACCTGATTAGTAGTCTTAAGCTTCATATTTTGATAAAACTGATTGACCAAGTTGGGGTACACAACATTCTCAATCCTCAAGAACGTATTCAATAGACCTTGGAAATTAAGCATATTCACGATCTCGGGCGAAAAATGTAACGGGTCAAGGTCTTTACCATCGATTATGTTGTAACGAATGTTGCTTGAGCCTTCTCCTACTTCGGCTTGATTTCTTCTTGACATGTTGTTAGTGTGGAGATTCGAACTTGGCTGTTGCGGTTGGAGTCGACAATCTTCGGAGCTGCGGACCCTTTTGCGGACGACTCACGGAGCTTGGCTACTGATGGAGAGAAAGTTGCGGACTGGGGTGGTGGATGGGTGCGATCTGTTCGCTGGTGACGGAGAGAAACTGCGGACCTCGCTGTTCCTTCGCTCTGCCGGGTGCGTGCTGTCGCGGAAAAGAAAAAGAGGAAGCGGAGAGAAAAGGCAGACGACTTAGGGTTATATTTCGCTGAAGAACGCCAAATGACGCATGTGCCCCTCTAACTTGCGGACCGAGCCAACGGGAGACTGGAAGCCGTTGCGTTATTCTCCCTTCTTCACGCGGAATACTTCGGCGGAACGCTCTCTTCCGCTACCCGCCTCCGCACGTACACGCGGAACCCCTCCACGGAGGACCCTGTTCCGTTCTTCCCATCCGCTCCGTTACTGCTGCTGGGTTTTTAGAATAAAACAGAGACTTGCGATCAAAACACCACGAATCGCAGTAGCTGGTTAGCGTGGTTCCCTTCTTATTAACCATAAGGCGCAGGTTCATGTCCCCTTGTGAGCATTAGCTAGGTCTTTAGGTTCCTTTTTCCTTTTCCTTTGTATTTTGCTCCCTTGGTTTGTCTTCACGAACGGTTCAACCATTTAACATAAAACCGAGTCTTCAAACCTTTAACGAGACGTTACTAAAGCTCCCTAACTAACGAGAGGTCGCCTAAGGCTCACTTAAGGGTTCCACTAACTAAAACACTTAACGGAAAACTCGAAAAGCACTTAAACCACGCAATTAAAAGATTAAACTCGGGGGTTACCTTCTTCAAGCCCACTCGCCTCGGCTTGGGTACGGCCCATCACATAGATCTTCTTCTGCTGCGGCCTAGCCTGCTGCTCTCGGCCTCCACCTGGCCGGCTACCCCCGCTACCTACAGCCTCACGAGGTGGCCAGGCCACTACTAGGGCTCCCTGAGCCGTGCTCGGTCTGGATGAGGATGAACTTCCCTTCTTGGTTGCGCACTCGTAGGCTCGATGACCTCGCAGACCACAACTAAAGCACTCCACCAACTAGCCCTCACAATCGCGCCCCGGGTGGTCCCTCCCACAACGCCTGCAGTGATAGTGCCGGGTACGAACTCCCTCGCCACCTGACCCGTGCCCGAAACTAGGGCAAGATCCACCACCGTGGCTGGAGCCACCCTGCTGGAAGCCTCTCCTCAAGCTGGATCCCCCGGGTCGGTGCCTCTTGGAGTCTGGAGCTCCACCCTCTGCTGGCCGCTTGGAGCGGTCCTGAACCCCTCGCCGGATAGACAGCACTCGGTAATGATCGGCAGCGCTGCTGTAGGCCTCGCTCAACGTCTGGAACTTGAACACCACTAGGGCCATGCGCGTCTCTAGGTTCAGACCGGCCACGAACCGCTCGATCCGTGTCTCCTCGGTCGGGGCTAGGGTCGGTGCGAAGCGAGCCAACTCCAGAAAGCGTCGGTGGTATTCCTGTACGGTCCTCGTCCCCTGGTGAAGGTGTAAGAACTCCTCCTGCATTGCCGCCTTGACGTGGGCCGGGTAGAAGCGGGCTCTCAACCGGTCCTTGAACGTCTCCCACCCGAAACCGGGCTCCTGGCGCATCACTGGGCCGCTGTGGACCCACCAAAGATCAGCTTCTTCCCTCAGGTAGAAGCTCGCCATCTCCACCTGGCGACCAGGTGGGCACTCAATAGCCTCGAGGATCTTGTCGAAAGCTCGGATCCACTCTTCAAGGACCGCGGGGTCCTCCTCTCCAGCATAGAAAGGCGGGTGCTGCCCTGCCACCCTCCGAACCAAGTCGGGCTGCCCGCGCTGGTTATTCTGAACCATCGCGTTTCCGAGTAGCTGGGTGATCTGCGTCAGCTGCTGGAGATTCTGCATCAGCTGCTCCACGATTGGCGTTTCCGGGTAGTCCTCGCGTCTACGTGGGGGCACCATGATCGCTAGAAGAGGGGAAACTAACAGGAAGCGAACAGAACTGCGGTCGGCCTTAACCAAACACGCAGAAGGCAAGTGAGAACGAGCTCACGACAAACAAACAACAAACAACCTGCAAAGCACAAGCAAAAGCAAGTAAACGAGTCCTCACCACACGGCCTAGAATTCACACATCTTAGAACTCTTAAACATCTTAACTTCTACTGATCAAGTCCTAGAGTCTCAGATTACAACCCTAGGATTCCTACTTAGACCTCAACACAGGCTCTGATACCAACTGTGACACCCCAACCTCACACAGGCTGAGATAGATAAAACTTAACACAACAGCTGCCTATCTCAACCAAAAACCATAAAAAAGCGGAAGCGAATTAAAACTTAAGGGCGTCATGCTACATCTAGGTATAAACACAGCCTAGATGCACAGGCTAAACACAAGAATGAACTAAGTTGTCATATCATAAAACTGAAATAAAATCCTCAAAGAATAAATCCACAATCATCCAAAAGTACCCAAACTACTAATCAAGAGTATATCATAATATCTCAAGGCACACAGGCCCAAAACCAAAGTCTAAACAAGGTAAGCTAAGTCTACGCATCCTCAGAAAGAGAAACTCTAGCGCGCTCTCGCATAGACTACTCCACACCTGGAAAACACGCAAAGAACCATTAGCAAAAGAATGCTAAGCAACCACCATTCACACCCGCAAGGAGATATAGATATATAATAAGCTTGTAAATAGGTTTACACACCCATATAGAATATAAACACCAACGAACTGTGCAATAGTTCAAAACGGATACTCAACAACAATAAGCTGAACAAATCATAAACCAAAACTCATTCAAATAAAGCCAAAGCCCAACGACGAAAGCATAAGGAAACAACGAGTCAAAACCAAGGTACCAATTGAACACAAGTATAAGGAATAATCAAGCGTAATCGAGGACAGCGAGACATCAATCGAATAAACAAAGACTCGCAACCAAAGAACCGAAGGAAAACCCCACACCAACCACCAAACCTCACACCAAGCATCATATCGAACCCAATCCCAATCAGAAATCAAGTACACAGGGGTAAAAACCCAATCACAGGGGTAATGAACCCAATCACAGGGGTAATGAACCCAATCACAGGGACCGTAGTCCAATCACAGGGACCGAAGTCCAATCATAGGGGCGAATCTACCCAATCACGGGGGTAATGAACCCAATCACAGGGGTAATGAACCCAATCACAAGGGCAAAAGCCCAATCACAGGAACCTAAGTCCAATCACAGGGGTAATCAACCCAATCACGGGGGTAATGAACCCAATCACAGGGGTAATGAAC
Organism: Ipomoea trifida; assembly: GCA_003576665.1. NCBI lineage: Eukaryota > Viridiplantae > Streptophyta > Magnoliopsida > Solanales > Convolvulaceae > Ipomoea > Ipomoea trifida. Next base: position 28,381,601 of record CP025659.1, read on the forward strand.
CCGAATACAAACAATAGTAGCACAACAAGCGCACCCAACAACTCCAACGATACCAA
>CP025659.1:28382402-28403743 GCA_003576665.1 Ipomoea trifida
GATAGCACCGTATGCGTTGAAGCAGTCAGAAGATTGGCGGCTCGTCGAAGAAGACTAATCTACTCGCAGTTTAGAGTCAACGACAACGATCTACGTTCTTCGGGAATGGCGTCTTCGCGCGTGTAACCTCGTCTGCAAGATCTTCGTTTACCTCAAGACTTGAAGAACACGTTCTGTGTAGTTGGAGTTCAATGCAAGATGAAGAAAGCAACGGGAGCTCGAAGACTGAAGACTCGAAGACCCTCGGCCTTGAGGGAACAACATTAGCGAGTGCTGACACGTCAAGGAAGAGTTAAAGCACGCCAAGTAGAAGCTCCTGGATCGATGATGAAGAATCGCATGCAAGCCAAGCTTAGTATTGAAGCCTAAAGAATTCTAATTCGAGGGCGTGATTCGCGGACCTTAAGGTAGCCTTACCTACCTCTGAAGCGGCTACGAAGGAACGAGTTAGAAGTTGCAACCTTCAAAGCAAAGAAGATTAAGTCAAGTAGAAAGGAAAAACTTGGACGCTTAAGATCCCCGAAGATAAGAAGAAGCGCCGAAAGCAAGTGGTGTATGGCTCCGTGAAGTGGATCTCGTGTAACCTTTTCGATGCACCTCGAATGTGGCTCCTCGTGCAAGCACCTCAAGGAAGTAACCTCGGTTTCTAAAGACCACTATTACCCATAAGCGAATCTCCTTTCAAAATCGGGCAATACCTTTCCAATTGAACCTATCTTCTCATAAAGCTCCCTCAGAATTCTCTCGTTCTGCACCAATCGGTCATCAATGGTTCATCGCCTTCAGCTTCTCTTGGAGTAATAAGGTTGTGCGAACCGTAGTCTGCATATGGAGCTTATTCGGATCTCAGGTCCATGTTGCGTGGGAAGCAAGTCAAGACACGTCAATCGGTTAGAGTGTCGTGATCGAATCGTCAACCCGAAGAAATTGTTTAGAGTTGAGAGACTCCTTGACCTTCTTAAAGCCGAAATTCTCTTAGTTCCTTGGAACCCCAATTACCCTTCCATTAGGAAATCCCTTCTCTTTATTCCAATCAGTATTCCTATCTATTCTTGGAAACTAAATTCTCCTTGATTCTTGAAACTCTGAATGCCTTCTCGTTGGAACATCCCTTCTACCTATTCTAATCTCTTTCTCATTTTCGCTTAGAACTGAATTCCTCTTTTCCCTTGAGAACGTGTATACCCTATCAATTAAAGAATCCTTTCTATCTTTCTAGACCTCATTACTATCGACTCTTGGAACCGAATCTCTCTCATTTCCTTGGGGATTGCACACTCTCTTTTATTAAGGCATTCCTTTCTGTCCGTTCTAAATCTCCTTCTCACCTTCGTTGGGAAATAAACTCCTCTCTTTTCTTTGAGAAATTGAATACCCTACCATCGAGAAATCATCTATGCCTCGCTAAGACCTCGCTCTTAACTTCTCTAAGAACCTGATTCTTCCCTTTCCTTGAGTAAGTTGAATATCCCACCGTTAAGAAACTCGTTCTGCGTTTTCAACCTCATTCTTATCTTCTTTTCAAATTGAATCTTTTTCTTACCTTGAAGAGCTGAATACCTTATCATTGACAAACCGTTTCTGTCTTTCGAAACCTTATTCTTAAATCCCTTTTGGAATATAATTTCTTTCTTTTCCTCGAATAAGTCAATACCCTAACGTTGGAAAACTCCTCTTGTGTTTTCAATCTCGTGCTCATCTGCTCTCGAAGCCAAGTTCTTTTCGTTCCTTCTCTTTTGTTCAAAGAACTCGATACTCCCTTAAATTGAGAAATTCTTTTGACCACGGCGGACCTCGTTCTCATTTCTTTCAAAGACGAGTTCTTCTCTTCCCCTTAGAAAACGTGGCATTTCCTTTTATTGAAAAATCATTTCCATCCTCTCGAACATTGCTATTGTTCGCCCCTTGAAAATATCTGGTGCAGGGTGACAACCGTATTCCCTAAGTCGTAACCTTGATAACTCTTGACTCAATTCTTAACCAATGTTGCTATTGGACCTTACACCTCAAACCTTTCATTCCCTGTTTCAGTTGGGTCAAACTTTTCAAAACCGGGCGTATACTATATAAATATTTTCCCTATATGTACTATCGTGCTAGTTTCCAACTCTCTGTCCCCAAACGTTTTTCTGAGCTTCGGGGACGAAGCTCCTTTTAAGGGGGGTAGAGTGTAACACCCCGAAATTTCCTACTACTATTTTAAAAGAAATAAATGAGGGGTTATTTTCTCATTAAAATAATTATAAGTATAAATTATTTTCGCATGGGCTTGGACTAATGTACTTTTGGACTACTTATTATTATTATTATTATTATTATTACTATGATTACTAAATATTCTTAGCCCGACATGCCTATAACGGTATATACATATATATATATATACATTATAATATATGATCTTTTATTATGGGCTATAAATGAGTCATTCTTATAAGTTATTATTTTATTTAAATACTATAGCCCATAGTTATGAATTGTATTCTAATTTATAGGCTAAGATTATTCTTGAGCCCATGAATCATAATTCTTATTATATGTTTATTGTATCTACAAATTATCCTTGAGCCCAAAGATAATTGAGTTTTGACCCAACCTTCTAATTTTGACCTAGCCCAAAAAGGAAAAGCCTAACCTACTAAAAATAGATAATACACTTATGGAAATGGATTCAACAGCAGCTCCTCGTCTCTCCTCTCCTTACCCCTCTCGGCTATGGCAGCAAACAAAGCCACCATGGATTCTTCTTCTTCCCCTTCTTTATTATCTTGTCTTCTCATTTCCATCTTCGGAAGGTGTCGAGCTAGGGTGGCGCCATGACGCGTTGGTGACAAGCTCCTTGCAGCGATTCTCGGCGGAAGCGGGAAACCTGGGCGGCGATGGCGTGACCGAGACCCTTCCGTCTTCCTCCGGGAGTGAGAGCGGTTGGGAGCAAGGGAGGAAGAGGGCAGCTTTAGTTCGTGGCGAGCGCTTATCGGCGGCGGGACTGCAACCGACGGCAACGGCGACAGAGCGTTTTCCCCTGTTCGGCGGAGGCGGGTAGCGGCTGGGGATGTTACGTGAAACTGAACCGCACCATCACCTCTCCCCTCTCTTGTTCAACGTGAACCAGCGAAGCAGGATGTTGGCGAACACCTTTCTCCGGCGTGGGCATGCAGCGACGGCACCATTCTTCTCTCACCCTTCCCTGTTCATCGAAATGGTTTTTGGCAATGGACTTCCGACGCCGAGCAGCGACCGGGTCGTGGACGGCAACCTCTACGACGGTAGTTGGGTTTGCTCTGACCTCCGGCGACGCAACGGCTTGGACGACGGCAGCCACATCCTTCCTTGTCGTCCTCTGTTCTCGTACTGGACAGAGGTGAGCCGGCGTTGGCATGGAGCAGCGGCCGACGGAGACGCATGGGATCAGTAGTTGAGATCCAGCGGTTGTGATGGCTGAACTTATGCTGTTGATGGCGGAGCTGAACAACAAGAAGCAGCGTAGTGTAGCGGTTTGGGGTGGGTGTGTTGTGCCGGAGGACATGAGTTCGAACCCGAGTCTAAGCAGCGTGAGTAAGGTAATGTTTTGGTTAATGTAAGTTTATAAGTTTTAGTGCTAATTAATAGTATAAGCTTAAGTTAGATTAATTATAATATTATGGTTAAGTTTAGAATTGTTTTAGTATTGGTCACATCCTTGTTTTAATATTAGTTAGTAATTAGGTTAGTATAATTCTTATGGTTAATATATTAGTCTTGAGCATGGATTATAGGATTACTATTATGGACCAACTAGGAATGTTAGTATCGTTATTATTAGTAATAGTTAGTGACGGTGTTAGAATTGTATTAATTCTTCAAGTCCACGGTTATGGACCTAGCTTATGAGCTTAGGATTGACGTTGCTTTGGATTAAAATGCTTTTGGATTAATTACGCTTCAAAGGTAACCACTATGTCCATCAAAATCTATTTTTACACTCTCGCTCTATATGATTATTATTTGGTGATTGGAAATCCTGAAATTCCTTGATTATTAGCCTATTATTGATTGTGTTGTGGATTCATAGACTTGTGTCTTGATCCTTTGTTTATTGCTGTATATGAGCTTTGTTGGTTTGGATTTCCATGTCATTTGGCCTCTGTTATATGAATATTGGTGTATTGTGATATGATCTTTGTATTCTGGAGTCTCTCTTTGTATTCTGAGCTGAGTCTGATTCGGTATGTGGGAATTGCTCTTGCGGGGTTCCCTAGCGTGACAATGTAAGCGCTAGGGTTTTCCATGAGAGTAAGGTGGTGGTGGGTTGTGAGTGATCCGTGGTTGGTTTCCCCTTTCGTTCTAAGTTTGTTAGAGTATTCTATTGAATATGTTACCTTGATTCTGAGTGTTTATTCATACCTCTTAGTCCACTTGTTTGAGTCTATTATTTGATTGGTGGAATCCTTGATTACATTATTTGGAAGTTGGTTGGTGTTCATGTCTGAGATGAACACTCTGAGTGATGGTTCTTGGGCTGAGTTGAGTATGAGTATGTGGTAGTGGATCTTTGAGTATCTCTCGGGGTTGTTGGTATACTTGGAGTTTGTTGGGTGGACTATCTGTGCTATTGTTTGTATTCGGGTTCATTACCCCTGTGATTGGGTTCATTACCCCCGTGATTGGGTCGACGACCCCTGTGATTGGACTTAGGTCCCTGTGATTGGGCTCATTACCCCGTGATTGGGTTCATTACCCCCGTGATTGGGTCGATTCACCCCTGTGATTGGACTTCGGTCCCCGTGATTGGGTTTTTACCCCTGCGTACCAGATTTATGGATTCGGACTTCTGTCTGTGGTTGGGTTTTTGTGTGATGGTTGGTGTGAGGATTGGGTGGTTGGTGTTGAGATTTCCTTTCGGTTCTTTGGTTATGAGTCCTTGCTTATTCGGTTGATATCTCGTTGTTCTTGATTACGATTGATTGTTCCTTGTGATTGTGTTCAGTTGGTATCTCGTTTGTGGATTCGTTATTACATATATATTCCTTGTTGAATGTTGGCTTCGTTGGAAGAGTCTTGGTTTATGATCCGTTCAGTTTATCATTGTCGAGTATCCGATTTGAACTATTGAACAGTTTGTTGGTGTTTATATTCTATATGGGTGTGTAAATCTATTTACAACTTATATGTATATCTATACTTCCTTGCGGGTGTGAATGGTGGTTACTTAGCAGTCTTTTGCTAATGGTTCTTTGTGTGTTTTCCAGGTTGCTTTAAAGTCTACTCGTGAGCGCGATAGAGATACACCCGTATGAGGAGGCTTAGATAGTGGTTATGTTTTTAGATTTATGCTTTGGCCTGTGTGCCGTTTTGAGAATTCTGTATACTTTGGTTTAGTTGTTGGATGTCTTGAGATATATCTAAGGATTATCGTTTATACAGTTAGCTCGTTTCTTATGTTTAGCCTGTGCATCTAGGCTGTGTTATACCTAGATGTGGCATGACGCCCTTAGGTTTTAAATTCGCTTCCGCTATGTTCTGTTGTTAGTTGAGATAGGCAGCTGTTTTGTTGAGTTTTTATCTATCTCAGCTCGTGTAAGGTTAGGCTCAAGAATATATATATATGAGTGTATATATATTAAATTGAAGGAATTAGCCCAATTAGAATAATTAAATCGCCCAAGGAATTAATTAACAAACCGAAAGGCTTGAACGAAATTACGGGGTGTTACAATACCGGTGTTGGGAGGACTTTATTTCGACATGTCATTACTTGACTCATTTGTATGCCGTGAGGGGGTGCAACAATTGATTTCACACCTATGGCCCTTTGGTTTATGTATTTGTGGCAACGCTAAAGACTTGGAAGGAAAGATATCATAACAAGTCATCTATCTCGTTCACCCTTTTCAACAAGGTGTATAAGATTTCAGTGAATGAGATGTAGGTGTTTTTGCGTCTACACATCGAAGGGGGAACAAAGAAGTTAGGGTTACTTAGGCTACTAGACGGATGTTTATTTCGATAGGGAGGTCACAATGTATTGGATGAAGATATGCAATGGTAAGGTGGTTTGGAATGCGGCAAAGACAAATGCAAAATACATTGTGCGGAATGACATGAAGGCAATAAGGTATGCGTTGGCGGTGAACTTCACGGGAAGAATATCTAACATGCAGAAAGTTTACCGGAACGACCTTTTTCATTTGTGCAGTATGGAGATGGGGAATACTATTAACATGGGTGTGATGTGCAAGAGGTGGTTGACCACACAAAGTCAAAACAACACCACCAACATCTTTATTGGGCCCTTGCTCTCTAGACTTTGTAAAGGCCTTAACTTGGAAGGAAAATTGAGGAGAGAAAGGAGAATTGCTTCAATGTCATCCATCACCATAGCCAATCTCAATCGGGCAAAACTCACCCCGATTGAGGAAGGTAAAGAAGAGGCCCCACCTACATCACCTACTCCGAGCATGCCCGACATTCCTTCACATTTTGCCACCGTCCATGATTGGGAGACAATGCAATCCTTTCAATACCAACTTCATCTTGAGCACATGGCGGAATTGAGAACCCAAAGAGAGGAGATTCGAAGGAATGGCCAAGCAATAGAGGACCTTCAAGTCCAATTCACTCAACACTTTCATCCCCAATCCTTTGATGGTAGAGACATGTAATGAATGGTCCCATGATGGTTGAAGAAGGGTTGTGATGTTCCTATGTTCCTTCTTGATTATTCCTATGGCTACTTGGGTTACTTAGGTTACTTATCCCATTGTTGAACACTAGGTGCCTCGTGCGTGGGGTGCTACCTTTATTATTTTCTTTATTTTCATGCACTTTAAATTCTTGCATTTTAATTCTGTACTTTACATTCCAGCACTTTACATTTGATATCTTTTAGTTAGTTGTTTTCATTTTATGCTTGTTTACATTTAGCCTTTATTGTTTTTCATATTTTGTATTTAAGTCAGGCTAAAAACATTAAATGTGGCGCTCTTGGGAGGCACCCCAAGCTTCTAAAAAAACAAAAAATAAAACAAAAACAAAAAACACACACTCACAAAAAGATTGGACATATTTTGGGGTAGTTCTCTACTCCTTTGCACTTCTTTATTCTTATTTGCACTTATGCCATAACATTAATTGATTGTGAAGTTTTGAATAAGCTTGTTAGGGCAAAGTTTTGGATGCAACATTGCAAAAGGGATATGTTCTTCAAAGAGAGTCATCTCTTCTATCCCTTACTCTTTTTTATGCCCCGGTCTGTGATTCTAAAGTGTGGAAAATAGGATTTGTGCACACAATTCACTAGGATTCATTTCTCATCCACAAAGGTTTTTACTTTCACACCCTAAGTCCCGTGCCCACTTCTAAAGTGTGGAAAGGGACATGCACTTTTATTTGACATGTGCTCTCTGTTTCACCTCGTTCCCATGGTTAATATCGAGGATGATGCTTGATTTAAAGTGTGGAAAGGACGCACTTTGTGCTTTCAATGGAAAATTTTTTTATTTTTGAATGGTGCTTGATTGATGATTGTGTATGGGGGTAGAGAGTGTGTCATTGTTCATGTTATCCTAGAAATGTGGTTGAATGATGTGCCAAAAAGTTTGATTTATTGAATATTCTTGGAAATTGCCTCTTTACACCAAGTGAGGATTTGCTTAGAAACCAAATAGGTTTATATTTTTGTGTGCTTGCATGATTTTCATCTCTTATTTTATTTGGACCTTAGTCAAGGATCTCTCAAAGTGGGAGTGTGCACATTTTAACTTGAGAAAGATAAATAAGGCAAGATTCGGAATTGAAAAATCTTGGTATAACATGGGAAAAAGGTGAGCCTTTGGTGAGGTTTGAGTGATCCCCTACCCCTAAATAAAAGGCATGAGGGGTAGTCAAGTGAATGAAAAGAAAAGAAAAAAGAGCCAAAGGTAAAAGATTGGACACCCCAATGAGAAGAAAGATGCGAGGGAAGCCATCTTGCTAAGATTTGGAGAAACCATTGCACCGTCTTCGGAAAAACGTAGAGCTCTACATGAAGTCGGTTGTCCTAATGACGTTATCCTAGGAGATGAGAAAATAAGAGACGATGTGAGCCACCTTGCTAGGATTCGGGCACCCATTCCATCGTCTTCAAAAAGGCATAGAACTCCACATGAAGTCAAGTGACTCGATGTCGTTATCCTAGGGGGTTGAGAAGAAAAGAGAGCCCGCTAAGCCATTTGCGGATAGCGACCCATGTCATTATCTTCACTTTACATTTTGTGTTGGGTCTTTGAGGCCATTGGAAAGGAAATTGGTTGTTTTGTGCACATCGGTCCCACTAGTGGGCTCGGCTTGAAAGCCTTGGGAAAATAGAAGGTGAACCAAACTTTGGAAATGCATGATTGATTGGTGTGTTGAGAGAGTGTTCCCTTTCAGCTTATTCATTAACCAATTGAAACGGATTTTTGTTTCCTTGAATATTTCTCAAATTGTAAATATTGTGCACATGGTTATCACATTTGTTTGATGATATGAAGGATTTCGCCTTCTCCGTTTTCTTACACAACTCTCTTGATTGACCATTTGATTGTTGAGGCTATCTTAAGCTATCTTTGGGCACTTATGATCCTTGCATTGATTGATAGCTTGCTTGAGTACAAGTAAGAATAAAGTGTGGAAACTTGTGATAAGTGCCAAAGATGCTTACTTTTAAGGGTCATTTAGGGATTGTTTTATGCTTATGTGGAGTCTTTTATGGTTGATTTATGAGTAAAATACTTTGAGATGTGTTAATGTGCGACAAAGCCCTATCATGTGTACACTTTGGTGTTTAGAAGGATTCTTGAGCTTAAAGGATTGCATTAAAGGTCATTACGCATGTCGTCTGACGCGACGCGCATCAGACGGCATTTCACTATAAACGGGTGACGTGATCGGTCACGCATTGACGCAACCGGTCACGTCACTAAGCGGACTTTAAAAGGTAGAACGCAAGTAGTACTTGCGTTCTTCAAGCAAAATATAAACCACTATTACAGTGTGCGTCCTCATAGAGCCATACACAACGCAATTTCCAATTACGTTCATAAGCTCTACCTATATATAGACCATTTCAAAAACATCATACTATCTATTATTTTTCTCAATCATTTCCACTCAGTATAGTATAATTTTTCTACTTCAATATGCCCAATTGCTTCTCGTTTTGGCAACCTCAACCACCACATACACACACACACACATATATATATATATTCCCCGAATGTTTTGTTGGTGCAACAAAAGTGTAAAGGATTTCAATTAAAACTCGTGAATGTAATTTGTTAGGATGGTGAACCATTGCACGTTGCAACACACCATCAAAGTCGCAATTTTTCAATTTTTACGAAGTAAATATCCTACGAAGAAAACAATGTCAAACTCTAGTCAAATTGCGCCCCTAGTTTTTTATATATTTATTTTTTAATTTGTTATTTCCGGAAATAGACAATGTAATATATTTATATTTGTAATTTCGGGAAATGAAAATTTAAAAGGCATTCGGCTTAGTTTTGAGTTTTGGCTCAAGTAGTATACGGTTAGTTTATTCACATATTGACAAGGCTCAAATGCTCAATATGATTAGAACTGTATTTTTGAAATTTCCGAAAATGAAAATTAATATAAGCATTTATATTGTACATAGTCGCAACTCCCTCCAAGGAAAGTGTATTATTTATTTCTTGTTTATGTTTTTATTTTTTTTCGTACGTATATTTAAAATTTGTAAAAACTCTAATCCGATGATAGGTCAATAATTGAATTATAAATAAATGGATGATGATTTTATCTATTTTTAATGACACAAATTGTCCTTGCAATTCGTAATTAAAGCTCATAAAACAATACTATCATTTCCATAAGCTATGAGATGTTCAAACTATTAAACTCACAACTTGCAACTTCTTTTTTCAACAATAACATATAATTTCTACGAAATATCGGCACCAAAAATTGATGGACAATTTTAATATATGTCCACACAAGTGCACGAGTCGTTGTGTATAGTGGTGAGTATCTTCGCTTGTCACTATTGACTGTGCTACTATTGACTTCTGACTTTGGACTTCGGTCCCTATGATTGGGTTGATTACCCCTGTGATTGGACTTCGGTCCCTGTGATTGGACTTCGGTCCCTGTGATTGGGCTCATCACCCCTGTGTACCGGTTTTCCGGGATTGACTCTTGACTCTTGACTCTTGACTTCTGACTATGTGGTTTGACTTGGTTTGGTGGTTGGTTTGACTTGGTTTGGTGGTTGGGTTGACTTGGTTTGGAGGTTGGAGTTGGGTTCTTTCTTGATTGGTTTCGTGAGTTCTTTATGCTATTCGGTTGATATCTTATGGTCATCGGTTATGGTTAGTTGGTTCCTTTTGGTTCGTTGTTCAGTTGGTATCTCGTTTATGGTTCGTTATTGCATTATGCTTTTCTTGTTGGATATTGGCTTTGTTTGACTGAGTCTTGGTTATTGATTCGTTCAGCTTATTGTTGTTGAGTATCGGTTTGAACTATTGAACAGTTCGTTGGTGTTTATATTCTATATGGGTGTGTAAACCTATTTATAAACTTATGTATATCTATATCTCCTTGCGGGTGTGAATGGTGGTTGCTTAGCATTCTTTTGCTAATGGTTCTTTGTGTGTTTTCCAGGTATGGAGTAGTTATGCGAGAGCGCGCTAGAGCTTTCCTATCTGAGGATGTTTAGCCTTAGTTTGTGATGTTTAGACTATGGTTGTTGGGCCTGTGCGCCACTATGATTTTATGACATTATATACTTTTGGCTAGTACTTGGGTTTTGACGATTATGACTTGAGGATTTTATTCTATCTTATATATGGCAGCTTAGTTCGTTTTATGATTAGCCTGTGCATCTAGGCTGTGTTTATACCTAGATGTGGCATGACGCCCTTAAGTTTTAAATTCGCTTCCGCTATGTTTGGTTTGTTGGTTGAGATAGGCAGCTGTTGTGTTAAGTTTTATCTATCTCAACCTGTGTGAGGTTGGGGTGTCACAGCACTCATCAGCGCAAATGGCACTTGCATTTTGGAAAATGCCAGTTTTACGCCTTTCTCACTTGCGTCTTTAGTCGTCGGAGAGTCGCCAGCGCCGGGGATAAAAACGCATTTGGGAAATGCGTTCCTCGTATCATACGAGAAACGCATTTACCACGTGCGTATTTTTGTATGCCTAAAACGCAAGTAGCAATTGCGTCTACAGTATTTTATACTACAGACGCAAGTGCGACATGCGTTTGGATTCAATATTTCAAAAAATAAAAAAAATAATAAAAATGAAATGCAATTTGGGACATGCGTTTCTGGCACCAAATGCATGTCCCAAGTGAGTTTTTCCCATAATGGTCCAGCTTTCTTAGCATTCCCTAAATCGTCAATTCTTTCTAATGCATTACCATTTTAGTCTTTCACCCTAATTTATGATCATCATCTTCAAGCTTCGCGGTCTTCATCATCATCAGTAACGCCACCATCCTCTCCCTATTGTACACGAGGCATCAGGTTATCAAGGAAAAATAAAAAGCAATGGGAATGGGTGGCTGCACAGAGAAAAAAACAAGAGGAAAAAATAAGATCGAGCGGCTATGGGTGACGGTGTGGTTGAGTGAAGGGCAAGAGAAAATGCAAAGAAAAGATGTGAGTGGCTATAGATGGCAGTGGAGTGAGAAGGTCTAGGAAGAGTGAAAAGAAAAGAAATAAACAAAGTGAAAGATAGAGTCAGAAGAATTATTATTATTATTATTATTAGTGTTGTTGTTGTTGTTGTTGTTGTTTATTTAGATTATAGATTTTATTGTTTCCAAATTTGTAAATATTAGTAGTAACAATATATATACATAAAGCCAAGTCAGGTCAGCCTTACCACGACAGGCATTGTTAAGCCTGAGAAAAAATCTTGGCACCAACCCTACAAAGTAGGCAATTAAGCCTGGTCATCGAACCGGAAAGCTGAAAAAGAGTAAGATTGAGAAGATTGAACTAAGGTCATAAGACCAATCAACCGAAAAGACGTAAGATTGAAAAGATCATAACCCGGTCACCAAGCCGGGAGGCCGAAAAGATCATAACCCGATCACCGAGCCGGAAGGCCAAAAAAGCATATGATTGAAAAGATCATGACCTGGTCATCGAGCTGGAAGGCCGAAAAGGCATAAGATTGAAAAGATCATATCCCGGTCAATGAGCCAAAAGGTCGAAATGGCATAAGATCGAAAAGATCATAACCCAATCATCGAGCCGGGAGGCCGAAAAGGTATAAGATCGAAAAGATCATAACCCTGTCACCGAGCTGGAAGACCAAAAAGGCATAAGATCGTAAAGATCATAACCCTGTCACCGAGCCGGAAAGCCGAAAAGGCATAAGATCAAAAATATCATAACCCAGTCACCAAGCCTGAAGGCTGAAAAAGCATAAGATCTAAATGATCATAACCCAGAAGACCGAAAAGGCATTTCAAGATCGATAAGATCAAATTTTGGTCATTAGACTGATCAGCCGAAAAAGGCGTTTCAAGATCGGTAAGATCAAAATTTAGTCATTAGACTGATCAGACAAAAAGGCATTTCAAGATCGATAAGATCGAAATTTGGTCATTAGACCGATCAACTGAAAATGTATTTTCATACCAATAAATTGCATAGGGTCATCAAACCAATAAGCCTGAGTAACGAGCCTTGGGAGAAGCGTTCCCATTCAGGATCAATAAAATCAATAAAAGTCCATGTATCGTGAATATCATTTCTCGGCATTAGTCTTACAAAATATGACATAAAACCCGATCAAGACAGTTATCCGACCACAAGTAAACTTAATCATTAAATCACATTAAAATTCCAATATCTTGATTGGTAAAATTTGATTCCTAGGTCGTGTTTTAGAATCCGATCACTTGATCGATATAGTTTGGTCCCTCGATCATACTAAAAACTCAATCCCTATATCGGTAGAATTCGATCTCTCGATCGTAACTAAAATCTGACCCCTTAATTGGTAAAATTGGATCTCTAGATCACATAAAAAATCCAATCTCTTGATTGGTAAAAAATCGATCTCTATATCGGTAAAATTCAGGCTACCTCTTATAGTGCAAAAACTTGCACTCATGGTTGTGCTCTTTTTTTCTTAGCCAAGTTTGCTTTTCCATTCGGTTTTTTCTTAGTATAAGGTTTTTAACATGGCAACCAGTGTGACTCGGGTTGAGAGAACACGTAGGCTTATGTGGTCGGATTTTATAGCCCACCCCTTTCCTCACTTAGTCGACATCAAGGTACGGACTAGGGAGCTCCTTAATGAAGAATATACCCCGGGTATAAAGCCCTATACATTTTGTACATATGTTTGGTATCGAGTCAGGGCCCGGTGCCTATATAAAGGGCCTTAACCTCTTCATTTGAGGGAAGGTCATTCCATTCCACATACACACCCAACTCTCTCTCTCTCTCTCTCTCTATCTCATCTTCTCTCTAATGTTTAGAGAGATAACAATTCATCTTCTTAATCCTATTTTCCAGTTGATTTCATACAGAAATGATAACACTCCTAAACACTCAACAGCTAAGACTCAAAGAATACACATTCAATAACAATATTTTCATATGGGGAATAATTTGTTCTATCAGTTATGTATTATGTAATGCATAATGTTTGATGAACTATGTCTTACGTTAGTTATATAACAAGTTATTTTAATTATTTTTTTTGAATGTACAAATGGTAAAACTTAACAAAATAACAAACTAACCGTTTAAGAGTTAAAACACCAAAAGGGGGGGTGGCGGGGGCCTGCCTAGCTCGCGAGCCAAAGGCGGGGTAGTTTGGGCTAGTAAAACCCAGACCTGCCAAGGAACGGGATTTTTTGACTCACCCCACCCTGCCAGCTCGTATTGACAGCTCTTCTTTCAATAGACTTCCAAAATATCTTGGAAGCAGTATTATAACCAATTTAGATAATTTAATTATTATTATGGTTATTTGTCAATTTTATACGAAGAAAAATATGTATTTATTGTTTATTTAATGCTAGTATATATTCCTTTATAATATTTATAGATGTTAATCTATTCATTATTGAATATTTATATAAAGATATCTTTCGTTATAAATGTTTTTAATTTTTTTTCCATGTTGTGACATGGGAGATGCTACATTCACATGTTCTAAACTTTTAATTGTGCTGCAAAGTGGATTGCTAATGTAGGCAATGGAGAGATTGGTGGATTGAATGATGGATGTATAGATATAGAAATACCAAAAGGGAATGCACTGGTGTCGCAATGGATCTAATTGAAGCAATTGTTGCTAGTATGTTTCCTTTGTTTTGTTCTACTAATTTTGATTTCAATAGCTTTATCAGTAGTGCTATTTTGGCTCCAACACTTGATTTAGCTGACAAAATCATTAAGTACATGAGGAGTTTGAATGATGCAGATGGTAGAACCTATTGCAGCTCTTGCACAATTTGTAAGTCTAATTCTAGCGTTGGTGCTATGGTAGATTTGCATACATCAAAATTCTTAAATACGTTGAGATACTCAGGTGTTCCAAGCCATTCATTGATTTTAAAAGTTGGTTTTCAGTCATGTTGTTGAGTAAAATAGATCACTCACTTGGGTTTTGTAATGGAACATGATTGATAATAACTAGATTTGACAAATCATGTTGTTGAAGCTAAAATACTATCCGAAAATTCTGCAGGGACACATGTGTTGGTTCCTTAGTTATTGTTGACACCTTCAGATCCAAGGTTGTCATTTACGTTCCAAAGGAGACAATTTCCATTAATGTTGTCTTATGTCATGACGATCAACAAGAGCCAAGGTCAAACTTTGTTGATTGTAGATTTGTTCTTGAAAAAATCAGTATTTGTACATAGGGAACTGTATGTGGCTATATAAAGAGTTAGCAACCATCGAGATCTTAAAATCTATGTGCAATAAAAATGGAGAATATTACTCTTTAACTTCAAATGTTGTGTACAAGAAAGTGTTTAATAATTAGTAATTTAAAATGTAAAAGTATATTAGTGCTTTGTATTATTTTTTACATGTATATAGATGCATGTAATGAACCCTTTTTTTTTGTTGCATGTATAAAATAATATTTTTGTTGCTATATATACCATTAATAAAAACAAAACCCTCCATTTTAACTTTCCACCCAAAATACTCAAATATATTATTAAGGTTTGCGTAATATTGTAAAATGTGGTAATACAATTTCTATTCGTACTATAATTGTACATTAAAATATGGTAATACAATTCCTAATACAATATATTCTTTCCTACTTTCCTATTCGTAATACAATTCTAAATTACTTCCTACAACGTAATCTATATCTATACTACTAATAAAAACAAAATCCTACTTTTGCAACTTACCTCACAAACACTTATAATAATAAGGTTTAATAATTTAGATTAAAATTACAGTGCATATATCTTCCTATCTATTACAGTACATGTACTTTCCTATCCTTAATACAATTCTACTTATTAATAATGATTGAAATTACCGTATAAATATTTCCCTAACCTTAATACAATTGTATATGAAACATGCAATCTTCAATCTTCAAATTATAGTACATATACTTTCTTATCCGTAATACAATTCTACGTGAAATTTTAATATAAATACTTTCCTAACCTTAATACAATGAGTTAATTCTAGTAATGGTCCTACGACTATGTTGATTTTCCAAAATTAGTCTCCGACATTTAATTTGGACAATTTAGGTCCCTTGACTTTCAAATTCTTTCCAATGTTGGTCCTTTCGTCAAATTTTGGTTAAGTTGAGGTCAAATGAACAGGTAAAATTGGTCGTTCACCTGTTTAGTGTATTTCTCATGTCCTATATGTAAGATCATAAATCTGTCTAAACATACAGAATAAATATACGAGAAACTTAACTCGTAGTAGCGGAAGCATAGATGATCATAAATCTCCAGCCATAGTTGATGCCTTGTTGTGTTGCCTGTGTTAGTTGTTTGTTTTGTCTCACACTTGACTCAGAGCAGTGTGAGTACCATGTCTGTAGGTGTCTATATGATTGTCTGTCCTACATCCCATCACTGCAGGCTTATATAGGCATAATGATGGATTGGACTAAACCTAGATGTCCAATCCAACCTATAGCTTAATGGGCTTAGCCCACTTGCACCATATTATTAAGCGCCCATATTGGGAAAGGTCTTACATTCTCCCACTTGTGCAAGTACTAGCACAACTCTCATCAAGAACAACATCTTTACCCAAAGAACCCCAAAAGAACTTTATAAGAACAAGCATAAAGACTACTAAAAACTCATAATGCAAGATGGATTCTAGGATAGATGCACTTACCCACTCCTAACCAAGCTTAAAAGAGCAATCTTTGCTTGAAAACTTGTAGGGAAATGAAGATGAATTTTTGGACAATCTTGAAGGGGAAATGGCGTGAAAGGCAAGAGAGAGGGAGGAAGAGGAGTGTAAACTCTTAGGGTAATTTTGGTCTTCAAATCATATACCAAGAATGCATACAATATTTAGGTTGTAAGACTTTAATTGGAATTGGGCTTAAGTATGTAATGTGGTGGCTATAAGAATTAATTATATATATATTCAAGACTAGTAGTTGGGCTAATGAGTTCATCCCTTATGAATTAAATATAATGTTTAGGATAAGAAAGCCCATAAAATGTCTTAGGAACAATATATATACATGTATAGTATAAGATCAATAAATTGGGCTTGTAGGAATATTTAATTACAAATATTGTAAGGGTCCAATTTGAATAAAAATCCCTTACAAGAATAATTCAATTAGTTGGGCTCTTGATTAGAATAATCAAATTAGGCTCATGAATATTTGTATACACAAATATATATATATTAAATAGAAAGAATTAGCCCAATTGGAATTAATTAAATTGCCCAAGGAATTAATTAACGATTGGAAGGCTTGAAATGAATTTACGGGGTGTTACACTCTACCCCCCTTAAAAGGAGCTTCGTCCCCGAAGCTCAAAGCTAACGGGAACTAGAAACGAGACAATTCAAAGGAAACGAAGGTTCAACGGAAGATCCGAAAAGAACGATTGCTCGACAACTCCTAAAACTTACAAACACACTAACATGCAACTAAACTCAAGAACACACTAGTACTCCTAACAATCTAGACTCATGACTTACCCAGCCCAACTAGCATGCAAAACATAACTAAACAACTACTCACCTAGAGCAAACAAAGCCGGGTAGCGTCGCCTCATGTCATCCTCCATCTCCCAGGTGGCCTCCTCGACTCCATGGTTGGACCAAAGCACCTTCACTAGCTTGATCGCCTTGCGCCGGGTCTCACGCGTCTTGGAGTCCAAGATCCTCACGGCTTTCTCTTCATAAGATAGCGCCTCGTCCAACTCTAACGTCTCGGGAGCTAACACATGCGAGGCGTCGTGCACATACTTCTTCAGCTGGGAGACATGAAACACATTGTGTACTCGATCCAACTCCGCTGGCAGGGCTAAGCGATACGCCACCGGTCCAACTCTCTCTAATATCTCATAAGGTCCGATGAAGCGAGGGCTCAACTTCCCTTTCTTCCCAAATCTCATCACTCCACGAGTTGGGGAAATCTTCAACCACACTTTCTCGCCTGCTTGGTATTCCACGAATTTCCTTCCCAAATCGGCGTAGGATTTCTGGCGATCTTGAGCAGCTTTCATTCTACTTTGAATTAACTTGACTTTTTCGGTGGCTTCTTGCAAATATTGAGGTCCCAAAGTCACTGGATCTACCAAATCTTCCCAACACAACGGGCTTCTGCACTTTTGACCGTAGAGCGCCTCATATGGAGCCATCTGTATACTGGAGTGATAGCTGTTGTTGTAGGAGAACTCAATCAAATCGAGATGCTCTTCCCACGACCCTTGCAAATCTAGCATGCAAGCCCTCAACATGTCCTCCAAAGTCTGAATGGTGCGCTCAGTCTGACCATCGGTGGCAGGATGAAAAGCTGTACTCATCTTCAACCTTGTGCCTAACGCTGCCTGTAAAGACTTCCAAAACTGTGATAGGAACCTCGAGTCGCGGTCGGACACGATGTCGCGAGGCACTCCGTGGTATTTCACCACCTGCTGTATGTAAGCCCTAGCCAACTGATCCATAGTCCACGTCTCTTTCATGGCGATGAAACGGGCTGTCTTGGTGAGGCGATCCACTATTACCCAAATCTTGTCTTTCCTGGATCTGGTCAAAGGCAACCCTCCCACGAAGTCCATAGATATGGATTCCCACTTTCCTTCGGGCACTTCTAGGGGTAGTAGCATTCCTTTAGTCTTGCACCTTTCGGCTTTGACTTTCTGACAGTTCAAACAACGGCTCACAAAGTCAGCTATTTCCCTTTTTATGTTCGGCCACTAGAACAGTTTCTTCATATCTTTGTACAACTTGTCGCCACCAGGATGTACGGAGTATGGAGTGTAGTGGCTCTCTTCCAATATCTGCCGCTTCAAGTCTTTACATGAAAGTGGCACGCACCACCTCCCTAGATATCGGATACTGCCGTCAGGGTAGAGCTCGAAAGGTCCTTTCTTGCCATTAACCATCTTGGCCCTTACTCTGTTCAACCGGGCATCACCCATCTGGCCCCTTCGGATCTCATCGAGCCAGGCTGGTAAGATCTGCATACTAAAGAGTCGAACTTCCTCATCCACCTGCCCTTCTTCTACCACGACGATGTTCATCCTTTGAAACTCTTTGCACAAATCGTCAGCGAGAACCCACGTGGCATTGAGTGAATGACTCGTCTTTCTACTCAGCGCATCGGCTACTACATTTGCTTTTCCCTCGTGATACTGAATAATCAAGTCATAGTCTTTGATAAGCTCTAGCCAGCGTCTTTGTCTCATATTCAGTTCGTTTTGAGTGAAGATATACTTTAAGCTCTTGTGGTCGTTGTAAATCTTGCACTGTACCCCATACAAGTAGTGCCTCCAAATCTTGAGTGCAAAAACAACAGCGGCTAGCTCCAAATCATGCGTGGGGTAGTTTTCCTCATGACCCTTAAGCTGGCGAGACGCGTAAGCCACTACTCGGCCCTGCTGCATCAGTACACAACCCAAACCTTTCTTTGATGCGTCACTGTAAACTTCAAATCCCTCAGTCCCCGATGGTAAGGTCAGAACGGGAGCCGATGTTAATCTTTCTTTCAATTCTTGGAATGTTGTGGCACATTCACCGTCTCATCGGAAGGGTGTAGTCTTCTTCATGAGCTGCGTGATCGGTCGGGCTATTGTAGAGAAGTCCGGAACAAACCTTCTGTAGTAACCTGCCAAACCTAGAAAGCTTCGGACCTCAGACGGAGTCGTGGGTGCGGGCCACTCTATCACTGCTCGGATCTTAGCGGGATCCACCGAAACCCCGTCCTTAGCTATCACGTGACCCAAGAAAGCCACGCTAGTCTTCCAGAACTCACACTTGGACAGCTTGGCATACAGCTGTTTCTCCCTTAGAATATGCAGCACAATCCGGAGATGCCTCTCATGCTCGGCTGGATCGGGGGAGTAAACCAGGATGTCGTCGATGAACACAACCACGAACTCATCCAGATACGGCTGGAACACCCTGTTCATCAAGTCCATGAAAGCAGCTGGAGCATTTGTTAATCCGAACGGCATAACCGTGAACTCATAGTGGCCATAGCGGGTCCGGAACGCCGTCTTCGGAATATCTGCCTCCGCCACTCTAAGCTGATGGTACCTGGATCGTAATCAATCTTCGAGAAGATGCCGGCTCCCTTCAACTGATCAAACAAGTCATCGATTCTTGGGAAGGGGTATTTGTTCTTAACTGTTACCCGGTTCAGCTCTCGGTAGTCAATACAGAGTCGCATACTACCATCCTTCTTTCTTACAAAGAGCACTGGAGCTCCCCACGGTGAAACACTCGGTCGGATATATCCTTTGTTTAACAAGTCTTGCAATTGCTCCTTCAACTCTTGCATTTCCTTCGGAGCCATATAGTACGGGGCTTTCGATATTGGGGCTGTCCCTAGCATCAAATCAATGGTGAACTCTACCTCTCGGGGAGGCGGTAATCCAAGAATCTCCTCTGGAAAGACATCGGGGAACTCACGTACTACGGGTATCTGATGTACTTCATCTTTCGGGGCACTTAGATCCTCAACCGCACATAAGAAAGCTTCATGCCCCTTGGCAACATATTTCTTGATCTTGATCATCGAGATCAGCTTAACCTCGGGCTCCTTAGTTACCCCTCTGTACGAAACCCGCTTGCCCCCAGGGCCCTTCAAAACCACCTTCTGCTCGCTGCACAGAATCTGGGCCTTATACTGCCCCAGCCAGTCCATACCCAGCACCACCCCGAAGTCATCCAAATCGAACTGAATGAGATCACTCGGAAAGGTCACCTCCTTAATCTTGATAGGCACACCCTCGAAGATGTGCTCACACGCCTTAACTTCGCCAGATGCCACCTTAACCGCTATCCTCGTCGCTGCGCTAGGCACAATGCCCAGCTCACGGACCAACTTCGAGGATATGAAAGAATTAGAGGCTCCAAAGTCGAACAGCACCAAGGTGGGGACGGAAAGTACGGGGAAGATGCCGGTGACCACGTCGCAGCTCTCGGCCTGGGACTTGTTCATGATGAGAAGCTCCCCTGTCGCAGATGGGACTCCTTCCTTTCCACTCGCTCTCTCGAAGCCGGGGAGAGACACTCCTTTGCTACACGAGCTGCTGCCCCCTGAAGTCCTTGCCGTTCCGGCGTCGGCCACCTTCAGCTTCTTGAGGCGATCCAGCATACCTCCTCCCACGCCTAGGGCTTCCTCCCGCTTCCTTGACGGCAGCATGATGCAGAAGAGGGAGAATACTAACAGAAAGAGGACAGAACTCTGCGGTCGGCATTAACCAAACACGCAAGAAGGCAAGTGAGAACGAGCTCACAACAACAAACAACAAACAACAAACAACCTGCAAAGCATGAACAAAAGCAAGTAAACGAGTCCTCACCGCGCGGCCTAGAATTCACACATCTTAGAACTCTTAAAAAACTTAACTTCTACTGATCAAGTCCTAGAGTCTCAAATTACAACCCTAGGATCTCTATTCAGACCTCAACACAGGCTCTGATACCAACTGTGACACCCCAACCTCACACAAGCTGAGATAGCTAAAACTTAACATAACAGCTGCCAATCTCAACCAACATTCATAACAAAGCGGAAGCGAATTTAAAACTTAAGGGCGTCATGCCACATCTAGGTACAACACAGCCTAGATGCACAGGCTAACCATAAGAATCAAACTAAACTGTCATAGATAAAAGATAGAATAATTC